>OY856414.1:641693303-642893303 GCA_963693085.1 Alisma plantago-aquatica | reverse complement strand
GCGGCTCGAGGAGATAGTTTATCATAGGTTCGCCCTAGTAACCGTACAAAGCAGGTAGAACCAAATATCCGTGGAGGTATTGAAAACAATGGTGCATCAGGTTGTAGAACTTGTACAGGAATTTTATTACCAATCACAGAGGAAGGCATCCTATTTATTAAGAAGCATGCAGTCAGAATGGCTTCAGGCCAGAATATGCAAGGTACATTAGAATGCATCATGATAGTTCTAGCAACCTCTAGTAAGTGTCTATTTTTGTGTTCCGCAACTCCATTCTGTTGAGGTGTATATGCAAATGATGTCTGATGAATAGTGCCAACCGATTTACAAAACAATTCGACATCATTCTGAACAAACTCCAAAGCATTATCAGTTCTAAAAACTTTAACAGGCATAGAATATTGTGTTTTTATTTCAGCAAAAAAGAACTTAACTGCAGAGAAAAATACCTTATCTAACATTGCCTTGCAGATGATGCCATTAGTAGTCTTTATGAGGCTATGCCCCTTGAAAGTTTTTTACCCCTGATTAGTGGGCATGATATGGTGAAATGTTGCCTCCCTAAAAGATAGTTGGAAAACTCATTTTATTATTGTTAGATGTTTCTCAAAAAGATCCTCCTAATCTCCTGATAATATCCTTCTTCCCCTTTCGAGAAGTCTTTGCTTCAGTCTCAAACATGGAATAAAATTTCGATCAAAATTGTGAAAATTCGCTAGAAATTTCATTTTTTTGCAATCAAACATCGAAATGTGCGATCGGAATAGAAACACACAAATGCAGCGAATGGTACGTAATTTCGACCATAGGTGCGAAATTTTGCAAAATAGGGTGAAGTTTCGCAGCAAAAAGCCCAATTTGGGTCGTAATTTTGCCAAATGGCCCATAAATACAACTGAAATTTCTAGAAATTTGTTCCTAAGGCTGCTAATACCACATCTTTGGCATTTTGGCAATTTTTTTAATCTCTTACTTGTAGAGGCTATTTATCTTAATTCTAAGGTATGTTTCCCCTATCCCTAGACCATCTATACATTACCTTCTTCAATTTCTACAAATTGAATAGAGATCTAGAGAAATACTTCGAAAATAACAAAGTTCTTTCTTGGATCTATGTATAAATTCCCCATGTAACCTAGTTATATGCTAACACTAGACTTATACGAAGTTGTAGTTCACAAGTTTGTGACTTGTAACGGTAAGTTTTAAATTCTAAGATGTAACTTGAAGTTTTTAACAGTAACTGTCTAGCAGACCTGACACTTCTGTTCATTTGTGCACTCACTCATCAAGACATGGATCCCACCTTGACCTCTATACATATAAATTTATTATATACTCTAGTGTGTATATGCCTAAACATTGTGTTTGCAAAATTTCATAACTTAATTCCTTCTGTTTTCCATTGAAATCGTCATCGAAATTCTGTAAAAAATGTTTAGCTTCCTTCACTTACAAATATGGGAGACCCCCCCCCCCACATATCCGATATGAAATATTATTGCATATTTGAGTAGATCTTGATGTTTAAACCGTCCTGGTAAATTTTCTTGATTTAATTTGTTAATTTGGTCGTCGAAATCGTTAGGGCCGTAAATATCAAAGTTTTAGCTGAAGTTTTGAAACTTTCTGTTTTTGGGCCTTTGGATACAACATAGAAATTGTCTCAAACTCGTTGGATTCTCTAGAAGTTGGCAACGAGATTGCTTATTATTGGATGATCTAAAAAGAATATAATGGTCTCTCTTTTATAAGACAAGAGAGTGTACAATATTTAGAGATGAGCAATATGGGATAAAGAGAAGAAGAGAATAAAGAGAAATAAGCAAATACACTAAGTAAAGAAAAGCAGTAAAGTGTATATACTAATACTCCCCCTCAAGCTGGAGCGTAGATGTCAATCATGCCTAGCTTGGATGTCATAGTAGTGAATCTCATCTTCGGAAGAATCTTGGTGAAGATGTCAGCCACCTGATCAGAAGTATGTATGTAGGGAGTAGATATCTGGCCAGATAAGACAGCTTCGCGAACAAAATGACAGTCAACCTCAACATGTTTTGTTCGCTCATGAAAAGTAGGATTACTGGCAATAAAAGTGGCAGCTTTGTTGTCACAGTACATCGGAATAGGAGAAGAGTCATAAATGCCAAAATCCTTCAGTAGGCTCCAAATCCAGAACATCTCACAAGTAGTATGCGCCATGGCGCGATATTCTGCTTCAACACTTGAGCGAGCAACCACAGTCTGTTTCTTGCTTCGCCAAGTAACAAGATTTCCTCCTACAAAGGTACAATAGCTAGAGGTGGAGTGTCGGTTGATTTTACTCCCGGCATAGTCAGAGTCAGAATATCCAACAAGCTTACAGTGACCATGTTTTTTATATAGCAAGCCTTTCCCAGGAACACTCTTCAGATATTTGAGAATGTGGCAAACGACATCCCAGTGACATTGACGGGGTTTATCCAGGTATCTACTAACAAGCCCAACAACAGAAGTAATATCAGCACGAGTAACAGTAAGATAAATGAGCTTGCCAACCATGCGGCGATACTGATGATGATCAGGATAGACATGAGAGTTCTCATCGTCCCAATTAGTATTTGGATCCAGAGGAGTACTAGCAGGTTTAGCACCAAGAAGTCCTGTGTCAGAAAGAAGATCCAGAACATATTTACGTTGGGACAAGCATAAATCAGAAGCAGATCTAGAGACTTCAATCCCAAGAAAGTAACACAAAGTCCCAAGGTCTTTGGTGACCATAGTCACAATAATCGGCGTTTTTTTCAAAAATTCGCGTTTTAAACGCATATAATTCAGCTGCCGTATGTGACGGTCGTTTAATACTGTCCTGCCGTATTATACGCGTTATTCACGTTTTAAACGCGACTTCCGTTTTATTCGCGTTTTAAACGTTTTTTTCCCGTTTTATTCGCTACTGTACGGTGGTATATATATATATGTGCAAAGTATATACATATGTGTATATATATATATATGTCCAAAGTATATACATATGTGTGTGTATATATATATATATATGTCCAAAGTATATACATACATACATATATATATATATATACATACACATATATATACATATATACATATATACATATATATATATATATATATATGTATACATATATACATGTATATATATGTTTATATATACATGTATATATATATACATGCGTATATATATGTATACATGTATACATGTATATATATACATATATATGTATATATGTATATATGTATACATATATACATACATACATATATATACATATATATATGTATATATCTATACATATATACATATATATATATATATATATATATATATATATATATATATATATATATATATATATATATATATATATATATATAGAGTCAGGCTAGAATACACTCGAGTGTATCCGGAGCGGAATACACTCAAGTAGTTTTCCATGATGCAATATTTTTTTTGAAAATCTAATCCATTGATCTTCTTAAACATCTTGTGAACAACTCATACACAAAATCTGAGCACATTTGGATATGTATAGCTCATGCTATGAAGACTGCAAAAATTATGCAATTCAAATTAGTTTCGTGCGTCGATTTTGTTGCCCTTGGATGAGTGACTTACACTCATCCAAATGGGCTCAAAATTTGTATGTAGCCTAGTTATAGTATGACGGTGAAGATCAATGGTTTACATTTTGCAAAAAATAGTCTTGATATGCAAACACACTTGAGTGTATTCGTGAGATCTGTACACTCGAGTGTATTCTAGCCTGACTCTCTCTCTCTCTCTCTCTCTATATATATATATATATATAGAGTCAGGCTAGAATACACTCGAGTGTACAGATCACGCCGTATACCCCAATGGTGTTTGCCTATCTAGACCATGTTTTTTCACTCATCCAAGGACAACAAAATCGACGCACAAAACTAATTCGAAATACATGATTTTTGCATCCTTTAAATGCATGACCTATAAGTGTCCAAATGAGCTAAAATTTATTATATAGTATGTTCTTATGATAATAAAGAAGATCAACGGTTTAGATTTTTCAAAAAAAATTTGCATCTTCAAAAATGACTGAGGTGTACGGTGCCTCCGGTACACTCGAGTGTACACTAGCCTGACTCTCTCTCTCTCTATATATATATATTGCCGACTTTTTGCCGACTTTTTCCCGAATAGTTGACCGTACTTTGACCGAATTTGACCGTACGTTTACCGTTTTTTATCCAAATTTCCCGCATAATTCCCGAATTCCGAATTTTTTAGCTCCACCGTACGTATCCCGAATACCGAATTTGTGACTATGTTGGTGACAAAGTGTTTCTCCAGATAACACTTAGTAGCCTGAATACCGTCAAGATCACTCCCTGAGAGAATAATGTCATCAACATATACAATCAGAATAACAAGGCCAGCAGTAGTGTTTTTAATGAAGACAGAATGATCGGACTGGGAGCGTCGAGATAGAAACTTCTGAAGAATGGTGCTTAGTTTATCAAACCAAGAACGGGGACTCTGTTTTAAACCATAGATAGCTTTCCGCAACCTGCAGACTTTGGAGGACTCCCCCTGAAGCACAAATCCTAGAGGTTGTTACATATAGACCTCCTCATGTAAATGCCCATACAGAAATGCATTTTTCACATCCAGCTGGTACAAGGGCCAATCAGAATTAATAGCAACAGAAATAAGAATGTGTACGGAATTCAACTGAGCCACCGGTGAAAAAGTCTCAAAGTAGTCGACCCCATAAGTCTGCGTGTAGCCCTTGGCAACAAGTCTAGCCTTGAGGCGCTCAACCGTGCCATCCGGTTGATATTTAACAGTAAACACCCAACGACAGCCAACTGGAGAACAATCAGTAGGAGGATCGACTAACTGCCAAGTATTGCGATCAGTAAGAGCTTGCATTTCTGCTTCCATGGCCTGACGCCAAGCTGGATGTTTAAGAGCCTGAGAAGCATTTTTAGGAACAAAGACAACTGAAAGAGCAGCAGTAAAATTTGCAAAATTAGTTCCCAAATGATCAGAAGTACAGAAATTGCCAATAGGATGTTTAGTACGAGCTCTAGTTCCTTTCCTCAAACTGATAGGAACATCTAAGTCAGAGTATACCTGTGGTGGTGTTTGATCTGGCACGGAGGACAAGGACTCTGGAGGGGCCATAGAGGGAGTTGCTGTCTTCTGCCTTCGTTGATAAACTTTCAGAGGAGGACTTTCAGCAGGAGGAGCAGTATCATCAGTATCGTCAATCATAGGCAGAGGTGTCTCCATTAATAAATCCGATGTAAGGGCAGACCCGACAGAGGAGTAGAAAGGCATGTGCTCAAAGAAAATAACATCAGCAGATATAAACCATTTCTTTGACACGGGATCATAACAACGGTACCCTTTATGAGTGCGAGAGTACCCTAAAAAGACACTTTATTGCTCTAGGATCAAGTTTGGTGAAACCAGGACGAAGATTTTTGACAAAACATGTGCTCCCAAAGATACGAGGAGGAACAGAAAAGAGGGGCGCATCCGGGTACAAGATTTGATAAGGGACTTGATTCCCAAGCACAGAGGACGGCATTCGGTTAATAAGGTAACATGCAGTGGAAACAGCTTCAGGCCAAAAACATTGTGGGACATGGTAATGAAACAGTAAAGTGCGAGCAACTTCAAGGAGGTGTCGATTTTTGCGTTCGGCGACTCCATTTTGCTGTGGAGTGTAGGCACAGGAAGTTTGGTGTATGGTACCCTGTTTGCGACAAAAATTGCCGATCGAGGCTTGCACGAATTCAAGGGCATTATCAGTGTAAAATTTTTTGATAGGTTTGGCAAACTGCGTACAGATCTCAGCAAAATAACCAGTAATGGTATCAAGTATAGTAGATCTATCCTTGAGCAAGAAAATCCAGGTAGTTCTAGAAAAATCATCAATAAAACTCAAAAAGTAGCGAAATCTAGAAATACTGGACACAGACAAGGACCCCAAACATCAGCATGAATAATATCAAATGGCTGCTTTGAACTAATACATGATTTCTTAGAAAAAGATACTCACGTCTGTTTGCCCAATTGGCAAGTCTCACAATGAAAAACAGAATCTAAAACATCAGGAAGTAAATGTTTCAATTTCGCTGCAGAAGGATGTCCCAGACGGTAGTGCCACTGGATGCCTGTCACAGAGGATGTCAGATATGCTGTGGTCTTTGGAACGTCCAAGTAATATAGCCCATCTGGTCCCTCATGGCCCGAACCAATCGTCGTCCTCGTGCGCAGATCCTGAAACACAACACCATCTGGGTCAAAGGTAATAGAGCAATGAAGACTTTTTATAGTTCTATTGATAGATAACAGATTTATAGGAAATTTCATAACATAAAAGTAGACCGCAGAGGCAGGCAACCAGGAGTGCAGATATCACCAATGCCAGTAACAGGTGTCTTAGACCCATCAACCAGTGTAACAAGAGGTATAACAGAAGTAGTATGTAAGTTAGAAAATAACACAGGATTTCCAGAGATATGGGATGTCGCACCCGAATCAATCACCTGTGAATTTTTACCAAACTGGGTCAGAAGTGCAGCGCTCCCGTCAGTAGAGGCTTCAACAGAAGAAGCAAGACGAGCCTGAAGAAGTTTCTCGAACTCTGACCGGACCCAATCAACAGAAGGAGCAACAAAGGTAGTGGTAGTCTCAGGTTGATCTGTAGTGACTTAGTTTGCCCAGGCTGGCTTGCCATACTTGATCCAACAATGATCTTCATTGTGATTCGTGCGCTTGCAGAAAGTACAGAAGCGTGGTTCAGTAGTCTCAGTACCAGAGCCACGTCCAGGTGCAGAGGAGCGCCCGTGACCACGACCCCGTCTTCAACCGCGGCCACGAGAGGAGTCACCTGTGCGAACAACAAGGGCCGCTCCATCAGAAGTGTCAGGCAAAGACTGAGATGCAGAAGGTAAACGTTGAACACGTTTCAGAACATCTCGCAGTGTAGGCAGAGGATCACTCGAGAGAATCTGATCAACAACTCCGGCGAAGGAGGAGGGTAGACCAGCGAGGAACTGGATGATATGTTATAAAGAATACTCATAGAACTCTTTAGAATTATACTCCCTCCATTATTCGTGCGAAGAAACTTTAGTTTTTTCGATCTCTCGTGCCACCATGACGTGAAACTCTCTGGAAGTAATGGAAACTTAGGTCCTTGGTCTTCAACAAATTGGCTTCCAACTTTCCAGATGCATCATAAAATGAACGCGGCAAAGTAACAATCACCATGTCATAAAGCCACGACAGATGGACAACATACATCTGAAGTACATGATGCAAGAACTTTGTCTTCAGTATATATATTTATGTAGATGGAACTCTTTGCTTTCTCAGCTAGTAGGAATTAGTTTATCTGGATGTTGTATTCTCGTTGTAAGGAATTAACCTCTCTTGCCAAGATCTACAAGCCCTTCTTGCTCCTGTATCCTAGCTTCTGTGATATATTTTTCCTGATGGCCCTAGACTGCAGAAATGCCACCTCAAAGCCCCTTGGGTATGGTGTTGAACAAGATGCAACAGAATTTATCTTGTGCTGCCACCAAAGACCCTTTATTATCGTAAATATCCCATCCCCAAACTTATAATGATGACCATTGTTATTTAGGCAGGATCCTGACTCCAAACTCAGTTGCAATTTGGGAACATCATGCACGTCCTTGAAGGTGTGGGAGAGTTTGTGTATTTGACTTCCACTTGCATGCAAATATCGTCAAGTCTGATGATTGCCGAATGGTTGGTGATTCCCATCTTCTCACATCATATCTAACCTTGTAAATGGGAAGAATTCTATTTGGTGAGACATGATAATAAGTTGCAGTGTCTACCACTCACTGAGTATTATTCTCATCAACACATGGGGATTCTTCATAGACTGTTGACACCTCGTCCTCATTGTCATTTGATATTGCTAATGCTTAGAGCATATTAGTTATTTAATTCTTTGCCTTGTCTTATGGGCTTGGGTCTATGGCCCTTTATTGTTTTGAGTCTAGTTTGCTTTATCTCCTCTCTCCTACATATAATGGAGTAGGATCTTTGTTAGTGTAAATTTAAGACTTCCGTATTTTATTTCTTACACGGTGTTGGAGCAGGCTTTGATATGTAAAACAAATTAGAAGAAAAGGAGAAAGAGGGAGCACTGCGCCTCTTGATGGGTGCCCTCCGTGATTGCTGCTTGGTCGCATTGGTGGTTTAATTGAAGAGAAGTCCACTATCACTGCCTACTTACTTTTGTGCGATTCCAAATGCAATGTTGCCTACCTTCTACAGCCTTCCTCCCCATATAATTCAAGATGTGTCCCTTGTTTGCACATCTACTGGTGTCCACATGAGGGTTTTTTCCCTTAAAATCGACAGTGATAGGGGGGACCCCTCACATGCTTGCTGCTGTGACCTTTTGATTCTTCCTTCCTGCAGAAGTTGATTGCTCCTGTAGGCAAGCAAAGTACTCCACCTGTTTCTGCTACACTCCGCTGTAAGGCTGCCCCTCGCTTGTGGTGGCACGTCTCGCCTCAGGCCTCCCACTGTTGGCAAAGGGTTGGCCTCAACATTGCCACTAGACCCTACTATACTAACTGCTTGCTCATGTCTCCTCTACCTGTTGTCATTCCATTCGGCCTCATTGGTTGTCGTCGCCACCGCTTACAATGTCAAGATTTTTGGGTCATGTAGATGAGGTTTTTGGGAACTGCCATCATATCACTACGATGTGGCCGTGTCCTGATCCCCCCCCCCTCCTTTTCTAGCGGGGCGACTGATTATCTTAAAATAAACTTCTATCCAATTGGTTATGTGTTCTCTATGCTTCGTATTGTGCTATGTTTTCAAAACTGATCGATCACCTAAATGACCTTAAAACATATTTTCGCAAGCTGCTTCCTAATATCGCGATAAAAACTGTACTCAAACCTCTAGAATATAGTACTTTTGTGACCTCTCTAGTTGCCAAACATAACCCAGTTTTGTTTCTTTCAATTGTATTTTATGTCGATTTGCCCCTCTTACAGCTAGCTACATGTTTAAAATTGTCATTTTATATAGTGAGTAGTAGCCTATTGGAAAAGTACATATGGATTATAGAGCAACCACTTAGGTTTGTTGCTCGCAGACATGTAGGTCTAAAGCTATCTATGAACTCAATCAGATATCTAGGGCTGGCAAATTAAGATGGATTTTATCAAGTTCCGCTTCTGTAGATTTGATATGTAGATCATCTAATGTTTGCTAAGAACATTCTCTGAGGTGGTCATTCTCACTTTCTATGTTGATAATATTCTTGTCATGTAGTAGTAGGGTACCCATCCAGGCTGTAAGACTACATGCTCAAGCAATTTCTTCTAGATGATATGTGCAAGCTTAACCAAGGACTTGCAGATTAAGATACTACAAAAGTAACTCGATCAATTCAGTTGTGGTCTTATCTCTAAGGAAGTATATCCTAGACTTATCAGAAGAAACATGTAAACCAGGAGCTATATCTATTGCATTTGTTTACTCGGCTGTAGATGTGCTGTGCAAAAATTAAATTTTAGCAAACGGCTTGACTTCTGCTCATCCTTCTTGAAGAACTGGAATAGGATCCTAGTTTAGAAGAGATACTATAACCTGTTCCATAGGTATGGCTGATGTCTCAGCTGGATACACGTCATATAAAGGTGTATGTGTTCATTTACCGCAGCAATATTATAACGGAAAAGCTTTCTGATGCATGTTTTCTGCTATGTAGTTGTAGGCAATTGACGTCAAAGAGCCGTGCTCTAATTTAAAACAAGTGAAACATTATGTTTTCCCTACACTTCCCTTTGGCGGGATGGACAATCCTCTTACCTCTCAGCATAAATGTTTCAGTTTCCCCTTTATGTATGTAACAAGCCATGTTTTGAAATTTCAAATCTCACCAACCTGTTGAATTTTGTAGATCATAAGTAATGGTAGATATAAAAGTGCTGTACACCGTGCTCTTGTGAATGCCAGACAAGCGCGCCTTTCCGTTGCAACATTTCACGATCCACCTAAGAGTGTTGAAATATCTCCAGCCCCTGAACTTATTACTGAGCGCTCTTCCCAGAAATATCGAGGAGTTTTGTACGGAGATTATGTTTCATCCTGGTATAGCAGTGGGCCAGAAGGCAAGCGAAATATTGATATTCTGCACATGTAGATGGTAAACGTCATAGTTTCTAAAATGGCAATGCTGACTAAAGATAAATGCACACGTCTGCTGATCTTTCACAAATTCGAATTGAAAACCCTCCCAAATATTCCTCCGTGATCTACCATGAGTTATGGCTCCAATTTAAATTCTTCGTTTGTTGTTTTCTATGTCCTGTGTGAGAAGACTAATCACAAGAAAACATTGGCGACGAAAATTTACCTTTTGGTGAACTGTCGATGCATCCATGTTATGTGTGTGAAACTTGATATATAATGTACACAGACGAAGTGCCATAATGATCGAATCAGGTTTTCTCGTTTATCTATATATTTGGTTTTGCTTTCTATGTGCGTCTATATTCAGCTTAACATGTATTGATTGATCACTTGCATTTTATTTTTCACCGAGCTGTTGGTCACGGCACTTATGAATATAGAAAAGGAAAAAAAAAACTAAATGAGTGCGCACGTCCAAACTCTGTTCTGCTGGGCTTATTTTGGAAAAGCTGGGAGCTATGCATTTTCTATTTTTATCTTCATTTTGCTCTGTCGTTAAAACTCCTAAAACTACTTCATATCAAATTAAAACTTAATATACAAAAATAATTAAAAAAAATATTGGTTGGGCCAGTTTATTTTTCAAGTCATTTGAATATGATCTTGTTTTCCTGCACGTTGATCTTAGCATTTCTATTTCAGCTACTCATTTTATAAACACGTTTAAGGCCCAACAACTGCTATAACATGGTTGGATGTATATTTAGAAGTCTTTGGGTTTGACGATTTAGGATTGTACCCAGCGCTGGTCTAATGACAAAAATAGAACTCTAATTTTCTTTCCTTTGAATAACTGAATCCAGCACATATGTTTTCTTAATAATAAACGCCATTATGGAATAAAACAAGTAATCACAAGTGTGACATGTGTAGTTGTCACTGGCGCTGCGCTGGCAGTCAGATCTGTGTTGAGCGGGTCCTATTTCGGATCAGTCCAAATATGCTCAACCCGAATCTGACCAGAAAATAATTTCTGGTCGTATCTACTCGGACCGAACCCGAATTTCCTATTTGTGGGTGTAACCCGATAGACCTGATGGACCTGAATATACCACGTTAAATCCAAACCCGAAAAACTTGAAATTGCAAATCCAAAAATATAAATCTGGAAAACCCAAATTTCAAACAAAAAAACCCAAAATGCAAACTTTCTAAACCTAAAACTACTGGAAATATTTGTTGGCTATTTTTTTTTGTAAGAAAATATTTGTATAAACTATTGTAGATCAAAAGATACTAATATTTCTTCTTAAAAATACAAATATGTTTGTACATACTAAAAATTTATATCCTTACATCATGGATAAAAGATTAGTAAAGTAATACTAGATTTAATATCGGGTCAATCAGGTTTTTTTGGTTGACAAGTGCAAATCCAGACCTGACTTGAAAAAAATTTGGGTTTTTCGGGTTAGGGCCATTTTGGGTCGCTTTGAGAAAATCAAGGCATCGAACCGCTTTAGTTGGGTCGCGTATTGTTTTGCCAACCCTAGTTGTCACAAACATAAAAAGCAAAATGATCTACTCCATAATTGTTGGTAAGGGTGCTATGGGTGGCTCAATCAGCCATCAAAAAAGTTGGGGAAAAAAGACCAGGCGTGGGGAAGAGAGTCCTGCAAAAAAAGATCAAAAGACAATATTCAAGGGTGGGATCCTTTAGTACAACCCATTGAAATAGAAGCAATGTCGGCACAACATGTTTATGCTTCATAATTGTTTAAACTTTCTGACAGTCTTATGCAAGAGAGGATCCAAATTTTGCCGGCCTCTTCACGTGCACTGAGAAAGCTTAGGGAGGGTCTACTCTTACGTCATGCATGACTTGTCCTCATGTATTGGTTGCGCACAAGAGATGGATGGTTTTTGGATATTGAGAAGTTTAGGGGGGAATATGTCATTTTGTGGGGCTGCCTTGGTATGGTAAAAATTGGGTTATAGAGAGATGACACATGTGAAGGTTAGAGAGAGAATATGAGTGGGAGAGGCAACAACAAGGGAGGTGGAGAGTGAGTAGACCCCTCCTTTTTGGGAGAGAGAATAAATAAAAGAGGAAAAAAGTAGACAGTGAAGAGGAGAGAAGTGATTGGGGTAGAGGAGGAAAGTGATGATAGAATTAAAGAGTGAGGAGAGAAGAGAAGTAATGGGAGAGAGGAGGGAAGTGAAGAGAAAATATGAAGGAATTGAAGGGCTTAGAGGAGGAAAATAAGGAGAGAAGTAATATAAAGAGAGGGAGGTAAGGAGGGAAGCAAAAGATGGAGATGAGTGAAGTGATGATGATTTTTGTGAGGAGGAAAATAATGGAGGGAAGTCAGAGGGAAGCAAAATATGGAGATGAGCGAAGTGATGATGATGTTTGTGAGGAGAAAAATAATGGTGAGAGAAGTAACAATGGGGGAGGAGGGAAGTAAGGGTGGAGAAGAAGGAAGTGATGATGATCTTTGTAAGGAGGGAAATAATGGAGTGAGAGAGGACAAGTGAGGAGGGAAGAGGAGGGTAATGATGGATGGAGTGGAGGAAAATAAAGAGAGACATATCAAACAAAAAGGAGGGAAGTGAGGAGAGAGGAGACAAATGAGGAGGGAAGTAAGGAGTGAAACAAAAAGAGAAAAGGAGGGATCGTGTCAAATGAGGTGCAAATTAACCAAAAGGAGTCATAGCGTTACCGGCGCCACCTAACCAAAATGAGGCAACAAAATGACCAAAGGAGGTGGAATATGATGAAAATGATTTTTTACAAGACAATGACCAAAATAAGGCACAAATTGATTAAAATGAGGCACAAATTGGTAAAAAAAGGCCCAAAGTGACCAATTTGAGGCACAAAGTAATCAAAATGAGACACAAAGTGATCAACTTAATTTTTCCCAAGTATGACCAAAAGAGGCGCAAGTTGACCAAAAGGAGGCGTAATGGTCAAATTGAGGTAGAAAACCAAAAGTGAGGCACAACATGCCAAAATGAGGTTTTATCTACCAAAACTATGCACAAGTTGCCAAAAAAAGGCTTAAACTAGATAGAACGAGACACAAACTAACCAAAACGAGGCACAAACATGCCGAAGCAAGACACACACAGAAGTTGAGCATAATGAGACACAAACCATGCTCCTTGATATTTCCCTCCTCACTTCCATTACTTCCCTCTTTACTTCCATCCTCCCTCTCCTCGCATTACTTCCTTCCTTTCCTATCATTACTTCCCTCCTTCCATTACTTCCCTCTATCCCCTCATTGCTTACTTCCTCTCCTTCATTACTTCTCTCATTTATCCATTACTCCCTCATCAATTCTGTCCTCTCCATCTTTAGTTCCCTCTTCACTTCCCTCATATTTTATTTTTTCCTTTCTTCCAAAAAATAACCCCAAAAAGTGACAAAAAGAATGTTGGGTGGGAGGGAGAAAGGGACGGCCGGTAGCATGCACATAATTTTAGTATCAAATTTTGGCTAATTTAGGCATGTTTTCATGAAAATTTTTCTAATATTCAAGTATATTATGTATCCTTTATCTAAATAACTTGAGATGGCTCTTGCACATCTTTTTTGTATTATTTTTATGCATTTTCTTCAAAATTATGTGCGTAAGTATGTCCCATGCATTGTTTGGGTTATTGCAGACAAATCAAGTGTCATTGGAGAAAGTCGTCACCATCAACATCATCTTAGTACCATTAAAAAAGATAAAAAGTAGGCTTCATCACAGAGACATCTCGATAGAACCAAGATTAGGTTCATTACCACTGAGATTCCGACTCGGTGTTGTAGAATGTTAGCTCAGTGTCCTCGACAAGAAGATCAGAATGGCTCTACAATTCTCGATAGCACAGGCGGTCAACTCGTTGGCTCCAAGATGACCCTACCCTATTTGAGTAAAAAGACAACTCGACAACACTAAGATATTTCTCACAACCGTGATTAACACATTCATCATCCAATGGTTCTTTGGATAAGTTGTATTTAATCTCTCTGGTCAAAACCTAAGAGGGCGGTCAAAGGGAGGGTGATAAATGCATAATTATCCATTTTCTTTGTATTTTTTAGATCATTCCTTAGGAGCAATTTGTTGATTATTTCATACTTTTAGAATTAATAATATTAGTTTAAATTTTCTCTATTTAATTGGAGTTTCTATTCTATTTTCATAGAATTTGTAGGATAATACCTCAATCACTTCAAAGCCTAAAATTTTTCAAAATTGGAAGATGTTTGCACGATTTCTCACAGTGCGGATATATATATATATATATATATATATATATATATATATATAGAGAGAGAGAGAGAGATAGATAGATAGATAGATAGAGAGATAGATAGAGAGATAGATAGAGAGAGTGAGGCTAGAATACACTCGAGTGTACAGATAACACAAATACACTCAAGTGTGTTTGCATATCAAGACTATTTTTTGCAAAATGTAAACCACTTATCTTCACTGTCATACTATAACTAGGCTACATATAAATTTTGAACCCATTTGGATGAGTGTAAGTCACTCATTCATGGGCAACAAAATTGATGCGCGAAACTAATTTGAAATGCATGATTTTTGCGGTCTTTATAACATGATCTATAAATGTCTAAATGTGCTCAAATTTTGTGTATGAGCTATTCACAAGATGTTTAAGAAGATCAACATATTAGATTTAAAAAAAATATTACATCATGGAAAACTACTTGAGTGTATTCCGCTCCAGATACACTCGAGTGTATTCTGCTCCGGATACACTCAAGTATATTCTAGTCTGACTCTCTCTCTCTCTCTCTCTATATATATATATATATATATATATATATATATATAGAGAGAGAGAGAGAGAGAGAGAGAGAAAAGGGACTCTATCCCTAAGGGGTAGGAAATTTCCTATACCTAAACCTTGTTTTGCACATTTCCCAAGAATATTTGCTTGATTCAATTGTGTGGATATAAAGTATACTAAGTAGATAAGTTGTGTTTTGAAAATCATTCCAATCAGATATGTGTATCACCTTCATCTTAAAGTTTTATGATCATACAAATGAATGGTAATTCTGAAATCTGTTGCTACCATTGAAATATTTTGATTTATATCTAATAAAGTAAAAATGTAATCATAATGAAATTTTAATAGAGTCTAATCCAAGCCATATATTTTGCATCCATACAATTGGATTACATGAAATACCACATGAACCATGATGAATAGACTCAGGTATATGTAATTTCCTATACCCTTGGGTATAGGCTCCCGATCCTCATATATATATATATATCCCAAACTAAAATCGCTATATTATTTGCACATGAACTCCAAATTTTATGTTCAAATATGCATCGGAAAGGGATCTGAATTTCCTGCAAGAAAAATATATATTTAGACTGCTTTGAAACTTTTAACATGACTGAAATTCCTATAACAAAAATTTGTAGCAAAGAGAGTCACATAAGTTAATGAGCAGTCAAATTAATTAGAGAAGGCAATTTAATAAATGTCTCTACTTGGGGCAAATAATTAATGTTGTCAAAGATGCTCAATTGGTCAGGAACAAAAGAAAGTTGGACAATGGCCATGCACTTATGTGTGAAAGAAAGAATGTAATTACAACCAACCCTTTGACCAAGAAAAATCTATCACGGAAATAATTGAAAACATACCAAAACAAGGCCTCATTCACCCCTATAAAAGAAGGGGGAGTCCAAGAACAAAATGGCATCTAACAGTTCTTGTATCTATTGTTCTATTTTTCCTTGTACTTCTTAGTGGTTTTCTTGTAAGGAACAAAGACTGGAGAGAAAAAGTCGTTCTCTTGTACTGCAGATCAGAGTCCATTATTGGATTCTCTTTTCTTATTACTAGACTTATGACTCTTCTTATCCTTTCTTCCACTCTTGTATCATCTTTTATAATGGATGAATAATTTTCTACATTGAGGCATGGGTTGTAGCCCCCCATAGCCCGTAGGTGTTTAGATCTGATATTAACTCTGTGATATTGCTTAGTAGATGGTGTTCTTTTTGTTTATCATACATGTTTTATGACTTGATATCTCATACTACCACTTGTTAGCCTTGGGTGAAGAAACCTCAGACCCCAAAGGTTTCAAACGACCAAATAGACACATAGAGCTCCAAGTGAGATCTTAGAAAGAGATCTATTGGACGTTTGGGTGAGGATCTGCTAACACCGCGATCAACGGGTTTGCGAGAAAGCTTGATCTTATGAAATACATTTTAGAAGAATGTTTTCCATTAATCCTAATCTAACTTGCTTGTTTTGATTTTTTTTGTCAATATGAATTTCTACACTGGTTATGGGTGTGAAATCCAGACCTCCTATATTCCTTTATGGATTGGTTCAACCGTAATTGTAAATATTCTTTCCATTGTAATCTTTTATTTCTACTCTTATCTATAGATCTCTCAATCAAAATTGAATTTAAATATTGTTAAAATGATAAGTTTGAATTGTACGTTGTCTTGCGTATTCGACCCTACATATACTACTTTTGATCTGTTCACCTGTGAGTGGATTAATTATGATTATCTAGGTTAAAATCTAGGGATTCTCTCCTAGTGAATTTATTATGCAATTAATGACACATTAGAGGGCATCCTCGACCATTTTACAAGAGAGGAAATGGGGGTGATGAGATGTGGAGTGAGGTTTATCCTAGCTATCTAAGGAGCAGTTTGATGGTCGAAATATTATCTGGTTATACCAAAATCTTTAGAGGGGATAAACCTTACATCTTGTTATAGGGGTTGTCTCCATTCTCTGTGTTCTCCTCCTCCAACCTTTCTATTGATCTCATATAAAACCTTTTGATCTCATTGTCAATCACGAGGGGATAAACCCCCTATTCTTTAGGATGCAGGAGTAGCTTGATGTTAACTTTGTGTATGTTTATTTCCAATGTAATATAGATTGTCTTATGTTTGGATTTTGATAATGGAAGTTCATCATTGTCTTATTTATGGTTAATCACCCTTAACATGTGTTAGCTTGTTAGTTATTGTGAGAGCGAGTTTAATAATCAGAGAAGCCATTATCAATACAGTTAATAAATCACTATGAGAGTGGGCTAACTATTGTGAGGTAGATTGTCCAGAGAGAGATCACATTGTTTAACTTTGTATATTAATACTGTGAGAGCGGGTTAATAATTAGACTAAACAATGTACTACACTACTAGAGTGGGTAGTGCAAGTTACAAATGCCTAATCCAAAGAAGCAAGATAATTTATGTTAATTGGATAGAATACATCCTTAGCTCACAATATGGTAAAATGGGTATCCCGAAGAGTCCACTGATCTAATCCTAAAATCACTTTCATTCTTTGTCGTTTAAGTTTAGTTCTTAGTTTAATAACTCAACCAACTCTTTACTTAGGCCTAGATGACTTATTTTAGTTACTACTAGTCTCTAGTAGTCCCAATTCCCTGAGATCGACATTCAAGTCTCTTTGAGTCCCTTTACTACTCTAGAGTGTACACTTGCATTTAACACACACACACACTTAAGCCGTGTCAAGTTTTTAGTGACGTTGCTGGGGAATTGACAGTTCTAGCACTATGAGTGCTAAAAATTGGCCACTCTAGGCCATTTTCAATTCTATTAATTTTCTATCTCAGTCAAAAAATATTGCAAAACCTTTTTGTTACTCATAACTAGTACTCTTTGTGTCCACACTGAGTTTTTGCTTCTAGGTACTAGTTTATAGTCCAAACTTGGAGCCTGGACTATGGAGATCCCACTCTACCATTCTCAAACCCTACAAGGCTCTTAGAAAAATTTCATAAGTACATTGCATCATCTCCAATGATAATTCTAGGTACGCCACCAATAAAACTAGATGTTACACTAGGGGAGGAGGAAGAGAAGGTGATCATTATAGAAGAACCTATAGTATAAGAGGATGGAATGTCTAACCAAAGGGATGATAATGAGGATGTAGCAGTACCAGGTGATGATCCGACCATATGGGAGACGATAAATGCATCGAAAGTACAACTCATCTAGGTCCTATCAGGCAACATGCAGTCAATGTGGAAAGCTATAAATTATTCTAGGATTGGATTCTTTAATAAAGTCATAGACATTCCATGGGCATAATTCAGAGGACCCAATACAATGTATTGTTTTATGTGAGTTGTGGTATATTGAATATGGACACTATTCCAACCATAATGATTTATTTGAAGAAGTTTCCTTACTCATTAACGGGTAAGGCAAAGACTTGGTTTCTTAGTCTATCTTATGAGTCCAATAGTTCCTCTAGTGAGATGATTGACAATTTCTTTGAGAGCTACTCCCCCCCTCAGAGTACCAATAATCCAGTGGAAAAATTAATGGGTTTAGACAACACACAGATGAATCCTATTTAGAGGCTTGGGAGAGGTACTAGAACATGATAAGGAAGTGTCACATCACATGATTGATTGGTATGGTTATTCAAAGACCTTTTACTATGTCTTTCACAAAGGATAGATGACTACACATGATAGTGCAAGTGCGTGGTTCAATCTGAATAACAAGGCATCAAAGTGTCATCAAGTTTTGAGGAACATGTCTAGGTATCAATCTTGGAGCGATGTACATGAATATTCTACATCATTTAAGAGTGATATGGAATCATGTGAGGTCATGGAACTTAAGACTGAAATGGCTTAATTGATGAAGCAATTGGAAAAGAAGACTATCCACTCATTTGGATGAGAAGAGGAAGAGTGCATGTATATGCAACAAGAGGAATGAGTACTCATGGAGGACCAATCCTAAATTTTCTTGGAAGGATTTGAACAACTTTTAGCATGACTTATTACTAGCGGAGCAGCCTCAAGTGCACCAACAGAACACTTCATAGAAAAATAAGCATGAATAGGGTCAAAGGCTAGAGGATATGATTGGAAAATGCATTTCCAAGATAGATTCATATTTCGATCAATCCAAGAGAGATCAAGAGAACAAGGGGCCAAAAATTCAATGTTTGGAGACTCAAGTCTCACAGTTAGTAGCAGAGTTAGCACAATTGAAGAATCCTACCCAAAAAAGGTTCCCAAGAGACACAAACATCCCAAAAAACTATCAACAATATAAATTAGTAACATTGCTTTAGTGGGAAGGTGATAGAGATGAAGTAGGGTGTAGGGTAGAACAAAGTGTAGATTGAGAAAACTACAATCACTTCTGATGCGACAGTTGAAGGAGATAAGGTAGTTACAGTCTAGGCATCTAAAAGAGTAGCATGTAAAGATTTTACTAAGTCCAACTTAGGGGGACAAAAGTCTATTAAAGAAGGACTATGTTCCACTACATCTCATGAATCTTGCGGTGCTTGTGCCTTTTCTAGATAGCCTAAAGAAGATCAAGAAAGATTGAAAATTCAAGAAATTTCTTGATATTTTTCACAAGATTCATGGGAATCTTCCCTTGATTGAGACTCTTGAGAAAATTCCTTCCTATGGAAAATTTATAAAAGGCATCATTGCCAAGAAGAGGATAGCAAATTTTGATGTGGTAGTGCTACATGAAGGGGTTATTATATTGACTCGAAGGAAACTAACCAGAAAGAGGGAAATCCCAAGGTTCTTCAACATACCTTGTTTGATAGTCCAATATCACTTTGGAGATGGCTTATGCGACTCATGAGCAAACATCAATTTTGATGCCATTGAATATCTTGAGAAGATGGGTTTGCTGCACAACATGAAGACCAAGATGACAATTTAACTGGATAATAAATCTTATGTACTACCTGTTACATATGTGAAGATGTTCTAGTTAAGGTGGATAGATTCATATTTCCTATTGACTTTGTGGTTATGGAGATGCAAGAGGAGTATCAGTCTAAGATACTCTTGGTCAAACCATTCTAGGCCACAACAAATGTTGCACTACATACAGGAAGAAGAAGAACGACAACATGCATTGAGAATGACCAGATGGATCTCAAACTTCCAGGGCAATCTAATGAATCAACAAAACTAGGCACATCAGCTGCAGGTTTTGTAGTGCAACATTTTGATTCAGATGTTTCCCTACTTTTGGTGTAGCCTTTCTTATACATGGGAAACACAATGTGACATGTTGATAATGGGTGTCTTTAGGTAAAGGCAACATAAGAAGTTTATATAATCTCACTTGTTGAAGTCATTAAATATCTAGAATAAGCAATGATGTCCTCATACCCACTCATATTTTTTAAGGAGTACAAGAAGGCTTAAAACATTCATATCCATCACCTCCACTTAATGCATATATCATGAACCTCACAGAGGTTACCATTCATGAAGATTTCATTGAAGAATGTGCATTGTTTCTAAAAGCATTACTAGCATAGTAAACGAGGAACTTTGTGGGCTTGGGTCCGCACCTTGCTTGGTGTCGTCTCTTGAGTGTCCTTCAGATCTAGAATTAAAGCCATTGCCGCCACATCTAAAGTATACTTTCTTGTTAGCAAAGAGAAGCTTCATGTGATCATCTTTTCTTCATTGAGTAACTTAGAGGAGGATCAATTGCTTTTGTACTCAAGAACCACCATCCAACTTTTGGGTGGTCAATAGAAGACATCAAGGTGATTTCTTCAAGCTTATTCCAACACAAGAGTCACCTAGATGAAGGTGTCAACCATGTAGTTCAACCATAGAGGAGACTAAATCCAATATTGATAGTGGTGGTGAAAAAGAACATAACCAAATTCATGTCGACATGTATGATTTATGCAATTTCTAATTCTAAATTGGTAAGTCCAGCACATGTGGTTTTAAAGAAGTGTGGTACCACAATTACCACTGATGATGTGAATGAGTTAGTGTCTACTAGTCTAGTAATGAAGTGACGTGTCTGCATAGATTACCTTCGTCTCAGTGCCACTACACTTAAAGACCTCTTTCTTTTACCTTTTATTCATAAAATCTTGGATCATCTCACAGGCTGCTCTATTTTGTTTCTTGGATGGTTATTCAATATATAATAATATATAAATAGAGCCTACAGATCAAGAGAATTCTACCTTCAGTTTCCCTTATGGCATGTTTTCCTGTGGTCGTATGCCATTTGGGATTTGTAATGCACCTACAACTTTCCAAAAGTGCATGCTCACTATCTTTTCCAATATGGTGGAGCGATACCTTGAGGTTTTTATAGACGATTTTATATGTATAAACAGTCTTTTGAGGATTTTCTATCACGCTTGGATTGTGTTTTATAAAAATGTGAGGATTACCATCTCATTTTGAATTGGAAGAAGTGACACATGATGGTAGAGGGGACACAAGGTGTCTACCAAGGGAATGGAGGTTGACCCGGTGAAATTTGAGGTGAACTCCAAGCTTCCTTGACCATCATTAGTGAAGACAGTGAAGAAATTACTAGGACACAAGAGTTTTTACAAACAATTTATCAAGGAATTTTCCAAAGATAGCGAAGCCTCTTTCAGAACTCTTGGAGAAGGACATAGATTTTGATTTTGGTGACCGATGTTTACATGCCTTCAATGTCTTAGAAGATAAATTGATCTCTACACCCATAGTGGCAGCTTTAGATTGGAGTCTCCCGCTTGAGTGGTTATGTGATGCTTTAGATCATAGAATTGAGGTAATTATGAGATAAAGGAAAGAGTGTTGTTTTTATGTGATTTACTATGCTTCTATAATGCTAAATGATGCTCAATTTAATTACACCACTATAGAAAGAAATTTTTTTTATGTGATGTTCACCTTTGAAAAATTTAGACAATATATAATCAAGGTGAGAGTGATTGTATGGATAGACCATGTTGAATAAAGCATTACTGTAGAAAAAGGAATGCAAAACCGATTTAATAATTTGGATCTTGCTCTGATAAAAATTAATATAGAGATAAGGGACAATGTTGGAACAAACAATGTTATGACATGCCATCTCTCTTGCCTAGTAAGAGTTGATGAGACTAGATTAGAAGTGCCCATTCAAGAAATTTTTCTTGACTATTAATTGTCATTTATCAAACATAATGACCTTTCATATGCTACTATTGTGAACTTTTTAGCAAGTGGAGTGATGCTTGATGATTGGAATGCTCAACATAAGAAGAATTTTTATTATTCTTTGCATTATTTTCTATGGGATTATCCTATCTTGTTGAAATAATGTAGAGATGACATTTTTAGACAGTGTGTTCCTTAGTGGAAGATGAAGATCATTTTTTCTCATTGTCACTCTTCACCCACATGAGGATGCCATGCAAGCTCTAGAACAACTGCTAAGTTTCTAGATTATGATTTTTATTAGATGAACTTATTTAAGGACACATATGCTTTTGTGATCGTGTGATGCACGTCAACATACTAGCACCATATATAAAAGGCACAAAATGCCCCTAACTGTGTTTCACGAAGTAGAAGTTTTTGATCGATAGAGGATTGATTTCATAGGGACATTCCTATCTTCAAATTTAAATTTATATATTTTGTTGGCCACTGACTACATGTCCAAGTGGGTGGAGGAGATACCCACTCAGACCAATGATGCACATGTAGTATGTAGGTTTGTGTAGAATAATATTTTTTTGTAGATTTGGTATGCCTAGGATGATTATTAGTGATGAAGGTTTGCATTTAATGAACCACTAATATGGTGCTTTATTGAGGAAATATGGAGTTCTACACCAAGTAGGCACACACTATCACCCCCAAACACCAGGCCAAGTTGAGGTTTCCAATAGAGAGATGAAGATGATTTTTGAGAAAATTGTCTCTCACACAAGAACTAATTGGAGCATGTAACTAAATGATGGCCTCTAGACATATAGGACTGCTTTCAATACTCCCATAGGTACCACACCCTATAGATTGGTTTATGGAAGGGCATGCCATTTTCCGATGGAATTAGAACATAGGGCCAAGTGGGTGCTAAAGAAATTAAACTTAGATCTATCTTGTGCAGGTGAAAAATGCAAAGTGGAGTTTACAAATCGGATGAAATTAGACTGGATGCCAATGAAAATGCCAACTTTTACAAAGAGCGTACACAGAAGATTCATGATAGGAACATCTTGCTTAGGACTTTCTAGTTGAGGCGAAAAGTTTCATTGTTCAATTCAAGGTTAATAATTCATCCAAGAAAGTTGAGGTCTAGATGGACCAAACCTTACACCATGCTCAAGGTGTACCCTCATGGCCCATATATTTTCAAGACCAATGGTCATATATTGAATCACTACTATGGGATAGAGATTGTTAGGGAACATTAAGATCTTAAGCTCTTGACTCTCACTTGACTTAAGTGACTTAGTTGAACCTACAACTTTAAACAAGGGTGCTTGGTGGGAGGTAACCCACATGTTTAGACTTATTTCATTAGGTTTGATCTTGCATTTTTAGACTTGTAGTAGTCACTTAATTTTGATGCAACTTTATGATTCTTGATACGTTTGTTCCATGTGCAGGCATAGAGAAAAGTTGGTACCACCAACCCTTAGGTCAGTGGCATCAAGTTTCCATCAATAATGAATTGTAAATTTGATAATAAAATTTCATACCACCAACCACCTAGTCAGTGGCACCAACTCAGACTTAAAGAACTAATGAAATTTGATGATTCTACAAGTACATATCATTGAAATTAGATTGATCTTTGATGCCATTGATTATTTTATTAGTTAAGGACTAACATTACTAGAGATATCCTCAAATATTTCAATACCACCGACATCCAAGTCAGTGGTACAACCTTACTAATGAAATATTGGTTAACTTCTATAGGAAAAACTCAATGGCAACGACTGCTTGTCGGTACCAGTGAGGTTAATTTTGGATTTTTCTGACCCTTTGATGCAAGAATTCACAATAACATCTCAATTGCACAAACATGCAAGTCATACCATTGAGACAAAGACTAATTCTACTATGATTATATAGGATCTTGGTGGCATTGATTAATTGATCGATACCACCAAAATCATTTTTAATGAAATCTGATGAGTTTGTGAAGGGTGCATATCTGTGGCACCAACATGCAAGTTGGTACCACTAAGACCTAGATGAAGGGCAATTTGTAGACTTCAATCTAAAGGCTACAAGTTTGCAAAACCAACAACAATCAAACGACCCATCTGTGGCATTTTTCAAAATTGATACAATCAACATAGAGGAGTCCATGGTTACTACCTCAAGCAATCAAGGATATAAGTGCCAATTGCAGATATCGAGAGTATAGAGATAAGGATGCATGTCACTACCACAAAGTTATCAGTGATGGGGCATCTGTCCTTCAATATAAGGAGGAGGATTCATTTGGATTTCTCATAAGTTGGGAATTCCTTCCTCTTATGTGAGCTTCCCAGAGTGCTTCTTCACTAAGCAACTGCTAAATTGAGATCCAATATTCTACCTCTCTCTCTAAATGGAGTGCAAGGGAACATGAAAAGAAGGTTCTTCTTCCATAGAAGCTTCACCTCAGCTCATCCCCAATCCACGTCTAGCACTTGGAGTGATGAATAGAAGATACACTAAGCTGGGAAAGCATGATATCGAGGCCACATGTTACAATGATGCAACCTTCATTGAATGAATTGGCTTCACCAACAATATGTATTGGGTGTGCGTAGGCTAGGGGATGGTTGCCTCTAACCTCTTCTTGAAGGGATGGTTAACACACACAAAGATTACATAGGAGTTTTTGGAATTGTTGGAGGAGTGTTTCTTTCACACCATACTAGGTGTAATGTCCCATATATTAGCCTCCATAATTAATTCTTTATCATGAAAATTAAGACTTGAAGACATTATGGAAGAAGTATAAAGAAATAAATAGCAATAAATTTTTTTAATACAATTTCAGGTGTTTGTTTCACAAGACACTAATAACATCAAAATTTTAGAATGTCACATTCACTTTATTATCCTTCTATAAGATATTAAGAATCTAAATGTCCACTAGCATTCAGTTATATTAGCCTAAAATTATCCTGCCAGGATGTAGTCAGAAAAGCCACATGATGAAATTTGAAGCCTATAGTGGAAGGGGAATAAGAACCTTAGAAAGAGGAGTTAGAAAAACGTCTAACGATGGAGAGGCATATAAAAATTAAGCATAACATATGAATATTGGAACATTAGACAATTGTCTATACATGGAAAAGACATAAAAATTGAGCATATGGTATGGAGGTTGGAATATTTGATAACATGTGATAATAAAGTAAAACACATAATAAGAGAGATAACAACATATGTATTATTTCATTGTATCATTCCCTACTCAGTCCAGAAGGATTTCTAACCAACCCTAGATCCAGCTTGTGGCCTACAATCACAACTAAGGTCACATATACCATAAATAAGTGTATCATATATATTCACATTACATGTTGCCATGTCATATAGACATTGGCATAACATGTGCAATTTCTACCCTCACAACTTACACTTCCCCACTGTACATAATTGGCATTGTTTGTAGGCCCCTAAATTAATGCCACTTCAAAGGGTACTCCTACAGTTCCTACTCTGCTCTAGAGGTGGGGTCAGTTTGAAGACCATATCACTCTATAGTCTGACAACCTAGTTAGGTATTGTCACCTTGCAACCGTTACACACAACCTTTGGTGATTTTTCTCACAAATCAACAACCCTTGGGTTGTCCTCAAGGCGGGGTAGGTGAAAGAGAAATGCTATCCATCCTCCCTTAACCATCCCAAGGATATGATTTGGATCCAAAAAATAACATAAAATATCAATCTCAATCTTCCGATCCTCACCGGCTCTGAGACTATATAAACAATTATCTAGTGGTGGAATTTCAACAATAAAAATTATAATCATATTAGACCATGAGAAATCCATTGAGAAACATAATCCATGAGTATGATCTCAACATTTTAATGTTTGTACCATTTCCCCAAATATAGTCAATTTAGTCATCTCAACGAATTTTATAAACAGATGGAGAGTTATTCATAGGACTCATTGAAAGACAAGTAGATGAAGACAAAATGAAGAAACAAATCATGTCTTCAGTCTACTATTTGAAAGACATCATTTCAAATGAATTAATATATACTAACATTGTTGGGAAATACGGGCACAAAGTATAACAGTGGAAACAATTTTTATCTATATGCATTCCCATACCAGCAAGATCACGTCAACTACTATGAAATAGGAAGGATGGTTTGGCGAGTTATACCTAGTCCTGGAGCAAGTCCAGTGACAAAAATCACTTCAATGCAACTATGAATTAGTTGCCCTCAGACGGTGGCTGCAAAGCTTCTAGTCTTCACCACAAACAATGAGCAGAATAACTTCTGCAACAACTTCTATGGTCTAGCCACATATTGCAGGCTGACTTTGCTCTCTGAGCAGCAGCCAAAAGACTCCTACCTCTAGAGTAGTCCTCACAGTCCAACTAGAACTCCTTTCATTTAACTAGAACAGACAAGAAGGAGTTGTCCCTCCCATTGGCATACTAGTCACCAACGTGCTCTCCGACAACAATGATCCTCAGTCGTTCTCTCTTGTAGATATCTCTCCCTTACTGGGTAGGACTTGGTTGGGATCTCTCAGTTACCACAACTAGAGAAGACAACAATTGTCAGAGGAACCAATTCTCAGTTGTCTATTATTGTGCTCTGGGAAACCCCCAGTACCCCTCTATTTATAGGCAGGGTTAGGGTCAGGGTTCCCAGTATGTACGAGATTGTGCGGGAGTGGAAGGGACTGGAAGATCTTGAATTTTCACAACCCGCGATAGTTGAAACGGTCGTCTGGTAACCCAGACAATTTTCTGGTCACACGAGACAGTCGTATCGCACTGCCAGATGGCCGTTCAATAGTTTCCCAATCGCACACAAATTTGACAATATCGATTCCAATTAATATCAAATATTAATTCCTTGCACCACAAGTGATGTGCAACTGAACAAGTTTGGGAAACATTCAGAACCTTCATTCAGCCCAACCAAGATGTCTCACCCATGCGAGACGTCTATATCGTTCACCTAGATGGACATTGGTGAACCTGAGTCGAGCTAGTCGGTTCACTCCTCAATTTGAGTAGAACTTAACCAATTCAAACTCTAATTAGCCTGACGACCCAAACATCTATCTCAGCACTTGAGACCCTTGTATGGCTGCCCAAACGACCATCTCAACACTTAATATGGTCATTTGGTAGTTCAATTAGCCAACTTATTTGTGTGAATTAAATACCTAAACACTTTAGTAATGAATCCAATCATCATTCAAAATAAACTCCTCTTCTAGATGAGTTCCTATGCGTGTGACCCTATAGATCCCATATCACGTTGGCAGTGAATACCCATAACTAGCTTATGACATCAAAAGCAAAGAGTGGTGCTAGTTGCACATCAGTGCTACCCAAGTGAATAGAAAGTTGGAGAACAACTTCAACCTACAATATGTGTAAGGTGTTGCAATGATTGTATAATTCCTTTGTCTATGATATCCAGAATGAACTCGAGGCATGCATTTATCATCCGATTAACATTCAATCCATTCTTCTTGAACCAAGAGAAGACTGTATGAGATAATGTGACCTCAATATCATACATATTGATTCACTTGTGCATGCACATGCATTTCTCATTCTTGCTTATCAAGTGGCTAGGATATCACACTCCAGTAGGAGGGACAAATCCCATATCTATCACTCACAGTCTATCCCCATGTGTCAAAGTCACCCAATCATCACATTTATAACAACTCATGTTTCAATACTGTGTTTGATGATGTCAAAGCATACCCAAGGACATGTGACGAGTGCTGTGATTTTAGGTTAAGAATCATAGTCACCACCTTCACTATGAGAGCCGACTATGACCACCAATGATGGTTTCCATGTGTCACTCTCAAGGTGGGTCTGTCCGATACACTATTCCCTAATATGTATCTGTGTGCTTGGTTTGATATTGCCATATCATGACTAATGAGATTATGTCATCAACCAACTCACACTCTACTCCTATGTGTTACTGGTGTCTATCTACCTTCCACAGTAACAACCGACTAGGGACATAATGCGAATGTACATACTCTTAATATTCATATGATCTCATCCTTCCAAAGTCATGTACTTGAAGGCATACGTCATTGAGTATTGTCATTTTTCAGACATTCATAATATTTACTCATTATCTCCTAACTAAGTAAAACATAATGAATTGGAAGCTTGCCTTTATGAGTATTAATCAAATCCTTTATGGTATATGCCATGTCAATCATCACATGATTGGCTCTCTGGGCATAATACCTTACTAATAAACTCCCAATTGCACTTAGAGCCAATCACCCATGAATCTCATTCTTAGTGATCCAAACTTGTCCAACATTCTTCTACTGCGCAAGTGCTTGATCTAGCGGGTTAGCAACACTTTGCTATTAGTTAGTATATTGCATGTTTTCTAATCTCTTCACTCTGAGATGAAACTGTCGTAATATGGTATCTGATATTCCTTGCCTAGCAAGTAGCTCCATTGTTGTCATACTATTATTACTGAGTCATCAATGGTAGGAACATCCATAAGTTCATCATATTAACTTCTAGATCCATATAGTATCACTCTGTGTTCTCAATACAAGTATACTCGACTTCTATAGTAGAATAGAATTAATGGCTATTAGTTAAGAACCCTTCTGATGAATCCCTATTTTAGGGCTTCATCTTGTGTCTTTTTGCATTATAATCACATTTAAACATTGTAGATTGCAAGTTATTTCCCCCAATGTGAACTTTCATATCAAATGCACTTATACCTCCTTTTATGTTTTTTCAAGGTACTTATGCATGCATTGATGGAAGGGAGAGAGATGAGGAGCATCTTTGGGTCCTTATACTCCAAGATCAGACCTAACTCCTCCCCGAGCTCTCCTTAGATGTACAAGGGTCAATCCAAAGCAAAAGGAGGTCAAATGAAGATTTTGAAGTTAAAGTCAGCAGAAGGAAGCCCCAAAATGGTCGTGGGAAACCACCACGGTCGTGGTGAATTAATCCTCAAAAGTCAGAGAAACTTACAAAAAATATGTACATGAATGACCACATCCGTGGTCAGCAAAATAGTTGTGGCCACTGAAGACACTATAGTCGTGACCAACAGCATGAACGTGGCTGATGAGCTGCAACTTTCCTGTGGCCCATGCCATGACTGTGATGAATTAATCTCCAAGGGCCCAAAAACTAACAATGACTCAACCCAAATTGCACATGAATGGCCATGCTCGTGGCCATTAGCACAACCATGGTGTTTGAAGGACACCTCACCCATGGTGATGGCCACGACCATGGCGGCCCCCCAATGTGAAATTTCATGCCAAATGCACTTATATCTCCTTTTGTGTGTTTTTAAGGTACTTATGCATGCATTGATGCAAGGCAGAGAGATGAAGAGAATCTTTGTGTAATGACCCCACCTCCCAGTAACCCCCAGTTAAGGGAGACCAAGAGGTCATAGGTGTTATCCCAAAATAGGATCAGTGGTTTTGTAAATAATCAACAATAATTAATAAATTCTACTACAACTAAACTTTTAATGGAATAAAGTTTTTCTATTCATACCTTGAAAAATATAGGAAGTGGAAATATTTACCCAAGTAAGAACTTATCTAACTACAATCCTACAATTCTTTATTAAGCTTTATTCCATCAATGTCACTTTAAAAGAATATCCATTTTCTTGATAACCTAAAACACTGACTAACAAAACGACAGTCGGTATAACGAATTATATTGGTATGTGGGGGAAACAATAATCTTGCGTTTAATTGTAACAACATATTGCAAGCAATTATGATTTAACAAAAACAAACTTTACGTTTTAAACATGACTACTCAATCCTTACATAACCTAGCCTCTATGATGTCCCTACAGTGGACATGGATACTGCCTCTCATATGGTAGATCTCAACTAACCCCCATGATCCTACCTTTTAGGTAGATCAATACATAGGGTCATGGAGTCTTTTGGTCTTACCCTAGGGTAGACCAACACATTGACTCGTGATAACCTGATGATCCTACCTCACGGATAGACCATGTACTAGGTAATCTATCTCATCATCATCAGAGCTACAGAGGAGGACCAGGATCTGAGCTAGTTACACATGTATAATTATGGTGATAGCCATAGTCACTTTATAGTTGCATGAAATAAAAGTCAATCAAGCAATTATTTCCAAAAAACCGATAAAACCTCGAGAATCATCGTGAATCTAAAGTGATTTAACCATAATCGTAACCACATACCTGTTCTTGAGTAAGATTATCCGAAATCAACAATATATCCAAGCAGGCACGTACTGCAAGCAACCCTTAATTCCTGAAACGTATAGATTACCTAATGTCACTATCAAATCCTAAACAACTACTAATGACTTGAGGATACTTTCTAAGGCGTCCTAATCTCCTTAGGGTTCATTAGGGTTTCTTAGGTTGCTTTACCCAAATTTTCCCTTTTTAGATTAACAACCCTAAAATAGATTTCTTATTTCTCAAAAACCCTAACTATTCCTATTATCCTCATTAAGGGTTCTTTAATCTTAAAACAAGTTTGAGATCATCACATCTCTGTTGTATAATTACATTTCCAGATTAAAACCATTAAAACCCATATTTTCCTAAATTAGGGTTTCTAAACGTAATCATGTGCATAAAACCCTAAAAAAAGCATAAAATCACTCTATTCAAAATTAACTCTTCCTTTTATTCTCAATGGGTTAATATTACTCAAAATAACCCAAAAGAGCCATTAAATCTGAGTTCCATATCAAATTAGGGTTTTACCATAATTTAATACATTAAAAGTGGTAACTTTGTGTACTTTTTAAATTATAAGAAATATTAGGCTTCAATTATATTTTTATTGGATTATCCATATTTTTCTGATCAACTTTCATATATAGATCATCTTCATCCGATATTTCCATAATTAGTTACGTATTTTATAAGATAATCCTTTTTCTACCAATCGAAAATGGCCACATGGATTATCAGATTTAAAACTGAGCTACTGGGGCAACACGCTCGCTAACAAAAGAAAGGGTTGTGAAATTACCATAAAGGGGTTTATTTTCTAATGGGAATGCAAGGGCAGGGAGGTAATTCCCCCTTGGTCATCTTCAACCTCCGGTCTCTTCTTCCGTGAGCGGCTGGTTAATCTGCGAGTTGACTGCGCTCGTCATTGCTTCTGCACGAGATCTGAGACCACTTGGAGCTCTACCGCATTCTCCCGAACTCGAAGAACCTGCTAATCATTCCTTCCTCTCCCTCCTAGCATCGAGACGATGCCTCCCTACTTCGGCAGAAATAGCTTCTCGTCAGGGGTATAGGACATGTCGATTCATCCCGATCCCACGAGAAGCGATTTCATGATTGCTGGTGTTGCACAACATCCCTCCTTATATAGGGTTGGGTCTCAGGTTCCACGAGATTGGGGAAACTCTATTCCCACTACAAGAGGTACCAAAACCTAGTATGGATAGAATCTTTGTGGTCTCCCAAAGTCAACAGATCGAAAATTAGATCCTCTCGTGCACTGAGTCTCAAGAAAAGCAGAGAAGAAAATTCTCTAGTTTCCCAATTGGACTTGAGGTAGGTGATGATACATGCACCGTGGATTTCAGATCCAATGGTCTTCATTCCACCCTTATCAGCAAAAATCGAGAAAATAGAGATAATTCCCCTCGAAAATAAACATGACATTTTTGGATATCCTTCTCACTTTGGGAAAGTTTGTAAAATTCATAAGTCTCCAACCATGGCTCCTTTTAATCCCAAATTTTGATGGAAACTTAATAATGACTTAATCTATTAGCGTGCCAAGTTTGGGGTCATAATTCAAAAGTAAAAGAGTCTTTTCTTTATGTGCAAGTTATTATTTTTAATGAACCATGTTTTAATCATATTTCCTCTCTCTTACTCTCTTATTTTCCTTTATTTCGATTCCTTGTATCTCAAGAAACTATGTGGAGTTCGAAATATCATCCATTATGTTCAATCACACATTTTCCACATATTTTTTATATTTTCACCTTTACTCAAATTTCCTGTCTTATTATTTATGCATTACTTATTCTCTTTTAACTTTTCTTCCTCTTTTATTATCTTGGACCCATTATTACAAAAGGGTCCCTGAAAAACCATGCACAAGGAAAAAGTTGTAAAAGAAACCCATATATTTATCATAAGTCATGCAATTTGCAAACAAGTACATTTCTTTGAAACAATTGCAATTACAACCATATAAGAAAAAATCAAGGTTATAACATCCTCCCCTCCTTATAAGAATTTTGTCCCCAAATTTCAGTCAATCAAACAAACAATTCCAGGTATGCCATCTCCATGTTTGTCTTCAGCTCCCATGTGGCTTCATCCTCTCCATGGTGCTTCCAAAGAACCTTTACCATATCTATTTCTTTACTTCTGAGTTCTTTCACCTTGGTATCTAATACTCTCACAGGTGACTCAGGATATGTTAGTCTCCCTTGGAGCTCAATAGGTTCAATGCTCAGCACATGGCTCAGGTCCTTCACATAGAGATTTAGATTAGACACATGGAAAACATCATGCATCATACTATACTGAGGGGTTAGGGCCAAACGATAAGCAGCTTTACCAATCCGTTCTAAAATCTCAAACAGACCCACGTATCGGGGACTCAACTTTCCTCTATTCTTTGCTATAGCTCGGAGGGGTCAGATTTTTAGAAACATGTGCTCCCCTATAGTAAACTGCAAGTCAGTCTACTTTGCATCTACGTACAACTTCTGTCGATCCTGGGCTCTCTTCAGCCTCTGCTTGATGAAAGTGACTTTATCTGCATACACTTGGAGCTCATCTGACCTCAACAAGGTCCTCTCACCAACATCATCCCAGTGAAGTGGCGACCGACACGGCCTCCCAGAGAGAGCTTCATACGGTGGCATCCCGATACTAGCTTGATAGTTGTTATTGTAAGAAAACTCAGCGAGGGGTAGGTATTGCTCCCATGAACCACCCCAATCGAGCACACAAGATCTCAACAAATCTTCTTAAGTCTAGATTGTCTTCTCTGACTGTCCATCAGTCTGGGGGTGATATGCTATACTGAACTTTAGTCTAGTGCCAAGTTCCTCTTGCACCTGCTTCGATAGCTTGGAAGTGAACTTCGGACCACGATCAGAAATGTTCAAACTCGGAACACCATGTAGTCATACAATCTATCGGATATACAGTTCAGCTAAGTCTGTTACTTTTGCAGTGGTCTTTAGGGAGAGGAAATGTGCTGACTTGGTAAGGCAATCTACCACAACCCATATTGCGTCATGACCTCTATTGGTCTTGGGGAGACCCACCACAAAGTCCATGGTGATCTGTTCCCATTTCCACTTAGGAATTTCAATCGACTGTAGTAATCCACCGGGTCACTGATGTTCAGCCTTCACCATCTGGCAAGTGAGACAACTGGCCACATATGCCGCTATATCTCTTTTCATTCCGGGCCACCAAAAGTACCATTGTAGGTCATTAAATATTTTGATAGTGCCAGGGTGTATTGTGTACTTTGAACCATGAGCTTCTTACAAGATACAATCCTTCAATAGCGAGCTTTTAGGAACCCAAATATGACTCTTGTATTAGATTCCGCCATCCAATCCTACAGAGAGATGGGTTTGAGATTTCTCTAGCAAACCTTTCATCTTGTTAAGCTCTAGACTGGCTAACTGGGCAGCTACCAACTCAGTCAACATGTCTGGTTTAATTTGTATTTTAGCCAAATAGACTCAGTTGTCTAACGGTTGTGGAGTCCACTCCACTAGATCCTCTAGCTTCCTCCATTGGGTAGACAAGATAGTTGCACACCTAAGTTGTTTCTGACTAAGAGCATCAGCTACCACATTTGCCTTCCCAGGGTGGTAGGTAATGACAAAATCATACTCTTTCATATATTCTATCCACTGCCTCTATCTCAGATTTAGGTCCTTCTGAGTCAGGAGATACTTCAGGCTCTTGTGGTCAGTGAAGATCTTGAAGGTGGCTCCATACATATAGTTTCGCTAAATCTTCAGGGCATGTATAATCACAACCAACTCTATATCATGTGTCGGATAATTTACTCTGTTTGGTTTGAGTTGTCTAGAGGCATAGGAAACAACATGTCTATCTTGCTCTAGCACACATCTAAGTCCCATCTTTGATGCATCTGTGAAGATCATAAAACCCTCATTACCGGACAGTAGAATCAACACTGGGGCTATAGTCAACTTCTCATTCAACTCTTGGAATCGTGCTTCACATAGGTCTGACCACACAAACTTCTCATCCTTTCATGTGAGCTTGGTAATAGGAAACACAGTCTTTGAGAAATCCTTTATGAAGTGCCGATAGTATCCGACCAATCCCAGAAAGTTGCGGATCTCTGAGGGATTCTTTGGTGCTAGCCAATCTCTAACAGCTAACACCTTGGCTGGATCTATCGAGATGGTTCCTCCAGATATAATGTATCCAAGGAACATGACACGATCTATCCAAAACTCACACTTTGAGAATTTCCAATAAAACTTTTGCTTTCTCAAGATATCAAGGACTCTACTCAGGTGGTCTCAGTGTTGTTCTAGGTTATCAGAATAAATCAAGATGTCATCTATGAACACTATGACAAAAGAGTCAAGGAAGGGTTGGAACACACTGTTCATGAGGTTCATGAACACACTCGAGGCATTGGACAATTGAAAAGGCATAACCACAAACTCATAGTGGCCATAACGGGTTCTAAAAGCGGTTTTTGGGATGCCCTCACTTTTGACTCACAACTGGTGGTAACTCGATCTCAGGCCAATCTTTGAGAAAACTCAGGCTGAATTCAACTGGTCGAACAAGTCATCTATCCGGGGTAATGGGTATTTGTTTTTAATGGTAACATGGTTGATCATTCGGTAGTCTATGCACATTTTGAGCAAACCGTCCTTCTTCTTCACAAAGAGAAATGGTGCTCCCCATGGTGATGTGCTAGGACAGACAAAACCCTTGTCTAGCAATTCCAACAGTTGCTTCTTCAACTCTAGCAACTCAGTAGGGGCCATCCTATAAGGTTCTCTCGAAATAGAATTTGTGTCGGGGGCTAGCTCTATCAAAAAGTCTACCTCTCTCTCGGGAGGGATCCCAGGAAAATCATCCAGGAAAACATCTGCATAGTCCTTGATTACCTATATTTCCTCTAAGGGCTGCACCTTGGGCTCCGGCTCAGTAACGACTACTAGGAAAGCTTGACAACCTTTGGTTATCATCCGCTCTACCTTCAAGGCTGACACATACAGGTTTGTGGTAGCATCCTTCCTACCCCTAATGATGAACGGTGGGTGACCAGGTATCCTTATGATTACCTTCTTCTCCCTACAATCGATATTCGCCCTATAGGTATAAAGCCAATCCATACCAATGATTACATCAAAATCATTCATGTCAAGGAGGATAAAATATGTAGGGAACTCATGATCTTGATACTTAATAGGTATCACAGGAGTTTTCAAAAGGGACATAAAGATCCGACCACTTCGGGTTGTGACATCCAAGATATACCCTAAATCCTTGATATCCAAACAAATCATAGTTACGAGATTTCTTGAAATGAAAGTATTAGTAGATCCAGAGTCAAATAAAGCTTTTACATTGTGTCCCATGACTTCAAGAATTCCTACATTGTTTTTCACCATACATTAGACCATTACATGCTTATCTTAAAACATAAAAGAAAACTCTAAGGGTTATTACCCTCTACCAACCGATTAGCATTAGCTTGAGCCTCCTCATTGTCAATAGCAAAAACTTGAGCTTGTACTTCTCCAGCAGCTGGGGCTACAACTACAGGTTGGGCTGCTACAGGTGGGGCTGCTACAGGTGGGGCTACTACAGGTGGGGCTACTACAGGGCCTGGCCCCCTCGGGTCTGGTAGAGGGAAGTTGGCTTGAAGATGTCCCTCTTGCTGGAAACGGTAGCATGTCCTCTTCTTATAGCGACACTCACCTGAATGCCATTTTCCGTAGGTGCGACACCTAGGCCGGTTGTTCTCATGACGGGGTTTTCCTTTTCCTCCATGCTTTGCCTTGGTATGGTTGTGCCCTTATCCTTTCTTGTGATCATTTTGCTGGCCTTGGGTACCTTCAATGAAACCCAAATATCCTTTGGGTGGGTTCTAAGCAGGCATCACCATCCTCTCCATGTCCAGGGCGGTGTTGTAGGCTTCCGTGAAGGTTTTTGGTTTACTTACCATCACATGAGGCTTAATAGAAGGATGAAGACACTCTACAAAATGGTCCACTCATCTTTCCTCATCCATCATGTGCCCAAAACACTCCAGGATGCGAAACTTGTGGCTAAAGTTTGCGACTGATAAGTTATCTTAGACCAGGTTGGTGAACTCTCTTTCCTTCTCCTTATTAGCTGAGGTGGGAATGAATCTGGCTATGAAGATAGTCCTGAAGTCGGTCCATGCCATTGGGTCCACACTCAGATCTGGACCCATGATGTGGTTCTCCCACCAGATCTTGGCTGCTCCTTCCAAGAGGTGTGCAGCAAAAGGAACCTTCTTGTTCGGATGCACCTCCAACATGCGAAAACCGTTCTCGATCGCTATCAGTCAAGCATCTGCTTTGTTGACCACTTCGGCCTTATCCTCTCCCCAGAATTTCTCAATGTTCAGCTTGACGAAGTTCAGAATGGTGACTCCAAGTCGAGGACAGATGGAAAGTGGTTTACCATTTTTGTCTCTGGCTATATCCCTGAGGGCCAGGGCACTGATGGCCTCAGTTAGCTTCTTCTACTGTTCCATCCATAGGGCATCAGGGGTGTGAACTACCATTGTAGGTCCTGGACTACCAGTCAAGTTCTCTTCAAACTTGACCTCATCTTGAGACATGTGTTCCTCTTCCTGGTCCATCTCTGGGTTGTCGAAGGGAACCGGTTTAGGGTCTGGGCCTTCTTTCGAGGCTCCCCCGGGTCTCTTTCTCTTCCATGAGGACTCATCACCATGGTCCTTTTCCTCTTCTCGAAAGATCCCCTCCTCTTGTGGGAGGCCAAACCCTAACAAGGTTCTCACTGGACTCAGGGATAGCTACGGTCTTCACACGAGCCATGCAGTTACACACAAGTTAAAATCTTTTTAAACGCATATTTGTAACTTGGTAGATATATATAAACTTTAACTTACGTCCATGTCCTCTAGTTTACATGCATTTTATTGTTTGGTGGAGGATCCCTTAATCCTTAACACTTTGTATTCCCAAACATAGGAGGTGGTGGAGAGAGAGAAAACCCTAAGATCTTAATGTTTCTCTAGAGATAAGAGGTAAAGAAGGGACGAAGATAGATGAGAAAACCTAGAGGTATCTTATTTCGAGTCAATTCTTTTGGATTTTGTCCAGGAAGTCACACATAATCCGGGAATCCTCATTGACTGACTAGCGGGGTGGAGAAAAATATTGCTAGCCCTCGAACCGTGATCCTTTTCTAGACACCTCCATCCTTAAAAATCCTTTAATAACTCCCTTGGGCTCTAAAGAGTTTGTAAAATTTAATAATTATTGGAGATTAAATGGAAAACCATGACTCTGTTACCAAATGTAACGACCCCACCTCCCGGTAACCCCCAGTTCAGGGAGACCAAGAGGTCAGATGCGTTATCCCAAACTAGGATCAATAGTTTTGCAAATAATCAACAATAATTAATAAATTCTACTACAACTAAACTTTTAATGGAATAAAGTTTTTCTATTCATACCTTGCAAAATATAGGAAGTGGAAGTCTTTACCCAAGTAAGAACTTATCTAACTACAATCCTCCAATTCTTTATTAAGCTTTATTCCATCAATGTCACTTTAAAGGAATATCCATTTTCTTGATAACCTAAAATGCCGACAAACAAAATGGCGGTCAGTATAACAAATTATACTGGTATGCGGGGGAAACAATAATCTTGCATTTAATTGTAACAACATATTGCAAGAAATTATGATTTAACAAAAACAAACTTTATATTTTAAACATGAATACTCAATCCTTACATACCCTAGCCTCTGTGCTGTCCCAGCACTGGACATGGTTACTACCTCTCATATGGTAGATCTCAACTAACCCCCATGATCCTACCTTTTAGATAGATCAATACATAGGGTCGTGGAGTTGTATGGTCCCACCTGAGGGTAGACCAACACATCGACTCATGATAACCTGATGATCCTACCTCACGGATAGACCATGTACTAGGTCATCTATCTCATCATCATGAGAGATACAGAGGAGGACCATGATTTGAGCTAGTCACACATGTATAATTATGGTGATAGCCATAGTCACATCAGAAATAAAAATCAATCAAGCAATTATTTCCAAGAAACTGATAAAACTTTGGGAATCATCATGAATCTAAAGTGATTTAACCATAATTGTAACCACATACATGTTCTTAAGCAAGATAATCTGAAATCAACAATATATCCAAGCAGGCACCTACTGCAAGCAACCCTTACTTCCTGAAACATATAGATTACCTAATGTCACCATCAAATGCTAAACAACTACTAATGACTTGAGGATACTTTCTAAGGCGTCCTAATCTCCTTAGGGTTCATTAGGGTTTCTTAGGTTGCTTTACCCAAATTTTCCCTTGTTAGATTAACAACCCTAAAATAGATTTCTTATTTCTCAAAAACCCTAATTATTCCTATTATCCTCATTAATGGTTCTTTAATCTTAAAACAAGTTTGAGATCATCACATCTCTGTTGTATAATTACATTTTCGGATTAAAACCCATATTTTCCTAAATTAGGGTTTCTAAACATAATCATGTGCATAAAACCCTAAAATAAGCATAAAATCACTCTATTCAAAATTAACTCTTCCTTTTATTATCAATGGGTTAATATTACTCAAAATAACCAAAAAGAGCCATTAAATCTGAGTTCCATATCAAATTAGGGTTTTACCATAATTTATTACATTAAAAATGGTAACTTTGTGTAATTTTTGAATTGTAAGAAATATCAGGCTTCAATTATATTTTTATTGGATTCTTCATGTTTTTATTATCAACTTTCATATATAGATCGTATTCATCCGATATTTCCACAATTAGTTACGTATTTTATAAGATAATCCTTTTTCTACCAATCGAAAATGGCCACGTGGATTTTCAGATTTAAAACCGAGCTAGCGGGGCAACACGCTCACTAATAAAAGAAAGGGATGTGAAATTATTGTAAAGGGATTATTCCTCCAATGGGAACATGAGGGTAGGGAAGTAATTCCCCCTGGTCATCTTCAACCTCCAATCTCTTCTCTCGCGAGCGGCTCGTCAATCTGTGAGTTGACTTCACTTGTCATTGCTTCTGCGCGAGATCTGAGACCGCCTGGAGCTCCGCCACATTCTCCTGAACTCGAAGAACTTGCTAATTGTTCCGCCCTCTCCCTCCTAGCACCGAGATGATGCCGCGCTACTCTGACAAAAATAGTCTCTCGTCAAAGGTATAGGGCATGTCGATTCTTCCAATTGAAGATGCCAATGCACTCGCCTAGTCGTCCCAATCCCACAAGAAGCGATTTCGTGATTGCTGGTGTTGCACAACACCCCACCTTATATAGGGTTGGGTCTTAGGTTCCACAAGATTGGGGAAACTCTATTCCCACTACAACAGGTACTAAAACCTAGTATGGCTAGAATCTTTGTGGCCTCTCAAAGTCAACAGATCGAAAATTAGATCCTCTCGTGCACTGAGTCTCGAGAAAAGCAGAGAAGAAAATTCTCCAATTTCTCAATCAGACTCGAGGTAGGTGATGATACATGCACTGTGGATTTTAGATCCAACGGTCTTCGTGCCACCCGTATCAGCAAAAATTAGGAAAATAGAGATAATTCCCCTCGAAAATAAACGTGACATTTTCAGATATCCTTCTCACTTTAGGAAAGTTGGTAAAATTCATAACTCTCCAACTGTGGCTCTTTTTATTCCCAAATTTTGAGAGAAACTTAATAATGACTTAATATATTGGCGTGCCAAGTTTGGGATCATAATTTGAAATTAAAAGCATCTTTTCTTCATGTGCAAGTTATTATTTTTAATGAAGCATATTTTAATCATATTTCCTCTCTCTTACTCTCTTATTTTCCTTTATTTCGATTCCTTGTATCTCAAGAAACTATGTGGATTCAAAATATCATCCATTATGTTCAATCACACATTTTCCCACATATTTATTATATTTTCACCTTTATTCCAATTTCCTGTCTTATTATTTATGCATTACTTATTCTCTTTTAACTTTTCTTCCTCTTTTATTATGTTGGACCCATTATTACCAAAGGGTCCATGAAAAATCATGCACAAGAGTTGTAAAAGAAACCCATATATTTATCATAAGTCATGCAATTTGCAAACAAGTACAATTCTTTGAAACAATTGCAATTACAACCATATAAGAAAAATTCGAGGTTATAACACTTTGGGTCCTTGTACTCCAAGATTGGACCTAACCCCTCCCTGAGCTCTCCTTAGATGCACAAGGGTCAATCCAAAGAAAAAGGATGCCAAATGAAGAAGTTGAAGTTAAAGTCAGCAGAAGGAAGCCCCAAAATGGTCGTGGGAAACCACCACGGTCGTGATGATTTAATATTAAAAAATCACAGAAACTTTAGCAAATTTGTACACGAATGACCACAACCATGGTCAGCAAAATGGCTGTGGCCACTAAAGACACCATGGCCATGACTAGCATCATGATCGTGGCCGATGAGATGCAACTCGCCCGTGGCCCATGCCACGACCATGGCAAATTAATCTCCAAGGTCGTAAAAACCAACAGTGACTCATCCCAAATTGCACGTGAATGGCCGATCATGGTCACCAACACGACCGTGGAGCTTGAATACCACCTCACCCATGGTGACTGCCAAAACCATAGCGAGGTGAAGTCAAGACAACTCCCAGAGCAAGCATGCCTATGGAAACTTTCGTCAACATGTCCATGCTACCCATCACGGCAATGGCATCCTATACCCATCACGACCGTGGAACCCTCCACGGCCGTGGCCACTCATGCCTATACTTGTACTTCACCTCCACCTTCCACCTCAACAATTCTCACTACCTACAATTGTTCCACCTAATCCCCACCACGGCTGTGGTGACCACCTAACCCTACCCATTTTCTTTGATGTTTTTCCTATTTTGCCCCCGCTTACCCTAGTGCTCCCCCACCACCTATATACACATAGGTTGCAGCTGAAGCACAAAGGTTAGAATCCCTACAGCTACTCTAAAGCATCCTTAGCCACTTCCTTGCATTCAAGCCATTCACCTACCCCAACCTGCCATTTCCACCCTAAAACCCTAGTTTTCTAGGTTTTCCTCAATAATCCCCCATATTTCCATGCCATTCATTCATCTTGGAGGAGGTTCCACATTCTACAACTGCTAGGAGTTGAAGGAGGAGGGTCTACCATGAGCTCCATATATTTGGAGGAATACAAAGAACAAAATGAATTTCAACCTCATCATAGTTCTCAATCATTTCATGGCATCGGGCCTGTCTGGGGCTCTCTCGCAACAAACAGAGGAACCTGGAGAATTTCTAATGATCGTCGTGTTCTGCATGCTGGATCTCTTTTCTCTTTTGTTTAGTCATGTGTAGCTAATCCCCTTGTGGTGGGTTGTTTGGGGCAAAATTGATACTTTAATACCATGTTGATGGAAGATAATTTGTAAACTCGATGATTTCACTCTATGATGATTGCTTGCTACTTAAATCTCATTTCACATGTCTCTACTTGTGGTTTGTATCTAAAAATATGAATTTCTTGTGTTTGTGTGGTTGAAGCCACCCAAGTCTAGGAGAAGATAGCATATGTGGGGCTGTCTTGGGAATTGCTCCTAGGTTAAATTAGTGGATCCCTAGATAGCACCCCATATCCCCCTACATATAGTCCTTCTCGTACTCCTAGGTGTGTGATCTAAGTAGGTAATATAGGGTTGATTGGTGCAATTGCCTAGGAGTTTGATAAAATCTAGGTGGTGAGTAATGTGGGGTGAAATACCCTCAGCTCTACTCCCCAATTCTACATTTGGATCCCAATTACACTAAGCAACCCTATGGTAGAAACCTATATTAGTCAAATCCTAGTGAAATCTCACCTATACCCTAGGCTAACTAATAGCGTAGGGTGATTTCTTAGCATTTGACTAGTTGTTTGGTTTAAGTAATCTAGAATGAATGGTTAAGCTTGCTTGTTCTATCTCCCCCCCAACTAGAATATTAGTATCATTTCCAAATGGCCCACCTATCCATATCATTGATAAAACCTACCTGGTTAATTTAGCTTGTTAATTCTATTTAGTAGTTTGTTTTAATTGCCCCTTAGTTAATTGCTTAGTTCTTGATATCTAGGTCTTGCTTGAGTAGTTAGTGCTCTTTTGAGCTTGCTAGTGTTAACCTTGTTAGTTAGTGATAACATAGGTCCTTGATTTCTCTAGTGCTTGCCTTGCCTTTTAGGTGCTAATTTGCATTGCTAGTCTAGTGTAGCTTAGTTGTAGTTTATTGCTCATGCTTAGTTTATTGTCTTGCCTTGCTTCTTAGAGTTAACTTGCTTAGGATAATTTAGGGTTTTTGATAATCTAATTTCCTTCTTATCTTTAATTTCTTGCAACATTTGAGTAATCAACCAAAGTCACCTTTAAACCCTTAAAACCCTACTTTCTGCATTAGGAACATAGATACTTTAACCTAGATCTAGTCCCCCCCTCTCTCTATGGATCAACCCATTTACTTGCCTATCACCTATGCTACAATATGATCCACTGCACTTGCAGGTGAACTATTTGGTTTGAGTGATTGTGTTGGTCTAGGTCCCTTTATAAATTCAAAAGATCCCAAATGTGAGTTCCGAGTCCCATGGGGCGCATCTAATCCAAATCTAATTGGTTAGTGTGTGCACATCTAGCTTGACACACCAAGCTTTCTGGCACCGTTGTTAGGGATAGAGGCATTCAACCTAGCTAGCAAGTGTAGCTTAGATTTTCCTACTACCCTCACCATTGATATTCTTTATTCTTTGATTACTCTTGCATACTTGCCTTCTAACTTGTCTCTTGTTGTTTGTTTGTGTATTATGTAGGTGACAACTATGCATGCTTGGTAGATGCTCTACTTCTACCGCCTTGGTGTGCTTCGACCCCAAGAAAGGCAGAATAAGATGCTAAAAGCAAAGCAAGCAACACCAAGAATCTGAAATGGATGGCCTGAATGCTCAAAACCCTCCTGGGGGTGCTCCACAAAACCCACTTGGGGGAGTTCCACAACAACCCAGCTGCCCTCTCCACAATTTCACCCCAAGGAACTACAACTCCCAATCGCCACCCTTGTTGACCAAATGTTGGGTCAACAATTCTCCATTCCACCGGCCCTTCTGAGACTCCTTCCCACTTACTACGATATGGAGAACAAGAATCCCTACCACTATATAGATGCTTTTATTGAAACTTGCTCAACCTTCTGAACCCCAGCCTCCATGGATGATTCTATAAGGATGACCCTTTTTCCTTTCTCCCTAAAAGAAAAAGCAAAAGAGTGGTATATGTCCAAGCCTGACTTGGTGACATGGGTGGCGGTAAAGAATGAATTCCTCAAGAAGTTATATCCAATAGCAAAGCTGACTTAGATGTGAAGGTACATCACCTCCTTCACCCAAAGGGATAATTAACCCTTCCATGATGCTTGTGAACAATTTCAGAAGCTCCTACATGACTGCACTCATCATGAAGTACCTCTATGGTAGCTTGTAAAGATGTTATACACCAGGATGGTTGAGCTGAGTCAGACTACTATCGATTCCTCCTGTGGAGGTACATTCATGGCAAAGCCACCGTAGGAGTCTTGACCCTTATTTGAGAATCTAGCTGAAAACTCTCACCACCAATCTTTAAGTAAAGGGGATCACTATGACCGGAACTACATTCCTCCTCCCTCTCCTTCAGCTCCAGTTAAAACAGAAGCCAACCCCTAAATGATGAAGATGTTGGCTGACATGATGAGCATGATGAAGAACCAAGCTGGGGAATCTGCTAGCCAATCTATCATGGCAATTGATGATGTCGATGAAGAAGTGAATGCTTTTCATGTTTTTGGAAACTGGAACAATCGAGGTCATATGTCCAACTCTTACACTCCAAAATGGAGGAACCATCCTAACTTCTATTGGAAACAACAAAGTGAAGAGGGGCAAGGAGAGCCAAGGAAACATCAAGGCCCTAGTTACAATTCTAAGTATGAAGATGAGGTGCTTGGGAGGCTAAGGAGTCTTGATGAAGTGAAGAAAGATGTCTCTTCTCATGGGAAGACAATCAATTGTCTTGAATAAAAACTTGATCAAATTTCCCTCTCACTTGCTTGTTGTGAGGAAGGAAGACCTCCCTCACAACCCATGGCTAATCCTAACAATGACATTGGTTCCATGGGCACTCCTCAAGGTGAATACCTCGCTCCATCAAGCCAAGTTCCCTTAATTCAACAGTGTCGAGGAACGCTTAACATGTATGCTCCCCTGCCTCCACAACCCCCATTCAACTATGAATACACTCCACCTCCACCTAACTCATACCAACAAAACCCTCAACAATATCACCCCCATCCACAACCACCATAATCTCAATCATAATACATCCTCCAAAACCCAAATCCCCCACACCCAAGACCGCCACCACCTCAACAGCCACAACCGCCACCATGAGATTCTTCTTCTACCACCCATGAGCATGTGAAAGTGGTAATAACATTTAAAAGTGGTAGGACCTTGGAACAGCCATGGGACACTTCTGTTGATAGTTTAGCCATTGATGATAGAGTTGATACTGTGATTAGAGATGGTGATACTGAGATTCAGGTTGAGGATACTATGACAGGAACCCGAGTTGATACTGTGATGCAAAAGGATGATACTATGATTCCTATGATACCAATTGATGATTCTGTTGATTTGAGTTGATTGGGAGCACAACTCCCTCCTTTCCCAGATGCACTTGAGGAACCGTTCACTAAAAAGAGGAAAAAGAAGCACACTGAAGACATCATGAAAACTCTTAAGCAGGTGAAGATCAATATTCCATTGCTTGATGCAATCAAAATAATTCCATCTTATGTCAAGTTCTTGAATTATTTTTGCACATTCAAGAGGATAACAACAGGAAGAAAACCAAGGAAATTCAATCTCATAGAGTAAGTAAGCTCAATTCTACATCACATTGTGCTAAGGAAAAGAAAATATCTCAATGCTCCCACCATCTCTTGCTACATTGGAGCACACCGCACAGACCAAGATCTTCTTGACTTGGGTTCTAGTGTGAATCTAATGTCGTATGATATGATTGTTGAACTGCAAATGGGACAACTGGGTCCAGCTCAATCCACCTTGAAATTGTATGACCATTATGTGAAAATGCCTAGAGGGAAAGTTGATGATGTGTTGGTGAGGCTTGATGATGAGACCTCCACATTCTTTCCTGCTGATTTTGTCATGTTGGACATGGAAAAGGACTTGAGGAATGTGCCTATTATCTTAGGGAGACCCTTCTTGGATACAACTGATGTAGTGATTCAAGTGAGGACCAGTACCATGTACGTGACCTTCATGCACATGAAGATCTGGTTGAACATTTTCAAGTCTTCTGCTAAGGCCAAGGTGATAGGTGCTATAGAGGAAGATTGTTATCTTATTGAGTGTCTTGACTAGATTGTAGAGGAATGCCTACCTACATGGATTCAAACTGCCACTCAGGGTAGATATATAGAGCCTATTGTGGAATTTATATGATGATTTGGAGGAGCATGAGGAAGAGGAGCTAGCCTTAGTGGCCGCCAGTGAGGACCTCCCATCCATTTCTAAAAAACCTATGAAGAATTCCCTTGAAAAACGTCCAGTCCTTGAGCTCAAGTCTCTTCCTGAAGGGCTGACGTATACTTTCCTAAGTTTAAAAGACACCCTCTCAGTGATCATTTCCTATATCCTCTCTTCAAAACAAGAAGATTCCTTGATGGCAGTTTTGAAGAAAAACATTCAAGCCATTGGATGGTCCATTGCTGACTTAAGGGGCATTGACCCTTCAATCTATGTTCATAGGATTTACCTTGAAGATGATGATAGGCCAACATGGTAAATGTAAAGAAGGATGAATCCAAAGCTGAAAGAGGTTATGTTACAAGAAGTAGTGAAGTTGCTACATGTTGGGATTAACTACCCAATTTCTAATAGCTCTTGGGTGAGTCCCATCCAGGTTGTACTTAAGGGTGGGATCACAGTAGCTGAAAATGAAGATGGAGAGTTGATGACAGTGAGAGAGTAGTCAAAGTGGAGGATGTGTGTGGATTATATAAAGTTGAATGAGAAGACCAAGGAGGACCACTTTCCCCTCCTATTCATTGATCAGATCTTGGAAAGACTTGCAAGGCAGAGCTTCTATTATTTTCTTTATGGTTACTCGGGCTACTTCCAAGCAGCAGTTCATCCTACAGATCAAGAGAAGACGATGTTCACTTGTCCAAGTGGTACTTTTGCTTACATAAGGATGAAATTTGGGTTGTGTAATGCTCCATCTACCTTTCAAAGGTGTGTGACATCCATCTTTGCTGACATGCTTGATTTCTCTTTGGAGGTCTTCATGGATGGTTTTTCAGAGTTTGGCAAAACATTCGATGATTGTTTTCTCCATCTAACAGTCATGTTTGAAATATGTGTCAAGGTTTGTTTGGTGTTATCTTGGGAAAAGAGTCACTTATGGTTCTCGAAGGCATTGTTTTGGGTCATTGAGTTTCTAAGGCCGACAATGTAGTTGATAAGACCACAGTGGGCCTAATTTCTACTCTTACTATTCCTTCCACCATCAAACAGGTTCGTTCTTTCTTGGGGCATGTAGGATTATACTGTCGATTCATCAAATACTTTAGTAAAATTTTGAGGCCACTTTTCCATTTTCTATAAAAGGATGTGGTCTTCAATTTCGATGACAAGTGTGTTGACGCCTTCAACCACTTAAAGCATAAGCTAGTCTCTTCTCCTATTATGTAGCCCCTAGATTTTTCTTTGCCATTCAAAGTCATGACTGATGCATCGAATATGGTAGTGGAGGTTGTGCTGGGCCAAAGGGTTGGCCGGATTCCACATGACATCTAATATGCAAGCAAAATTCTAGATGAAGCACAAAGAACCTACACCACTACTGAAAAGGAGTTGCTCACTGTCATCTTTGCTCTCGACAAGTTCCTTTCTTATCTCATGCAAAATAAGGCAGTGGTATACACAGATCACACAACCTTGAAATATCTCATGGAAAAGAAAGATTCTAAGCCAAGGTTGATCCGTTGGATTTTGTTACTTCAAGAATTTGATTTGGAGATTTTTGACAAGAAGGGAGTGGAAAATTCTACAGCTGATCATCTCTTCCGCATTGAGGTGCCTTATAATGAAGTGAACCATATCAAAGATATGATGCCCCGTGAGAAATTCTTTTTTCTTGACTCGACTCAAAGACCATGGTACAAACATATAGCCAACTTTTTGGCAAGTGGGAGAGTACCATGCACATGGACTAGAGATGAAAGCAAGAGGTTGTTTACCATGGTGAAGAATTATGTTTGGGATGACCCACATCTATTCAAGTATTGTCCTGACCAACTCATAAGAAAATGTGTCCTTGAAACTGAGTAGCAAGAGATCCTATCCATGTGCTACTCCGGCGTGTGTGGAGGTCATTTCGGTGGAAAACACACAACCGCCAAAAGTCTTCAAAGTGGATTCTATTGGCCAACTTATTTCAAAGATACTAACAAATATTGCAAATGTTGTTTGAAGTGCCAAAAGGTGGGCACTATCTCTAAGAGGGACATGATGCCTCTATCACCCATTCTAGTGGTTGAGGTGCTTGATGTTTGGGGGATTGAATTCATGGGTTCATTTCCTCCCTCCTTCAGATATATGTACATCTTGTTGGCCGTTGATATGTGTCCAAGTGGATTGAAGCAATTTCCACAAGGACAAATGATCACAAAGTAGTTTGTGACTTTGTCAAGTCAAACATCTTCAACCTCGGTATACCACGAACAATGCTTAGTGATGGCAAAATACATTTCATCCATAGGACCTTTGAAGGATTGTTAAAAAGGTATGGTATGAATCATCACGTGGCTACTCCTTACCACCCTCAAATGAGTGGTCAAGTTGAGTTAGCTAATCGGGAGATAAAGCTCATTCTTGAGAAGATGGTGAGGCTGGACCACAAGGATTGGTATTTATGTCTCAATGAAGCTTTGTGGGCCATATAGAATAGCATTCGAAGCCCCAATTGGCACCGCACCATTTAAACTTGTGTATGGAAAGAGCTGCCATCTACTAGTGGAGATGCAACACAAGGCACTATGGGCATTGACAACCATAGACATGGATGGAGACACTACATTAGTGAGAAGAAAATTGCAGTTGCATGATATAGAAGAGATGAGACATGAGGCATATGAGATGTCAAAAATTTACAAGGAAAGGATCAAGTTTTTACATGATAAGATGATCAAGAAGGACTTTGAGCCTGTACAATGGGTATGGTTGTACAATTCTAGGATGAAGTTCTTTCCCAGAAAGCTTCAGTCTAGATGGGAAGGACCTTATCTAATCAAATATGTATATCCATCCAGTGATGTTGTGATATGTGAAAAGGACAGAGAAAAAGAGTTCATCGTCAATGGGCAAAGATTGAAAGTCATTGTTGAAGTAGATCCGAACAAAGCAAATCAAATTTTGACATTGTGATGCTAGTTGAGGAACACCTGATTGATGAGGAGATGTGCTTAAATGCACATGAGAGAGACATCTATTACAAGGATGCATTAAAGGTTCCACGAGGATGATTGAGTCAAGAATCAATAAGCTTGACAGAAAACATAAAATTTAGCACTAGTGGGAGGCAACCCACCTAGGTTTGGGAACTTTTGCACCCCAACCTTCACTTTTTGATACTTCTTGCTTTATTTTTACACGGTTCCAAGAATACATACACACACTTGTGCTTGATAGTTTTTTTTTGGTTTTGACGAGATGTAGGTGATGGGTTGGAGAGAGAGAGTAAAAATGAGTACAAGCATGGCTGTGTGAAGAAAATGTGGCATCATTCAATGAAATTCTAAAATATGAAGTTTTGTGAAATTCTCAATGACAAGGCACTTTTGTAGGACTCACCACAGTTTGGTGATGCAAAACAATCGTGGTGGAATGCGATGACAATGTTACAATGACATGTGAAATTTTGTGAAGGAATGGCCACGGCCGTGGCAATCAACATGGTTGAGGCCCACATAGGAAAACACAATCATGGCCACTCTCGCAGGTGTGGTGACACATTAGTAGCATGGTTTTGGGAATTTAATCACAAAAGTTCAAGAAAGTTACGGGGATGAAGGTGATTTTGTGCACGAATGGCCATGACCGTGGCGACCCCCACGACTAAGGTGAGAGAGGTCACCACGACTATGGCAACTTCCATGATAGTGACGAGGGTCAAGTTGTAGATGTCATCACCACCCACCATGACCGTGGCACCCACCATAGCTATTCCACCTAACCTCCATCATGACAGTGGACACCCACCACGACTGTGGCGGGGGCTGACCCCACCCAAAATTTCCACTTAAACCACCTATTCCACCACAACCCCCGATTCTAACTCCTCCACGCATGAACACAACCGTGGCGGCAATGTAGACGGCATGACTCCTCCAATCTTCCTCCTCCATCCCTCGTCCTTCACCAATCTGACCTCCAATCACCACCTACACCTCTGTCACCTCTCCCTCTCCCATTTCCAATCCAAACCATCCATCAATTCAACCCCAATTTCCACTTTCGTCCTCCACCTCGTCTACAACAATCCCACCTAAAATCCATGAAAATCCAACAAATATCGCCTAAAACCCTAAGCTAATCCATCCTCCACCATCACAAAAACCATTCTAGCATATTCCACCCATCCCTCAAACTCCATCTCACCCTCTCTCGAAAATCTAAAACATCACAGCCCCAATTCCACCACCACCTCCACAATATGAAGTGGATAGGAAAGGCTATGAAGAAAGGGGCTCAAAATATCCTTGAGGTGATCACTAGAGGCAAGGTGCAGACCAAGAGATCCTCCTCCAACGTTTCTATGATGTCACATACCCCATCATCATCAAATTCGATCTCTGCCTCCTTTGGTCATTGGACATCACTGAGTGCCTCCCACACCTGGTCATCAAACAACCATCACATCACCGATGAAACCTATGAGGAGGAGGAGGAGGAGGCATACAAGGAGAACATTGATGCCATGATCGACGAAGTGGAACCAGAGGTCATCACTAGCACAAAGCGAGGTAAGGGGATTGTTTTCCCAACATCTTCACGTGCTCCGTCTCAGCCTACACCAGCCTGCCACTCCACCTCTTCAGCAATGGAGAGACCTCAGTAGAAACCATGAGCTTGCAGATAGTTGGTGATAGAGGAAGAAGAGCATGCACCACAACAATACCCCAAGCAACGAGTACCGCTCAATCTTGACACAAGCTTGGGGTCAAGACCATATTAGATTGAGGAGGAGGAGGAAGAGGATGGTAGTGATGAGGAGGGTAGTTTTAGAGCCAGAGGACACATTGGCCTATTTGGAGGCAAATAGATTGAAGGGGTTTGGTAAAGCTCCTGAGGGGACATATTATGGGAGAGGCATCCAAAGAAGAATACAAATCACTCCCCCTATACCCCAAATGCATGACTAGGAGAGTCATACCGACAAGGTATGGATGCAAGAAAGTGATCAATGATTTGGGTATTAAGGTAGAGGTGGAGAATAAGCTTAAGAGAACCAGGTTGTGGAAGGTACTTTTCACGACACAAACCACCTATGTGGAGTTGACTCAATAGTTTTTCTCCACACTTGAAAAGGTCAAAGTTAGGGGAGAAGAAGCTATCAAGTTCGGAATGTTGAATAAGATGCACACTCTTACTACATCTCAGTTGAATTGCATTTTTTCCACAAATGTTGAAGAAGCCAACAAGATGAATGATGGCTAGATTGTGAAAGAGACTAAAAATGACTATGGTAAATTCTTCTATGGCTTGACCAAGACTCCATGATACACAGTTGGAAAGTCAAAGACTATGACAATCATCAATCCCTTGGTCTGATATGGTGCAAAAAGTCTTCGCCAATACAATTGTGGGGAGATATGGAAACCAGGGTAGCATTACACAGAAGGACCTCTTTGTTTTGCATGTGATAAATAAAAGGTTACAACTTAACCTAGGGGCACTATTGATAGACCATATGAAAAAAATTCCCTTAAAAGCAAAAATCCATTTGTTATGGGAGGAATTATGACCTCAATCGCTCTAGCCCTAGGTTATGATGTCACTGGACTCAAAGAGGCTGAGGGGGGTCAATTTGTTGATATGAAATACCTCATTCGCTCCCAAATGATCGCTATCAAAAATAAGAGGTTGATGTATAATGTGAAACCCAAAGTAATGTTAACAACTCTTGAGTTGCCCTACCATGCTACCCCACTCCTCTTTGCTTTGGGGGTCCCTAACCTTCTACATGAAAAGATGAAATGGTGGGAGAAGGACAATCCCAGGGAGAACTACAATGCCACTGGTGTACATGAAGGAGTGGGGGAATCAAATGTTTAAGGTGTTGGTATGTATGAGCCAATCATGGGATGATTGGTGGGATACATTAAGATTGATTTGATAAGCATCAAAGGCAAGCTTCCAATTCTTTCTGGTTCAATCATATGAGATAATTATAGAACAGATTGAATGTGGAAACCAACTCACAAAAACAAAATTAACTTAAGTGGAAGCGAATTATTTGCAGCGGATTACTAAAAATCACTAAAAATTTAAAACTTTTTGCAAAGAGATCCACACATAGGAAATCTTTTCCATCAAGAACCATTGTATAACATTTACATTCTGGTTCAAACGTACATAACATGTACCATCTATTCTCAGAGACTACAACATCAGCTTACCTATAAACATTATATACAGACAACATAAAACCTTGAGGCATCAAGCCAAAACCTCAGATCGATTTATTAAAAACTTTAACTATAAACTCCGAGGACCTGAGAGTACAGAGACGACACATATGACTTTTTAACTATCTGACTTGACAATCAGGGTCTCCACTTGAGATCTCACTGCTGTCCAGGCTATTGCTTTCCTTTTTCATGTAAAAGAGTATCTGCTTCTTTGTCTGCATCCACCTAAAAATGTTGGATCCCACGGGGGTGAGACAATTGTAAATTGCCCCAGCGGGAGATATAACTCTCTGCCAAAACATTGTTATTGTAGTTTAAAGATATGAAACTGGGCAGATGGTAAGCATTTTAAAGCATTCTCAACTTTGAAAGCATTGCAGCTATTTATGATAGAGCAATATATCATCTATTCTTTTAATAAGGAATAGGAATGACATGTATATCATTTATACATCATATTATACCATCATATCAAACTTTTCTTGTGACACTCATCATCTTGTTATGTCACCCATGAAACACTCTTGTTCCATTGTATTGGCCTTAGCCAACCTATTTAACAGATAAGGAGATATATCTACCATGTACCCATATATCAACAATACAGGCATTGGGTTAATACCAATTCTGTGTTACTATTACAGGCATTGGTCTATTACCAATCCTGTGCCATCAGTACATGCATTTAGCCTCTGCCAGGTATTGGACTCTTCCAAACCTGATTACATCACCAGGCATTGGACACTACCAATCCTGATTTCACAGCCAGGCATTGGACTTTAGCCAACCCTGATTACAGGCATTGCACCTCTATCGGGTATTGGACTCTAACCAAACCTGATTACACAGCCAGGCATTGGACTCTAACCAATCCTGATTTCACAGCCAGGCATTGGACTCTAACCAACCCTGATTACACAGCCAGGCATTGGACTTTAACCAATCCTGATTTCACAGCCAGACATTGGACTCTAACCAACCCTGATTACACAGCCAGACATTGGACTTTAACCAATCCTGATTTCACAGCCAGACATTGGACTCTAACCAATCCTGATTACAGGCATTACACCTCTACCAGGTATTGGACTTTAACCAATCCTGATTACACAGCCAGACATTGGACTCTAACCAATCCTTATTTCACAGTCAGGTATTGGACTCTAACCAATCCTGATTATATCCCATGTCTATTGACACAACACTGGGCACCTTATTCTTTTACTAGCATTAAACTTTGGCTATGCCAATCATGCTCAATACATTCTTTATGTATTACAAGTATTCCTCTTTTCTCCACACATGTACAATCCAGGTTCCATTATTATAATTGTATCCTTTTGTTATTATTATTATTATATTATTAAGTTCCCATTCCTTGGTTCATTATGAACATTATTATCTCTTACAAGAGACTTTTATAATCATCGTGTTACCTCTCAACTAATCTCATGGCTCACAAAGCCCTTAAATCATCTTGTCACCTCTTACTAGGCAACATCTAACCATATGGCTCATAAGGCCATTCACATCTTGTCACCTCTCACTAGGCAACAATAAAATATTCCCTCATATATTACAATAGTAACACCATTATTCCCTCAATAGGTTTAAGGCTTACTTTTCACATCACATTAAGGGTTTTCATGTCCCATTACCCAATTTAGGGTTAGGGTTTTCCCATCTCACATTAGGATTTCATATTTGTCAAATCAACCTTAATACATTGCTCCACACCTCTAGGAGCATCCATTAACATCTTGAATAATCAATCAAGTTTATTACACTTAACATTTATCATTTAATGATTATCAATGCAAGGTATGAGTTCATTTCCCATCCTTATCATGATATGATTACATCATACTCATGAGTTTGGCTTAACCCCATTCTCGAGGTATATTAGCCTATAATTATCAAAGTATATCAAACTCATTACATTTCATTGTAACAATTTACATAACACACTTCATGCGTTTCTTATCCAAGTATATTAGATTTCAGGTGTATCAAGGTATATCAGCCCTGGAATGCTAAAAGTGATACCTATCACATCTTGATGTATCACTTTCCTCATCACTTCTAACTTTCGTGAGTGATCAACTTATCTTGGATTAAGGAATTTCCCATCTTAATCCTTTCATCCACTAACCTATCACTCTTACCATGAAGTGCATAGGTCACACATAAGAATGGTCCAACTATCTTTAATGATATGGACCCATTTCAGGATAAGGCATTGCTTGCTATAAGGTTATCTGTAATTAATCACTTTAGGTATTTCTCTTATCAATGTATTAATCACCATTCCATTATTAGTATTAGGTTCTCTCATACCATCACCCTTTATTAGGGTTTAGGGTTTCACATACTATCATACTTCATTAGGGTTAGGATTTCACATACCAACTCCCTTTATTAGGGTTAGGATGGCATATTACATCACCCTTCATTTAGTATTTCTCATGGAATTGACCTCAATTAGGGTTTCCCCTATGGTTACCCACAACTTGGGTCTACTATTCATCTCCAATTAGGGTTTACATCTCATTTCCCTAAATTGGAGTTTCATATATCATTACCCTAGATTAGGGTTACATCCTCACCCTAGATTAGGGTTTCATTTAGAATTCCCCTCAATTAGGGTTAGAGTTCAATAGCCCTGTCAATTAGGGTTTATCTTCATGATTAGGGTTTCATGATCTCTTTGCTTAAGAATCATACCCTTAATCACCTCATGAATCATATTCATGTATGAACCTCATGCTATCATCTTCTCAACTTTATTAGGTCATATCAACCCTTCAATCAAGTACATATAACTATGATTAACATAGAGTACCACCTCATTGTTCCTATAAGCAATTAGGGTTCATCCCTTAATTGGCACTAATCACTTAGGTACTATTAGGATTTCAACCTTTGTACCTTCATTGATTATCATTACTAATCATCATTTGATCAATGGATCATTCATCATCTTAATTATCAAGAGATTCAATTACATTGTTCCTCCAATACATAAGGTATCCAATTGAATTGACCATTTGGATCTTCAATTACAATAGGTGTCCAAGTGGATTAACCAATTGAATCCTCAATCAATCTTGACTACTTGAGCCCCAAACGGTCTTAGTCTTTCAAAGTTCAAACAGTTTGAAACCGTTTGGTAAAGGTGGTGCTTGAGACCATTTGCTAAAGCAAGTACTTGAAACTGTTTGCTAAAGTACCTTTTTGAAACCGCATGGACTCAACCGGTTTGGGATCGTTTGGTCCCAAACAGTCTTGAGACCGTTTGGTCCCAAACGGTCTTGATACTGTTTGGACTCAAACGGTCTTGAGACCGTTTGGTCCAAACCACCTCAAAACCGCATGGACCAAATATGGTCTCAACCAATTAAATTGAATTAGGGTTTCCAATGTTGATTCCTTCAATCATTGCATTTATGTAACCAATCATCAATTCGACCTATCACCATACTTCAATTGAGTTAAATAGGTCAACCTTCAACTGATTTGACCCTCAATTGACCCTAAATTGATCATCAATTAGGGTTTGAATCAATTGGATTAGGGTTTGGAATCGATGATCCTTCAACATTAACCAATGTGAAACTAGTTACTTTAAAACCATTGGACCATCATCCAAATTGGGCATGACCTGACCCCAAACGGTCTTGAGGTCATTTGGATGACCTCCAAACGGTATTGAGACCATTTGTCCATGTCAACATCAAAATCCAAGTCAATCAATCAAAGTTTGGATCATTGGATTGATCACCAAAACATCATTTGATTGCACTTCAACTTAGTACCTTTAGATCTTCAAATACCTAACCATAGTCAACCCTAGACCTCCAAACGGTCTTGGGTGACCCCCAAACGGTCTTGGGATCGTTTGGATGACCTCCAAACGGTCTTGGGACCATTTTCCCATCATATCATCATCAATCATGTCATTCAATTAGGGTTTGGATCCTAGGATTGGTCACCAAATCATCACTTAATTGTATTTCAATTTGGTATCTTTGGACCTTCAAACACTTGACCAAACTTAAACCTAGACCTAAAAAAGGTCTTGGGTGACCCCCAAATGGTCTTGAGACCGTTTGGGTGATCCCCAAATGGTTTTGAAACCGTTTGGGTCAATCAACCCAAAGCATCGATTCATTCAATTACAAAATCAGCACTTAGCCGATTAGGGTTTATACCATATGTTTGAATCTTCAAATACCTAACCATACTCAACCCTAGACCTCCAAACGGTCTTGGTTGACCTCCAAATGGTCTTTAGATCATTTGGGTCAATCAACCCAAGTTTCAAACTCAATCACTTATGAAATCAGCACTCAACCCGATTAGGGTTTTGATTATTGATGGACCTTCAACTCATGAACCAATTGGAGTTAATCAATAATAATTGATGGGTCATTAACCTAGATAATTATGAAAAAATCCCCAAATGGTCAACCCTGGTCAACATCACCAAATGGTCTTAAACCATTTGCTTCTATTCGGTTTAGTGAAACTGTTTCATTCCAAACGGTTTGAAACTGTTTGCTCCCAAACGGTTTGTGAAACCGTTTGGACATTTGATTGAAACTGTTTGGTCTAGATATTTGGGGAGGTGTGTGCTTATGATGATGTCATCATCATCAAGCTCTAGACCCATGAAACCTGCAGTGATTTCCATGGAAATTGCATCAATCAACCAAATCAATAAATAGAGAAATGATCATTATTTGATGAGGAATTGAATGCAATAACAAAGTTAGTGTTTCAGGTTATAAAACCCACCTCCAATTGAGCTCCAAATCTCCAAGATAACGGAAACAATGGTGGATAAAGCTCTTGCAACTCCCCCTAGGCTCGTCCTCAAGCTTTTGGTTGAAAAGATTGGCTAGGGTTGATGAGGAGATCGAAATAAGAAGAAATCAATGATTTATTTTCGATTTCCACCATGAAATCAAGGAGAACGAAGGTCAAGGACTTACCAACAGTTTGGGGGTCGTCCTCCTGACCCTCCCAAGTTCCCTTGGTCTTTTCCCAAGCAAGGAGATGAAGTGGGGTCGAAAAAGCCTTTCATTTGGCTTGTAAAAGGTCTTTTTATAAAAAAAATTCAATGAGAGAGAATATGCTTTGCAAAAATCCATTTCATCCCAAAAATATGGCCGCCTCTTCCCCCTCAACTTCCTTAGGTATGAGGATATCTTTTTTGCCTCTTATTCCTCTCAATTATCCATGATTTAAAGAAAAGTAAATTAAGCACCTTAAATCATATTATACTAATATCCATATGTGAGTGGATATTTCTTTTTCTTATAAAATTGTGAGTGAGTTATCCATTCCCTTGGATATTTTTGTGGTCCTTTCAAGGCTCAAGGATATCCATGCTCATATGAATCCAACCATTTTAATTTTGTTTGAAGGCCCTTTAATTAATACATTTATTTTTGCCCTAAATCAAATTAGGGTTTCAATTAGGATTAAATCTTGATTATTTTAATATCAAGATTCTCTCTCCTCCAACTTAATTCAAATGAGGCGCCCCTCTCATTTTATTTGCTCTACATGGTGCCAAGAAACATTAAGGACCTTATTGAAGTGGTAATTTACATATTGCACCCTAAGTTTTGGGTAAATTGCACTTTACACCAAAACTAGGTTTTAATGCACAAACCTTGCTTTATCAGCTCTTCCTTGGTACTCAGGCTACCACAAGCCATATCTATGCATCATCTTCATTCTCATGATGCTTCAACACATGAGGAATATCTTATTATGCAACATTTGCAATTTAACCCCTCAACTTGGGTAATTTGCACTTTAGTCCAAAATAAGCAAACATTGCTTCAACATAGTTCAAACAGGACCAGGATTGAAACATAAGTTTCTTATGAGCCCTAATTACTTTTCATAAGATAAGATTAAGCATATAATCGTCTTTCTTAATTAAAACACCTAGGGTTAAAGAATAACCCAGGTCAGGGATGTTACAAATTATAAACCCCTAACAAGGATTTTGTCCCCAAAATCCCAGATAAAGGGAAAATGATATTATCCAAGCATCATATCATCATGTCCTCACATAACATCTCATTATTATGGAGACACCATAGAGTTTTGATCAATACAAAGTTATTCCATACAAGTTTATCATAGAAGGATTCACATGGGATATATATACTCTCATGTTCCTTAGTTAGTTCAACATTTTTTTAAGATCACAATTTTATTTTGTCATTCATTTGAAACTATAAGTCTTTTCATACTTTGATTGTGTCATCTTACATGATGACACAACACAAGCTTTCCTTATTACTTGCACTAATTATCTCATTAGTTATATATTCTCTTTCCATAAAGAAGGGTTACTTATCAACCAAGAACTTATCTCAAAGACACCTTCAATTGTCATGTTTATGCAAAACATAAACCCCTAACATGTGATGTTCATACTACATTAGGTAACTGGACTGATTTCACAGTTACCCCTTTCAGGCAACCATCATAAAATAGCCTGATATATCTCAGATACCAGAATTCCTTCCCTTGGTATATACACATGTGTTGGTAACACATTACATCTTCATTTGCCTTTATAAGTTGATTTATGAGTAAATAAAATTCCTTCATATATCAATTAGAATGTGGTAGAAATATCCATGCCACATCTCCTTCTTCTTTAAACTCTGGAGATTGTTTTTAGAATGACTATTTGATCAGGGTAGTCAAAGAGATAACAATCTAGATATGTCATACTTACCTTGCCTTCAATAAATGAATACCTGGCCAGGGTATTCAAGAACTGAAATTAGGTAGTATGTATTTGTTTTATATTATGTTCCATATTCTTAACATATCTTTAAATTCATTGCTTAGTATCTCAAATTTTCCCTGAGTGTTTTCTTTTATATCTTTTCCCTTTCTGCATTTAAAGATAAATTTTCAAACATGTAAGAGAAAATTAAACTGAACATAAGTTTTCATTCTTCTTATCTCATCCTCATATCCTTAAAGGATTATGCAGATGAACTAAACAACAACTACCTTTCTTATAGAAGAAAACAGAAGGTAACTCAAAATAAAAAGTTCTATCTTGACAAGTCTTCCTTATTACAGGTTATCTAGTGTCTTATCTGTTGAGTCACCTCATCGCTTTCTATTTGGACATTGCCACCTCAGATGTCCTCTCTGTCCACATCTATAGCAAGATCGAAGCTTTTTAGGTGACTGCTGCTCAGGTGCACTATATTGTACTTGAGTCGGTACTACTGAAATCTTTGATTGTCTAGTACCACTAATTCCTTGTTCCTATGACTGTTTAGACTTCCTTTTAAGGTCTGTCTCATGTTTCTTTATCATAGACCCTTCTATCCTTCGAATTGATTCCACAAATGTGGCAAATCTCTCTCTACTTTCTAGGGCAGATGCCGGAATGGACATCTCAGCATTCTATCCCTTCTCAAAATGTCGAATCTTTTCCTCCTCAGTACCAGCCATCTGGGGACAAAATTGTAAAAGTTCCATGAACTTAACCTCATATTCACTTATTGACATGACTCCCTGTCTAATTTTCTCAAATGGTGCGATCTTTTCATCTAAATAAGTCCTTGGAAAATACTTATTAACGAATTCTCGATGAAATTCCTCCCATCCAACCTCTTCATCATTCCTTTTTATTTCTTCTATAGTCCACCAATGTCCAGCACTACCTTTCAGAAGGTACACAACATGTTTAACTTTGTCAGCATCCGGGATACTAAGGATCTTAAAGGCTTTTTCTAACTCAGTGAGCCAGAGATCAGCATCTGCTGGATCAGATGTTCCAGCATATTCTATGGCTCCTACACGACGTAGTCATTCAAAGGTCTTACCAGACCCATATCCCTCATTGGGAACTGGTGCCCTAGGTGTTGATGCTGGCATCCGGTCTGCTATATACCTCATTGTAGTCATAAGTTGCCCAAAAATATTATGAACATCTGGGTTTCCTCTCATGTTTTCATCAACATGAGGATTTTCAGGCACTGGTTCCTCCCTTGCCTGATCCCTTGCACCTCCCACCGGTGCAGCAACATTGCTCTCAGCAACATATTCTCTATGTCCTTCAGACATCTTTAAGTTATATATCTTCTTCTGCATAAGCAGAAGACACTATAAGATACACTTAAGTACACTTAGAACATACTTGATACCTTAGTCCTATGTCTCTGTAGACTCAGTGAAACCTAGAGCTCTGATACCACTAAATTGTGGCAACCAACTCGCAAAAACAAAATTAACTTAGCGGAAGCGAATTATTTGCAGCGGATTACTGAAAATCACTAAAAATTTAAAACTTTTTGCAAAGAGATCCACACATAGGAAATCTTTTCCATCAAGAACCATTGTATAACATTTACATTATGGTTCAAACGTACATAACTTGTACCATCTATTCTCAGAGACTACAACATCAGCTGCCCTATAAACATTATATACAGACAACATAAAACCTCGAGGCATCAAACCAAAACCTCAGATCGATTTATTAAAAACTCTAACTATAAACTCCGAGGACCTGAGAGTACAGAGACGACACATAGGACTTTTTAACTATATGACTTGACAATCAGGGTCTCCACCTGAGATCTCACTATTGTCCAGGCTATTGCTTTCCTTTTTCCTGCAAAAGAATATTTGCTTCTTTGTTTGCGTCCACCTAAAAATGTTGGATCCCACGGGGGTGAGACAATTGTAAATTGCCCCAGTGGGAGATATAACTCTCCGCCAAAACATTGTTATTACAATTTAAAGATATGAAACTCGGCAGATGGTAAGCATTTTAAAGCATTCTCAACTTTGAAAGCATTGCAGCTATTTATGATATAGCAATATATCATCTATTATTTTAATAAGGAATAGGAATGACATGTATATCATTTATACATCATATTATATCATCATATCAAACTTTTCTTGTGACACTCATCATCTTGTTATGTCACCCATGAAACACTCTTATTCCATTGTGTTGGCCTTAGCCAACCTGTTTAACAGATAAAGAGATATATCTACCATGTACCCATATATCAACAATACAGGCACTGGGTTAATACCAATTCTGTGTTACTATTACATGCATTGGTCTATTACCAATTCTGTGTCATCAGTACATGCATTTATCCTCTGCCAGGTATTGGACTCTTCCAAACCTGATTACACCGCCAGGCATTGGACACTACCAATCCTAATTTCACAGACATGCATTACACCTCTGCCAGGTATTGGACTCAAACCAAACCTGATTACACAGCCAGGCATTGGACTCTAACCAATCCTGATTTCACAGCCAGGCATTGAACTCTAACCAACCCTGATTACACAGCCAGGCATTGGACTTTAACCAATCATGATTTCACAGCCAGGCATTGGACTCTGACCAACCCTGATTACACAGCCAGGCATTGGACTTTAACCAATCCTGATTTCACAGCCAGGCATTGGACTCTAACCAATCCTGATTACAAGCATTCCACCTCTGCCAGGTATTGGACTTTAACCAATCCTGATTACACAGCCAGGAATTCGACTCTAACCAATCCTGATTTCACAGCCAGACATTGGACTCTAACCAATCCTGATTATATCCCATGTCTATTTACACAGCATTGGGCACCTTATTCTTTTACTAGCATTAAACTTTGGATATGTCAATCATGCTCAATACATTCTGTATGTATTACAAGTATTCCTCTTTTCTCCATACATGTACAATCCAAGTTCCATTATTATAATTGTATCCTTTTGTTATTATTATTATTATTATTATATTACTAAGTTCCCATTCCTTGGTTCATTATGAACTTTATTATCTCTTACAAGAGACTTTTATAATCATCTTGTTACCTCTCAACTAATCTCATGGCTCACAAAGCCCTTAAATCATCTTGTCACCTCTTACTAGGCAACATCTAACCATATGGCTCATAAGGCCATTCACATCTTGTCACCTCTCACTAGGCAACAACAACATATTCAGTCATATAATACAATAGTAACACCACTATTCCCTCAATAGGGTTAGGGCTTACTTTTCACATCACATTAAGGTTTTTCATGTCCCATTACCCAATTTAGGGTTAGGGTTTTCCCATCTCACATTAGGATTTCATATTTGTCAAATCAACCTTAATACATTGCTCCACACCTCTAGGAGCATCCATTAACATCTTGAATAATCAATCAAGTTTATTACTCTTAACATTTATCATTTAATGATTATCAATGCAAGGTATGAGTTCATTTCCCATCTTGATCATGATATGATTACATCATACTCATGAGTTTGGCTTAACCCCATTCTCGAGGTATATTAGACTATACTTATCAAAGTATATCAAACTCATTACATTTCATTATAACAATTTACATAACACACTTCATGTGTTTCTTATCCAAGTATATTGGATTTGAGGTGCATCAAGGTATATCAGCCCTGGAATGCTAAAAGTGATACCTATCACATCTTGATGTATCACATTCCTCATCACTTCCAACTTTCTTGAGTTATCAACTTATCTTGGATTAAGGAATTTCCCATCTTAATCCTTTCATCCACTAACCTATCACTCTTACCATGAAGTGCATAGGTCACACATAAGAATGGTCCAACTATCTTTAATGATATGGACCCATTTCAGGATAAGGCATTACTTGCTATAAGGTTATCTATAATTAATCACTTTAGGTATTTCTCTTATCAATGTATTAATCACCATTCCATTATTAGGATTAGGGTCTCTCATACCATCACCCTTTATTAGGGTTTAGGGTTTCACACACTATCATACTTCATCAGGGTTAGGATTTCACATACCAACTCCCTTTATTAGGGTTAGGATGGCATATTACATCACCCTTCATTTAGGATTTCTCATGGAATCGACCTCAATTAGGGTTTCCCCTATGGTTACCCACAGCGTGGGTCTACTATTCATCTCCAATTAGGGTTTTACATCTCATTTCCCTAAATTGGAGTTTCATATATCATTACCCTAGATTAGGGTTACATCCTCACCCTGGATTAGGGTTTCATTTAGAATTCCCCTCAATTAGGGTTAGAGTTCAATAGCCCTGTCAATTAGGGTTTATGTTCATGATTAGGGTTTCATGATCTCTTTGCTTAAGAATCATACCCTTAATCACCTCATGAATCATATTCATGTATGAACCTCATGCTATCATCTTCTCAACTTGATTAGGTCATATCAACCCTTCAATCAAGTACATATAACTATGATTAACATAGAGTACCACCTCACTGTTCCTATAAGCAATTAGGGTTCATCCCTTAATTGGCACTAATCACTTAGGTACTATTAGGATTTCAACCTTTGTACCTTCATTGATTATCATTACTAATCATCATTTGATCAATGGATCATTCATCATCTTAATTCTCAAGAGATTCAATTACATTGGACCTCCAATACATAAGGTATCCAATTGAATTGACCAATTGGATCTTCAATTACAATAGGTGTCCAAGTGGATTAACCAATTGAATCCTCAATCAATCTTGACTACTTGAGCCCCAAACGGTCTTAGTCTTTCAAAGTTCAAATGATTTGAAACCATTTGGTAAAGGTGGTGCTTGAGACCGTTTGCTAAAGCAAGTACTTGAAACCGTTTGCTAAAGTACCTTTTTGAAACCGCATGGACTCAACCGGTTTGGGATTGTTTGGTCCAAACCACCTCAAAACCGCATGGACCAAATATGGTCTCAACCAATCAAATTGAATTAGGGTTTCCAACAAACGGTCTTGAGGTCGTTTGGATGACCTACAAACGGTCTTGAGACCGTTTTCCCATGTCAACATCAAAATCCAAGTCAATCAATCAAAGTTTGGGTCATTGGATTGATCACCAAAATAGCATTTGATTGCACTTCAACTTAGTACCTTTAGATCTTCAAACACCTAACCATAGTCAACCCTAGAGCTAAAAACGGTCTTGGGTGACCCCCAAACGGTCTTGGGATCATTTGTATGACCTCCAAATGGTCTTGGGACCGTTTTCCCATCATATCATCATCAACCATGTCATTCAATTAGGGTTTGGATCCTAGGATTGGTCACCAAATCAACACTTAATTGTATTTCAATTTGGTATCTTTGGACCTTCAAACACTTGACCAAACTTAACCCTAGACCACCAAACGGTCTTGGGTGACCCCCAAACGGTCTTGAGACCGTTTGGGTGATCCCCAAATGGTTTTGAAACCGTTTGGGTCAATCAACCCAAAGCATCAATTCATTCAATTGCAAAATCATCACTTAGCCGATTAGGGTTTATACCATATGTTTGAATCTTCAAATACCTAACCATACTCAACCCTAGACCTCCAAACGGTCTTGGCTGACCTCCAAACTGTCTTGAGACCGTTTGGGTGATTCCCAAATGGTTTTGAAACCGTTTGGGTCAATCAACCCAAGTTTCAAACTCAATCACTTATGAAGTCAGCACTCAACCCGATTAGGGTTTTGATTATTGATGGACCTTCAACTCATGAACCAATTGGATTTAATCAATAATAATTGATGGGTAATTAACCTAGATCATTATGAACAAATCCCCAAATGGTAAACCCTGGTCAACATCACCAAACGGTCTTAAACCGTTTGCTTCTATGCAGTTTAGTGAAATTGTTTCATTCCAAACGGTTTGAAACCGTTTGGACATTTGATTGAAATAACTTGGTCTAGATATTTGGGGAGGTGTGTGCTTATGATGATGTCATCATCATCAAGCTCTAGACCCACGAAACCTGCTGTGATTTCCATGGAAATTGCATCAATCAACCAAATCAATAATTGTAAATAGAGAAATGATAATTATTTGATGAGGAATTGAATGCAATAACAAAGTTAGGGTTTCAGGTTATAAAACCCGCCTCCAATTGATCTCCAAAGCTCCAAGATCATGGCAAAAATGGTGGATGAAGCTCTTGCAACTCCCCCTAGGCTCGTCCTCAAGCTTTTGGTTGAAAAGATTGGCTAGGGTTGATGAGGAGATCAAAATAAGAAGAAATCAATGATTTATTTTCGATTTCCACCATGAAATCAAGGAGAACGAAGGTCAAGGACTTACCAACAGGTTGGGGGTCGTCCTCCTGACCCTCCCAAGTTCCCTTGGTCTTTTCCCAAGCAAGGAGAGGAAGTGGGGTCGAAAAAGCCTTTCATTTGGCTTGTAAAAGGTCTTTTTATAAAAAAAATCAATGAGAGAGAATATGCTTTGTAAAAATCCATTTAATCCCAAAAATATGGCCTCCTCTTCCCCCTCAACTTCCTTAGGGACGATGATATCTTTTTTTCCTCTTATTACTTTCAATTATCCATGATTTAAAGAAAAGCAAATTAAGCACCTTAAATCATATTATACTAATATCCATATGTGAGTGGATATTTCTTTTTCTTATAAAATTGTGAGTGAGTTATCCATTCCCTTGGATATTTTCGTGGTCCTTGCAAGTCTCAATGATATCCAAGATCATCTGAATCCAACAATTTTAATTTTGTTTGAAGGCCTTTTAATTAATACATTTATTTTTTCCCTAAATCAAATTAGGGTTTCAATTAGGATTAAATCTTGATTATTTTAATATCAAGATTCTCTCTTCTCCAACTTAATTCAAATGAGGCGCCCCTCTCATTTTATTTGCTCTACATGGTGCCAAGAAACATTAGGGACCTTATTGAAGTGGTAATTTACATATTGCACCCTAATTTTTGGGTAAATTGCACTTTACACCAAAACTAGGTTTTAATGCACAAACCTTGCTTTATCAGCTCTTCCTTGGTACTCATGCTACCACAAGCCATAACTATGCATCATCTTCATTCTCATGATGCTTCAACACATGAGGAACATCTTATTATGCAACATTTGCAATTTAACCCCTCAACTTGGGTAATTTGCACTTTAGTCCAAAATAAGCAAACATTGCTTCAACATAGTTCAAACAAGACCAGAATTGAAACATACGTTTCTTATGAGCCCTAATTACTTTTCATAAGATAAGATTAAGCATATAATCATCTTTATTAATTAAAACACCTAGGGTTAAAGCATAACCCAGGTCAGGGATGTTACATTGAATGTCTAGAGAATGACAATACTCAATGACGTATGCTTTCAGGTTGAGGACATGAACGATGAGATCATTCGGATGCTATGAGTTTGTACTTTCTTATTATTCCCTAGTCATATGTCATTGTGGATGGTAGATAGACAACAATGACACACAAGACTAGATTGTTGTGTTGGTTGATGACAGAATATCATTAGTCATGATATGGAGATATCAAACCAAACACATAGGTACTTGTTAGAGAACAAGTGTACCGGACAGACCCACTGTGTGTTTGACACATGGAACCATGACATGGTAGTCATAGTCAGTTCTCACAGTGATGGTGGTGAGTGTGATTCTTTGACCTGAAATCACTACACTCAACACATGTCGTTGGGTACACTTTGGCATCATCAAACGCAGTCCTGAAACATGGGTTGTTATAAAGGTGATGATTGGGTGGCTTTGACACTTGGGGCTTTTGAGGGGTGAGTGATCACTACTACAGAAATAGCATTCGGTGTCACTTTTCTTGGCGTCAGTTATTAAGGAAAACCGACGCCTAACATATAAGGCGTCGGTTGTTTAAGCAAACCGACGTCTATATTCGAAGACCAGCCAGACACGGGTACCGCTTTGTATTAAGCGTCGGTTGTTTATAACAAACCGACGCGTAAATTCGCCCGCGAAATCCATATTTCGATCAAAAAAAATAGTGTCATTTTCAGCGTCGGTTATATACGTAGAAACCGACGCCTATGTGCGATGAAAATTTGCGCGAAAAGTGTCACTTTCAGCGTCGGTTATCCTTGTAGAACCGACGCTGAAAGTGGTTCCCGCCAAATAATTTCATGAAAATATCGTCCAATTGGACGTCGGTTTTTTAAAACAACCGACGCTAAAGATGTTTAGGCATCGGTTGTTTTAAACAACCGACGCTATTTGGGAACTTCATTACCCTCGATCGCCCGACTCTTCCCCTTTCTTCTGTTTCATTGCGATTTCCCTCCGCCGATTTCTCTCCGACGATTTCTTCTTCAGCTCCCCTTCTCCGGCGCCCCCTTCTCCGCCACCACTCCTGCTCGCCGCCGCTCCTGCCGCCGTTGGACACCTGCTCGCCGCCGCTCCTGCTCGCCGACGCCTGTTGTTGCTCTGCGTCGCCGCCACCGCCGCCGCCTGCTCGCCGCCGCTCCTGCTCGCTGACGATCCTGCTCCTGCTACTGCTCTGCGTCGCCGCCGCCGCCGCCCGCTCCTTCCTCCTTGTTGCTGCTCTGCGTCTCCTTGCTCACGCCCTAACTCTGCTGCTCACAAGGTACTAGCATCAAACCCTTCTTCTGCCATTCTTTCTAGGTTGACGCCCTAACTCTGCTGTTGTTTTAATGCTAGTGTCAGGGCTATCTATCTAGGTTGATGTATGAGCTATCCCCTGCATTTTTTTTCCTGCTCTCTTTGTGTGTATGAGCCTGTTCCTTGGTTGTGTATGGTCTTGCTGTTTGGAGATGTTTTGATCCCCTGTGTGGGATACTTTCTCCTTTTGTTCTTTACGTTTGGTCAGGTGTGTTGTCTGTAAATGCCCAAAGTTTTTTTGGTATCAATAGTTGAGTGTTTTTCACAAAAAAAAAGATGGAGAAGTTAAATGGATACAACTCTGTACATAGGTAGGTGTAGTTCTCTAGCTAATTACAATAAGAACATGACAATATGATAATAAACATCTACAACCTAATGCCACCTACCAAGACATATACTAATACCACCTCCTCACCTATCAAAATCTTAAGGTTAGACATATAAAGGAGGAAGAGTTGTGAAACATGTGTACATGAATCTGAAGCCACTATACAAACTCTGTTTGAGTGTTTAAGTATCAAGCATCGTTAGTCCAATACATAAGTACTACAAGTATCCATGGGTTAAATAAGGTGAACTAGCTGTGTAATGTTAGGGTTTCTGTAGTAGTGGGTGCGCCTACTACATTTGGGGGTGCGCCTTATACTATTTGATATCCTTGATTTTATCTTCTATCCTAAATAAAATTAAGGGACCCATGATTAGAAAACAATTCCAAACTTGGCACCCACACTAATTGGAAGGAAATAAAATATGATTATTGAAATGCACATTTGTGATGTGATACCTTTTTTAGGATGCATATATTAGATTCAACCTTTGAGACATCCTTTTATGAGTTCCAATACAATTAGGGTTTCATTTCATTGCCATTGTATGTATTATAATATTACATCTTTCACATAAAAATTAATTAAATTGAATCCTATTGGAACCCTAATTTAAATCCTATTTTGATTTAAACTTGTCCATTCTAGCATCCTAATTTTATTTGATTAAACCCTAACATTGTTTAAACCCTAACATCAATTGTGATGAAACCCTAACATGTACATATCTATTATTGTGTTTGTTGGCCTAGAAACCCGTCCAAGATTGACTCATTAGGAGTAAATCTTGGATAGTCCCCGGTTTGGGACTGTTCTTGAACACCTAATCTCACTTAGGATGTAAGTGTATAATGTGTATTGGGTTTTCGAGAAAATTTTGGTAGCATTTCCCCGTTTGTTCTCTAAGTACATATGTACTTAGAGAACAGCGGGGAAATGCTGCCGAAATTTTCTCGAAAACCCAATACACATTATACACTTACTAGTGAGATTAGGTGTTCAAGGATGGGATAGGTGGTACACATTTATTATATATAAGAATGACATCACATCTGTTTGTTGGCCTAGAATGTGAACAATCATTGTTTTTTATATTACTTGTACATTGGTATAAATTAGAATGAACAATCACTAAATTATATACTATTTGTATGGAGTCCGGCTTCATTGTAGATATCTATTATTGTGTTTGTTGGCCTAGAAACCCGTCCAAGATTGACTCATTAGGAGTAAATCTTGGATAGTCCCCGGTTTGGGACTGTTCTTGAACACCTAATCTCACTTAGGATGTAAGTGTATAATGTGTATTGGGTTTTCGAGAAAATTTTGGTAGCATTTCCCCGTTTGTTCTCTAAGTACATATGTACTTAGAGAACAGTGGGGAAATGCTGCCGAAATTTTCTCAAAAACCCAATACACATTATACACTTACTAGTGAGATTAGGTGTTCAAGGATGGGATAGGTGGTACACATTTATTATATATAAGAATGACATCACATGTGTTTGTTGGCATTTCCCCGTTTGTTCTCTAAGTACATATGTACTTAGAGAACAGCGGGGAAATGTTGCCTAATCTTTTCCTAATATATACTTGTTTCCTAATATATACTTGTTTTCTCTGATCATAGAATGGATAGATCATGGATGTCCATTCGTAATCGTTGCACCCCAGAGTTTATATCTGGTCTTGATCAGTTTATTAGATTTGCCGAGGAACATAGGAAAAAACCTACAGATAGGTTCTACTGTCCATGTAGGCATTGCGGTAACAACTTGAAAGTCAACACTGGTGAGGAAATCAAAAGTCATGTCATGTGCAACGGGATTGTACAAGGCTATACAGAATGGCACTGGCATGGAGAGATTTCAAAATCGAAACCAGTAGATGTCGATAGCAGTGCTTGGGTGGAAGAAGAAATTGCCTCTGATGACGTAAATGTGAACGAACCAGTTCCAGCAGACATCGTTGATGCGATGCTGGATAGTTGTAGGGTAGAGCACACCGATCCACCTCCTATATTTACAAACATTGTGCATGATGCTGAGATACCGTTATACACAGGCTGTGCTAAGTTTACGAAGCTTAGCGCTGTGTTGAGATTGTATAAGTTGAAAGCTAACAATAGATGGAGCGACAAAAGCTTCACTTCATTGTTGACTTTGTTGAAAGAAATTCTTCCTGAAGGAAACGAGCTTCCAATCTCAACATACCAGGTAAAGAAAATGTTGTTCCCAATGGGAATGGAGGCCAAGAAGATACACGCATGCCCGAATGATTGTGTATTATTTCAAAAGGACTATGTAGATTTGAAAGATTGTCCAAAATGTGGTGCGTCACGGTATAAATTGACGACTTCGGGGGAGTCCAAAACTGGTTCTCCTGCCAAGGTGTTGTGGTATCTACCTATAATATCACGGTTTCAACGCTTGTTTGCAAATCCGAAAGATGCGAAGAATTTGAGGTGGCATGCAGATGTTAAGAAAAATAATGATGGGATCCTACGACATGCGTCTGATTCCCCACAGTGGAAGAAGATTGATCTATTGTACCATAAATTTGGTGAAGAAGATAGGAATCTAAGACTTGGGCTTTGTACAGATGGGATGAATCCGTACGGGACATTGAGCAGCCAACATAGCACTTGGCCAGTCATGCTTGTTATATACAATCTTCCTCCCTGGATGTGTATGAAAAATAAGTACGTTATGTTGTCATTGTTGATATCGGGCCCTAAACAACCCGAAAATGATATCGATGTTTATCTTGAACCTTTGATTGATGACTTAAAGAAACTTTGGGCTGAAGGTGTGATGACCTATGATGCTTCAGCAAGAGAGACATTTCGTTTGCACGCTATGTTGTTTTACACTATTAATGACTTTCCAGCATATGGGAATTTGTCTGGATATAGTGTCAAAGGAGCTAAAGCGTGTCCTATATGTGAAGAAAACACTGATTCAATAAGACTAAAACATGGCGGCAAGACTGTATATCTTGGTCATCGAAGGTTTCTTTCAAAATTCCATCCGTATCGTAGGAAGCGCAAAGCATTCAATGGATGGAATGATGAACAGAGTGCACCTAAACCTATACCAGGGGATGTTGTTTAGGAAAGAGTAAAAGACATTGTCAATGAATTTGGTAAGAAATCACAATGTAGTATGGCCACACGGAGTGACAATTCTTCATTCAAGAAGAAGTCAATATTTTGGGATCTTCCTTATTGGAGTTCTTTGACAGTCAGGCATTGTATCGATGTAATGCACGTTGAGAAAAATGTCTGTGATAGCATCATTGGTACTCTATTAAATATACCAGGTAAGACTAAAGATGGGATAAAATCCAGACTGGACCTACGTGAAATGGGAATAAGGTCAGAATTAACAGAATTATGTGAAATGGGTAATAAAAGAACATACTTACCTCCCGCTTGTTACACGTTGTCTAGAAAGGAGAAGAAAACTTTTTGTGAATGCTTGGTAAATGTTAAGGTGCCACATGGTTACTCATCCAACATCCGTAGATTGGTATCAATGAAAGATATGAAGTTGATAGGTCTTAAATCTCATGATTGTCACACTCTAATGCAACAAATATTGCCCGTGGCAATTCGATCTATATTGCCGAAGCATGTAAGGTTTGCAATTACCAGACTTTGTTTCTTTTTCAACAGTCTATGCAGCAAAGTTATTGACCCTGATACTCTCGATAATTTGCAAAGAGAAGTGGTTGTTACCCTATGTCAGCTTGAGATGTATTTCCCTCCTTCGTTCTTTGATATCATGGTACATCTTGTTGTCCACTTGACTAGGGAAGTGAAAATGTTGGGACCAGTTTTCTTGCATTGGATGTATCCCTTTGAACGATACATGAGCGTTTTTAAAGGTGATGTTCGAAACCGTTATCGGCCTGAAGGGAGTATTATTGAAGGTTATGTGGCGAGAGAGGTTATGGATTTTTGCAATGACTTTCTCAGTGGTAATGACACTCCTGATAATGACAAGAATATTGAGGAGGGCAAAGGAATTTTGGGATCACGGGTGAAAGTAATCAGCCGTGAGCAGTTGGAACAAGCTCACTTGTATATTTTACACAATATGGACAAAGTGAGTGTTTATATCGAGGAACATACCAATTTCATAAAGAGACAACATCCTCGAGCAAGTTCAATGTGGCTTGCTAGAGAGCATAATAAGACTTTTACTAAGTGGTTTGAAGATAAAGTCTTACATCAACTATCTCAAACACCAAATGATATTACAGAAACTATCAAATGCCTCGCCTTTAAACCAAAACTGAATGTTATGTCTTATGAAGGGTTTGACATTAATGGATTCACATATTACACAAAGCACCAAGATGATAAGAGTGTCGTCCAAAATAGTGGGGTCACTCTTCAAGCATCGACTATGTACTTTGCAAGTGCAAAGGATAAGAGTCCACGTGAAGCTAAAATGTCATATTACGGTGTCATTGAGGACATTTGGGAGTTTGACTACATAGATTTCAAAATTCCGCTCTTTAAATGTAATTGGGTTGATAACACCAAAGGAGTTATAGTGGATGAATTGGGTTTCACTTTGGTGAACTTTGAAAAGATTGGCGAGAAGGGTGAACCATTCATATTGGCATCACAGGCGAAACAAATATTCTATATCGATGATCCTGCAAATGATAAATGGTCGGTTGTTCTTCATGGTAAAAGACAGTTTATTGAAGATCCTATAGATGAAGAAGAGTACTATGATAAGTATGATGACTCCAGTCCATTCTCAGTTGGGTTGCCAACTCCACAAAATATTGAAGCTAATGATGACTTATATGTGCGCGAAGATCACAATGAAGGATTGTTAATTGATAAAAGATCACAATTTTAGAGACATGTATGTTTATACAAATGCTAAATGTTTGCCTTTTTCTAGTTAATACAAATGCTAAATGTTTGCCTTTTTCTAGTTAATACAAATGCTAAATGTTTGCCTTTTTCTAGTTAATAGAAATGCTAAATGTTTGCCTTTTTAATGACATTTTCAGATGGCTGACCATGCTGAGCATGATGTCCATGATGAGCATGAAGTCCATGATGAGCATGCTGTCCATGATGAGCATGGCGAGGATACTAATGTAAGTTCTAAAAACATATCCTGTATTTCTATAAAATTCATTATCTTCTAGTTATGTCATATATCCTATATTTCTATATTGGGCTAAGTTAGTGTGTTTTATTTTTGTCAAATTTTAGGTTGATGCACCTGTACCCACTGAAGCACTGGAGCAACTTGATGCGCAACACCAGACACTTAACAAGAAAAGGGGCATCACTCTGTTGAAGAAGTTATTAGCGCTAAGTGGTAGTGGATCCAAATTGGTGGTGGAGTTTGATAATGGAGGAAATCCAATTGGAGTGAACCGCAATAATTTTGTGAACTATCTTGGGTGTACCACTCGGAGCCATTGTGGTGTTAAGTATGACAATTGGCATAAAGTTCCTCAAGGGAAAAAAGACTTGATATGGAAGGATTTATGCGTGAGTTATTATTATTTGCAATTCTATTTTGTAGATTACAAATTCTATTATTTGCAATTCTATTTTGGATACTAGTTAATAACATTTCTATTTTACAGAATCTGTTTGCATTGGATGAGAAGTTGCATCGTAAAAATGTGATGCAACGCGCTGGAAAGATGCTTAGGAATTATAGGACAAATCTGAACAGAGAATACATAAAAGAGGGTGATAAGAAGAAGAAGTCAGCCCTTGAACAATGGAACTTCTTGGACAAAGAAGATTGGGACAATTTTGTTGCTTCAAGAAAATCTGAAGAATTCAAGGTATTAGGCATCACTCCTAATTTAATTAATATACATTGTATTCACCTATTCAAGATTAGCATTTAGTGCTACTAACCAAATCATTAATGTGCATACTAACTAGGCCCTCAGTGACGCACAAAAAGCAAGGCGTGCACTGAATGTGCATGACCACACTATGGGTCCAAAAGACTATGCAAGCGTTCGCCAAAGACTACAGGCGAAGTCTGCGGCTACTCAGGAGTCTGCTCCTACTCAGGAGTCTGCCACACCCATGCCTCGCCATGATATCTGGATAGCTGGCAGGCAAAACAAGAAGGGTGAAATAAAGAAGCCTGTAACTGCTGAGGCGGCTGCAAAAATGGTAAAATACAACTCTTAGAGAAATCGTTTGAATATTGATTATTTGTGGTGTTAACTTACCAATTTCTGTTTATGGTGATTAGCGGGAGCTGCACGAGCAGAGGAAACAAGGCACGTTCATCCCTCAGGGCATAAGGGATGAATTGACAGTTGCTCTGGGTAACCCAGAGCATCCTGGACGTGTTAGAGGTGTCGGCGCTGGTGTTGGCATCAAAGCATTCTTTGGGCCATCCCAGCACAAACCCAGAGCGGGACTTTCTCAAGAAGAGGTAACCTATTCTTTTTTTAGAATGATACTGCAAAAGGAAATTCATTAATAAGAAGCTAATGTTTCTTTTATCCATGTATAGGAGAATAAGAGAGTTGAGGATTTAGTTGCTAAGAAGATCAACGATGTAGTTGCTGAGAAGGTCAAGGAAGAATTGCTGCGGTGGCAGGCATCTCAGGCTTCCAATACGCCTATGGCGACCCACTCTTCTCCTGATGCACAGACTGCGAGTAATCCTGGAGACCCATCACCTAGCACGTCTGTTGTAAGTATTGTTTATGTCATTGTAGTTAGTCTTTTCAAGTTGTTATGTTTTCAAGATGATATGTATATATGTATAATATTCTTTACGTAAATTTGTAGGCATTGAAGCCATGCCGCTTAAGAATGCAAGACTACGTTGTTGCAGAGGCGCAAGCTTACCCGTCCCTTCCTGGGGAAAGGTTTCACGGGACTCCAATGCCACAGGGCTATGTTCGTGTGGGCCCATTACGTGTGTTACCCGATTGGAGGGAAGTTGCGTTGCCATATGCCCACCCAGATATTGATACACTTGGTGAGGCAGAAGGCGGGGTGATATTGTGGCCCAAAGCAGATGTCGTCTACACGACTGAAATTGTAAGATAAATTTACATTGATTTAGACTGTTAATGTGTATATATGATGTCAACTGATCTGAAATTATATGTACAGGTTAAAAAGAAGACACCAGGAGCACCTAGGCCTCCACTTCCACTTCCCGCATTACCCGATTGGGTTCCAACTGACCTAACATACCTGTTAGGTCCTGCTTGTAGGGGAATGGCATGTTGGCTACGGGCACATAATGTACATTGCCCTATAATTATTTCTTTAGATGCAGATTATGCAGGTCAATCATATGATAGCTCTTTATTTATACAAGATATTATTGAGCTGTTTATGTATGATTGGCTGAATACATCAATGATAGAGACATGGATAAGGTGAGATCTTGTTTATACATCCATATACCTTGTGTAAGATCCGGTGATCTGGTTTCTTATATATTAATGCATACGCCTATATGTTTTGTAGCTACCTAGTCGAAGATCATTGCAAACAATTTGCATTTGATCATGTGGGATTTTTGATTCCATCATTGATTAGTTTGGTAGCTAAAGACCCTGATAATGTTCAACAATACTGTATAGATGCTTTTACAATTTTTGGTCAGCAAAAGAAGACGATAATAATAGCTCCATTCAATGTCAAGTAAGTTTACTTTATTTATAATTTGGACTTAAGAAAATTCCATTTTTATTTTGCATTTTGAGTTATTAATTGTTAACTTCTTACTTCTAGCGGTAGACATTGGGAGTTACTAGTTATTGTCCCCGGGACATTCACTGTTTATTATCTAGATCCTGCGGGGAGTACATTGAACACTAAAATTGGACACGTAATGAGAATGCCATTATTCTGGTGAGAAATATTTCATTTTTATATCCGTTAACATCTTTTATTACATTACTATTTACTTATGAAATTTATTGTGTTATATTAACATGTATGGGTTTAGATGCATTCAAAAAGGCTGGAGGAACGGTCCCAAGGAAAAAGAACCAGCCAATAAATTGGCAGAACGTACAAGTAAGTTCCCGACTCGAATATATATATTATTGATGTGAATTGTTCTTAGTTGTATTATTTTGTATGTTTCAATTTATAGTGTGCTACACAAGACAATGGCTGGGCATGCGCATACTATGTGATGCGATTTATGCAGATGATTATCAAATATGCCGCATTGGACATCGATACCATACATGAGGTATTATATATACTCTCATTAGTTAGTATGCAATATATCAATCTTATCTTATTTTTATATTATTACTTATATATATACATCATTCTCTTTGCAGGTGTTTAAAACTGACAACACTACAGGTAAACGCTTAAAAAATATACATGCTCCATATACGATGGAAGCATTAAATGAAGTAAGAGAAGAATGGGCAAAAGCCATACAAGCAGTGGCAACTGTAAGATATAATTGGGATGTTGATAGTGATAATGAATGATACTTTGTAAATGAATATTTCTGAATGTTAATACATGTATTTGAATGTTTCTATATGTGTGAATGTGAGAATTGAATTGATGTCTGAATGTATGTACTTGTGTGAAATTTTGCTTATGACTTTTGCAGGTTTGCGGCCTGTTTGTAGGCTGATATCAATGGATGTCATAAACCTGCAGTTCAGTTACTGAACTGCAGGTTCTCATCCTGCTGGCCAGCCACAGCATGCCTGCAAACTGATATGAAAAAAAAAATAGGCGTCGGTTATTTATAAAAACCATCAGCAAAGATCTACAACGTCGGTTATTTATAGATAACCGACGCCTTATGTGGCCAAAGCAGTCCTCGAAATGGCGTCGGATATACGTATCAAACCGACGCCTATTTAAATTAGAGGCGTCGGTCTTTTGGTATATAACCGACGCCAAACGTGTTCGCGCCACAAAAAATGGCGTCATTTAGGACACTTTATGCGTCGGTTATCTACTAAAAGACCGACGCTATAAGTAGTATAGGCGTCGGTCCATTAGTAAATAACCGACACAGAAAGTGCCCTAGCTGACGCCGTTTTATGTGGCGCGAACCCCTTTGGCGTCGGTTATCGACTAAACGACCGGCGCCGATAGTTTAAATAGGCGTCGGTTAAACAACCGACGCCGAAGTGTTTGACCTTTAGCGGCGCCCACATAGGCGTCGGTCGAAAACCGACGCCAAATGGGGTTAAACGACCGACGCCAAAGGCCACTTCTGTAGTAGTGGATAGATATGGGATTTATCCCTCCTGAGGGAGTTTGATATCCATGGCCACTTGATGAGTAGGATTGAGATAGGTGTGCGCATGCATGTGTGAATCAATATGTGATATTGATGTCATACATATCTCCTCCAATCTACTCTGAGATCAAGAAAGTGAATGAACGTTGATAGGATGATTGTTCCATGCCTTGAGTTCATTCGGGATATCAGAGACAAAGGAATTATACATTCACTGTAACACCATTCATAGATTGTAGGATTGAAAGTTGTTCTCCAACTTTCCTTTTCACTTGGGTAGCACTAATGTGCGACTAGGCACCACTCTTTGCTTGTGAAGTCATAAGTGTTATGGACTTTCACTGCCAATGTGAAATGGGCCTACAGGGTCACACACATAGGATTTAACCTGGAAGAGGAGTTTATCCACAAACGATATTTAGATTGATTACTAAAGGAGATTAGTAGTTCAATTAAACACTCAATCAATTGATAGCTCAGTATCATAGTGTTCAAGGTGTTGGAACGATTGATTAGAGTATCAGATTAGTTGAAACTACAACTGACTAATTTTGCACAGTCTGCACTCCCAACCGATCGGCTCATGTGATGAACCGATCGGCTCAGGTTGGTGAACCGATCGGCTCATGTGATGAACCGATCGGCTTAGGACAGGTTGAGACGACCGGTTCAAGGGTTGAACTAATCGGCTCAACTGGTCCAAATGAGCGAGTTGGAAAAGTCAGGTTGGTGAGAAATTTCTCTTCATTTCACTTGTCCAATTTGATTGGAACAAGGATTGGAACAGGGTAGTGAACCAACTGGTTCAGAAGTGAACCAATCGGCTCAGGTGTCCCAACCGACTAGTTTAGGTGTGAACCGATCGGCTCAGGTCCCCAACCGACCGTTTCATGTATGAAACGATCAGTTCAGCTGGCGCAGTTGGTTGTTTTGTGGAAAATCTTGAACCCTTCTACTCCTACTTTAATCTCGCATTGCCCGGGGTAGAGAACATTGTCTCGTAACCCTCCTATATATATAGGGGTATTAGGGGGGGGGCTTAAAACATACAACACAGAACACCAATTACTCTGTAAAGTTGTCATTCTCTCTGGTTGTGGTAACCAGGAGAGCACGAGCAAGTGTTACCTGACAAGGGAGGCACAACAAGGGAAAGACAACTATAGAAAGGCGACTGGTGGCAGGAGAGTGTGTCGGTGACTAGTACACCAACATGAGGGTATGACTCCTTCTGGTGCCTTGTGCGACAAGGTGATCGGAGTTCCAGGTGGTTCGTGTGGACTACTATAGAGGCGGAAGACTTCTGCCGCTCGGAGGATAGCTGTCAATCCCGACAGTCCCGGTGACCAAGAGAAGCACAGACACCGTCCAAGACCGGAGGTGAAGACCGTGCAAGTCACGAGGTAATGTCGTCGAGAAAGCCTCGGGACAAGGTATGTCTCTACAAACCATCCTTCGTACTGTATAGATGTTGACGTGATTCCTTTATTCTAGGTTTGGGGAGGAGAAAATTTTTGTTTCCGGTGCCTTCTCTGCCTCCCCTAAAACCCAACATAAGGGAAGCAAGAAGAAGAAGAAGAAGAGAAGCAAAGACAAGCTTGAAGAGTAAGAAGGAGGGATGAGGAAACATTTCAACTGCAACAACCTTCAACTAATGCCTATGGCATGTCATCTATCCAGGCACAACTAGAAGGTATCCAAAAGACACAACAAGATATGCAAGTCATCCAGCAATACATGTGGCAGAACCGACAACAGATGCATTACCAGGTCAACCACTTGTATCACTACCATCATGCTCAGGCATATAGCAACCCCGAATGGGGTGCAGACTTCTGAGGTGGTATCTCAGGACATCAAGAGACTTACTGGGGTCACTACTATAAGTTCCCTCCAGCCCACCCATGTCCACCATCTCCTCAAGCAAGCCCTCATCAACACCAACTAAACCAGCCACAGTAGGGAGACTTACCTTTTGATCAGTCGCACCAGCCATGATTCTTATTACCCTACAGTCCCTTAGCTTTAGTTTCATGCTGAGGACGACATGATTCAAAAGTTTGGGGTGGTAGGGCAGTATGCACCACCCTGTCTTTCTCATTTTGTTTGACCTATTCACCGAATGACTGATTGATTGTTTGATACCACCATATCTAACATAGAGTTCCTTTTTCTTGCATCCATGCATACATGTAGTTTTGTTTCATGCATTTTGCAGATTTTTTTTCAAATTTTTGCTCTTTTTTCTCTTCCATGCCATGCATTGCATTTTCATGTAGATTTTGGTAGTTTTGTGTGTTTTAGCTAGAATTTGCTACTTTATGCTTTAATTTCCCTAAAGTAGGTTTAGATGTGATTAAAGTGCAAATTGGCACCATTTTGGCCAATTTTGCCCAACTTTGGAACTCCTTGCCCAAAAGCTTGTTTCAACTTAAATCTTTAAATTTTGAATTAAAAGTTGTTGATCTTTGACAAATGCATGCCATATTCTTAGAGTTTATTGCTGAATGGTCTTGATTGTTGACTTTTTACATGTGCATCACCTCTCTCAAGTTTGTGAATGTCTTGGTTGAATTGTGAATTGAGCAAGTTGTGAACGCTTAGAGCCTATCAAATTGCATGATAAAAATGTGAATCTCATATTGTTCATTCATATGGTGTGAAATCATTTGATGAAGTGTTGGATCAGTTTTCATGCATGAGATTTTGTGTTGAGAACCACACTAATGACCCCTCTTTGACCCGACTCTTCTTTCACCATCTGCATACCTCTCTGCCTCATGAAAGGATACCTTAGTGCACATATTTTACTTGGCCACCTCCAAAAGTTTTGGGTGGCCATATCTACATCTCCCCGCTTCACTCTCTCCGTCATATGCCCTATCTACACCAAGGGAAAAAGCAAAGAAAAAGAAAAGAAGAAAACAAAAAAGCAAAAAGAAAAGAAAAGATGCTCATGTTTAAGAGCATTTAAATAAAAGATGAGTGTTATGACACTCAAATTTCTTACCACAATCCTTTCTTCCATTTTCATACCCATTGAGCTCAAAAACATCAAACCTAGCTCACTTTATCCTTTTCTACAACCACGTGGATCACTTGGTATCGTTTCAAGCATAAGGTTGAATGCAAGAAAGTGAAAAAAAACTCCTAGTTATCATCGATTAACGCCATCATGAAACGATTTACTCAGAATTACATGAAGGACATATAGATAGATTTTGTGTTCTATGCTCTATATTCAAAGTTTGTATGCTCAGTGCTCTTCTCATGATTGGATTGTAGAAGTGCAGAGGAGAGAGGTGGAACACATGCACTTAGGATATTTTAAAACCACTTAGTCAATAATCATATTTTGCAATGCATTTATCATTCTTATTTGATTGAAGGAAACTTAACAGAGAGATTAAGTTGGAGCATACTTGAGGACAAGTATGTTTTAAGTTTGGTGTGGTGATGCGACCCTATTTTAGGGCTTCATCTTGTGTCTTTTTGCATTATAATCACATCTAAATAGTGTAGATTGCAAGTTATTTCCCCCAATGTGAAGTTTCATGTCAAATGCACTTATACCTCCTTTTGTGTGTTTTTAAGGTACTTATGCATGCATTGATGCAAGGGAGAGAGATGAAGAGTATATTTGGGTCCTTCTACTCTAAGATTGCACCTAAATCCTCCCTGATCTCTCCTTGGATGCACAAGGGTCAATACAAAGCAAAAGGAGGTCAAATGAAGAATTTGAATTTAAAGTCAACAGAAGGAAGCCCCAAAATGGTCGTGGGAAACCACTACAGTCGTGGTGATTTAATCTTCAAAAGTCACTAAAACTTCAAAAAAATTGTACATGAATGACCACGACTGTGGTCAGCAAAACAACTGTGGCCACTGAAGGCACCACGGTCGTGGCCAACATCATGATTGTGGCCGATGAGCTGCAAGTTGCCTGTGGCCCATGCCATGATCATGACAAATTAATATCCAAGGTCCCAAAAAACAACAGTGACTCAGCCCAAATTGCACATGAATGGCCACAATATAGCACGATCGTGGCGCTTGAAGGCCACCTCACTCATGGTGACTGCCACAACCATTTTGAGGCAAAGTCAAGATGACCCCCAGAGCAAGCACACTCATGGCAACTTCATCAAACACAGTCGTGCTATCCAACAAGGACATGGCATCCTCTACCCACCGGACCGTGGCACCCTCCACAACTGTGACCACTCATGCCTATACTTATACTTCACCTCCACCTTCCACCTCAGCCATTCCCACTACCCATGACCGTGCTACCTAATTCCCACCATGGTTGTGGCACCTCACCACGATCATGGTGAACACCTAACCTTACCCATTTTCTCCACTATTTTCCCATTTTTGCCACACTTACCCCAGTGCTCCCCCACCACCTATATATACATAGGTGGTGGTTGGAGCACAAAGGTTAGCATCCCTAAAACTACTCTAGATCCTCCTTATCCACTTCCTTGTATTCAGTCCATTCACCTACCTCCCATTTCCATCTGAAAACCCTAGTTTTCTAGGCTTTCCACCATAATCCCCCATATTTCCATGCCATTCATTCATCTTGGAGGAGGTGCCATGTTCTACAGCTGCTAGGAGGTGGATGAGGGGTCTACCTTGAGCTCTATGGATTTCTACCTCTTTCTTCTCTTTTCTTTACTCTTTTGTTTAGTCATGTGTAGCTAAGCCCCTTGTGGTGGGTTGTTTGGGGCAAAAATGATACTTTGATACCATGTTGGGGGAAGATAATTTGTAAACTCTATGATTTCATTCTATGATGATTGCTTGCTACTTAAATCTCATTTCCCATGTCTCTGCTTGTGGTTTGTATCTAAAAATATGAATTGATTGTGTTTGTGTGCTTGAAGCCACCCAAGTCTAGGAGAAGATAGCATATATAGGACTATCTTGGGAATTGCTTCTAGGTCCAATTATTGGATCCCTAGCTTGCACCCCATCTCCCCCTTCATATAGTCCTTCTCCTACTCCTAGATGTGTGATCTAGGTAGCTAGTATAGGGTTCATTGGTTCAATTGCCTAGGAGTTTGATAAAAGCTACGTGGTGAGTAATGTGGGGTGAAAAACCCTCACCTCTACTCCCCAATTCTACCTTTAGCTCCCAATTACACTAAGAAACCCTATGCTAGAAACCTAGATTACTCAAATCCTAGTGAAATCTTACCTATACCTTAGGCTAACTAATAGTGTAGGGTGATTTCTTAGCATTTCACTAGTTGTTCAGTTTAAGTAATATAGAATAAATGGTTAATCTTGCTTGTTATATCTCCCCCCCCCAATTGGAATCTTAATATCATTCCCAAATGGCCCACCTATCCATATCATTGCTAAAACCCACTTGGTTAATTTATCTTGTTAATGCTAATTAGTTTCTTGTTTTAATTTCCTCTTAGTAATTGCTTAGTTCTTGATAACTAGGTCTTGCTTGAGTAGTTAGTGCTCTTTTGAGCTTGCTAGTGTTAACCTTGTTAGTTAGTGATAACCTAGGTCCTTGATTGCTCTAGTGCTTAACTTATCTCTTAGGTGCTGACTTGCATTTCTAGTCTAGTGTAGCTTAGTTGTAGCTCCTTTCTCATGCTTAGTTAATTGTTTTGCCTTTCTTCTTAGACTTAATTTTCTTAGGATAATTTAGGGTTTTTGATAATCTAGTTTCCTTCTTGTCTTTAATTGCTTGCAACATTAGAGTAATCAACCAAAATCACCTTTAAACCCTTAAAATCCTACTCTCCACATTAGGAACGTAGCTACCTTAACCAAGATCTAGTACCCCACCCCCACAGATTGACCCCTTTACTTACCTATCACCTATGCCACAATACGATCCCGTGCGCTTGTGGGTGAACTAGTTGGTTTGTGTGATTGTGTTGGTCTAGGACCCTTCATAAATTCAAAAGATCCCAAGTGAGTGTTTGGAGTTTCGTGGGGTGCATCTAATCCAAATCTAATTGGTTAGTGTGTCCACCTCTGGCTTGACGTACCACCTTCCAACTAATAACATTTCTCCTTTTATATCAAACATATTTTAATTTGCGATCACTTTGTCATTATGGAAGCTTGCATCGATGTAACCCTTTACATCCAACTCTTCCTTTCATTTCTATCCTTATTGACTAGAAATCTATCCTTAAGTACTTCACAAGTATTAATGGATGTCTTTAGTGACATTCCAATAACCCTTATTGTAATTTATTATCATTTTGTCATGTCCAATACATACAAGATTATATGGGATAAGTACACTTATATCATTTATGATAGATCCATCGTAGTAGCCTATGGCATCTTAATCATGTCATTTCCATTCTTCACAAGAATTGGAACATGTGGTTCATGAGAGACTAATATGGATTCTCTCTCATTGAACCCTCCTATGTTGAACTCTTTCAACACATTGTTATTGTATGTGCTCAAACTTCCATTTTGAAACATTCAAGAACTATCTCATAGGCCCTGATCCATATCTTATAAGATGTTTCATCTTTTCCTTCATTGTTGAAGGTGTTTTCTATGTCAGATCTCAATTAGCTCAATATTGAGTTGTCATTCCCATAATATACATAATATTTATATATGCTCCCACAGAATCTTTTGTAATCACATATATCATATTTTCTCTTGATTCAAGTCAAACTCTTTGACTATATTGTCAAAATCAAAAGATCACATCTCTGAGATGCTTATTTCAATCCCAGATTGAACTTTGTAGTTCATAGACTTTATTTGCATTCTTTAAGTTATAAAACCTTTTAGGTTGTGTCACATACACATCCTCTAATATATTCCTTTTAAGGAATCTAGTTTCTTTATTCATATGACAAATCTCTTAGTCTATTTTAACTACAACAACAAGCATGACAATTGGTAAAGTAATTTCTATCATGATCAACAACTTGAACTGATTTGAAAAACATATTCAACCGTTTTGTCCTTTTATGTTATTTATGTAGGTCTTCAACACAAGACCCTATTACACCTTTTAGGTATTACCCCTTAAGGTAGTGCTATCAAGGTCCTACCTTGTTAGGTTACATGGATCCCATAATGGCCTTGAATCTTTGCTCAGATTATGGCACTTAATAGCTTCTAGTTGATTAGTTGGCTCATCATGTTATGACCAACCCATCTAGATCGTTGGATTCACAATCCTCCAATCTCAGATATGTTATACTAGAACTATTTTAATCTGTGTTATATGATGAAATTGAGATTCCACAACAACTTATGATTCTCTTGGTTCTCATTGTACCTGTAATTACCCCGCCTTCTGGTAACCCCCAATAAAGGGAGACCAAGAGGTCAGAGACGCTATCCTAATATTTCAGGATCTATGGTTTGACATTTAATCAAAAATAATTATCAAATTATACTATTTCTAAACTGAGAAGATGGAATAAAATAAATCTTTTTGCATACCTTATAAAATTCAGATTCTAGACTTCTATCCACAGAAAAAGTCTATCTAAGCAATCCTCCTTGAAAAGTTTAGTTGTATCTTCACAAATTTTGATTTACTGTTTGTCCATTTTTAGAATTGTACCTAAAATGCCGAAAAACAAAACGTCGGTCAATATATTGCTATACTAGTATGTGGGGGGCAATTACAATATCACAAATAGTTTCTAGCAACCTAATTATAGCAAACAATTGATTAACAATCCAAATTACATTTTCAATGTGACTTCTCAATCGCTTTTATCCTAAACCTTGGATTACCCTCTCTTAGGGTTTTGTCCTTTCAAGGGACATAAGGCCACATTCTCCATCCTGAGCTTGGTGTCTGGGGTCACTTCTCGAGGTGCCCAATGGTCTTCCCTTTGGGGCTTGACCGAGTCAGACCTTCCCTCTGGGGCTTACTCTTGTAACATACATCAGGGTGGCATGTAGGTTCGAGAATACACATGGATATTTAATTGTGATACTCATAGGGACTTTATAGGATTGCATAATTGAACATCCAACAGTCTAGGTTGCAATCACTCGAGAAACATTCAAGAAACGTCGTGAAACTAAAGGCGATTATTCATAAAGTAACCACATACTTGTTCAGCAGATTTCACAAGCTAATAGTAATCCAAGCAAGAAAGTATCCAGGCAAGCAGTTCAATCCACACATACAAGAAAGAACCCTAAAAAGTAGATGTAATCTATTTATTATTCACTTTCTCAGATTTTATTCTTTTGAACTCGCTTCCTAGGGTTTCCTACTTCCTTTTTAGGGTTTCATTAGGGTTCATCTTCATTATTGACACTATAAAACCCTAAAATAGCAAAACTAATAACAAACCCTAACTAATCTATTAAATCCTTCCTAATAGGCTTAGGATCAACTCATAATTACACTATTCTAAGAAATCTTGAATTAATCATGTTAATCACCCTTTTACCCTAAATTAGGGTTTCTATGTGTAAAATCCTAAAGCAAGGAAATTATTATCTAATATCAGATCCAAATCTTATTTTACCTCTCAAAAAGTTACTAATACTCGAATTAACCCATTAAGGACCTTAGATCTGATTTCCAACCATAATTAGGGTTTTTAACCACAGTTTAATACATTAACATGGTTAACTCAAGGTACTTTTAGAATTAGGATCAGATTAAGGATATGAAACTATTTTTAGTGTATTCCTTGCGTTCTCCTGATCAATTTTCATATATTATATTCAATCATCGGAGTTACATATAATTAATTGTGATTTTTGCAAGATACTTACCCTGGGACCAATAGCAGCACGCCACATCAGCCTTATTGGCTCTTTTTTTCTCTTTTCCACGCGAACTGGCTGGGCCTACCCTGCCAACTTGGTGCCCGCTCAAAGGCAAGCCCAGACGCCATAAGGACTGAACTGCCCTCCACCGACTTCAACACCCAGCTACGCACTAGGGAGTAAAATGGTCAAAACCAGCGAGAGCTTCTTCTACCTCGCGACGATCTCCTGTGCACAGAACAGGGCCGGCCCCCGGTCAACACCGGGGTTGACTTCATACATTAACCCCTCAAACCACGAAGAAATGGGTCGATGACCTCCGTCGGGCCTTGGCGAACTCGTCCCCGTTCCTAATTCTTTCGGGGGTGTGGGAGAGAGACGGCCAAGCAGATAGATCCTCCCTGACCTCCGGTGACGAACTGGACAGAACAAAGGTAGATTTCGTTGCAATTGGACAAATTGGAAGCTACACAATGTCGAGGTAGTGGTTCCTATGGCGCTAGTGGCTTCAGGGGAAATCCTCGCTCCCTATATATAGGCGTGGGATCCAGTGTGGAGCATCCCAGTCCTACCAAATTAGGGAATCTGGGGATAGTCCTCCAAACCCCTACAAACCCGGGATATAGTGAATCGGGAGAGCATCCCGAACTCAATGGGCAGGTTCCCATCGCCCCTCAAGCATCTGAGTGCAAGAAAATCGTAGGTAGAAATTCCTCATTTCCCTACTCTGCCTTGGGTTTGAGACATGCCCTCTATGCTGTCGGATCTTAGATCTATGGTTCGGATTATCCGCATCATTCCTTCCGAAAAATATATCCTGGATAAGTTACGACATTTAAATCAAACTAATTGGTAACCATTCACTTTAGGATTATTTATAAAATCCATAACTCTCAATCCGTACATCTTTTTTCAACCAAAATTTAGGGAAACCTTTATCTTGGCTTTATCTACTCGTATACCAAATTTGAGTCCCAAATTCCAAAGGAAAAGAGCTTTTTCTTCATATGCAAGCTATCTCTTAATAAGACATATTTTGAGCATATTTTCTCTCTCCTAATCTTTTATTTTCATTATTTTGATTTATTTTACCATTAAAAACCATGTGGAGTCGAAATCTCATTCATAATGATTCCATTATCCATATTTCCAAATATTTCTTATATTTTCATCATTATCTCAACTTTCCTTCTTAATAATGCTTTATTTGATTTTATCTCTTTCTTCTCCTATTATCTTGAAACTTGGACTCCTTGGGATCCAAGAAATCTTAAAGATGTGAAATCCTTCCTTGAAGGATAGTTATTAGCCTTCTACATGCTTCCACATCTTTCTTTTCTCATTATCTTAGTTATTCCTTTATTAATTGATTCCTTTTCCTTTTTATTTCCTTTTTCTTGTTATTGGGCCCAATAGCCAATATGACCCATGAAATCAAACACACAAGGCTATTTATCAAAGGAATCCATTTAAGGCACATAATTCACACAAAATACATAGTCATACATTTATTGAGGAAATTGCATTTCCAACCAAAAGAACCCAAAAATTGGAGTTGTAACAGTACCTCTTTTTTTGATCTCGAACATTCAAGTTCTACTTTTACTCCCACTGATTCTTTAGGAGCTCAATTATCCTATCAAAAAAACACTTTTGTTATTAGATTGGGATTAATAGTAATATTCAACAATTATTGTTTGTGGATAATCCTTCTTCAAGAAACTACTTTCTCAATGTTGGTTTCAATCCTTAAGACATATTGGGACATTCCCAAATCGTATCATATATGATGTCTTTTAAACCATTTAGATGGTACATTATTTAGTTATAGGTATATATTTATGAGGATATAAGAATATTATATTAATTGATAACTATATCATGACTCATCATAGTATAATTCCTTCATTATGACACATCATTATGTCCAAATGGATTTGACTCGTGATACATTATCACAATCCTTTCTTTAAAGGTATTCAAGATATTGATGAAAAGTATTTCAACATTTGATCTCATCAAAGTTCTCAATACTTTAATCAAGGTCATACTTCATTTGCAATCTTCTTGAACACTTCAAGAGATTTGTGTTTCTACTTTATTGAGCACATATCATCACATTACCAGTATAAGAAATGAAGTAATTATCTATTACATTCATTCCATAAGATCGTCATGCATCACATATATAAAGTATGATGGAAAGCTTATCCTCCCACTACATATAGTAAAGGATGTTATGTCACTTTGTGCCCAAGTAAGAATTGCATATTTCCTTAGGTTCAATAACCAAGAGAAACTAGATTAACATCAATATGTATTCTAGACATGCATTTCTTATATGTATATCCAAGGTGACTAATGCTAATGATAATATTGAGTTACCAATTATAATCCTTTGGTATTAACGTTATAAACATTCATCTCAAAGTCTTTCATACAAAGATCATTAGATGTTTGGGCATTGCCATGCAAGATCATATCTTTTAAAATATAAACAATATTTTATTGATTTGTCATCCTTGTCATACAAGATGCCTAAAAGAAATGTTTCTAATGGCATAATGAAATAGCATTTTAACTAACGCTATTACATTCCCATTGGGCTAAGATAAATTTTAAATGTAGACTAAATCTTCCACAACTCTTGATCCTCCTTGTCCATCTTTATCCTTCCATGAAGGGCTTTACTTCTTGTCAGATCATACACATCAGTATGTCAGATCTCTATTTGGTGTTAGATACCAAAATGAAGAAGCAATCAAATTTATATTATAATGTTTGTACCTGAAGTGGAGGCCTCAAAGCCTTCCTTCTTCTTCTTTAGTTCCTCTGACTAGAGTGGGCAATTTCTTCTCCAATGTCCAGGCCAGTGACAATGGTGACAATCCGCCTCATATTTTCTTTACTCCACCTTTTTCTTTGAGATCTGAAGACTTAGGCTTCCACTAGCTTTAGAACTCTTCTAAGATTTTCCTTTGCTTTTAGACTTTCCCTTTGTCTTTCTGATCATCATCACAAACTTGGGTTTGTCTTTCTTCATCTGTCCCTCAACTATTCTAAACATGCCCAACAACTTTGTCAATGACTTGTCAAAGTCGTTCATGTCGTAGTTCCTGATAAACTGACTATATGACTCTGGAAGAGAATGTAGAATCACGTCAGTGGCCAACTCTTGACCCAAGGGAAATCCCAGTCTAGCAAGGTTCTCCACATACCCAATGAGCTTGAGCACATGAGAACCTACTGGGTCACCTTTTGCCATGTTACATTTGAATAATGCCTTAGAGACATCACATCTCTCTTGTCTTTCCTGATCTTGGAATATGTTCTTGATATGTGTGACCATCTCAATCATATCCATGTTCTCATGTTGCCTCTGCAACTCATAGTTAATAGAGTATAACATCAGACACGACATCCATGACGTCTTTGGTATGCTTCTTATAAGCTTCCTTGTTAGCCCTTGACGCATTTTGAGGTGGTTCCTCTGGTTCTGGCATTTCCAGGACATAGAGCTTGCGCTCCTGTATGAGAATGATTCTCAACGTCTTGAACCAGTTGTGGAAGTTGTTCCCACTTAGTTTGTCCTTCACAAGGACATATCACAGAGAAAAGTGATTGTTGTTTGTTGTCATTTGATTCTATAAAAGAATTTACAATTTTTTCAAAAACTCATTTTTTATTTGATTGATTAGATTAAAATTTGGGCAATAATAATTAGGTATTTAATTTATTATCGTTCTCATTATTTTGATCAAACTGATAACCCTCAAGTATCAATTTGGAAAATTGCAGTGAATCAATTTTCTAATGAACAAGATCCAAGATAATTCAACTATGGCCCGACCAACACCACAAAACATAGTTGATTACCAAGGTAGGCAACTTTTTCCAATTGAATCATATGCAATCCTTAATAGATGATATGCACACTCCTTGCCATAATCATCTGCATGCTTCTGGGCCCAGACGCTCTGAGAATCACCAATTAAACCTAACCCAATAGCTAATATGATAATGTACCCCGCGGAGGTGGAACCTACATTATTACCATCAAACTTCCATAAGGTAGACGATGCACCATGCCGATGCATAACCTACACTTAGAATGATAAGTTTTTCATGTGTATTACTATTGAAAAGCATCTTAGACTTAACATGTTTAATTGAGAGATTTATATATATTATATATATACATATATTGTATCCAATCACCACATACAAAGTATGTATCATATACATATTATATCCCACAACATAAACATGCAATATAAAACAAAAGGCAATGGTTATGGCCATGTCTACTTGTAATTCCTTGGATTCATAAGAAATTACTACCACCTAGGTAAATCATTACATCATATGTATGAACCTACTATTGGTGTAGACCTGTGCTTGCCAATCTGGGTAGACCGACCCAACCCTTGAACCGATCGTCTTGCCTCTTGGCCGATTGGTTGGTTATCATGGATGGTCGTTTGGCCTCCAATCCAACCAATGTTTGTACTCCTTCCAAACGATCGGTTGGGTCCACCAGGCGGTTGTCTGGCTCCATCGTTCTGTCATCCATGGTCCTCTAGATGGTCAACTCATCTCACAAACTCGTCATCACATTCGATGATGGTCGTCTTCCTCATCTTTGCAAGAAAAGACATTATCTTATTTATATTAAACTATTACATTGTAAAGAGAAACCTCAAGTTACATTTGAGGGGAGAAAATGTAGGAAATAATTAACTTTACATTGGGAAGAAGGAGGTAGAGGCTCGATACGTAGACCGAGATAAATAGAAATAAAACCAAACCATTCAACCACACACAGATATAGGGTATTGGTCATAACCACGCTACACATCCGCCTTCAAAATTGATTTTAGGGTGACGAGGGTAAATTGCATATATATCATATATATACATATATATATATGTATATATATATAGAGAGAGAGAGAGGAAGAGATTATCTTTGTTGCCCACGCGGGTAACAAAATAGATGATACCCGTCATAAAGACGCGGTGGCACCTATTGGTAATTATCGCAAATAGTGGACGCGGTGGCAGATCAATAATTAATTCAAAACTGAAAAAGAGCGGAAGTTCGCGAGAAAATGAGCAGAAAGACAGAAAGCGAAAAAAAACTCCCAAATCGACAGTTCAAGCCCTCGCTGCTCTGTGTAGTTACTCTATTTTTGCTGAAAGCACCGTCTCCAGTTGCTCTAACGCCAACGGAACTTCAGTCTTCGTCCGCTTCACTTCTCCATCTTTGTTCTCCTCTCTTTCGCTGCCTCCCAATTCTACAGTGCAGCTACTCTGCTCTTCAGACATGGCGAGGATGAATAAGTCATCACGGAAGACCACAACAAGGCCACCATGGAGAAAGACTCTTAATACCGTAATTGAAGATGAAAATGACTTTGTATTGAAGCACTACTAAGTCGAAGAGCCGATGGCAAAACAACCGGATGAAGCGGAAAAACACCGATTGCGAAAGGGAAGAAAGAAGGGGCTACAACTCCTCCGAGGACTCTAAAAGGGAAGAAAGAAAGGGTTGCAACTCCTCCGACGAGAAAATCTTCTCTGAAGAAAGGAAATCACAGTAAGAAGACTATTGTTGGTGATAGAGGTAATGAAGGTACTAGGATTGAAGAACCTCCGTGTGATGAAGCATAGAATGAAGAACGATGAGGTAAATTATGTTTGCATGTACATTACAACGAAACATAAATAAAATATTTCGACTAAAAAGTAACAATGTATGATAAAAGAGCAATTGTTATAACAAATAGAGTAATTATATGATGCCTATAGTAACTACAACAACATTGGAGTAACTATAAGATAGTCTAAAGTAATTGTAGTAAGGCTGGAGTAACTATTTTAAATAAAAAAGTATCTCGTATACTAGATATAGCAGTTAAACTGGAAAGTATATTTTGTTAAACTAAAGAGTACAATTTTCGAGTACCTATGTTTGTATGCAGGAGAAGATAGGAAAGGGTCTGATGACAATACAAAAGAAAATTCGCAAAGGAATGAGGAAGAAAAAGCTACTGCGGAGGAAGGAGAAGTGCAAAGAAGCAAAAGGAAAGAGAAGGGGAAAGGAAAGGCTGAAGCAAGTAAGGAGAAAGAAAAGGCTACTGATGAGGAAGGAGAAGAGGAAAGAAGGAAGAGGAAAGAGAAGGGGAAAGGAAAGGCTGATGAAGGTAAGCTTGTATGAATTTATAATTGTGTTAATTTGTTGTTACTTTCAAAGGACACTTAATAACACTTACAGTTTAGTAAGTTGTTGTTACAATAACAGTTAGCTTTAAAATGTGATCGACCTACCATGTATAGTAAATTGTGAAAAATATAAGAGTAACTGAACTGACTAAAAAGTAATAAGAAAAAAAACCTAAGAGTATGTTTTGATATGTTTGCAGTTGGCATTAGAAGACTATACCACAGATGCTACATAAAGAGCTACAACACCATCAACAACAGTGTGGTGTTTACAAAGAATCAGATTAGAATGATGAGGTCGACAACCTTTGCAAACATGATCAAGATGCCAAATCTTACGGTAGACATAGGACTTTTGGAGGATTTAATAGAAAGATATGTGGAAGATAACAGATTCTTGTTGACTAAAGGGGTGGAATGAAGAATGACAGTTGAGGGTGTGGGGGTCATTCTAGGTATCCCTAGCAAAGGTATGGATATCATACCTATGAAAAAATCTGACATAGTGAGCTCAATATGGCAAGAATTTGCTAGGGAAACAAGTAGACATGACAATAAAGGTGAGACCTCGAAAAGGTTAAAGGAGAAGGATGTCCTACACAAGGACAACTTGGCAAATCTTTGGCAACAATATGCCAAGACCGACCACCCCGCCGACTATCAAAACATGTGTTGTGTGTGGATGTTGCACTTGCTGGCAACATTCCTACTCCCAGATACCAGCTATTGCGCCCCAATTTACATAATGCACTACTTAGATGATGTAACTGCCATGGGGCAGTTGAATTGGGCAAAGCTGGTGCATGGGAGTATCTTCAAGAATATGAAGATGTTGAAGGAGAATGTTCAACTGAGGAGGAGAGGGGAGAAAGGAAAAACCACACTCTACACAACAGGGTGTGTCATGTGCCTATGCGTAAGTGAACAAAATTATTTTTGTCTAGATTGTTACAATGATGCCTAGGGGCAGTTACTTATGCATTATATTTTTCTCTGTTACATGCAGGTTTGGGCATATGAGATGATGAAAATAGCAAAGCCAACCTTCCCTAACGCCAAGCCAAGGATAAAGAAGTGGGCTACGCCTGTCAAGAAAGTGATGGATATAGGGACTGTGAACCCTAAAGATGTAATAATATTTGTTCTTTGTTACAAAGCTAATATACAACATAATCATATATGTTTGCATTGTGACACATTGTTTGATTTATTTGGACAGGTTTGTCAAGGGATGAAGCTGGATGAGCAAGATGATTGGCGAGCTGCAAGAACAGTAAAGGACTTGCCCTATTACCTAGCATAAAATAGGACAAAAAGTAATCCAACGGCAGATAAGGTGCCAGCAAAGCCAAGCATCGACAAAGGAGTAAATGTTGAGAACTCCACTCTGGAGAGAATAATCCACCGACTGGAGGAGGAGATGAAGATGCCACAGGAAATCTACACAAATATAGTTGTTGAAGCATTTAGTGACCTGTAGAAGGAGAAGAAGAGGCTAGAAAAAAGAATAGCCGAACTAGAGGAGGAAAATAGAGTTCTAAAGAGGAGGGGGGAGATGAAAGTGACAAAGCACAGTCACCTACAAGTGGGTTCGAACAATTTGCTAAAGGGTTTGCCTCAGTAAATGTTGATGAACTCAAAGACAGATCTGAGGTGCTTCACAAGAAGGATATGGATATGGAGGATGAAGAAGAGAAAGAAGGCGTGGAGAAGGGAGACACACCGAGAAAACCAGGCAAGCTGAGCCTGAAGAGAAAGTATGTTGAAGAGAAATGATCATAAGAAGAGACTGTTGATAAAAAAACTGGTGTTGCAGAGAAAAAGCACCCAAGCAAAATCTGCATGAGATGTAGAAGAAAAAGGCCAAGAAAAAAAAGGAACAATCAAAGAAATCAAGTGAAGAAGAAGAAGGAAAGAAGGACGAGCCCAGAAAAAAGATGACAAAGAGAAAGAAGATGACAGAGAATATAATAGGGAGCATAGAGAAGAACATAAAAAAAGGAGGGAGGAAAAGGTAAGGTTGTTGTTACAACCTCAATTTTGCATATGTTTTCATAATTGAATTGTAAAGATTTTGTGAATATGGACTTAATTGAAAAGGTTGTATGCTTTGCTTCAAAAGATGGATTTCTTTGCAAATATCCCTTTTTATAGGAATTTCGTAATTTCTATTATTAGATTAATCCAATAATGGATATAAAAGAGAAGAAAAGAAGAAAAGTCCAAATAAAAGGGAAAGATACAAGATAATGGATATTAAGCAAAGTAATTATTAGAAATACATAGAAATCTCTAGATAGTGGAATTAATGGCCACAATTAAATAAATTTCGTTTCTATGTGATTTCTAATAAAAGAAATATGAAAAGAGGAAAAAATAAATGAAAGATAAAGAGAAATCCTTGAAAAGAAATATCTTAATGAAAAAATCAGTAAGAGAATGAAAAATGAAGAATGTAGATGCATCTAGAAGGATAATAAGTATCCTTAAAAAGGAATTTCAAAATATTAGGATTTCTTGGGATCCAAGGAGTCCCAATGGAGAAGAAGAAAGAGAAAATGCAAAATAATACAAAATAAGAGGATAATGTGATACATAATTAATGAATTTGTGGTATTATTAAAAAGAGGTACTTTCTTCTATAAGGAAGTATAATTTCATGGCCAATGGATTAAAAGCCAAGTACAAAGAGAATAAAAGAGGTAATTTTCGAATTCCTAATATCGAAAGAATAAAGAATATCAAAGAGATATTAAAGAGAGAGAAGATTGCTTCTTAATGAAGGAATATGGTTTCCTATTGGGAAAGGGGCTTGGATCTCGTGGATGGGCATCCTAGGACTTTGCTACCCTCCCCTATATAAGGGTAGACCCCTTATCCCAAGTCCAAGAGGATCCCATGCATCCCTCTCTCTCTTCTCCTTCTTCTATTCCATTCAAACCCTATCAAAGAGGAGCAGCATGATCATGAAGCAACGTGGAGCCAACAAAGAGTTGTGATGGAAGCTTGATGCACCACGATGATAGGGAGCTACTTAGCCATCGTGGCCATGCCCTAACCCATGCGCAGCAGCAGCCGCACAGCTGCAACACCGACCGTAGGTTGCAGATCTGCCCAGCCCAAACCAGCCACGCCGGTCACGAGCTAGGTGGCGCCCCAGGTGCGGCGGAGGGCGGTGGAGCTAGGGCAGGGGTTGGCGGTGGTCATCAGGCCCTGGGGAAGAGGGGACAAACCTGCGGATAGCTGCGCCCAGCGACAGTAGCAGGCGTCGCGAGGTTGAAGACAACCTAAGGAGCTTTTGACGATTATGCCCATCCATGTATTAAAGAACCAACGACTGAAGTGAGGGCACATATGTCTTTTCGTTATGTTTTCAATCGGCCGAGCTACGTTGCATGAGTTGGATGATGTGGCAGCCTGCCATTGGTCCAAGTAAGTAATTCTTACAAAAACTGTATCTAATTATTGGTAGCTCCGATGGAAACATGCAAAATATGAAAATTGATCAGGAGAATGTGTACAATACAATAAAAATACTTTTAAAGCCCGATTGTGTTCCTATTTGCAAAAGTATGCTAAGTTAATGAAAAGTACTTTGAAATTATGTTAGAAACCCTAATTGAAATTAATGGTTAAGTTCATGATGCTTAATTGGTGAAATTAAGTAATAGTAACATGTTGAAACATTAATGATGAACTTGAACCTGATCTAGATGAAATAGTGCATGGTTTAGGGTTTTACACTAATTATGAATGATAAAGCATTTAGAAACCTTAATTTAGGGTAAAAGAGGAAAAGATCATAATTAATTCAAAATATGTGAAAATATGTTGTTAAATGATGATCCTAGCCTATTAGATGAGATAGGTTATGATCCTTAGGGTTTGTGAGTTATTTTGCTTAATTAGGGTTTGTAGTAATAAAAGTGAAAGAAAAACCCTAATTGCAATGAAAGCCCTAAAAGTGGATTAGAAACCCTAGGAAGTGAGCTAGGTTTAATAGACTTTGATGGCATGATCAATGATAGGAAAAATCGGATGCATATTTTAGGGTCATATTGTGTGCTTGCTTGTTTACTGGATTACTTGCTTAGTTGGATTATTTCTGCACTCAAGTCAGTCTGACAGGTATGTGGTTAATTATGGTTAATTGCATTAGTTTCCCCAAGGTTTTCCAGAGGATTAATCACATCGAATGCAACCTATCAATTTGGATGTTCATACTTGCAAATCATAAAGTCACTATGATTATCACAATTATGATATAAATGTGTATTCTTGCACCTACATGTCACCCTGATGGATGATGCCAGAAGGTCAAGCCCAAGAGGGAAGACCCATGGGCACCATGAGTGGTGACCCCAGACACCAAGCTCAGGATAGAGAAGGTGGTCTTTATTGCATGACTAATGGGCACTATGAGAGGTGATCCCAGGAACCAAGCTCGGGATGGAGAAGGTGTCCTTAAGTCAATGGCAAAAGAGAAACCCTAAGGAGGGTGTTCCAGGGTTAGGGCAAAAGCGGTGGAGATTGACACATTGAAAACGTAAATTGAATTGTTAATTACCCTAATTGTGATAAATAGATTTTTAGCCTTATGTGTGATGTTTTGTTTGTCCCCACATACCGGCATATTCTTTTATGCTGACCGACATTTTGTTTGTCGGTGTTTTAGGTACAAGTTTGAAAAGGACAAACAGTAAAGTGACATATTGTGAAAATAAGAATTAAAGTGCAAGGAGGATTAGTTAGAATAGACTCTAGTTGTGAATAGGAGTAGATATCCAAGTAATTGAAAAAGGTATGCAAAGTTTTATTTTATTCCAGCTTTCAGTATAGTCTTGGTAGAATTTAATAATTATTACTGATTATTTGTCAAACCTTTGATCCTGAAAAATTGGGATAACGGCTTTGACCTCTTGGTCTCCCTTAATTGGGGGTTACCGGGAGACGGGGTCGTTACAGTTGCATTTACTTTTAAGTATATCAGTACTTGAGTATCTGTGTGAACATAAAGAGTAACTATGTGAAATAGTAGAGTAACTATAAGAATATAAAAAGTAACTATATGATTGATAGAGTAACTATGCGACATATCAGCATTGTGAAACTTGTGAATGAAGATGGATTCTAACATGGACTGTACTTTGTTGTTGACAGCACAAGTTGTCCAATTTCATAGGTTTTGAACATTTCAAAACAAAGGAAACCAAGGAAATTGTCCATCACTTCATGGAAAACATCGAAGTAATGTAAGAATTGGTTATTTTGTCAAGTGTACAAAATAAACATTACTTATTCAATATCTAACTCATATGTATCACATATATAAATGATTGGCAGGTCAAAACAAGAGTGGAGATTCAGTGATGATACTTGGTGCACAGGGAAGGACCTCGCTTCCCTCCTATACAAAGTTCATATGATACAATCACTTGTAAGAAACAAAATGTAGTGTAACTGTTTGAAACAATAATTTGGATTGCTAAAGAAAAAAGCTTATGATTTTTTTCAGGTTCTGGACTGCTTTGTGCAGATGCTCAAGGCGAGCACAAGCAAGTGGAGGAAGAAGGGTTTGTCATGGCACTGCGTGAGCACTTATGCTCCGGTAAGACAAGCAAACTTGGTATACAAAATTACATCAAATTACAAAATAGATACACAAACTAAAACTTATCGATGTGCATTTTTTAATTCTATATTTGTAGTAGAAGCTATCATTTGAAGTTGAGAACATCACCCTAGAACAGATTGACATGCTTTCTCCACTCTTCAACGTTCCCTTGAAAGAGTGGGACACAATGCACTCTATGTTCACGATACTAAACAATGACAACCACTGGCACTTGTATGAAGAAAGCTTCAGGGATGATGCGCACAAATCATATAACTCAATGAGTGGAAATGGCAAGTCAAAGAAAGAATTCATTAGATGGGTAAGCAATGAAAAAAGTAACTCTGTTGTTAATGGGTTGAAAGAAATAATGTTGGTTGATTGATAATTAATAAAACTTATGTTTTTTTCCTACAGGTGGGTATTGTGCATGAATTCTTCAAGGGGGCACCAGAGAAAGGAAGCCAACTGTCACAGTGGGAATGGGAGTACCCACTGTGCCCACAATAGGAAGAAGACTCACTTGAATGTGGGGTCTTCATGATGAAGTATCGTGACTTCCTGGTCAATGAAAAGCATATGGACTTCACTTACAAAGACATGCTAGCAATAAGGGCTGACATTTTTCAAAGAATGATGACAAGGGGGCAGCTGCAGCCAGTACAAGAAGATGAAAACAATGCAAGTGATGACACCAAAGAAGGTCCAGCTGAAGAACACAAGGAAGAAGCAGATAAGGGTCAGAAAAAGCAAGAAGGAGAGCAGAAACAAGCAGCAGATGCATATGTGCAGGAAGAAAAAGGCCTGGAGGAAGAAGCTGTTTCAAGCCTCGACAGATGGCTGAATTTGAGTTGAATATTGATTTATTAAGTGAAATGTTCAATTTGAACAATTTGGCTCTAGAGTTATGATATGTAACTACTATGAGATACATTTACTTATGTGTTGCAAGCCTGAAAATGCATTTAATCTAAATCATATTATAAATAGGAGTATTTATGGGTTTAATAGATAATGTTTTATGCTTTGTCTGCTGTATACTTACATGAATAGCTGTTGTGGTTTTGTATGAAGATATATACTTTCAGTTAGCATGTCAAAATAAACTAACTCAAGAGTTAGAGTGATGATCTCGTAACCCATAAAGTAACTATAAGAACACTAAAAGTAACCGTGACAGCAGAAAGTAACCCTATGATTCAAAAAGTAACTCTTATACTTTGTAAAAGTAACTCTAAAAGAGGAAGGTAAAACACGTATCACAATAACAATGTATGTGGAAGACAGAGTAACATGGACATCTTGTAAGTAATTGTACGAACATGAAAGCAAGTGTTCTATTCCAAAAAAAAGTATCTATATCATAACTCACTTACAAAGAAGAGTGATGAACTCGTAATCCATAAAGTAATTATAAGAACACTAAGAGTAACTGTAAGAACACTAAGAGTAAGTGTGACAACATAAAAGTAACTCTAGCATTCAAAAAGTAATTGTTATACTTTGTAAAGTAACTCTTGTGGAGGAAGGTAAGTAAAAAAGACGAAACCAGTGTATGTGAATCACATAGTAACAAACTAAAATTTTGTAAGTAACTATATAAACATGAAAGTAACTATTCTACTCCAAAAATGTAAGTATTTCAAGAGATAGAGTATCCATTGGACACAAAGAGAAACAAATATTCTTCAAAGAGAAACATTTGATTATAAAAGATTCTTTGTAACATATTCAATGTATACATACAGCTGTTGGAGCTCAAGGTAACACAAAAAAAGATTCCAAACACAAGTCAAATATAGGAAGGATTACAAATCACTTTCAAAATACTACACAAGAACAACCCATTACAGATTTGAATATGCCTCACTCACGCACTAATCAACTACAACTCCACTAAAAAATAGCCATCCATCAAGAGCAGTAGCAGCAGCAGCTCCCACTGCATGATATCAGAAAAAGGAACAACACACTTAGCAGCACCAAGATGCTCCCAATCAACAACAGCAACAAAAATGAAGGGTTAGCAGCACCAACAGCTGGAAGAATAGAAATAGCAGCAGCAAAATAAGATAATGAATATACACGTCCAACATCAACAGAACACACAAGTAGCACCAGAGAAAATCATTGAGTAGCAAACATCAACAACACAAAGTCCAGAAAGAGTATCTATGAAGAATGAACTACTTCTTCATAGGGCAGTTTCTGCTATCATGATTGACTCCAAACTCTAAGCAATTCTTACGCTACCTCTCTCTTTTAGACTGAGCAATTTCAACTCCAGATTTAAACCTCACATCAGTTGATCTAGGTCTCCCTTTAGTTTTGAAAATATTAGGGATATGGACCTTAACAGCATAAGAAGAAGTTGTATTAGAAGCGGTTACACCAGCTCCGGCACCAGTATTATCAAGATCCAAATCTAAGAGCTCCTTTTGCAAATCTAATAGTTTTTCATGGCAAAGATCTATAGCGGTGTTCCTACATGCTATGTTGACAATTGAATTGCAGGCAGAAACAAGCTAAAGTGTCCTCCCAGTGGATGGATGCTTAACTGATGCTTTGCCAAAAATCAAAGGGTGTTCTCTATATCCTTTAGTCCACCTCTTTAGTATGTATGGCTCGGGAAGAATGCAAAAGTCATAGCTCTTCAAATAAGACAGAATGTGCCTACACAGAATACCTTTGAATTCCAACATGAAGCAATTGCACAAAACCATCTCACTAGATGAGTCTTTCTTCAAGATACGAGGAGATCCAATACCACTGACACGATACACCTCAAAGACACCTTCTTCTGATGTTTCCTTTACATTGTACACCATGCTTTGATGAACCTCAGACTGAAAGATCTTAAAGATGGACTTGGTGTATATACCTCTCATTTGCTCCTCTAGAGACCACAATGATGACAAAGGAAGAGTATTGTACTCGTCATCAAAATCTTTGAAATTTTCAATCTCCCACACATGAGAGTAAGCAGTCTCTAAGGAACATACAAGTTCAAAAAGAGTCTTCCTACTATTCACATGGCTTCTAATGAATGCATTCAGGCTCTCGCTTCTTTGAGTTGTCCTCATGCTAGCAAAGAAAGAAGAATGCACATAACACAGAACCCAATCTGAACGCATCGCATACAAATCACTAAGCCAACTAATGAAAAACAGATCATTCTCTTGAACTATAAAATCCCACCTCTCTTCAAAAATGTCGACATCATCCACGTTCCACACACAATCATTCAGAAAGCTTATGATCTGATCCTTGTTAGGAACACCACCAAGCTTAGAGGGAAGCTTCTATATGATGTGCCAGCTGCAGAAGCGATGCTTGCAATTTGGAAAAATAGTAATGATAGCAGCATTCATAGTAGGGTCTTGATCGGTTATGATGGAAACTTGCTCTTTGCCAAAACAAAGTAAGTACTGCTTGAAAACCCAGACAAAGGAGTCATACTTCTCATCCACCTATAGAGCTGAGGAAAACAAAATTGTCTTGCGATGGTGATCAACACCACCAAACATTCCAAAAACCATAGAATACTTGTTGGTACAGTAAGTGGTGTCAAACACAATCGCATCGCCAAACAACCCACAAGTTATGAGTAATGTCAAACACAATCACATTGCCAAACAACCCGCAAGTTACGAGTAATGTTTATGATCTCATCCTTTCAAGTCACAGACTTGAAGACATACATCATTGAGTAATGTCATTCTCTATATATTCATAATATTTCCTCATTATCTCATAAATGAGTGAAATAGAATGAACTGGAAGCTTGCCTTTATGAGTATTAATCAAATCCTTCATGGTACATGCCATGTCAATCATCACATGATTGGCTCTTTGGGAAACATATATGTAATATTGATTAACATGAGAATATATTAGTCAATAAATTCTTCTTGAGATTTGACGTGTATTTTACTACGCGCTAAAAATGCAAGTATACGCGTCGAGTAGTACAGGCCTTGTGAGGCCCGAGTCGAACACAGGGATACTCGTAATTGTTGGAGACTCCTACTAACTATTTGCGCTCAGCTAAACCGAATAACAAATTGGGGTTTGTTGTCAAAATTAAAAGAAAGTAAAAATAAAACAAAGCAAACAATCGATTAAAGGTTAATTTAATCAATTCAAAAAAATATCTTTAGGATTGCGGTTTCACCGCGGGTATTCATTGTATTAGATTCTATATAATGCCTCACTCTTCTCTCTCTATCCGGGTAGTGGCCTGAAAACAGAATTGCCCACTGTCGTGGTACAATTCACTACTTAGGTTTAGGTCGGTTCCACCGTCGTAGTAACCTATCCCCTAAACTAAGTGCATTACGAACGATCTCTCAGTTTCCACCATTAATTTTACACCTCCTTTGTCAAGGGATTTATCGATTAATGTATGTTTCATCTCTTTTCAACCGTTAATCCTTCTGTCGAAGTGATTAAGGACATTAGGTTATTATTATGGTGATCAATCATAACAATATATGGAGAAAACAAAACTATACCACGGATTTAAGAGAGAAAATATGAATTATTAATATAAAACTGTCATACAATGCATTCCCGGGATACTCCCGGTCCTAAAGATGGAGGGGATTAGCCCCGCATGTTCATCTCACACAAGTACATGGTAGAAATAGGGGAAATCATATGAAGAACGTGAATTGAATGGGAAACCCCCTGAACGGAGAAGAACCGATTGATCCTTTGCGTAGAACACGAGCTTTCCCGCCTCTCGGTGGTGAAATCCGTCTTCAGCAACGTTCGGATCGACAGGTATTAACTTCTGGCCTCCGTTCTCCTTTCTCTTGCTCCTCGGCACTTGTGCAATGGTAAATGAGATGATGATCTCGTCTGGGCAGCCGTCATTAGGTATAAGTTCCTAATTAGGTCGTTAATTAACTCCCGCCGTCCGATTGAAATCATTCTGAATCCAACGCATATCTGACGGTGTCGATACCATCGACGCAGGTCGATGGTATCGACCCAGTGTAGTAGCGACAGCCTTCTTGTCTTTTCGTCCGAATGCCTGAAGCCATCTCGATACCATCGACTCGGGTCGATGGTATCGACTACCCTGTAGCGACGGTTTTGTCGTTTAGTGTCGATGTAGCCTCCATGCGTCGATGGTATCGACTTGGGGTCGATACTATCGACAGCTTCCTTGCCAGCAACCTGAAAGTGTCTCGATACCATCGACATCCGCGTTGATGGTATCGACTCTTTGCTGCTCCTTTCGGCTGGCAACCTGTGACCATGTCGATGGTATCGATGGAAGCAAATACTTGTTTTTCTTGAAATTTGAAGACAAAATCAAATAAATCCACACAAATAATAATAATGTGATAATGAATGCTCAAAATGATGAAACTAAGAGAATTTGACATAAAATGATGGCAAAGACCAAAATGAGTGAATTATGCAATATTAACCATAAAAATGACTAATAAAAGCACAAAACACATATCAAACAGGTCTATAAATGCGACTCAAAATCATCGCATCAAACTCCCCTAAGCTTGAACATTGCTCGCCCTCGAGCAACTAATCCTTAGAATAGAATTGCAAATGTCAATTGGAAAACAACACACCAACCCAACATCCCATATGACTCCCATTGAACATTCTCAAACCGGCCTTTCCTAACCACAGAATGGTAATTACCCTAAAGGCGACAATAATCATCAATAAAAGAAATTAAACTCCAAACCGATGAACACTATCACATTGCCTTACAAAATCATAAGCATCCTGAAACAAAGTTGTCCAATAAAGGCCGCTTTCCAACACCTTAGCTGATGTTCGTGAACTGGCATGGTGTCCTCCCGTAGATGATGCATGGCAATGGTGGAGAACACTCTCGTACTCCACTTCAGGCACACACCTACGTAAGATACCGTCCCTGCATTGCTTCAAAAGAATTGGATCATCCCAAAAATAATATCTTAAAGAATGAAAGAATCTCTTTTTCTCTTGATATGACCAGTCTTCCGGGATGATCCCGCAAGCCAAATAATTAACAATTTCAGCGAACCAAGGCTCTTTAGAATTAATTTTTAAAAGTTGTTCATCGGGAAATGTCTCGGTTATGGGTATATGCAAATCTTTTTCATCCACCCTTTCTAACCTAGACAAATGATCAGCCACTACATTCTCAATTCCAGACTTATCCTTGATTTCAATATCAAATTCATGTAATAGCAAAATCCACCTAATGAGTCTAGGCTTTGCGTCTTTTTTCTCCATCAAGTATTTTATCGCAGCATGGTCGGTCCATACAACTACTTTAGATCCAACTAAATACTGCCGAAATTTTTCAAAAGCAAACACGACGGCAAGTAATTCTTTCTCAGTAGTTGTATAATTAAATTGAGCATCATTCAGAGTTTTGGAAGCATAGAAAATCACAGCGGGCTTATTATCTACCCGTTGCCCCAAAACGGCTCCTACTGCAAAATCCGAAGCGTCACACATCAATTCGAAAGGTTTTGTCCAATCCGGCGTTTGAACAACTGGGGCAGAAATCAACTTTTCTTTCAAAACATTGAATGCATGAAGACACTTCTCGTTGAAATCGAAAACCGCATCTTTCTCTAAGAGTTCGGATAAAGGTTTTGCAATTTTAGAAAAATCCTTAATGAATCGCCGATAGAACCCGGCGTGTCCCAGAAAGCTTCTCACCCCTTTTACAGAATTTGGTGGGGGCATCTTGGAAATCACCTCAATTTTTACCGGGTCTACCTCAAGACCTTTGCTAGACACCTTGTGTCCTATCACTATTCCCTCTGTCACCATCATGTGACATTTCTCCCAGTTAAGGACCAAGTGTGTGTCCTCACAACGCTGCAATACTTTGTCTAGGTTATAGAGACATTCCTCAAACGATGCACCATAAACCGAGAAGTCATCCATAAAAACCTCCAGACAGCGCTCTACCATGTCAGAAAATATGGCGAGCATACAGCGTTGAAACGTCGCCGGTGCATTACATAAACCAAACGGCATTCGCCGGTAAGCAAAAGTCCCATAGGGACAGGTGAACGTAGACTTCTCTTGATCCAAAGGATCAATCGAGATCTGGTTATACCCCAAATACCCGTCCAGAAAACAAAAATGCGACCGACCGACAAGACGTTCTAAAATTTGATCAATAAATGGTAAAGGAAAATGATCCTTAAGTGTGGCAGCATTCAGACGACGGTAGTCAATACAAACTCACCACCCGGTTACCAGTCGGGTGGTGACAGGTTCATTCAACAAATTTTTAGTGATAGTAATTCCCCCCTTTTTAGGGACTACCTGTGTGGGACTCACCCACATCGAGTCTGATATGGCATAGATAATCCCTGCAGCAAGAAGTTTGATGACCTCCTTCTTTACAACCTCCATCATGCTCAGATTTAAACGTCTTTGAGGCTGAATAACAGGCTTGGCTCCCTCCTCGAGCCGAATCTTGTGCTGACATAGAGTAGGGGAAATCCCCTTGATGTCTGCAACAGACCACCCAAAAGCTCCACGGTGGTTCTTCAGCACTATCAGCAATTGCTCCTCCTCGTCTGCACTCAAATAAGCAGATACGATCACCGGTAACTTGTCTTTCTCAGCTAGGAAGACATACTTGAGATGCGGGGGCAGCGGCTTCATTTCTAACTCTGGCGGGCTGATAAGAGATGAATGCAGCGGTGGGGGAAGTACACCTAAATCTTCATAGTGCCTCGCATAGAGGCATGGAAGCATCTGAAGCATTTTAGCGCACTCCTTGAGTGATTTACTCCGCATCCAATCATAGGTAACATTCAACAAACAAGCCTCTAACGGCAATTCCGGATATGCATCAACAATAGAAATAGCAATTGCATCATCCTCCCATGAAGGCGGAATGTCCTCATTCTCATCATTTGGAAATCCCACAGCTTTACACAAAGAAACAACCTTAGTTTGCTCCATGATATCCACAGCTAAGGTTCCATTATCCATCTTTCTCATCACATGAGCCATGTCCAGAAATGGTTTTCCAAGGCAAAGTGAGATGTTGTGATCCATATGTTTCACCATGTTACATTGTTCTTTTGCTTTAGATGACACAGTGCTAGAGGGCATGACCATCTCAAAGCGATCATCTTCTATGCCCAAGGTCAATCGACCTCTCCCCATCTCTAAAATCATGTCATCTGTAGCTTGGAATGGGTGTCCAAGAAGCAGCTCATTGCCATGCTCATCCTACATTTCCATAACCACAAAATCAGCCAGAAAGACAAATCGATCCACCTTTACTAAGACATCTTCACAGATTCCATACGGCTTCACTACAGAGTTGTCAGCCAGTTGAATTGTCATATTGCTCGGCCTTGACTCCTTCAGTCCCAACTTTTTGAATGTCGAAAGGGGCATTAAGTTGATGCTCGCCCCTGAATCACACAATGCTTCTCCAAATTTACACTTCCCGATATAGCAAGAAATGTTGAAACACCCGGGATCCTGTCTCTTTGGCGGTAGAGTGCCCATAATGAAAGCACTCACTTGCTCCTTTAGCACAATGACCTCAGTATCTAGTATTTTCCTCTTCTTGGTGATGACATCTTTTAGAAACTTCCCGTATGAAGGGATTTGCTCAATATCTTCCAATAACGGGATATTGACCGAAAGCTTCCTAAAGTTGTCCAAGAATTTCTTGAACTGTGCATCTACCTTCCTTGCCTTTGCACTATTCGGGTAAGGGACCGAAACAGTTTGTGCCCTTGGATGAGGTGGAACATAAGGCGTCATTTTCTGTGGTTCCCCCTCAGCAACTTGTTCTTCATTACCATCTACGACTATGTCTTCACTTTGCCCTGTGACTGGTGTGGCCTACTCCGTAATGGTTTCACCTTCAACTTTATCTTGCTGTGTGCTTATTTCATCCATTCTTGGACTCAACACTTTCTTACCGCTTCTTAGCAGAATAGCCTTAGCTTGTTGGTTTCCCCCGGGAACATTGGTGTTCCCCGGAAAACCCGGATGTGCTGGTTTATTCAAACTAGCTATTTCAGCTGCCATCTACGCCATGGATGTCTCTATGGTCCTCATTTGAGCCCCATGGCTCTGCAATGTCTGCCCAAATTGATTCATGTATTCTCCTTGTTGCTTGATTTGCTACTCGAATGTGTTCATTAACTCTTGATTTTGCTTGATGACCTGATTGAGCAACTCCGTGCTCTTGTCCTCTGCAGCTGGAGCGGGCTTGGCTTCCGGATCCTGCAGGAAATTATTCGGATCCTTCCATGAGAACTTTTTGTCCTTTCTCCATGAGTAGTCATTGTTCCTGTACCCTTGTTGTTGTCTCATGTACTTTACTTGAGCCTCATCCTCAGACTCATTTTCTTCTTTTTGCAGTAACTTCTTTGCGAGAAGATCCATCTTCTCATTCAGCTCTCTCATTGCCTTTGATTCACTGGCGACTCGTGCTTGCTCAACTGGGCCTCTCTCTCTTTCTCCCCAGGACTGCTTTCTCGCCATGTTCTTGAGTATTTCCCAACATCTAGTGTCAGTGTTGTTCAAAAAAAATCCCGACCCGGCTGAATCCAGATTACTCCTATCATGCTCGAAGAGAGAAAAATAGAAGATTTTCACCTGTGTTTCTTTGTCCAGCCCGTGATGCGGACATCTCCTCAACATAACTTGAAATCGCTCCCAGGTCTCAGAATATGTTTCACCCGCCTGTTGGGTGAAATTGTGAATCTTCCGGATCATGTCGTTAGTCTTTTCAGGAGGGAAGAACCTCTCAAAGAAGACTTCCACCATATGGTCCCAAGACTCAACGAACTCATCGTCTAGATTATGTAGCCACTCTCTTTCTGCTCTTGCCAAGGAACTTGGGAACAGCTTGAGGTACAAAGCATCTTGTGGAAACCTGTCTATCTTTACCATGTCACAGTTTTCAACGAACTGGCTGATGTGTGCAACAGGATCCTCATTCTTCAGCCCATGAAACACATTTGATTTTACCAAATTAATCAATGCTGGATCGATCTTATATGTCGGTATGTTGATCGCCTGCTTCGTGATAGGCCCCTTTGAAGCTGATGAGGAAGAAGCTTTGATCTTCTCCCATATGGTTTGTGGCTCGGCCATCTCGTCTGGTTCATATTCAGAATCTACCTCTTCTTGGTACTCTTGCTCGGAATGCTCCTCGTCCTCAGGTCCCGGAAACGGAATCTCGAGTGTGCGATTGTTGTAGTCTATACTACGTGTCTGCACCATACACAGTACCTGAAATAAGAAAATTCGAGTTCAGTACTATGCTTAGACGAATATAAACAATTATAGTGCAATGTAAAAATATTTGAATTTGAATGAAAATTAAAAAGAAATTTGTGGCCTAGAGTGGCCGCTCGTAGCACTCGAAGTGCCAACAATTCCGCCGTATCCCCGGCAACGGCGCCAAAAACTTGACGTGTATTTTACTACGCGCTAAAAACGCAAGTATACGCGTCGAGTAGTACAGGCCTTGTGAGGCCCGAGTCGAACACAGAGATACTCGGAATTGTCGGAGACTCCTACTAACTATTTGCGCTCAGCTAAGCCGAATAACAAATTGGGATTTGTTGTCAAAATTAAAAGAAAGTAAAAATAAAACAAAGCAAACAATCGATTAAAGGTTAATTTAATCAATTCAAAAAAATATCTTTAGGATTGCGGTTTCACCGTGGGTATTCATTGTATTAGATTTTATATAATGCCTCACTCTTTTCTCTCTATCCGGGTAGTGGCCTGAAAATAGAATTGCCCACTGTCGTGGTACAATTCACTACTTAGGTTTAGGTTGGTTCCATCGTCATAGTAACCTATCCCCTAAACTAAGTGCATTACGAACGATCTCTCAGTTTCCACCATTAATTTTACACCTCCTTTGTCAAGGGATTTATCGATTAATGTATGTTTCGTCTCTTTTCTACCGTTAATCCTTCTGTCGAAGTGACTAAGGGCATTAGGTTATTATTATGGTGATCAATCATAACAATATATGGAGAAAACGAAACTATACCACGGATTTAAGAGAGAAAATATGAATTATTAATATAAAACTATCATACAATGCATTCTCGGGCTACTCCCGGTCCTAAAGATGGAGGGGATTAGCCCCGCATGTTCATCTCACACAAGTACATGGTAGAAATAGGGTAAATCATATGAAAAATGTGAATTAAATGGGAAAACCCCTGAACGGAGAAGAACCGATTGATCCTTTGCGTAGAACACGAGCTTTCCCACCTCTCGGTGGTGAAATCCGTCTTCGGCAATGTTCGGATCGACAGGTATTAACTTCTGGCCTTCGTTCTCCTTTCTCTTGCTCCTCAGCACTTGTGCAATGGTAAATGAGATGATGATCTCGTCTGGGCGGCCGTCATTAGGTATAAGTTCCTAATTAGGTCGTTAATTAACTCCCGCAGTCCGATTGAAATCATTCTGAATCCAACGCATATCTGACGGTGTCGATACCATCGACGCGGGTCGATGGTATCGACCCAGTGTAGTAGCGACAGCCTTCTTGTCTTTTCATCCGAATGCCTGAAGCCATCTCGATACCATCGACTCGGGTCGATGGTATCGACTACCCTGTAGCGACGGTTTTGTCGTTTAGTGTCGATGTAGCCTCCATGCGTCGATGGTATCGACTTGGGGTCGATACTATCGACAGCTTCCTTGCCAGCAACCTGAAAGTGTCTCGATACCATCGACATCCGCGTCGATGGTATCGAATCTTTGCTGCTCCTTTCAGCTGGCAACCTGCGACCATGTCGATGGTATCGACTTCCGTCGATGGTATCGACAGAAGCAAATACTTGTTTTTCCTGAAATTTGAAGACAAAATCAAATAAATCCACACAAATAATAATAATGTGATAATGAATGCTCAAAATGATGAAACTAAGAGAATTTGACATAAAATGATGGCAAAGACCAAAATGAGTGAATTATGCAATATTAACCATAAAAATGACTAATAAAAGCACAAAACACATGTCAAACAGGTCTATAAATGCGACTCAAAATCATCGCATCAAGATTGACTTTTAGAGTAAAACATAATCTTAAAGGAATACTTAATTTTAAAAATATGTAAATAATTATCATATTGAGTTAGATAATATTAAAATTCTTAATGATATTAGAGGTAATTTTCATAGATTGTAGATAACTTTGGATGAGATGCAAATAAATGAAAAACAAGGAAATGGATGAATACAAACATACAAGCTCTAATATATAAAAAATCAATAATTTGATGTAAACTTTGTTTTTATGGCATTTATGACTTGTACATACGAATTTTAAGAAAGACTCTTGACTGATGAGAGAATGTAATGACTCAAAAAAAGGAGTATAATTCTATGGCTCATCAGTAGGTACCCCATACAAAATTTTATGTATCAATATGACTCATCAAAAGGTACTCCATCCCTTCTCATTGGTTTAATCTTTGAGATACATACTTTTTAAAAGAATTATTATTTCTTGTAGACATTACATCCAACCACTTGGTTCCATTTATTGTGCTTGGCGTGCCCATGTTCTTCATAATGTGCATGCCTTATTGAACATGTTGTCATGGTTGATCTTCATTATCTACAAAGTGTTCTTTGAAGGAAAGAGGTTGATGTTTAATCATGTCTACCATTTAGTATTTTGTGAGTGTCCTAACATCAAGCCTTGCATTGTTAGATGAGAGTGGATGATGGTGGAGAAATTCATAGGGTTTATGTTTAAGGATAAAGAATATGAGAAGAACAAAAACAAGGGAGAAGATGGTGGATGTCTTGGGTGTTTATATGTATGAAGTGAAGTCTAGAGGATTGTAGGGATGATTATGGAAATTACCTATTTAACCTGAGGTGAAAGAGGAAGAGCATGGAAGAAATTAGAGAAAGAAAATTTTGAAGTAGCTTCATTGTGAGTTATACAATATAATGGGTGAGAGTATGCATCATCCAGTAGTGAGAGGGGTGTTTATATAGTAGTTTGGGGATGATTAGAGAAGTTCCAAGCAACGGGGGTGGCTAGATTAGAGTGGATTCGAATCTGCATATCAACACGCAATAAAAACAAGGAGAGGTTTTTGAGAAGCTACAAGTTCTTGTCTAGATTACTATTATATAAGGTAAGAGGCCATCTAGGTAGACCTTCATGTGTTGGATCTGTCCACCTAGTTTCATGGAAAACCATGGTATGTAGTAGTGAGTTTCTCTTGCCAAAGTTGGCATCTTATCCATAGTGCACTGTTGTGTGAATTATATATCATCTTTTCACATGTTTTCACACACAAATTTTATTCATTTTGACAAGATTTAGTCTCTTTTCATATTACTTTTGCCATCATTTCGTTAAAATACTTTGCCATATCTTGCCTTGCCATTTTACCATGGAAATAACTCATTTCAATGTTTATTTGTGCAGAAACAGTAAAGTGAACGGCGTTCAAACTTGTTGTATGGCGTGCAACATTCCAAAAAGACTATTTCTTACCCTGACGCACTGTTGTACGGCATGCACACTCATGGTGCACGGCGCACAACTTTCCTGTAGAATGCATAAAGAAATGAACGGCGTGCAAAGGCGTTGCACGGTGTTCACATGGAGCGCAGAAGTTCAACAAATGTTTCTGGAAAGTCGTACGGTGTGCACATGCTCCGTGCACGGCGTACACTGCATAGTTAACTGTCGTCTTTTTGTTAAATGCACGGCGTGCAAACACTTTGCACGTCGTTCAGTCAGCAGTTTCAGAAATTTGAAAATCAAGAATTCGAGCCTAAAATGAGGAGGGAAGTGTTGGGACAGTTACGGAGGGTCATTGGAGACTCCTTGCTCGTCCCAGAGGTAGAGGAGACCAAGGAGGAGGCGAATTTGAAGAGATCCAAGGATTTTCTTGAGAAAGAAGGCCATTTCTCTTCTTCTCCTTTTTCATTTGCAGCTCCAAGGTGCAGCAAAGCTTCCCCAACTCTGAGGAGTTTCTTTGGCGAGAAGCTAGTACGTTCTAGAGGAGTTTTAGAAGAGGAATTTCGTCCTTCAGCCGGAATTCCCTCTTCTCTTGGTTACATCTTGGTTCTTCTTGTCTTTTCTTCTCTTACTCATGTCGAAAACTTCATTTTCTGCTGAAATTATGCAAGGTGTAGTTATGGACGAGTAGTTTTCTCCTTCTTGGGCATGGGAGAGTAGCTCCCATGCCGTAGCATGTGTGGAACTATGTGATCTCGTACTAAATACCTATGTTTCTTGTCTCTATTTATGAAAATACCAGTTTCCTTCTTCTTGCATATGATGTTGGCCTCTTATGTGCATGTTTTCTGCATTTGTGCTTGATTTGAGAAAATAAGTATGAATGTATGGAGGTATCTTTCATAACAACTCTTTCGAATCCACGAGAGTAGTTAGAAACGAGTTGAAGGTTTTCTTGTGATCTAAAACAAAATTCAAACATGAGAATGTTGTTTTAAGTTGCGATCGTTGCACGTATATCGGGAGATGAAATGCAACACATCAATCCTTTGAGATAAGAACTTGTGTATGTTTAGATTGCTTAGTTCCCTAAGTGCTATGGTATGAGAATGAAATCCCTAATGTCCAAGATCATTAATCATTTGACTAGAAACCTTTTGTTAATCTCTTCTACTTGTATAAATTTAGCTCTTATACATTTCCTTGTCTTAGAAATTAAACAACCAACTTCTTTTAAAACCGATCTAGATTGCTGAAAATTAGGACTGTTGCATTCAGTTGTTTACTAAAGCTCCTTGTGTTCGATCCTGACTATACTACCTTCGTATACTTGCGGAGTTTGGTTGAATCGGGTAAAAGATCATTAACTTGATTGAAACTCGTTGCTTAAATAGCCAACAAGTTTTTGGCGCCGTTGTCGGGGAGCTACGGTAAATTAATTGGAGTAATAAGTGCTGATTAGTATTCGAGACTAGATCATCATTTTCATTTTCGAAATTTCCACATACCTTTTAGTTGTGTTCTCAAATTTTTCTTGTTATTTTTAGGTTGCATGCGTCGCTCGCAACGAGGTCTCCAAACAACCCCGTTGTTAGACCTTGAAATAGAGCGGAGTCTTTCAAGCTTGAGGAGATCAAGGAGAAAGGAACAGTTACTACTAGAGGGTACTCCATCACCACCATCACCATCTTCATCATCATCCACGCCATCTTTTTCATCCGTTGAAGGAGCTTCACCAAGCACTTCAACCATGGAATACGATCGTCCATTGAAGTATTTTGCTATGCCGGTTGCCACCAACATATGTGGAGCCATTGACTTGCCAGCCGTAGATACAAACAATTTCTCTATTGCTCCTTCTATGATGTAGATGATTCAACAGAACCGTTTTGGAGGTACCGCCAATGAGGACCCATGTCTTCATATTGCAGAATTTTTGGAGTACTTAAACACTTTCAAAATTAACGGTGTATCTGTTGATGTGATAAGACTTATGCTATTTCCTTTTACTCTAAGAGATAAAGCCAAGGATTGGCTTTTGTCTTTACCAAAGAAGTCTATTAAAACCTAGGATCAGCTTCTTAATGTCTTTCTTGCAAAGTATTTTCCACCTAGCAAAACTGCTCACTTGAGGAACCAACTTACAAACTTTTCTCAAAATGATGGTGAGACTCTCTATGACACATGGGAGAGGTTTAAATACCTTCAACGTCTTTGCCCACACCATGGTCTTACAAATTGGTTACTTCTTCAGACCTTCTATAACGGACTGTTCTACAACACCCGGTTGACTCTAGATGCTGCAGTCGGTGGTGCTCTTATGACTAAGTCCTACAGGGAGGCCTATGACATCATTGAAGACATATCACTCAACCACTGCTAGTGGGGAGGTGATAGGGGATCTAAATCATCATCGTCTACTACAAGTTCTTCAACCCCAAAGCAAGGAGGAAAATACACCGTTGATGTTGTTGATCTCATTGCTGCAAAACTAGATGTTCTTACTCAAAAGTTTGAGAAGCTGACTACATTGCCGGTTCAATCTGCTGAAGCCACATGTGAAGCTTGTGGTAATCCAGGGCATACTTCTTCACAATGTTTTTCTCCCAACACTATGGAGGGAGATCTTGAACAGGTTAATGCTATTGAGATGCAGAAAAACAAGCAATATAATCCTTATTCAAATCAATATAATCTAGGGTGGAGGGATCACCCCAACTTCTCTTACAAGAATACTAGAAATGCTCAAAATTTTCAGCAAGGGCAACAAAAACCACCGCAGCAATCACAGTTCAACCGCCAAGGTAATCCACAGGGTTACAACAACAGAAGTTATCACCAGCAGCAACAACAACCTCAAAACTCCTCTCTTGAAGCTATGATGGAGAAATTCATAAACACACAAACTCAGCAAAATGAAGAGCTTAGGGGGAATGACAAGCTACTTAAAGATGCTATTCTTCAACTCTCCGCCAAAGTGGACAACATATCCACTCACACAAAGATGCTAGAGAACCAAATAGCTCAACAAGCTCTTTCTCAACAAGGACAACAATCTGGTTCTCTCCCTAGTGTGCCGGAAGTAAATCTGAGACAGTAGGCCAATGCTATCATTCTAAGGAGTGGGGCTAAGATTGAAAGACCTTCTCCATCTAAGGAAAAGGACATGAAGATACTTGATGAAGAAGAGCCTAGTATTCCTATTTGCAGCAAGGAGAAAGGTAAAATTGAAGAGCCACCATCTTTTAAAGCTACTGCACCTTTCCCTCATAGGCTTGTCAACAATAAGGATGATATCAAGTTCAAGAAATTTATGGACATTCTTAGCAAGTTGCAAGTTAGTCTTCCTTTCACTGATGTTATTGCTGAAATGCCTTCCTATGCCAAGTTCCTTAAATATATCTTGTCTAGAAGGAGAAGGGTTGATCAAGTAGAAACAGTTAAGCTTTCCGAACGTGTGAGTTCTATTATTCAAAACCGCACTCCAACTATTCCAGAAAAGCTGGATGATATGGGACCTTTCACATTGCCATGCAAGATCAACAATGTCACGTTTGATAAAGGTCTAGTGGATTTGGGGGCTAGCATTAGTCTCATTCCAACCACTCTATGGAAGGAATTAGACCTAGGTGATCTAAAGCCAACCAAGATGGTTATAGAGTTAGCTGATCATTCTCTTAAGCACCCAAAAGGTGTATTAGAAGATATACTTGTACAAATTGGCAAGTTCTATATACCATGTGATTTTGTAGTTCTTGATATGGTGGAGACTCCCCGCAATCCAGTTCTTTTTGGAAGACCTTTCTTGCGGACTGTCGGTTGCCTCATAGACGTTAGAGAAGGAAATCTAACTCTCCGTGTGGGTGAAGAAGAGATAGAGTTCTCTATTTCTGATGCCATGAAAGCACCCGCACAAGTCAAAGAAATTTGTTTGTTTGACACCGTTGATCCCATAGAAGAGTTTGTTGATGACATGATTGAATTCATGATAAACTATTGTGATGATGTTATTGCTGAAAATCACGTTTCTGAAAATTCTGAAGCTATTCCTATTTTCAAAGCACAAGCAAATAATGTATAAGCTCTACATGATGAAGAAAAGGTTGATGAAGGAACAACAAATAATAAGGTAGAACTAAAGGCCCTTCCACCGGGGCTGAGGTATGCTTTTCTTGATCCAAACTCCTCATCTCCTATTATCATAAATGATGAATTAACCAATGAACAAGAGAATAAATTGCTTGATGAACTGCGGTTATATAAAGATGTCATTGGTTATTCTATTGATGATTTGAAAGGCATTCATCCTAAAATATGTATGCATAGAATAAACATGGAAGATGATGCCAAACCAACTATTGAACCACCTAGGCATTTAAATCAAAACATGCTTGATGTGGTTAAGAAATAAATCTTTAAATTAATGGATGCCGGAATCATTTATCCCATTAGTGACAGTCCCTGGGTTAGTGCTATTCATGTAGTACCTAAGAAGGGGGTGCAACTGTCATAAAAGGAGATAATGATGAGTTAATACAGACACGCATGGTCACAGGCTGGCATATGTGTATTGACTACCGGTGTTTAAACAAGGCAACCCGCAAGGACCATTTCCCATTGCCTTTCATTGATTTAATGTTAGAACGCCTTGCAAAGCATTCATATTTTTGTTACTTGGACGGGTATTCCGGATTTTTTCAGATTCCTATCTATCTGCCCGATCAAGAAAAGACCACTTTTACTTGCACCTATGGTACCTATGCTTATCGTCGCATGCCTTTCGGTCTTTGCAATGCTCCCGCTACTTTTCAGCGGTGTATGATGGCGATTTTCTCGGATTTCATTGAAAACATAATGGAAATTTTCATGGACTATTTTAGTGTATATGGTGATTCATTTAATCAATGCTTGTCAAATTTGTCTTTAGTCTTAGCCAGATGCAAAAAGGTTAACCTAGTGCTAAATTGGGAGAAGTGCCATTTTATGGTACAATCCGGTGTAGTGCTAGGACATGTGGTATCTAATAAGGGTATTGAAGTTGACAGGGCAAAAGTTGAAGCTATTGAGAAAATGTCTACCCCATCTTCAGTCAAAGACATCCGAAGTTTACTTGGACATGCAGGTTTTTATAGAAGATTTATCAAGGACTTCTCAAAAATTGCAAAGCCATTATGTTCTCTTCTTGCAAAGGATGCAGAATTTGTGTTTGATGATGAATGCCAAAAGGCTTTTTCTACACTCAAGGAGGCTCTCATTTCTGCCCCTATCATTCAACCTCCGGATTGAGACGCTCCATTTGAGTAGGAGCAGTGCTAGGACAGCGGAAAGACAAGAAACTTCATGTTGTCTATTATGCAAGCAAAACCCTTAATGATGCACAAATCAATTATACAACTACGGAGAAGGAGATGCTGGCCATTGTGTATGCTTTTGAAAAATTCCAACAATACTTAGTGGGATCTAAGGTGATAGTGTACATTGATCATGCTGCAATCAAATACTTGCTGAGTAAAAAAGATGCCAAGCCACGCCTCATCTGCTGGGTATTGCTTCTATAAGAATATGATCTTGAAATCCGTGATAAAAAGGGGACTGAAAACAATGTTGCCGACCACCTTTCTAGACTGTCCACAAAGGCTGAAGACTCATTACCTATTGATGATCATCTGCCAATTGAACGACTCTATGCGTTGTCATCCGTTCAAGCGTCGTGGTTTGCCGACATAGCTAATTTCCTTGCTACAGGACAACTTCCATCGGGTTTGACGTTTCAATAAAAGAAGAAGTTCTTTCATGATGTCAAATTTTACTATTGGGATGATCCTTTCTTGTTCAAACATGGGAGTGATGGGTTAATTCGCCGTTGTGTGATTGAAGAGGAAATTCCTACTATTATTTCTGAATGCCATGATTCATCTTATGGAGGCCACTTTGGAGGAGAGAAAACTGCAACAAAAATACTTCAAGCCGGTTTCTATTGGCCTACATTGTTCAAAGACGTGAATCTATTTGTCAAGTCTTGTGATAAATGTCAAAGAACTGGAGGCATATCCCGCCGTGATGACATGCCACTCAACTCTATCTTAGAGGTTGAGGTGTTTGATATATGGGGTGTAGACTATATGGGACCATTCCCATCTTCATGTGGATATCAATATATTCTTGTTGCAGTTGACTATGTGTCCAAATGGGTTGAGGCCATTCCAACCCAAGCACCGGATGCCAAATCTGTAATCAAGCTCTTTCAGAAGATCATTTTCCCCCGGTTTGGAGTCCCACGTGCTATTATTTCTTATGGAGGGACACACTTTGCTGAAAGACAATTCAACAATCTTCTCTCCAAATATGGCGTCACTCATAAAATCTCTACGCCCTACCATCCTCAAACATCCGGGCAAGTGGAGGTTTCCAACAGGCAATTGAAGAACATTCTTGAGAAGACCGTTTCTAGTTCAAGGAAAGATTGGGCATTGAAGATAGATGATGCATTGTGGGCATACCGCACAGCTTACAAGACTATCATAGGGACAACTTCTTTCAAGCTGATCTATGGAAAGTCTTGCCATCTTCCGCTTGAGCTAGAGCACCGTGCTTTATGGGCTATCAAACTCTTGAACTTTGATATGAAGAAAGCATAGGAGAAACGTCTTTTACAATTGCAGGAATTAGAAGAACTTCGTCTTGATGCTTATGAGAATGTGAAGCTATACAAAGAGAGGACAAAAGCATGGCATGATAAGAGAATCAGAAGGAAGGACTTCAAAGAAGGAGACCAAGTGTTATTGTTTAACTCAAGGTTGAAATTGTTTCTAGGAAAGCTAAAGTCGAAATGGTCTGGCCCATTTCTTGTATTGAAGATCTTCCCGTATGGAGCTGTGGAACTACAAGGAAAGGAAGGAAGCTTCAAAGTGAATGGAAAAAGATGCAAACTTTATTCTTCTTCTAAAGTGTTAGACAAGGGAGCCTCTTGCCCCCTCCAAGACGCATGAGATGATTGAAGAGTCTTACTCCGGACTCTAAACGGAGGACCTTGTGGGAGTTGACCCCACATTAGGATAGATTTGTTTTAAGTTTTTGAGTCAAGAACTTTCTTTAGTTTACTTAATAAGTTGTCATGGATAAATGTAATAATGTAGACTTAATCTAGACTCAATACGTTGCAATTTGTGCTTACTGTTGTAATTTTTTTTCTCTGCAGAAAATTTCACTTTGAACGGCGTGCAAAACCCATGCACGGCGTACATTATAGGGAGAAATAAGACAGCAAAGTTCTGGAAACTTTCCAGAATCTTGCACGGCGTGCAACATCGCCTTATACGCCGTGCAATCTGGACAAACGATTGCAGAATGCCTAACTGATAAGATTTGCACGGCATGCATTTCATCTGAACGGCGTGCATCTGAGTGTCAGATTTCAGTAGAGTTTTCTGGAAAAGTGAACGGCGTGCAAATTTGACTTGTACGGTGTGCACCTGGGTGCTGTAGAAAACCAAGTTTCATGACTTTTGCACGGCGTACAGCCTTTTGCACGGCGTGCACTTGTTCAAAAAATTGAACAAAAGTCGGTTGCGTGTACGCCCTAACCACCAACCCTAACTTTTGTCTCTCAGCCACCCGAACTGTGCAGCCGCCTCTCCAAAGCCGTGCGATTCTTCTTCTCCGTCCGCCGTGAAAGAGGAGCCGTGCAACCGTCGTCCGCCATGCAGCTGCTCTCCATCTTCTTTGTCGTGCAGCCGCCTGCACCTCCGCGCATCCCGTGCAGATTTCTCTCTATCAGATCTGTACGCCCACTGTTCTTCGTGCAAGCTCAAGAGCCGCCGCTCGTGCAAGATCGTCCACTCCTAACGTGCACGATTTGCATGCCTAGCCGTCCGCCGTACAGATTTCGCCTAATCTGCATCTTGAAGATCTGCTGAAGTGCACACCGTTCAATCGATTTGAACACTATGCAAAGAGCCGTTGTAGGCATCTGTTCTGATTTTCTACACGCCGTTCAGACATCTGCACCCCGTGCAAAGTTACTGCATAACTCAAATGGCACCCATCAAGCGAGCAACCAAGCGCCCGGCTAGGAAGTCTTCTTCAGGAACTCCGGGTGAGGGTTCCCAATCCGCTCCAGGCAATTTCATACCTTCTACCCAGTTTAGGGTAACTCCAGAGGAAGACGCGGCTTACCAGTACCTCATCGCTAGGCGGGTTCTCCCCACCCGCTATATTTGTGAGGACACCCTCGACCGGCTGAAATTTAAGAATGAGGTATACTCCCATTTGACTTTTACTGGTCTTCATACCCTTTGCACAAGAGTATGCAAGACTTATCCTCGTCTAGTATATGAGTTTCTGACTACTTTTAAAGCACGACAAGATCCTGAGCGCCGCTTGACACAGTATCCGCACATTAGTTTTCGGCTTTTGGACAAGCCTTACACTATGGATCTTTGCCATTTTTCTGAGTTACTTGATTGCAGCTATGGTGGCTACATTGATTACCCTCCGGCTTTCCACAGCGATCGTTTTTGGACTGAGATTTCTTCAGAAACACATCACCATGCCAATAAGGCACATGCTACTTCCATCCACAACCCTGTTTTCAGATTCTTGCATCGTATTCTTAGTGTCGGTCCGTTTGCTAAGAATGAAACACAAGGGGTTGTGGGTAAGACCGACCTTTTCTTCCTATGGTGTATGGCGCATGACAAAGAAATATCTTCTGGTTTCTATATTGTGCAAAAACTCTTAAACACCATTAAGAGGAGGGAGGGAAAAAGAAGGAGGTGACATCATGTGTGGTGGCATGATTACTCTAATTGCAATGAAGCTTAATCTTGATCTTACTCGTTTAGAGCCAACTCCTGGAAAGAACCTGTTGGACATTTCTTATCTTATCTCTTGTGGTGTTCTGCATCGATATGGTAATAATGATGCCAAGTACAAGTTTCAAATCACAAAGAAGCAATTTCTCATTCTTCCCGACACATCGAAGAATGACATCAAGAACAAAGCAAATTGGAAATGGGTTGGGCTGGATCCTGATGAGGCACCTGTTACTCATGGTGCTAGCTCTTCTACGCCAGCACCTGCTCCTGCAGACGCACCGCCGCTTCTTACTTCTACTGGCACTCATACTGAGTACACTTGGGCGAACCCATACATGCAGCATCTTTTCGGGTATGTTCAGCGGAGGTTTGATCACATTGATATGTGCTTTGATCAGACGAGCGCCCACTTCGACACCCGGTATGACAGCTTGGCCACACAGTATACAGCTACATATGATATGGTCAGCCGGATGGACAGTTGGCACATCTCTCAGGGCCACTATCCTACACCTCAGCCCTTTCAGCAGTAGCCCGAATTCCACGAGCAGCCCCAGCCACAGCCTGATTTTCCAGAGCAGCCGCACCAGTCACCGCAGCAGCAGCATGATCCATCCACACAACCGATGGATGTTCCTGATATTGTCAGCCATTTCTTCCCCGACCAAGGGGGAGACGGATCTTTTATTTGATTCCTCCATGATTAAAGGTACCTTGTTGTGTACCTCTTGAGTTTTGAATGAAGCAGTGAGTCCACTGCTAATTTCAAGCTCAGGGGGGGTACAACCGGCCGGTATTTGTGTATTGTTATCTTTATTTCAGTGTTATCTTTATTTCAGTTTTCTTTCTTTGAGTCTGTTGTGTCAGTCTTTTCCTTTTCATGTCTTGTTTTTCAATGGCAAAATTCATATGATCAGAGATTATCCTGTTGAGATGAACCCCCTTTCCTTTTATTTCCTATATGTATCCATTGGCTATATTTAAGAGAAATATTTGGAATATGTTTGAATGAAATGAAAGCTGAAAGTTATTCATGTACATTGATGAGAAGTGTGTTTTTAATTGATATCTCATTTTTCTACATCATAGACTGCTCAAAACATGTATTGGTTCAAAAAATTTTGCAAATCATCCAACTTGCAGCACTAGTTAGAATATGGGATACTTTTACCAAATGTTTAGTGCATCTGAAAACAAAATTTTACAGTGAAATTTTTGAAAAGAATGATTCAAATCTTGCTATCCTTGACCTTCCTAATTGACTCTTTGTTTGTATTACACACTCATTACCCAGCAAAAGATGGCCCAATGGCCCACATATTATGCTAGCCTAGTGTGAGTCTGATCTGGCAACGACGGTTAGGTGATATGAGAAATGAAAAGAGGGTAATAGAAACGCCCCAACCAGCATTCCACGCGAGCATAAGCCTAAATTAGCAGTCGAATGCTGGAAACCCAAAATCCTTATCGCTATATCCTTTGGAAAAGAGTCCAATTAAGTTGGTTAAAGATAGCAGTCATTTGATATTCTAAAATCCATATAGCTGAAAATTTTTGTTATGCAAATGCACTAACCTTTGGTTTGAGTATCCAAATTCTCATTAATGTTGTTAGTTGGGTATTTGCTTGATTATTGGATCAACCTCAATGAACTAATTCTTTCTATCTTGATGTTGAGAATTTGAAGATATCTTCTACAAACACAAACTCAATGCACATATGTTTCTGAGCTTAAGGCACATCTTCTTCTCTTTTCATCCATACATGATTTAAATTTTTCTTCTTTCATATAGTCTTGTTTCTTTTTGCTTGAGGACAAGCAATAATTCAAGCTTAGGGGGATTTGTTGTGTGAATTATATATCATCTTTTCACATGTTTTCACACACAAATTTTATTCATTTTGACAAGATTTAGTCTCTTTTCATATTACTTTTGCCATCATTTCATTAAAATACTTTGCCATATCTTGCCTTGCCATTTTACCATGGAAATCACTCATTTCAATGTTTATTTGTGCAAAAACAGTAAAGTGAACGGCATTCAAACTTGTTGTACGGTGTGCAACATTCCAAAAAGACTATTGCTTACCCTGACGCACTGTTGTACGGCGTGTACACTCATGGTGCACGACGCACAACTTTCCTGTAGAATGCATAAAGAAATGAATGGCATGCAAAGGCATTGCACGACGTTCACATGGAGCACAGAAGTTCAGCAAATATTTTTGGAAAGTCGTACGGCGTGCACATGCTCCGTGCATAGCGTACATTGCATAGTTAACTGTCGTCCTTTTGTTAAATGCACGGCGTGCAAACACTTTGCATGCCGTTCAGCCGACAGTTTCAGAAATTTGAAAATCGAGAATTCAAGCCTAAAACGAGGAGGGAAGTGTTGGGATAGTTACGGAGGGTCATTGGAGACTCCTTGCTCATCCCAGAGGTAGAGGAAACCGAGGAGGAGGCGAATTTGAAGAGATCCAAGGATTTTCTTGAGAAATAAGGCCATTTCTCTTCTTCTCCTTTCTCATTTGCAGCTCCAAGGTGCAGCAAAGCTTCCCCAACTCCGAGGAGTTTCTTTGGCGAGAAGCTAGTACGTTCTGGAGGAGTTTTAGAAGAGGAATTTCGTCCTTCAGCCGGAATTCCCTCTTCTCTTGGTTACATCTTGGTTCTTCTTGTCTTTTCTTCTCTTACTCATGTCGAAAACTTCATTTTCTGCTGAAATTATGCAAGGTGTAGTTATGGACGAGTAGTTTTCTCCTTCTTGGGCATGGGAGAGTAGCTCCCATGCCGTAGCATGTGTGGAACTATGTGATCTCATACTAAATACCTATGTTTCTTGTCTCTATTTATGAAAATACCGGATTCCTTCTTCTTGCATATGATGTTGGCCGCTTATGTGCATGTTTTCTGTATTTGTGCTTGATTTGAGAAAATAAGTATGAATGTATGGAGGTATCTTTCATAACAACTCTTTCTAATCCACGAGAGTAGTTAGAAACGAGTTGAAGGTTTGCTTGTGATCTAAAACGAAATTCAAACATGAGAATGTTGTTTTAAGTTGCGATCGTTGCACGTATATCGGGAGATGAAATGCAACACATCAATCCTTTGAGATAAGAACTTGTGTATGTTTAGATTGCTTAGTTCCCTAAGTGCTATGGTATGAGAATGAAATCCCTAATGTCCAAGATCATTAATCATTTCACTAGAAACCTTTTGTTAATCTCTTCTACTTGTATAAATTTAGCTCTTATACATTTCCTTGTCTTAGAAATTAAACAACCAACTTCTTTTAAAACCGATCTAGATTGCTGAAAATTAGGACTGTTGCGTTCAGTTGTTTACTAAAGCTCCTTGTGTTTGATCCTGACTATACTACCTCTGTATACTTGCGGAGTTTGGTTGAATCGGGTAAAAGATCATTAACTTGATTGAAACTCGTTGCTTAAATAGCCAACATGCACAGAGCCTTAATTATTATGACCAAATGTAGAAGATGATATAATATGACTCTACTGATTACATGGGACAGTTTTAGATAGTGAGAAGTTTTTTTACATCAATAGGGTCATTCGGCGGTGCTCAGATGCAAGATTGTGGTTTTTGGGGCTTGCGGTTGTAGTTTCTATCTTCTTTGAGATCTTGGATTAGTGGCGGTGGCATGCATTTATAGGTTGACGAGGTCAACATCGGGCGGTGGGGCTAGCTCTGTCGAGGCTCTTAGAGGTGATGGGATGGAAAACTGGAGGTGAGGACCTCTTCCATGGACGCTGCCACAACTGAAGTGGCATCGACCATGTGGAAAGAGAGAAGATAGGAAGGATAGGAGGAAAGAGAGAGTAAGGGAGAAAGGAGCAAGACTGGCTCATGATGTGACATGGTGCCACTGGCTTAGAGTTGGCTTCCACAGCCAATCCATGCATGCTCATATGTGTGAGACGTTGAGAGTGTGATGCCTTTTTCATAGGACTTGTCCTATAGAAACTTAGTAGGATCCAAATTGTTTTGTAGTGTACAATTAGTGTTTCTCTATCTTTATTATTTTTAGGGGTTGGGTTATGGAGAGGAGTGAGGAGATAATGTATTTTGATGCATTGTCCTATAGAATAAGTACAGGAAACAACTATTGTGAGGGTGAGGGATTTGGGGTGAGATGATAAAATGTGGGAGAGAGGAGAATATGAGAAGAGAAAGATAGAGAGAGAGAGTGTGTGTGTCAGTTCTTGGGAACTTGGGAGTGGTTGGTATGGCTAGCCAATTGTGAGGAGAGAGATAATGTTGCAGGGAGAGAGAGTTCATGAGATGAAGGGAGAGAAGGAGTAAATTAACTAGAGGGAATGGAGGAGTGATCATGAACGATGAATGCAGTGACCGCTCAAGAAATCTGGAAAAGGCTCTAATTGGAAAAATTATGGGCGTGCTTTTCATGATCTTAATTTTTACAAATAGGTCCTTGTGAGCTAAAATTGTGAGGCTAAATTTTTTATTCTATTCCTGAAAGTCTCGTTATTTTGATTTTTCACATTTAGGACCCCAACAACCCAAACAATATCTTAATCCATAGGTTCAACATATTTATGAGTATACCTTTAACTCTTTCATTTTTAACTAAAAGTTTATCATCGTTTACCCATTATCTCATGTATAAAGTTGCATTTTTTTGTCCTTTGTTTCCTTCACTTCCACACCAAACTTTTATATAAGTTACTTACTGCCACACTATCATTTTTTGTTATGTAGGAACATTAATTTAGCCATGTAGGAATATTAATTTTATCACCATGTACCCTATGTTTAACTTGTAACCTCAACATCAACCAATTAAACAATCCTTCTATTTTTGTTATTCCGTCTCCTTACACTTGGTGAATTTCTTATATATAATTAAGTGTATCTATTTATCTCTCTAACCCAAGATGGGTAACTTACATAACTCAATTATTGATTCTGAAAATTATTCATGCTTAGTTAAATTTCATTCGCCATTTCATTTCTTTTATTTAATATTCTTTATTTTTCAAACATAAAATTTAAACATACTCTGTTGGCCGATTATTTTGCTTTTTCTCGTCACACTTATTTTTGTCCTTTTTTCCCTCAAGTATTTCAAAAAACTAGCATATATTTTCCTACATATAAGACATTTTTTCCTTCAAATATTACCCCTATTTTTTATTTTTTGCCATGTCTAGTGACACTTTACTTTAACTATATTTCCTTTTATATCTCAAATGACCACCTATTGAATGTCTTTTATACAATAACTTTTAGAATTATTTTTTTGCAATGTGAATTTCATATGAAATATTTTGTATTCATATTTTCAATTGTCTCAAGTATTCAAAATAATCATATTCAATTAGATTCCTTCTTAAAACTAATCATCCAACATATGTTATTTAAAAATATGGGTTGTTAAACTAGGAGCAGCAAGTGGGAGGCCAAACAACTGAAATTAAGGCTCTACATCACCACCCACCATCTCACACTGGATACATTCAACGCCATCTTTGGCTGGGCCAATTGTGGAATAAGATGTTGCCCTGATGACTTTGGGCATTATGTGGCATGGTGTAAGATTATAGGGATGCCAATTGGTGCCAAGATCAATTGGAACCATTCTAGTGTCATCAACATTGAGCATACATTTTCCTGCCTCCTTCACTGACTCATAAAAAACATCCCATTTCTAAGTATGCACATGGGTAAGGGAAGGTTCAATCGATAGACCTCTACATGCTCTAGGCATTCCTCTCATTAGAGAGTGAGATTGGCTAACCTTGGTGCATTATTCCTTGGACATGCGTGCTCGATAGCTAAAAGCGAGAATAGGAAGATGTCCATCAACTTTGGGCGGTATCACCTCAAGGATCACCATGTAGGGAAATATGACTTTAGAGATGGCAACGGAAATAAAAAAAATTCCTTGCTACATTTTCCATAACTAGCAGATCATGTCAAATAACTATGAAATGAGAATGAGGGTACAAGGCATATACCTAGTCCTCAAGCAAGTCTACTGACAATCCTTGTAGAGTTGTGCTTCTTTCTCAAGCATCACAAGGACAACATTCCGTGGAGGCATCCTAGTATAGCACCGTGGATGGTGGTTTACGACATCCTCCCAACGTAGTAGTGATGACCTCCACACCTCGATGTAGTCCATACAAACTATTGGGAACTCCATGTTGCGTTTCTAAATCTAGGGAAAGTAGTTGTTCATTCGTTTTGTAAACGTACTAGCGTCGCCTTTTATCCCCTTAATTATATCTACCTTTTACGGGTAAGATGCCTCTGTATCTCACGTCATCACAACTATGAGATGAGGAGTCTTGCAATACAAGAGTTTTGAGAGCCTTGGCCACCCTCCTCCCTTTATATAGGAGTGGATGAGCTAGGGTTTCCACAAACCCCGGGGATATGAAGGGTCGGATCTCATGGTTTAATGGCTATTGTGAATCATCAGTCAGGAGAATGGCATGCTAGTCGGTCAATTGGAACTTCTAGTTGGTTGATTGGATTGCATTCCTATTCAAAAATTAATGTGATGATTAATGCACACCAGTAAGTCAACATCAATCGCTTGACCTAGTCATGTTGGTTATTTAGTTTGTCGACTAAACTATCCAGTCGATTGATTGGATGTGTTGATAATCTATTGGAAACTCCTTTCAGTCAGTTGATTGGACAATCCAACTAGTTGAATGGCTGGTTCTATCAACCCATGTCAATACAGTCCAGTAGGTCAACTAGACACTCCAATCAGTTGAGTGAACACTCTAGTCAGTCAACTGACAGGCAATGTTGTTTAAGTTTATTACCTAAACACTTTAGTAACCAAGCTATTTCTTATCCATGAGTGAACTCCTATTGTAAGTGCATCCTATGTGTGTGACCTTATAGGTTCCAAACTACGTTGGCAGTGGATGTTCATAACCAGATTATGACATCACAAGCAATGAGCGATATCTAGCAATACTTCATTGCTACCCAAATAATTAGGAAGTTTGAGAACAACTTCAACCTACATCTGTGATTAGTGTTACCTTATTGTATAGTTCCTTTGTCTTTGATATCTAGATTGAACATGATAAAATGAATTATCATACTATAAACATTCAATCCATGTTCCTTAAACTAGAGCAGACTATATGATATGCATGTGAGCTCACATATCACATATTGACTCACATGAGTATGGTCATACATTTCTTAGTCTTTCGTATCAAGTATCCATTATATCAACTCCTCAAGAGGGACAAATCCCATCTATGTCACTCAATGATGATCTCCATGTTTCACAACATACATGAGCACCACCTTTATGGAAACCCTTATTCAAGGTCACTTTAGATGGTGTCAAAGTTCACCAAACAATATGTGATGAGTGTAGTGACTTTAGGTCTTAGAACAACAATTACCACTATCACTTTGAGAGTTGATACTGACTACCATTCAATGGTTTCCATGTTTCACTCTCAAGGTGGGTCTATTTGATGCACTATTCCCTAACATGTACCTATGTGTTTAACTCAATATCCAATATCATGACTACTGAGCTTTGTCATCAGTCAACACACATTCTAGTCTTATGTATTATTTTCATCTATTTTCCTTCCACAATAATATCTAACTAGGGACATACAAGAATGTATGTACTCTTATCATACATATGATCTTATTATTCATGTCCTTAACCTGAAGACGTACATCATTGAGTAACATCAATCTTTAGACATATACCATGTTTTTGTCATCACCTCATGATTAAGACAAACATGATAGATGAAATTACCTCTACCATTTATCAAATCAAGTACATGATAACCCAGTAAAATCATCATATGATTGGCTCTCTAGGCATATATACTAACAAACTCTCACTTGCACTTAGAGTCAATCACCCAAAAATGTTAATCCAAGTGATCTTAACATGATCAACATGTTTTTACTGCGCAAGAGTTATTTTTAGCAGTTTAGAAACATTTGCTTCTAGCCAGCACTTTGCAAATCTTCACATCTCCACACTGTATGATCTACCATATGAAACGGAAATGCCATTGTATGCTATCTGGGTTCCTTATTCAATCCACTAGCTCCATTGTTATTACATTATTTGTATTGTGTTATCAATGGTTGGAACCTCCCCAAATTCATCTAAATCAACTTCTCAATCCATAAAGTATCCTCTATTGTGTTCAAAATGGCAAGGTAATTGGCATTTGATGTAGAATTAGCAATTGTTTCTTACTTATAACTTTTCCTATTTATATTTCTATCTTAAGGTCAAAACAAAAATTTGTATTATGCTCATTAATCATCTTTGTCAGTTTGGAAGCTTGCATACGTTTAACTCTTTACACCCAACTCTTCCTTATTACCATAAAGAATGAACCAATCCTTAGTTCTTCTCACGTACTTAAGCATATTCTTTAAAGCAATCCAGTGAGCTTCATCGGGATTAGAATCATATTTGATCATCATGTTCAAAACATACAAGAGAATGGGATAAGTGCATAACATTGCATGATGGACCCAATTGTGGGCATGTATGGCATCTCACTCATGCGGTCCCATTCTTTACAAGAACCAGGACATTGGGATCTAGAGTGACTAATTCCATCTGACATGAACAATTTCCTCTCTTTGAGACATGTATGCTAAACCTCTTCAGTACCTTGTCAATGTATGTACTCTAGTTTATGACAAGATGATTTCTAGATCTATCTTTATAGATCTTAGTTCATAAGATATATGCTTCGCCTAAATCCTTCATAGAGAAGGTACGTCATATCTAAGTTTTTATAATTTGTAAGCTAGGGATGTCATTCCCCATCAATATATGGAATACAATATGCTCCAACTAAACTTCTTGTGAACACATGTTCCTTCTTCATCTTGAATAAAGTCAATGTCTTTGACTGCCTCTTCAAATTAAAGATTTCATCTCTGAGATGCATGCTTCAATCCTTATGTTGACATTTGTAGCTCAGTTGTCATGGCAAGCATGATTCTAATAGATTTAACCATGGTAATTAGTGAAAAGATTTCATCATGTTTAATGCATTGAACTTGTTTGAAAATCTTTGCAACCAATCAACCTTCCATGTTGGTCTTCTTCTTGAAGACCCACTTTCATCCTTTGGGTTTTACCACTTTAGGTGGATCCACCGAGGTGCATACCTTGTTGGTTACATGGAGTCCATATTAGGTAGCATGGCTTCAAGCAATTTCTCATATTCTAGTTCCTCTATAGCTTCTAAGTAGGTTATTGGCTCATCGTCTATGACCAACTCATCTCCTTCTTGAATCACAAGATATCCAAATCTTTCAGGATCAAGAAGTGTCCTAGATTTACAAGGTTCATGTGTTATATGAGGAACTTGAGATTCCACAACAATTTTTGATTCTCCTTGTTCCTATTATATCTCTACATGTTCAATTTTTCTTGTTGGTCTTGAACTTTTCAAGTTCTACTTTTATCTCACTGATTCCTTTGCAAGTAAATTCCTTTTCTAGAAATACAAATGTCCTGGTAACAAACACTTTATTGTCAAATGGAATATAAAAATAGTATCCTTTGGTTCCCCAGGATATACAACAAAATATTATTTATCTAGTTTGGGACCAAGCTTTTCAAGAAAATATTTCTCTCATAAGCTTAACATACTCAAATCTTTATAAAAGACATGTTGGGATGCTTCACAATCCATATCTCATATAGTGTCTTTTGAACCGATTTAGATGGAATGTGGTTTAATGTGAAGCATGTATATAAAAGGAAGTTGGAAGATCATCTAGATATATTGACGATCACAACATGATATGATTCCTTCTTTCTGATACATCATAATGTTTTAGGTGGAGTCCATTGTGATGCAATACCATGGTCTCGTAGAAGCTCCTCTAACTCTTGGTTCAAGTATTCTCCACATTGATCATATCGAAGTGTTTTAATACTAATAACCACCTCTAGAATTTTTTCTAAAAGGTCGATATACATCTGTATGTATGAGTCCTAATAGATCACTCGCTCTCTCATTATTTCTAGTGAAAGGAGCTTTTATCATCTTACCCAACAAAAAACACTTGCATGCCTATATTGGTTCAAAACCAAAAGATTCTAGATAACCATCTTTATGGAGTCTAGAAATGCATATGTGCCCTAGATGACAATCATATAGGTTTGTTTTGTTTGAGTCATCGAGTCATTCAATAATTACGTTATACATACTTGTCTCTAGAAGTAAGGATTGTAGACTATGAAACATTGGGGCACTACAACAAAAGATCTTATCTTGAATATATAACATCAATCAATCATTATATGAAATTTGAAATCACTCTTGTCCAAACAATATACATATATGATGTTTCTATTAATGAGAGGTACATAATAGAAATTCACAAATTCTATTACATACCCACTAGGTCAAGATAACTAACATGTTCCAACTATAGTGGCAACAAATCTTGCTCCACACAGTTCCACCTTGTCTTGCCTACTTCTTCTTGGATCATGCACATTATTGTATGCATGTGATCCACATCCAATATCAAATACCAAAATGATGAAGTAAACATATTTATCTCAATAACATATATACTTTAAGTGGATATATATATCTCCTACTTCTTCATCTTGAGTTCCTCTACAAAAGAGGGCAATTCCTCTTCTAGTGTCCAGATTGGCCACATGGGTGGCACAAATCTTCCTTACTCCTCCCTTTGCTTTAAGTGTAGAAGACTTAGGTTTTTGGCTAGCTTTAGAAATCTTCTTTGCCTTGCCTTTGCCCTTTTACTTTCCCTTTTCTCTTCTAATCATAATCACATATCTAGGATTGTCCTTCTTCGTTTGCACTTCAACAATTCTCAACATGCCAACCAATTTTGACAACAGCTTATCAAAATTGTTCATGTTGTAGTTCGTGACAAATTGGCTATATGATTTCAAAAGTGAGTGTAGAATCACATCCATCTCCAACTCTTGGCCTAAGGGAATCCCAGTCTTGCTAGGTTCTCCACATACCCAATCAACTAGAGCACATGGGGCCCCACTGGATTTCCCTCCACCTATGGCACTTGGAAAATGCCTTTCATACATCATATCTCTCTTGTCTTGCTTGATCTTGGTACATATTCTTAAGATGTGTTACCATCTCGAGAACATCCATATTTTTATGTTGTCTCTACAACTCATAGTTCATTAAGCATATCATTAGGCAGTTGACATCTACGACATCTTCAGAATGCTTCTTGTAAGCATCATTTTCACCCTTAGTCACAGTGGGAGTGGGTTCATCTAGACTTTGGTGTCTCTAGGACATAGAGCTCGTGCTCTTGAGTGAGAAAAACTCTCAACATCATGAACTAGTCATGGAAGTTATTCCTGTTCAACTTGTTATTCTCAAGGACTAATCGCAACAAAAATATGTTGGTGTTTGCTATTTGTTTCTACAATACAAATTTTGCATGTTTCAAAACACTATTTATTATATTTGAAAATATTGATGATATTAATTAGGCCTTTAATTAATTATTGCTCCCACTATTTTTTTTCAAATTAACAACCCCGGCTATCAATTTGGAAGATTGTAGTGTACAACCTTCTAGTAAGCCAAGATCCAAAATAATTAATTTATTACCCAAACAACATTGGCGTCCATAACCAATTATTAAGGTAGGCAACATTTGCCAATTACATCCAATATGATCCTGGGATACATGATATGCACAACACCTTGTCATAACCCATCTATATGCTTCTAGGCACTTAATCCTATTAAGGTCACCTAGTTAAGCCTGAACCAAAAGCAAACACAATAGAAATGCACCAAGCTAGGGTATGTCCATGCTTGGTCGATCAAGCTTTTCATGTGTGTTTCTTATGAAAAACATCTAAGAGTTAATATATACTGATTGAGATTATTTATAAATACATATATATATATTCAATCACCACATACTTATAGTATGTATCATATACATACTATATCCACAAACGAAACATGCAATCATAATTGTACAAGAGATGTTTATGGCCACTCTAATACAATTCCTTAAAGCCACAAAGAATTGTTATCCACCTAAGGTCATAAATCCCATGTAGCGATATGTATGGGAAAATCTGTGTTGGAATAGGCCAGTTGATCGACTAAACCCTTCAGTTGATCGGTTGGTCTCATGCAGGTCAGTGGATTCTTCATCGGTCGGGCAGCTGTCTCTCAGCTCGAGCGCATGGCTAGACTCCTCCAGTTGATCATTTGGGCCTCTAGTCAATTGATTGGCTCCTCTGGTCCTCATGTCAATCGACCTGACTCCCAATCGGTCAACTCTCCTGGTCAGAATGCCTTCTTCTTACCATAAAAAGAAAATAATTATATCGCGTTCTACATGTTACAATTTTGTAAAGGTGAATACTTTTGAGTTACATTCAAGGGGAGCATATGGGGTTAAGAATTAGTTACATATGGTGTAAAATGAGAAAGGCTTGGTATGCAAACCAAATTTAAAAGAGGCAGGAAATAAATCACACAACCACACATATAACCCAAGGGGTTCGGCCATAACCACACATACATCCACCATTAAAATGTTTTAAGTCAATGTGAATAAATTGCATATGTATCGCATCATACATATAAAGGGTCTATGGGACATTCCCTAGAAAATGTGGTTTTAATCATATATGCACATTAATCATATAAATATTCACATCACATGCAACAAAGTAAATGATAAAACCAAAGTTGATCATATCTATTGAATTCTAAAACTAGTAAATTGATGTGGCTCTGATGCCATTGTAGGGAAATATGGCATCAAAGATGGCAGTGGAAATAAAAAGAATTCTTATCATATTCCACATAACTAGCAGATCATGTCAATAACTATGAAACAAGAATGAGGGTGCAAGGAATATACCAGGTCAATAACTTCAGCCTACATTCTTGATCAGTGTTATTGTGATCATATAGTTCCTTTGTCTTTGATATCCATATTGAATACGAGGCATGGAATCTTCATCTTCTTAACATTCAATCCATGTTCCTTGAACTAGAGCAAATTGTGTGAGTTCACAAATCACATATTGACTCACACAACTATGGCCATATGTATCTTAGTCTTGCTTATCAAGTGACCAAGATATCAACTCTAATAGGAGGGACAAATCCCATCTACATCACTCATAGTCGATCCACATGTGCCACAATGTACTCAAGCATGACCTTTATAGCAACCCTTATTCAAGGTCATTGACGGTGTCAAAGTTCATCAAACAACATGTGATGAGTGGAGTGACTTCAGTTCTAAGAAAAATAGTCACCACTATCACTTTGAGAGTTGATTATGACTACCATTCAATGATTTCCATGTATCACACACAAGGTGGATTTGTCTGGTACAATGTTACCTAGGTACCTATATGTTTGAGTTGATATGTAATATCATGACTAATGAGGCTTTATCATCAATCAACACACATTATAGTCATATGTATTATTGTCATCTATTTTGCTTGTACAATAGTATCTGACTAGGGACATAGAAAAAAATGTATGTGCTCTTATCATACATATGATATCATTGTTCAAGTCCTTAATATGAATACATATGTCATAAAGTAACATCATTCTTTATACATATATCATGTTTGTGTCATCATCTCATGACAAAGACAAACATAATAGACAAAATTACCTTTATTATTTATCAAATCAAGTACATGATGCCCCAGTAAAATCATCATATGATTGACCCTCTAGGCATATATACCAGCACACCATCCACTTCAACCTCTCTCTCTCATCTCTATCCAATAGAGTAAAAGGGGAACTTGGACTTGAAACATTTATGCAATGCCAAATTCTTATCCCAACACAAAGACATCATCCATTCCATTTTCAAGATGGGTGAGCACGAGCTTCCAGACCCCATCATTGGCATCACTAATCTTGAGCATCTGGATGGATGATGATGTGAGAGACACTAATGATGACTAGGAGGATGCCAAAGAGGATGACAATCATGAGGTCATGTAGGTGGCAGCTACACCGATTTGGACTCACATGAGGTCACATCAGTCGCCACACTTGCATAATGCTTCTTCCTCCATCACCACTTAGTTTCATGAAGGCCCATATTCATTTGAGGGGATGTACAACATTCTCAATCCCATTCAGTAGGGCCAACAAAAGAAGGCAATGATGACTTAGATAGAATCTCATTAGAAGAGGAACTCCCAGATCAGGAGTAGATCTTCATACATCAGTAGTCAAAGTTCACCAATGAGCGCCTCCTCTGGAGCAACAAGGAGAACATCCACCAGTTCCTACAATGTGTAAAATACCCACATCAACCTCTCTACATCAACTATTTGAGCTAGGGACACTTTGCCTACTACCCACAACTGCCCCCGCAATGCCATCCAATCCCCCCCAGTTCACTTGCACATTTTGTCCACCTGATCAAAATTTGTTGTCAAGAACTTTCTTTCCACCTAGATCCTGAGTCTCTCGTACACGTGTTCCACTTCTGGGTTTGATTTTCAAATGAGAACATTGTCAAATTCAAGCTTAGGTTGATATGGTATGGATTTCTTTGCATCTATCTTATTTTGCATCTTTATATCTTACTTTTTGTTTTATGTTTGTTTCTATGTTAGCTAGCTCATATTTCTTTCAATTCACTTTTCATTTTGTTCCATGTAATCCATATCTATCAAGTGTAAAAGTGGATTTAGAAGTAAAATTCTCACATGTGTCGATTGAAGTTACGGTCTCATTGTACCCTTATAATTGAATATGCTTGCTTAAGAATGCACTACATTAGGAATTGAGTAGAATAATCCATCCAAAGACATATTGGAAAACTTGAAACCTAATTATACCCTTGGCATTTGAATGAAGATGGTGTTTAGGTCCAATCTAACCAAGCAATAGTGTGAGTTTTATGTGAATTCAAGCATAGATCATGAATCACCCTAAGTTAGTAGAAGAGAGACATATCATGGTTAGGAAGAGTGTGTATCTTAGTCACATGATCTCATCCACCCTCATTTTGTTCCATTACCACCATAGGATGAATACATGATTCAAGTCATTTTTCCTCTATTGATTGCATTACATGGCATAATAGGAAGCATGTAGTTCAGATTTGCATCATAAAATAAATATGTAGTTGCATGAATAGCTCAATCATATAAATTAGTATGCATAACAAAAATTCATCCAGTTACATTTTGTATTTCATATTCACAAAGGTGTAATGTATGCTTTCCACATATTTCATGAATAAAGATATCAATAAAGTTGTATGTATCCTTACTCCTTCTCCTAGTTTTATATGGATAAAGAATATCATTCATGTATGGTTAATAGAGGGTGAGAGAAAAAGATAAAAGTATAAAGGATAATGGAGGAAAAGTATATTGAAAAAAAGGAATAATATCTCTTTATAAATAATAATATTATGAAATTCTATGTTAAATCACCTTCCATCTATACTCATGATTAGGATGAGGCATTCACAACATGCGTCATTTCACCAGAAATAGTAGGCATTATGACACATTCAATTTCATTGCATCCATCATTTAGGTGCATCATTATGTTTTATCTGTATAAATGACTTGGGTTATGTATGAATACTATTCCATGCCACCCATTCCATATACCTGCTTCTCTACAAGGTAGGACACCAATAAAGATCTATCACCTTCTTTCATGAGTATTTAGGAAACTACATCTAATTATATGATATTTTGAATAGAGAAGTGTAGATAGGGAAATCATGTGATACACTCAGCATATTTCAGATTTTCCATGATATCTCTCTACTCTAAGTTAGTTGTGTATTTAGCAATCCATTTTTGATGTTTTACATCTTAAAAATTGGTTTCTTGTATAACATATGCTTACTATGTGGTTTGAAAGGACTTATTTGGATTTGTTTAGTTGAGGATTTTTGGGATTATATAGTTCACATATATGTCTTTGTTTTTACTATTTCAGACAAATCCAAATCATTTTTGCTCAAGGTGAGCAATATTCAATTTAGGGGATGTTGATGCACACAATTTGACGATTAAATTTTAGGCTACTTTAAGCATGTCTTCATGATAAATTCTTCAATATTCATGTGTTTATATATATTTTGCCTAAATAACCTGAGATGGATCTTGTTCATTCATTTTATCTTATTTTTATGAAATTTATTTGAAATTATATGTTTATTATGACCTAATGCATTGTTTTCTTTATTGCAGACAAATCAAGTGCAAATTGGAGAAATTCGGTACCACTGACAACATGATGGTACTACCTACAAAGAGAAAAAGAAGGCTTAATAACAAAGACATCTCAATAGCAATCATATGAGGTTCTATACCACCATGATGTCACTGACAATCATCTTGGTGGCCCCGACAAGAAGATGAGAAAGCCTTAGTAAATTATCAATATCACTGATGGTTAGATAGGAGGTGCTAAGATGGACTTACCCTATTTGAGTACAATGACAACAACATGGCACCTACTTCCAAGTTGATGGCGTCAAGATTTTCCTGATAGTCTTGATTAACAAAGTTAGCACCAAATAGTTTATTGGATAATTTCTATTTTAGCCTCTTCGGTGAAAACCTAATAGGACATCCAGAGGGAGGGCATCATCCATGTTAAGAGAGACTAGAGACCAAGGAGACAGAGACAAGGAGATGTGGAGCAAGGTTCATCCCAAGACTAGTGAGGAGCAGTTTAATAGATGAAATATCATCTGATTGTGGCAATCTTCATAGGGGAGTAACCTTACACCTGGGTATAGGGGTTTTTACATTCTCTATGTTGTTTTTCTCCTCCAACCTTTCTTTTGATATCATGGCAAGCATGAGGAGCTAAACTCCTTATTCTTGAGGACCCAGTAGTAGTGTGTTGTTGATTTTGTGCATGTTTATTTATAATATAATATATATTATTTTCCTTTGAATTTTGATAATGGAAGTTCACCGTTTCCTTATTTATGTTTGATAACTATGAATATGTGTTAGATTGTTAATTGCTATGAGATCCAGATTAATAGTTAGAGAAGCCATTATAAACATAGTCAATAAGGAACTGTGAGAGCAGGCTAACCATTATGAGGCAGATTGTCTAGAGAGATGTTACATCACTTTCTATATTAACACTTCCACAATGGGTTCATAATTAGGTTAAACAATGTACTACACTACAAGAGTGGATAGTGCAAGTTGTAGACATCTATTACCCAAAGAAATAAGAAAAATTATTTAATTGGGTAGAATACATGCATCATTCACACTATGGTGAAGTTGGTATCCTAAATATCCCATAAATATTATTCAAAAACCATTTTGTTTTTCTTCTGTCTAATTTCATTTCTTGGCTTAATCACTCAACCAACTCTTTCCCTAGGCCTAGTTGTTCTATTTTAGTTAGTAGTAGTTTCTTATAGGACAACTTCCTAGGATCAACATTTACACATCTTTGAGTTCCTTTACAACTCTGACATGTGCACTTGCATTTATCATGCTTACATAAGTCATGTCAAGTGGCAGGTGAAGCAAGTGGTAGGTGTAGTAGAGTGGGAAATTTTGCTCTAGGGGTGTTATTTTCCTACAAGTAAATTGTGCATGACCCACCATCCCACCCCCTACACATGTTTGAGCATCATCTAACCATGTATATGAGGGATAAAGCAATGTCACCCATTATGGAATGAGGAAGTTCATTACAAGAACACAGATCAAACATCAGAGTTTATATTTTTTATTATAGGTTATATTATTCATGTTAGTATAGTCATTTTGCATAAATTATGATTTGTTTGTACTAGATACCATAAAATATACAATATGCAAAGGTAGACTAACAATCCGTTCAGCATATGAATTTGCATCCATTTTTTAAAATAGAAAGTGAACGAACATATGCGTCAGATCCAAATGATGGTAAAAATCCATAATAGAGTGCACAAACTCGCATGGGAGAATGCATATTCCACACCATGATCCTAATTGTGTCAAAGGAGGTAAACAAAGGGAAATATGACTCTTTTATGTCAATTATTCATTAAAGTATCTAACTGTAGTCAATGACAAGTAAAGATCAATTTCGATCAACATGGTCAATTTGACTAGATAACTATGTGATATGACTATAGAATCACGATCTAGAAAATAATCAAGAGAAATATAGATAAAAAAAGTGTATATTCATATCAACATGGATAGATCTATAAGTATATGGTATAACCATGACAAAAGATCTCATAATCCTGACAAGAGCATGTTTAAATAATGAACAAGTAGTGATTGAAGCAATAAGAATACAGAAATGGTTGACTCACTAGAAACTAAAGTTCAATAACTAGTTAAAGAAGTTTAAGCATGTCACTCAATCATTAGATAACTAGCTAAAGACATCTATTGGGCCTTCAGGTTCATTTTATTTCCTTACAATTCCACTGCCTCAATGAGTGTATAAGGCCAATTGCAAATACCTCATTGTATTGTGAAATGAGGGAGGTCAGTTTAACATCTTGATGATTTGTAAGGGGTTAGTTTAATGCCTCAAGGAGCTAGAGAGAGTAAGTCTTACATCTCAATGATCTAAATGATAAAAAGAGGGTATGGCTGAAAACCATATAGGTGATTAAAACTAAGGTTAGGGGCATGATAATAATAAGGTCCAAGCTCAAACTAATAGGGAAGGAATTCGTTTAAGGTTCGAGGTCATACTTGGATGTTGAAATCTTGTTTATGGTCTAGAATCATATCCATAGTAGAAATCCCATTTAATTGGACCGGATTAAAGAGTCTCCATTTAAGGTATGGGGTTGGACCCAAGGTAGAAATCATTCTTAAGTTCCAAGGTAATACTAAAGGTGGAAATCCCAGTAATGGTCTGAAGTTAGACCCAAAAGGAAGATATCACATATGAGGTTTGGAGTCAGATCCAAAGGTATGGTGTATGAGATGCTAATTTAGAACCAAAGAAGAATATAAACTCAAGAAAGATAGAAATAATTTAATTTTAGGTCATGATCCAAGATCTTGTTCAAAGATTTCTATTTTACTGACAGTTTCAACTATAAATTGATGAATAAATACTCAAGCTCAACTTTTAATTATGTTTTGAGTGTTAAATTTGAAAATTTTACCCCCCCCTGATTTTGATGAGCCTTATCAGTCACTTATATTGTCTAGTAATATATGATTCAAACTTGGTCATGCTTATCCCTTTCATTGATCCCAATATATGAAATAAACCATGAAACATGTGTAATATGGACTTTCTAAATATCATTATTTGATGCTCAACTTGATTATATGCACTTCAAATCATCATGTTTTATCTCACACCCACATGCATAATGCGCACACGCATTATGTGCATACACGCACAGGAGGCTAAACCCTCGTTAAAATGAATGTTCTTGCCTCATGTGCTTTATCACTCAACTGGCATCTAAAAAGCCTCTTCAAGCTCAATCTAGATGCTTTTGAGGCTAGATCAATAGCTTGATATTTTTTAGCACCTAAATTCCATGTGGATCAATCTTGTGCTCCTTTATGACTAAATGACCTAAATATGACATCGGATGTGACCTAATGTGCACGATGCTCAAATTAAGATGTATTATTGTACAGATATCACCCTAATGGTCATCCATGCTATTTGTTGTACTCAAATCAATAACTTGTTTATGTGTATGACACTAAATCAAGCTTGATCTCATATTTACTCTAATGTTGACTATCTTTCATATAGTGATTCAACATAACTTAAAGGGATGATCGTGATGAATAAGTCCTTAATCTTACACAAATCTTATGTTTTCCCTATTAAGATCCATGAAACCTAAGTTTCAAATCCATGATCTTGTTAGGATGTTTCACCCTAAGTTGTGAATGATTTATGATTTAGTATGTAGCTTGATGATGAAGATTGCATGAATATTTGAGATGTCAAAATCAATCATCATAATTAATGGAATTTAGTTTAGGTGAAACATCCACCCTTGATGAATATGTTTATGATGACCTAAATATTGCTTTTGTTAATCATATTACCCTTGCTTGTAATGTCAAGATCACTTCGATGGACTCTTTTCAAAGATCTAATCTTGTCCTTAATGCTAGTTTAGCCATATCCAGGTACACTTTATCCTCATATTGGGCAGACCGGTGGTATTAAAAATTACATGTATGTATATATTATAAATGCTTGGCTTTATATACTTGTTTGAGATACATGTTCCCTATGATTACTATATTTTGTTCTTGAACATTGTATGTTGAACAAGCTTTAAAACATAAATAGATGTCCATTATACAATCTTGTACACCTACTTGTATTCTCGGGGTAAGGACACAAGGGTGGGTGTCCTACTTGATTTATCAAGATAGGGCAGTCCACGTTGATACAAGGGTTATCTCTTAGTGATGGCCTTGAGGTCCTTTACAAATAGGATTAAATCTTGACAATTTGTTTTATAGTCCCTCATATTGAACAGGGTACATACTTAGGTTTGACTTAAATGTCCCTCAAGGACCCCCTTCCTTTGATAAGTTGGTCAAAGGCCTTATGATATTGTTGGTGAAATGTTAATGAACTTAAAATACGTTGGCATGTTAATAAGAAAGTCTTTTGATGCTATTTATTCCTTTCTTGTTACTACATTATGCTTTTTCCAAACAATATATGTTCTCTTAAACTAGTACTTCTATATATATGTATAACGTGCTCGTCACAATTGTGCTAATGTGTACCCATTTCATGGTTTTAGGTAACATGTGCATTATGAATCTCTTACAATGATTGTTGCTTCCACTCAATACGATAATTTGCTCTTACTCTGGGAATATATAATGACAAAAATAGAGTTCACGTGATTAATATATGGGACCAAAGATCTTGTTAGGTTTTAGTTCAGTAGCATCATTTTACACTTTGTTGTCTCATACCTTAGTTGTTGCTTGTGATTTTATTCAAGAATGTGTTATGTGATCCACTGTACATACAGGAAATTGTGTCTTGTTGCCTTTGGCTTTCTAGACATTACGAGTGAGGATTTGGGTAATAAACGGTTCCATGACAAGTTTATTGCTAACTTAGGTGTAGATTCCACCCTAGGTGTATTATAGTTTATTGTCGTAAATTGTACTTCCAGTTCCACCAAACTAGGAAATTAATAATCATTTTCTATGATACAAAATTTCCATGCATGTATGGATAGTATTTAAGGATATCTTCCTCCAGTTGGTGTGTATTACCATAGTCAATCCCATTGTTGTTGAATTACCACCACCTAGGATGTGATGCAAGCGTAGAGGTATAATTGTAGCACTTTTAACCCTATTATCTACTTTGCTTGTTGAATATTGGTTGGGTTTCATTTCAGACCAGTGATCTTGTTATTGATCATTGTCATTTTGACTTAGTATTTGATCTTTGTAAAGTGAATTAGGGTCCACTCAATTTTCCTATGGCTCACTAGGAGGAGGTAATGTCGTCGTATGCTCTACTAGTACCAACTAAGTTGGAAATACTGGAAAATATTAGGTTTAGGTACATTTGGTGCTATGATAACATAGACTATAACTACATTATCCATGTGATTGAGTGTTTTTTTCCTAGAGACTAGCACTTCCACTTCCCATTCAGTGAATTGGTTATCACCTAGAGTGAGTTCCTAATATCACTAGTTTGACCTTTAGGTGGATTACAAAATTTTAGGGGTGTGAGAAGGTTCATTTTCTTACGGGATCAAACCCATTTGAGAAGGGTATGACCTCAAAGTACAAGGTTAAGTTTACATGACTGCACTCAATTTTGAAAGGGAGAGTGTAACATAACCAAACTCATGTATATTTTCATTTAATAATGTTTTTCATATGTGTTTTTCCCTTTGGGATTGGTTCAAAAATCATTTTCTCCAATAACAGATGATAACATGTAAACTAGGAATTAATAAAGGTGGTTCTTGAATTAAATGGTCATATTTAGGTGTTTATAATGTAATTAGTGTACTTAGGGTTTCTATGTACTATTGAAACTATTTTGGTATCGAAAATTTGCTCTAGGACCTTTATAGGTTAATTTAAATTAAATATAGAATATGAATTTAAAATACTTAAAGGGAAAATGATTATATTAATAATAGTTGTGGGGTCATGTTTGTTAAATAAAATTATATGAGTTAACAAGAATGGAAACTAGTGCCAAATTCATATTCTACATAATTTAATTATCTTAGGTGTCAAGTTTCACCTTTTTTGGACATTAGTTACATGCCTAATTACGACAAAGAAGGAAATTAGTAGAAATTTTTAATAGATCAATAATAATTGATCATAATATGTTTTCTTTCTTAAGTATACTTTTCACATGAGAATATATTGTTCTTTTGTCCTATCATGGTATCTAGTTTTACGAAGCATTGGATGGTTGATCCAACAATCAAGCCATCGTCATCAAACTTTATTCAGTCTTTTTTTGGTGCAAACAACTTTTCTTGTGTTCCTGTCCTGCTTGTAGATAGTGCTAGTGTTGACACCCCATTCTTGGTCATTCGGTCATGATAAGACGTTCTCTCTAGATAAAGATGAAATTAATCTAACTTGTTCCACATTTTATTACCTATTTAACCCATCTCATTTATCCATTTGTCACCTGTGGAATCTTTTTTTTGTTGAGGAAAGGTAATGAGATATATTAAAAATAACACATCAAGCAAGCGAAAACCTGCTTATGTGGAACACCTACAGAATGATTTGGGGAAAAAATGTAGCGGAAAGAAAAAGCTGAATAGAAAATAAGCGTAAGAAAGACATTGTTCAGCTAACTAGGGGGAGGCACCCCTTACACAAGCCCCTAGCGAGAAAAAAAATTGCATCCTAGAGATTTTCCTGATTGAGCTGCCCTTGAATCATAAAGATTTGTCACATTTGTTGTTGTACTAAACTGACTCCAGCCTCATCGTCCACCATAGCTTTAAGATCACAGAGAAAAGTGGCTTCTGATTCACCTTCCTCTGATTCAACCAACCTCCCTTCTGCTAATTTTCCTGCAGTTTAGTAAGGATGTGAAGATCGACATCTATTTGAGTTATAACATTTCTAGCCAAATTTTTGTTGTTGTTGAAAGTTCTATTGTTCCTTTCATTCCAAAGGTTCCAGCAGATTGTGGTGAAAAGATCACTACTTTTGAAATTCTTGTAATGTCTTAAAGGTGTTATTTGGATGGGGAAGGTGACTTCCTGGAGATCAGGAAGGCAATTTCGCATGAAATGTGAAAAGATTTTTCGAGAGAATGAGCATATAAAGAAGATGTGGCTGATCGAGTCACTGTTATTTTCACAGAGGGCACATCTGAATGGACCAATGAAACCCTTTTTAGTGATGTTTTCACCTGTAAGAAGTTTATTTTGTAAAAAAGCCATAAGAAAGTTTTGTATTTTTGTGGCCATTTTTGTTTCCAAATCTTTGATGTTGTAGGGGAGATACCTCTAAAAGAGAGAAAATTGTAAGCAAGTTTGACCGAATACTCTTTCCCCCATTTCCAAGTGATGTTATTTGAGGTGTTGTTTTCCATAGAACTTGAGAGATGTTTGAATTCATTTTGACTTACTTGAGAAAGGATACATCTTTTAAAGGAGTTTGATCTGTTACTGGTGATCAGCGAAAGGGCTTTATCAATCCTTAGGTTGAGGAGATTAATTGGGATAGACCATGATGGTTTGAGATTTAAAACAGAGCTGTTTTCGTACCAAGGATCAGACCAGAAGGAGATGATTTTGTGAGAATGTGGAGGTGTATTTAAGATTTGTGAAATCATTTGTATATTTTTATTTATGAATTCCCAAAGTGGGGAGGCAGTTTTCCGATGTACTTGGTGCCAAGGGGGTGAGTTTTGGTAATATTTGTTTTTGATGAGATTTATCCATATTTTCTTTTTATTTTGGATAAGACAGTCAATGATTTTGGTAATGAGGCAGAGCGAGTGCGTTTCAATGTTTATTATTCCCTAGCCACCTTGATCATGAGGAGCAGTAATCGTTTTCTAATTAACTAGATGGTAATGTTTCCCAGGTTTTTCTAGTTTATGGAAATTGTTCCAAAGGAAATTTCTTCTGATTTTATCAAGAATGGATTTAGTTTTAGAGGGTAAGGGGATGCACCTCAAGAAGTGGGTTGTTATGGGTGTGATGACACTGTTAAGTAGGGTGAGCCTACCCGCGAGGTTTAGGAAGTTGTTAGCCCAGCTGGAGAGTTTAGAGTTTATTTTTGAAATTATGGGGTTCCAAATAGCATTTGTGATGTTATAAGGAGTAATGGGGAGACCCAGGTATTTGATTGGGAATTCTTCAATTTTGCATTTTAGGAAGTCCTTGAGGTTCTCCAAAGCAGATTGATGAATGTTTACCCCAAAGATGGAGGATTTTTGTATATTTATTTTTAGCCCAGAGATATAGGAGAAGATACCTATGATCCTAAAAAATATTCTGTACAGAGGATTTATCTGGGGAGGAGAAGATGATGGTGTCATCTGCGAATTGGATAATGTTCTCCTTGCATACATCAGGAGCCGAGAAGAGGCTATTTTGATATCCCATTTGAATCATGCGAGAGAGAATAGTAGTTAAAATGATGAAGAGGTAAGGAGAGAGAGGGTCCCCTTGTCTAAGTCCATTTGAATTATGGAAATAGCCAAAAGGAACACCATTGATGATGGTGGCGAAATGATTTGTAGAAATACATGCTTGGATCCAAGAGATCCATTTGTCAGGAAAATCAAAACCCTTGAGAGTCTGCAACAGGCATTGCCAGTTAACAAAGTCAAATGCTTTTTCGAAGTCCAGTTTGATGGCTAGGAGAGGGATTTTTTTTTGTGGCAGAGGTGGATCGTTTCGTTGACCATTAAAAAGGCATCTTGTATGCTTCTGTTCTTTATAAAGGCAGATTGGTTAAGAGGGATGATGTCATCCATGAGAGGTTTAATCCTGTTAGCTAATGTTTTTGTGATGATTTTGTAAGAAGTGTTTATGAGGCTGATAGGTCTGAAGTGAGAGATAAATTCAGGCTGACTATTTTTTTTATCAGAGTGATGAAGGTTTTATTTATGTATTTGATGATGTTTTGTGGGTTTGAGCTGGCATGGAATGCAGAGAGAAAAGCAAGAAAGTCATGTTTGTAATGGTTCTAGTTTGCCTAATAGAATTCTGCATTTAGGCCATCAGGTCCAGGGGATTTGTTTTTGCCAAGGTCAGAGATAGAAGCTTGTAATTCATCAAGAGTGAAAGATTTGATGAGATCTTGAGGGTTTTTTATTTTGTTTTGACAAATGGTATTCCATTGAAGGTTGTTTAGACAAGATGGGTTGTGGTTATTATTGAAGATTTTTTTGAAATGGTTTTTTATATGTGTTATGATGGATTGTTTATGAGAAGTGAGTCTACCATTTATCATAAGATGAGTTATGGCATTTTTTCTAAAATTTTGGTTACATATTTTATGGAAGTATTTTGTATTTTTGTCTCCTTCTTGATCCCATGTGATCTTATCCCGTTGTCTCCATCTTGTATCAATTCTGTTGTTTATGTGATCAAGGTTAGCTTTGATTGAAAGGACCAAAACAGGATCTGTTGATGGGTCTTTTTCAACAAAGAGAAGTTGGTCTTCAAGATTTTTTTGAACTTCAGATAAGGTCGAGGGATTTTGAACCTTCCATTTTTAATGTGGTTTTTGATGTGTTTAGTGTTATTTAAGATGTGAAGACCCATGTTTGTTGTTTGAGGGTTAGCAAGCTTCCAGGCTTCAAGACAAGATCTGGAGAAATTTTCCATGGTGAGCCAGTTGTTTTCAAATTTTAAGGGACAAGACCCCCAAGAGCAAGAAGCAGTTTCAAGAATTAAGGGAAAGTGATCAGAAATAGTTCTGTGGGAGATATAGACAGAAGAGAGTGGATGCTTATCTTCCCAAAGGTTTGAACAAATGAAATGGTCAAGTCGAGCAAAAGACTGGTTTCTTGACCACGTATATAAGGCATTTGAGGGAACAATGTCAATAAGAGAATGGTTTGTTAGCATCTGGCTGAACTTTTTATCAGCAACAGACATCGAAGAAGAGGAAGGATTTGAGTGGTGTCTATCTGAGGTTTGGGTGATAAGATTAAAATCTCCACCAAGGACCCAGGGAGACAGATGATAATTGGTGAAAAGGTAATTTAACTCCGCTAGGAATAGGGATTTATCGTAACCTGGTTCCCCATAGATACCAGAGAAAGACCAAAGATAATCATCAGCAATATTTTTAAAGTCAATAGTTATAGAAAAGTTTAGAATAGAGGATTTTTGCAAGGTTAGAGCCTGGTTGTTAAAACCCACAATGATGCCACCTTTGAAGCCCTTAGTGGGTAGCTGAATCCAGTCTGTGATTCTATTGCCACCTATAGTTTTGAGGGCGAAAGGGGTGAGAAAGGTTTTTGTTTCTTGGATGGTAATTAGATCTATATTATTTTTATAAATGTGAGCTCGTATTTTTTTTCTTCTTTGTAAATTTGCTGCACCACAAATGTTCCAAGATGAGATTTTCATGACGAAGAGAATGACTATAGCAAAAACAAAAAGACACAGATACAGAGCGAGCCTGTTAACACCTTCTCTTCGACCAACCCATGAAGGATTCGAGGTTGTTAAGAACATTTTGAGCATCAACATCCTTTTCAAAGTGGAAGCTTATCTTATTTTCAAACGATGTGAAACTATTTGTGTTGGACTAAGAAGCTATATCTTCTAAAGTCTCGAATTTTTTATTTGCTTTTTTTATATGATAGAGATGTAGAAAGTGTTGACGCAGAGGAAACATAACTGAAAGAGCGAGGAGAAGTGTTACCTTTCTTTGTCCTATTTATAATGTTGGACCCTTTGGTGTCGAATTGATGTGGCTGCAGGATCTTTTGAAGGTAGCTTGAGTTGGGCTTCTACTGTGAGCTCTCCTGATTCGAACTCTGCAGAGAGTTTTCATTTTTTGCTGAGATGAGTCTTGAAACAAAGTTATATGATTTTTTTTGTTTGGTGAATGCCAACTTTCCTTTGAAGAAGAAGGTGATGGGAAAGTGTTACTACTCAGTTTGACATTGATAGTTGGGAGAGGGGGCTCTGGAGATCTGGTTCTTTTCCTATTTGGGAGGTGATAGGAGTTTTCTGCATGTTTTGAGGTTTTCCTAGTCCAGACGTGGTTTCTGATATTTGGAGCTCTGGAATGCGTGATAGGGTTTTTTCCTTTGTTTGGGATGAACCAGGATGGTGGATGAGAGGTAAGATTAGAAAAAGCAGTGTTGTTTATAGTAGGGTGTTCAGCTGCGAGCTTGAGATGATAGATGGATTCACCAATCCTAATGTTGATGGATGGTGGAAGGGGGATAGCTGCTTTGACAGAGAAGAGGCAATAAGCTTTGATGTATTGGGAGGGATGGAGCGTATTTGGGCTAATGTATTGGAGCGTAGCCCCAATAGAATGAGAAATGCCTCTAAAAATCTCAATCTCCCACAGATGGGGAGGAAGGTTTGAAATGGCTACCCAGTCTGAGCCACCTGTTGGGGCAGGGAAAGAAACGGAGTCAGCTGACCATTTAGAAAGTCTAGCCGTAATAAAGCTTGATCCACAAGGAATGGTGAGCACTTGGTTGAAGATATGATTTATCATCGTTCCTTCAGGAACAGTGTAAATAAGCTGGGTGGGCGAGAAGATTTTGGGTTTGAGGATGGTATGGCCAGGAATAAGAAGAGCCAAAGCTCTAGTGATGTCGAGAACGTTGATTGGGTTGTTGTCCAAATTATTTTCTATTGAAACTAGGATGCTTCTGAGGGAGAAGACTTTGAGTAAGCGCATGGAGTTTGCAGGGAGATCCATGGCAATAGCGTATTCTAGGTGATCAGGAACCTTCATTGTTGGTAGGGAGGGAGGTTGGTTTTCACTGGGGGTTTTGGCGGATGGGGTCTTTGAAGTAGGGTTTTTTTTTTAGTACAGAGCTTAGTAGGGTTTCTAGGCGAGTGAAAGGGTTTTGAAATAGGAGGTATCCCTGAGTTTGAGTTTGAGCGACAGGAGAAGGATGCTTCTACATGTTCGGGCAGGAGATTTGCGAGACATGCAAAAGGGTTTTTTGAAAGGTAATGATGATGGGTGGGCGCAGCATTTGGCCAGGAGGCAGGAGAAAGCCTTTTTGAGACAGCATAACTACTTTGGAAAGGAGGGATTTGAGTCGAACGAGAGTGCATGTAAGAGAGGTGGAGTTTTGGCTGGTATATTTTCCTGTTAGGGTGGGGACGCGCCATACAGAACCTTTTTATGTGCCCTAGGTGACCACAGCCGAAGCAAGTGCGTCGAGAGAAACATCTGGAAGTAGAGTGGTTGTTTTTATGGCAGAGGGAGAAAAAAAGGGCTCGAAAAGGTTTTTTTGGGGGGACCGCAGTCCAGATTTGGGCGGTAGGGGTTTTTTCTAGGGTGTCGTTTATGAGATAGGAAGATTTTGCATGGCCCAGGACGGGAAAAGAGAGGTTTAGATGAATATTGTCCTTAGGGATGATGTCCCCTAGAAGGGGATATATGGGAGGGAGGGTTTTGTATAAGGACGATAGATTTGGCTTGTAAAATTTCCCTTTAATGGAAGGAGAAGGAAAGAGCTTATACCTTTCAGTGATGGAACTGCCTTGTTGAACCGGGGGAGATGTGAAATCATCGTCTTCATCCTTTGACCCTGAAGAGATGGAGATGGGCCAGGATTTTGCACCCATAGGTGGTTGATGTTCAGCTCTGACAAAGAGTTGGTCCACTGAGTTGGAGGATGATGAACTATCTTGACCATGTCTTTTGAAAAGGTAGGCAAGAGCTGGGGGAGTTTCATGGAAGAAATCTCGAACCCACACACAGAAGGTGCGATCAGCAAAAGGTTGAAGGAACATCGACCATTCAGGTTGAAGATTCAGTTCCTTGCACATCTCGATCCAACCTTTCGAGATGAGGAGGAAGGGGGCTTTTTTCCCCAAGTTGTTTCTGAGGGGGTCGACCATGAAATCTTGATCTGGAAAGAGCGGTGTCCGATGTTGATCATACAGATGCCCGGTGAAACATCAAATTTGTGGTAGATCCAGGCTCTTGGCAGAGGGATGGTTGTTGAGAAAGAAGGGTCGGCGAGATGGATTTCGATGAAGGGAAAGCGCAAGTTCATGTTGTTTGGGGATGTTGGGGTTTTTGTGATGTTGTTGGGCACCAAGGGTTTATGCTTCTGTAAGGCACGGCGAAAAGCAGAGATCATGCCTGATTTGTGCATGCACAGAGATTTTAAGCATGAGGCGAGGGTGAGGACGCCTCCTGTTCTCATATTGTAATACGATCGTTTGGTGGAGCTTTTATTGCAGAATACTGGGATAAAGTAATGCTGATGTGATTCTGGTACCCGGCAAATCTAGGGAAGGGTTTGTAGCCGATAGAGAGGATGGAAAGGGGTATTCAATGAGATGTTTTCTGCATGCTTCTAAGTTCATTTGAGAAACACGAGGTGAGGTGTAACAGATGTAGATAAACACGAAATTTATTGCACTCTGGTTTTGAAGGGGACAGAAGAATGGAACGGGGTTTCACCGCGAAGAGTAATGAGGCAGTCGGGGGAGATGGAACTTGATCGACGAAGCCTGGGAGCTAAAAACCGAAAAGGTCTGAGACGTTGATGCTGCTTAAATCAGATGTTGCATGTTCAAAATTTCTCAAACGCTGGAGCCGATTAAGGAGATGATACCATCAGCCTACAAAGAGAAGAAGAACAGGGGGAAAATTTACCTGGGAAAGGATATTCTTTTAGACCCTGGTGAGGGAGAAGCTGAATCCCGAAGAGGGGAAGATGGGTTTTTGATGCCGTTGTCACGTGGGAGAAGGGGACAGTGGGACCTCGATGGGAGAGAAGGGTGAAAACTGAGTAACCTGAAAGGTAGGAGCAGAGACCTGAGAAAGCAGAGGAAGGGCAACTCCGTCGCTGAGAAGATGGGGCAAGCGGCAGGTGGAGCTCGCCGGGGAGGGAGCAACCGACCTAGGGGGGTGACGAACCGGATGGAGAAATCTAGAGAGAAGTTGGAGTTTTCTCCCTCTAACTTATCGTTTCTCCTGTTAAGGTTGAACTTTCACCTGTGGGAATCTTTTAGGACAAAAAATCCATTCTATAGACTTAAGTGCATTTGCCCTTTGTTGATCTTTATACAGGCCTTTTGAAATAAATTTCCCAATGAAATATTCATGAAAATATATCCAAATCCAAACCTAGTTGGAAATTAATTATCTATTTTTATCTCTTTGAAATTGATGTTATTGTTTTAATGGAGAAGATATTCAATTTAAAACCATATCCTTTTGGACAAGTAAAGAAAAAAGGGAAGACTTGTGCCTCAAATGTATATACCTCCTCTTCTCTTTATTTTTGAAGTTTTAGTGCTCAATGATACAATATCATAAAAATGAAATCCTATTTGAGATACACTTAGAATCTTATACAAAGTTGGAGACTCAGATAAGGAAGGCCCATGTTTCCTTCCTGGGGACACCCAAGCAGAACAGTAGATTCAGCTAGGATTCCATGTGACAAAGTTAGCATTGCTCTAGAGGTACACCTTGTAGTAACTGGCATTGCATAAGGTTCCCTCAGAGCACAAATCTTGTATTTTATTTCCTATTCCTGATCTAATGGTCATTCTGCTTGCAAAACTTCTTTCTCGACACTCATGCCTCGATCCTCAAAAACAAGTATATATACCCCACATATCCACCATCAATCAACACCCTTTTGACTTTATAGAATAAAGAGACAAAAGTGTCACATCTTGCTTTGACTCTGCCAATGGTTGTGTAGAAGATCCTTCTTCTAGAGTAATGATTTCTATACACTAGGAGGTTGCAGAAACAATAAGGAGGCACCAGAACCTCTATATTTAGTTGTTAATTCTAACTACTAGATCTAGATCACAATAATTGCTAATCTACTTGTTCTTGCATAACTATTCCATATCGATCTACTTTTCTAATTTTATTAAACTACTCAAACCCAACATATAGATCTCTATCATATGTGATCATATTATACAATTGGCTAGTTTTTTTTTACTTCATATCTACATTCTTTCTTAAACTTTAAAAGTTTTCTTCTTGCTCATAATTGATTCCTCTCTAATGCATCTTTATTAAAAACATGTGAATTTTTGCACTTTGAATCATTAAAAACACACACACATATCTCACTTGATCTAATTGTCATCTTTCTCTGATTTCAATATGTTCCCCATATCTTATCCCAATCAATTGGGATGGGTCTCTACCGTGAGAGATCCTGAGGTGGCTGGGATCCCTTAATAAAATTTAGACTTTTCCAGATGACCATGAAAAATTATATGGTCATCTAAAGTCCTCAAAGACTTGCATTCCTTTATAAATTTCTTTATTATTCTTGTTTTATTTTCTAATCCAATTAAAACCAAAGACTTTTCATGAACTTGATATTTTTTAAAAAGTACCATTTTTTGCATGATAGGGGTGTGCCTGACACCTTCTTCATTCGAGATATAATTGTCTATCAGTATTATAGCCACCTTTTCCTATTCTTATCTGACCTTGAGTGGAACTACTATTTGGTCCTTTATGTTTTCCTCTAATTTAAATGCCCATGCATCATTTTTCTTATTTTTCTCATAAAATAAGGTGGCGACTCTTAATTTCATGTTTTTTTACTAAGTCCATCAGGATTAATTTTTCACATATATTTCTCCACATGTATAACATTTTTTTACCCATCTCATCCTATTTCTACCCACCCCGGTGCACCAACGGGATTGAACCTGTGATTGGCGCTCCACCAAGCGACTGACTTACCAACTGGGACAGCCGACAAGTACTCACATGTATAATATATAGTCTTTATTATAGTCTACATGCAATGAACTTGTCATTATATATTATAAAATAATTTAAAGATAACAACTTCATTCCTATTTATTATCTTCTCTAAAAGAAATGTGTCATAAATATTTGGTGTCATTCTTCTTTAGTATTAGTGGCTACTTGTTATTTTCCTCCTTGACAAGGAATAATATTTTCTTATACGTCATCCTTATGCCTAAAATTTATGTTATTGCACATATATCACTTTTTTTACTAACATGTGTTTTTGTATTTCCACTTTTTTGGCATTATTCCCAAACCATCTAGGTGTATGTTAGCTTGAGAAGGTGCCTCATGAGGACCATGTTCTTAGACTTTACTATGAGATATCTTGGGATGGCTAGGTTTCCCTATACAACTGGTCATATGGATAAGTTAGTTATTGACTCCTCCTTTATGTTATGACACCCAAGTGGGTGAAGAATAGTAATTTATAGAATAATGTTATAATAGTGAAATTTTCCACTACTATGTAAGAATCATTGCTATGTGTATCATACTTTTGATAATTGAAAAAGGTACCTACCTTTATGCTCCTTGGTGCTTTTGTATTTGAAAGGATTTATTACTCAACAAGTAATGAGTGATCCCCTCTTTGGTCACACTCATTACATAGTGGTAGGTGGTGTGTGTGCAAGACACATACACTTGGGCTTACAAATTTGTAGACCCTAAAATGGTCACACTCAGATACACACACAAATACTACCCCGCAAGTGCACAGGATAGTATCATAGTATAGGAGCAAGAAAGTTAGGGGTCAACCCCAAGGGAGAGAGGGGGCACTAGAGCTTAGTTAGTTTTGGCTAGGTTCCTACTGTAGAGTCTATAAGGCTTTGATGTTTTTTTATTACACTAAGCTAACCCTAGACAATTTAGTTCTAATTCACAAATAAAGAAAGATAGGCAAGAAAAAGAAATTTAGAATAAGGAAAATGAGTAAGAGATACACTACAGAAAAAAGATAATTTAACTACATGTGTTTGGGTTACATTTCATTTATGTGTAGCGAGAACTATTTTTAATTACAAAGTATATTTGTGTAACGAAAATAATTGTAGCTAGCTCTATAAATAAGATATAACTACAATTTTGTCTCCTTTTAATTGTATTTAGAATAAATGTAGTTAATTGAGTTATTTAAAAGCAAAAAAAACTCCAAAATTTCCCTTCCCCCCGCGCTCTTTTCAGTATCCTGATTGTTTCCTGGTTCTTCCCCCACCCCCATCCCCCCTGTGCGCAATGCACTGTCCCTCAAAACTGTCTTCTGCCATCACCAGCCTCCCTCTGGACGTCGCTTGTCTTCCACCGTCTCCCGCCTCCCTCCGACCGTCGCCCCCTTCCCTCCTGCATGCGCCTGCTCAGAACCGTCTACCTCCATCACCCGCCTCCCTCCGGTCGTCACCTTGCTAGCCGATGCTCGCTTCCTCTGCTTCTTCCGGTCGGCATGTGCCACCTGCCCCCTCTATTTCTGGCTCCCCCTGTGTGGCTCCTTGTGCGGCACCTTGTGCATTGGCGCCCGCTTCCTCCAGATTCCACCAGCTATCTTTGAAGACCTTCTGCCGGATCCACTCCAATTCTCTTGTTGATCAGCTTCCTCCCAGCACGGTACACATTTAGGGGCCGTTCGGCTGTAGTTTTTGTAAGTTATAGGATTCAATCGTATTTAATTTTCAAACCATTGTAGTTGCAGCAGACAATTTCTATTGTCTAGAGAGCCGGGTGACACGGCTACCTATATGAATACGTCCTTTATAAATGCAGTCATGCATGACGTGCTTTCAGAGTTGTGTTCAGGTGGTATATATATTTGTTTGTGTTCAATTTCAGAGCAATTGCATGTGAGTTTGGTAGTATATTTGTTTGTTTGTGTTCAATTTCAGAGTAGCCGAATGTATGTGAGTTCAATTTGTCCTAGTTAGAATTTCTACCTTGCTTTCTTAAAACACACAACGTATTTGATGTGCTTTTAATTTTCTCAATGCAGCTCATGTGTGTCTGGGTATCTGGCTATAGATGAGCTCCTTGCTGGAGTCTATAGAGCCTTCTCCGTAGTGGCTGCAATCTCAGGTTTCTTAGTGTTTGAAGCTCCTTAATGGTCTACTTTCTCTGAATTTGAATCCAGAAGTTGTTTGTTGTTTTTTTGAAGTACAGGTATCAGTCATCTTTCTTGAGGTTCCAAGGTCACAATTGATTAAACACTCTGAAGGTACTATCATGCCTCATTAAAAAAATTAAGGGACTCTACCAAAGAAATGTTATTTGGGAATAAACAATGATAGATTGGTATGCAAGTGTTTGGTTCTATTGAGTGTACAGGGCCTAAGTAATTATCTCAATTTTCTTTTTCTAATAACATCTGATTTGGAACAATCCAATATCAATTTTAGGATCTGATACCATTTCATATATGCTAGCAGATCATCCTTTTTTTTCTATTTTGCTTTCACTATAGCACAAACTATCATGAAAAGAACCATTGGTTTGGTTCAATTTGGATTTTGGCATCCGTTTTCTGTCTTATTTTACATATAGTAGCTTCCCTACTAGCAAAATTCAATCATTGAGTTTGAGGATATGTATTGGGTATGTTGTCTTATACTACTTTCCAACGATCTATTTTCTTGATTGATGTTCGTTGTATTTTCTCTTCCAGTGCACCTTTTTCCATTATAGGTCTTCAATTATTTATGTAAACAAGATTATAAGTTTACTGAATCCAGACCAACTAAAGGTGATGATACTAGGAAACATTATATTTTGAAAAGGCATCTTATTGTTCCATCAACCAACCCAACATATGGACTCTTCATATTGCAAATCAACATTGTAAAGGAAAAAAGTAACTTTTGGAATGGGAAACAAAAAAAATAATATTGGAAATGGGTCATTAGTTTGTCAATTTTGGTTTCACTCTAGCACAACTCTCATAAAGAACACCAATCTTCCAGTGTAGTTTATATTTTAGTACTTGTTTTCTCTCTATCTGTTATATACAGTAGCTTCCCTTGTACTAGAAAAATTGGTCTTTCAGTTTGAGGAGGTTCTTTTACTTGGAAATGGGAGGGGGACCAGAACTTCCAATATTCAATGGGAGGGCCATCTATCTGCAGCAACACAAATGGTTGAGGAGGTTCTTTTACTTATAAGCATGTGGTATTTTTTTGATGTCTTATATTACTCCTACTACACTTTGGCGGGCTAACACTAGATAAGATATAACTTAGGTCAATTCGTGGGTCTTCATCAAAGGAATTTTCCTTGGATCCAATATATCTACCCACCCAATTATGTCATCCAACTTTTCATACTCTAATTGAGCTAGAACACCTCTAACCTCCTCAGCCACATATAAATTTTCCATCCTATTTATTCATAGATATTGCAATGGCTTCATAAGTTTTTGAGCTTTTTATTTAAGATTGCTAGCTCTTTAATCTGCACCCAGCTGCTTAGGTAAGAGGGTGAATGACTTTATCAGTTAAAAGCCACTGATTTCTGCATAACCAGGCTAGCCCTGCAACACATTTACATGGAACATGCCCAACTTTCTTGAGCCTAGAGATGAGCGGAGTAAGGAAGAAGTATCTCCGGTGAGTTCTCAAAGTTGACTAGGAACTATTTTTGAAGTTTGCGATGTGTTTTGACCATTTACTTGTAGAATTTAACAGAATAGATTATGAGAAGAAATGGCAGTTGTTTCTAATCCAGAGGATTCTCCATCCAAAACTAATCATGTTGTTTGTTATAGGCTGCAGAGATGACTTGTGTGCACCTTTGTAACTGGCCTGGTAAGCTCTCAACATGCAACTGCTTAGGGAGCCATGTAAGCAGTTTTTGGATTTCCAAGTGATCTTATTGGTCAAGGAATTGCTATTTGATCCTGCCCATTATGCTTGTATCAGCTCATGGGTATGCCATTATTTCTCCCTAGTGATGTGCTTATGGTATGTCATCTATAGTGTGGTGTTATATGGCTTTCTTTGAAGCTTCCATTGACAGCTGAATAATAAGGAACACAAACCCTGCTCCTTCTAGCATGCTCTATTCTGATTCATAAGCTCTTTATTGATCTGCAGTTTTTGTTACTAGGTTCTATGTAATTAGTAGCGTAGGTTGTTGATGAGCAAGTGATGGTTGCATAAGAAATTGTGTTGATGGGGCAGTGGGGGTAATGTACTTGCATAGTTTTCTCCTTCCTTGTTGACACTTTGGGTTGTATCTAGTAGGACGAGCTCATACACAATTTTCTTTATCACATAACACATGTAAAAGTCGCTTGCTTTTGATCCTTCTTCACATTTGGTGTTCATATCCTTTTAAGTATTTGTGAAGTCATTTTAGAATAGAAATCTCTATATGCTTCTACTACGGACTGAATCAACTTTATATGCTGCTACTAGGGATTGAATCAACTCTATATGCTGTTATTAGTGATTGAATCATCTCTATATGCTGCTACTAGGGACTGAAACATCTCTGTATGTCTTCACCATGGTTGTGGTTTCAAATTTTTACTTTTTCCAAATGTTGTTAGTAGGACTGCAGTTAGGAATGTTTAAACATGAGACCACAATGGAGTCGTATGCTTAGGGGCCACAAATATGCAGTATTGGTTCCCTACAAAGTAGGGTATCTTCCGTGTGAAAACGACCTGTCTACTGGGCATGAATTCTGAGCAACTTGACTGGTTGGGCCAATGCTCAAAGCATCTTAAACTTTAGGACTCAATATGGAAGATGAAAGTGCCATCAAAGCTCTGACATTTTACATGGATCTTATGCTCAATAATGGCTATGATTCTATTGGCTGGTTGTTGCAAGAAGAGGATTACAAGTTTGGAGGTAACATATGAGCCACTCATGTTGATGATCTGGTTGGTTTTAATACATCAGAAATATTGCAATATAATTGCTACTTGAGGATGAATCTCAGTCTTTTTTGCAGGTGTTAACTACCATCACTGCCAATGATCTTATTCATGGAAACATGGTCTTGTAGATTCCTATAGAACAACAAATCATCCTTCATATCATTTAAATTATAAGATCATCTACAACTCGAGCAGAAGGATCCAAGGTATGTGTAAGAGTATAAACACCATGCCAAATCGAGCATTTTTCATGTGTGCCTCCTATAGTTTCTATGTACTGTCATTATGTTGCATTACTTTGTGATGACATTCTAACTACATGTTAATTACATGGCAATGCTTTTTTTGTTGGTTAGGTATAAAATGAAGTGGCAATGTACAAGGATTTGGAAACTCTAGATTAAAGGAACCAAGTGAAACAATTTATTCATTTGGGTCCTGGATTCTTATGTTCATTTCTGTGCAGAACCAAGTGATCGTGCCTCCCCTCCTATATAGATCAGCAACATTGGAAACCAATGTAAGGAACTGGAATTAGCACTCATGATTCAACTATCTTCCAACAGAAGAATGGGGGAACCGTTGATAGTCTTTAGAAAATCTTGAAAGGTCTGAACAGGACTTACATTGCATGTCTAAGTGTTAAAATGAAGTCGTTGCAGTAGTTTCTTCTATGAAAAGTCAAAATATGAAGGTATATATTCATTGTGTTCTACTTTATTTTTTTATTCAAGTAAAAACTACTATGTATGTAGTTGAATAGTTTTTTAACCTGTAGCTGATATATTTCCCTAGTGTGCTGAATATAGATGCCTCAAAGCAAGAAATATGTAGGCATCATGTTCCAAAGATCTCAAAATGCAATCGCATCTTTAGGGGGGCTTAAGCTCACATTATAAGGGACACCTGATCCTCAAGATATGTCTGAAAGGTGAAGTACGACTGTCATCAATTATATTAAGCAATTACCTTTACAAACATGAGTCAACTTTCCTGTATTCTTCAGGTTCCTCGCTATATTTAATAGAAAGGGGGTATCAATTTCTGAATTCATGTTGTATCACAGTGTCATGAAGACTCCTATCAACCATTTGATTGTGCTATCCAATGGGATGGTGTACTCTAGGGACTAGAGTCGGCACAGCATGTGTAGCTATGACTGCACATGCATTTCGTGTCCCAGTTTTGATATGTTGTGAAGCATACAAGTTCCATTATATGGTACAGCTGCATTCCATTTGTGTTAATGAATTAGGTAACATACTGAAAAAACTATCGGTTTTCTTGGTATTGGATATACTAGTGCTTCTTTATGATAGTTTCTTACTTACGCAGGTGACCCTGATGTTATTTCAAAAGTTCATGGACGAGAGGAACTGAAATATCTAGATGATTGGGCCGAAAATGAGAACATGCAACTGTTAAATATAACATAATACCTTCAAGTTGTTAATAGCTCTTGCTAATGTTGGGTCTTGTCTCGTAATTGCTTATTTCTTGTTTTCTTGTTGCACTTATGACGCAACCCCATCGGAATATGTATCCTCTATTGTGACTGATTATGGGATGGTAAGTAATTTGACATTTGATCATATTTAAGGAGAATGTAAGATAAATTTTGTACAAAGATTTATATCTTAGTTTCTATGTTATATCTCCTCATTGAAGTTAGACTGGAAAGTGGATTGAATTATGAAGCTGGTAACTTGGAATGCTAATTTAGTATCTATAGTGTTGGTTTGCTGAGCTTTGTTTGGAGGGTGTCGGTATTAGGATCTTTAGGGTAATGAGATGATGGAGTCTAGATACGAGCTTGACTACTGTCTTATATAGTTCGTTCATATTTGTTTTCATGAAACCTTTTTTTGACTTCATGTGTGAAACTATGCAAGTCTTTTTTTCTTTGCTTATGCATAGTGGAATAACATCATTCCTTTATGGCTATCAGTGTTGTGAGGTTTATTATCAATGGATGCTAAAGCTGCTGCTTTAGACAAAGATATGTAGCTCTGTCCATATTCTATGAAGACCTTGAAGATGCCAATGCCTCCTCAGTAGCTCTCCCATACATTTCATCTCGAGGGAGTTATGTTGAATCAAAAATAATGTAGACACCAGATTGGTACCAGATTTGTACTTCAAAGCAGTACAACAACTACGACAACATCTAGAGCCGACTCCAGTGGTTCTATTATTAGATCGCATACTTCTTTTATCCTTTCTTTTATCATTTTATCAAGTCTTGTAACCTCCAAGATTTGAACATGTGTTTCACCCATGCTCCATCTTGAGGAGGGTGTTAGAGAGTCTATATTAGCCTATTTAGCTAATAGGTTAATTAGTCAGCCTTTAGTGTCTCGGCCCATTTATATTACTTGGGACACAAGTTTCAGGGTTTCTCCCTTGCTCCTATATATAAGACAGGGGTGTCCAGTCTTGTACTCATCTAATCCCATTACATTCAATACAATCTTATATTTCACAGACATCATATGGCGTGTGCACGCTTGAACTGTGTGTCAACCTCACATTTTGGAGTCAACGACCAGTTAACCTTAAGGAGTCTTGCATTGATTTTGACTCCTCATTTTTGCTTTAGGTGACCCAACCAGTATTACCTTCCTTCTATTAAGTTGTATCTTCCATAACTCCAATATGTAGTAACCAAAGACTGACATACTTCAGTTTTTTCATATTCAGTAATAGGACCATTTCTTTAACATTCAATTAACATAATATATCTTGCCCCTACGAAATAATCACAATTCCAACTGCAATTTATATGTAACTTGTCCTTTCCATTTATCCATTTTATACTTTCTATTATGATGCATGATAATCACATACTTTTGATCCAGGATGCAATAGTGTATTGAATAGAAATTCTTTCCAATGTCTACTACAATCTAGAAATTCTTTCTAGTGTCTACTACTTCAGACCACACCTTGATTTTGAACATATTGAATGTGTCAATCAAAGTTGTTTAGTATTTGAAGATGGTGTGCTAGATCATTTGGTTTGTGCAGATTTAGCAGCTCTGTAACGAAGGATACTGCACTTGGGAAAGTCATCAAGGGACTAGAAGTTCAATTGTCTTGATAAAGCCAACAGTAGAAAAATGCTAGAGAGCACAAGGTGGGATTCCAACATTTTGATATATACAACGTCCTGACTTGCTTGCTTACTTCAGGTTATAAACAAAGATTAAAAGGTAACACATCATGCACTTGGTTATAAGGGCCTAGAAAGTGCAAGATAAACATTTAATTATAGATTTAATATTCTGAAGCAATTGGCGTTCACCATATATGCTAATAAACATTGCTCATTTCACTTGATGTTTTTTGCATGTCCATGAATATATTGGTGGTGGATACAAAACTGGCATTCACCATATATGTTCTCCTCTTTGAAGCTTGAATTTGTAAGAGATCTAAGTCGATATCTCCTCTGATTTTTTGTTCTAAACACCTTGCAGATTGAACAAGGGGTTGTAGTCCATCACACAACCAATAGGTGAGCATTTTGGACATTTTGAATAATGTTATATATATAACAAATTGTGCACCTAGTTTACAGTTGGGTATTATTGTGCCTTTTTTGTCACTGCTAGATGGAATGCCTAGAAATTGAGTTGCCACATCACATAATCACTATAATATTTCTATGTTGAAGTATTAATGTCAGTCTCAACTCAGACTCAAGTTAAGGCAATGGCTATCGAAATTGAGGTTTTTTGATGGGCCAAATGACCAAGGTGAGATCTTTACATTATGATTTTGTTTATGAGGAATTGGAAATGATAGGGTTAACTGTAGTTCATGTTTCTTTGTAAGCAGTAAACATTTACATTTTCATAGTGCCATCTACACTAAATACAAGTCTGTGTATAAGTCTCCATGAAGCATAATGTTTGTTAGCTAAGTAATAACTACACATCTTATTAGCTGGTAGGGTTTACTGCATTTTCAATTAGTTAGCTAGTCAAATAGGATAAAATGGATATTAATCTAGTCATATTAATATGCCTTTAACTTTTAGAAAATTGTGTCATACTATCTTCTTCTAGGATTAACGGTCCATTGATATCATAAACAGCTATCAGGCCAACCATGTCCACTGAAAGCTCCACCTTTGTATATCATAAACTGCTATTATACCTATGTATTATACACTACATGGCTCCAGGATAATGTGTATTGTAAATACTTATGAGTTCCTTTTTTCAATATTCACCATTCAGTTGCCTCTATTAATTATTTGGGTTGTGAACACTTAAAACATTCTCTGAGAATGCCTGCCTTCTGTTATAGCTACCTTGATTCAGTTGAGGAGGTGATCCTTTTTAGAGGTTGTGCTGGGTTGTGGATGGTATGGTCACATTATTTAGTCCATCATTTAATACTTCTTTGCATTGTGTATATCTCATGATCCAGGTACCTGAGCATATAGTTTGCTGATGGGTTTCATAATTAAATATGAAACAGTAGTGGATTGAACTAAACTTGGCCACACTTTTGTGTCAAGCTAATTTTTGTGCAGATTCTATCACTGTTGTAAGTATGTTTGGGAATTTTAGACCACTAGTGTAGTCTGGTCAGCGGTTTTAAGGTCAGATGACTTGAGTAGACCACGTGCACGCCTAGAATTAAATTCATGTGGATACTTGTGCCTTGCAAATATTGATGCATTTAATGTTTACTGTAAGTCTGTAACTGACGTGGAAGGCTATTTTGTTGTTTATATTTTTTTCTTCATTTGTATCTAACATTTGTAGGATTTTGTTATAACTATGATTTTTTATCCTCAAGGCTGCATCAATGATGATGGGGCTATTCTTTTGGTTATTATCCTTTTGTCGATTCGGTTCCTGATATATACATGTTATTAACAAGTATTTTTTAGACAGATATGAATATTCTAAACTCCAGATCTTAGCATTGTTATGGTCTTCAGTTAATCTTTCAGTCCAAAATGTTGTCTATGGTTAACCAATTGGTAACATATGAGAACTCTTTCACTTTTCAGGAATGAATCCAATCCGTTGGAGTTCATTCATAGTGTTGAATCTGGAACCTACTATAACAAGGGCAATAGAAAAGTGATAGAGGTATCCTATATTTTAATTCTACCAATCCATGAATTAGTCACGTGATTGTTTAATACTAAATCACGGATCTGATGATACCTTAATGTGATCCGTGTCTGCCACTTGAGACTATTTGCAATTATGGTGAATATGTAGGTTTGGTAGAAATGGATTCCAGCTATTTTTGTTCTTCTGTTTTGCATGCCTTGTTGAAGTTCAGATGAAAACTGAAAGGAACCCAAAGTCTCTTGAATTACTCATGATTTTCTATAGATGCATGATCTATAATCGTGAAAGTTGATGTGGCTGTAGGTCTCCATGGTCCTTTCTCTCTACCTTAAGGTTGATTCTTATTATGTTTTTGGGCTGCATTCCTTATCCTTTTCAGATGTGGACCTAGATCGTGTAAGTTCCAACTCTACACTTCCTCTTTGGTCTATAATAGTTTCCTTTGTTGTTATTAAAGAGACCTTCACTTCCACTTTATGATATTGGTAATAGCTTTATCTTTCTCTCCCTATTTTTGTGTCATAATTTCAGGTCATCAATAACATCTATATGCACCACTAACAAATCTTTGATAGTTGTTTCATGCATACACACAAACTACAATGCCTTTCTTGGATTAACCCATGTCTTCTTGTGTAAATCTCTTGGAAGAATTGGAAGCAAAGCTCATATCACCACAAGTGAGTAGCATCTTTGTACCTATATTACTGCAACCCATATACAAGACCAATGACTTCATGTATGTTGATTGTTGTGGTGCAGAAATTTGACTTTTTTCTTCTTTTGAGTAGATAGAGAGGGTGGTAAAGTGTAATTTTCTAAAATTCAAAGGTTTTGAAAAGGTAGTCATGCACTATGGTGGTATGGTTGATGGCTATTATGACATGGGTGTTTTTCCTATGAGATATGTAGGTATTTCTCAGCCAACGCAAGTTCCAACCTTGGCCTCATCTTTTGAGAGCAGTAGAGAACAATGTTGGCCGAGAGCTCATACCTAGTGGATCAGACTGAACACAACATGGATGCAATGGTGACTGGTAAGTTACTACTATATATAGTGTACTACTACTAGTTTGTTTGAAACCACAACTGCATTGATATGTGTGTTACAAAAGACTGTTTCATTTGTATTGGCTTATATGAACCCATCCACATGAGTCTGCCATCACTTTTTCTTATATGGAGGGGGGACCACCAACCACCATCTCTGGACAACAGATATAAGAACAATTATCTTATATGCTCCTAAGAACAATTATCTTAGATGCTCCTAACATCTTATGATTTGTTGTTGGTTTGCATTTCAGTGCACATGTTCTATCACGACATGCAAATGCAAACCAGAATGCATGCATACATATTGCTTCTAAAACCAATTACACCCATGAATCCATGATCACCTTTCATTAAATACAATCTGGTTTTCTGTTAGCACCGTCAGATGAATGCATTCTATTGGACAATATATGAAACCTGGGGATATAAAATGTCCTTCCAACTTAACTTTTGAATAATTTTATTGATCTTCTAGGTACAATGAAATGTGGTTCCCTGATCTATCTATACAACTTGCTGAGCATGTTACCTGCACACTGGTGCATGACATATTATGAAGATAAGGTCAACTAAGAAAAACACACTGGTATTACTTATACAAAGACACTGATATTAAACTAAAATATTCCTTGAACTCACACCACAAGGCCAATAAATGCTCGTCCTCCTCTTTCTTATTTTTTCACATATCAAAACATGATCCTTGACTACCCTTTCATAGCAAGCCTTCTTACATTCATTTATAGGTTGAAAACCATTCATGTACATGTTTGAACCAATTGAAATTTATGACAGGTAAAATTGTGTGTAGAATGGCTGTGCTGGGCTGCACGGCCATTCTGGGTAGTGGGTAGCACGGGCGTGGTGGCTAGCACGGCCGTGTTGGGCTCTGGCTATCACGGGCGTGCTGGCTAGCACGGCCGTGTTGGGCTCTGGCTATCACGGGTGTGCTGGCTACCACGGCCGTGCTGGGCTCTGACTACCACGGGCGTGCTAGATACCACAGCCGTGCTGGGCTCTGGCTACCACGGGCGTGCTGGCTAGCACGGCCGTGCGGGCGGGCCTGCTGGCATTCTGGGTCATTTTCTGAAGTTATTGTTAGTTATTTGTTTATATTATGTTAATTATTATAATTTAGTATGATTATGATTTTTTCAAAGCACTACAAATACCGTCCTCCATCTATATAGAAGTAATTTGAAGACTCTTATCTTTCAATTTGAAGGATTTACTTGATTCGATTGATATCTTCTTTTACTGATCAGTTAGTATCCATTTAAATTCTTGCAGTTCACAAATTGTCATCAGGGCAACTAGACTATATATTGAATTGTAGAAAACTGAAGGCATGAATCCCATAGATACTTTTCATTCACTTCATACTTGTCATTCACTAGGAGAAGGCGGCTTATGTAATAGGTAAGTTATGAGTAGGAGAAACTATGTTTGCTTGTTTCTTTTGTGAGCTATATCTCAAAACTTGTATGTTTCTTTGTAGGTATCCATGGTGGTTCACACAAAGTGGATGATACTATCAACTTGATGGCACTTGAGATCCACAACATACAAAAGTACAGAACGTATGTATTATGAGAAGAAATGCCAATATATTCTGATCCAGGGGATTCGCCAACCAAAACTACATACATGAACCTCTACATGACGTTTCCAATAGGAAAGGTTGCAACTCTTGTGCTTAGTCCTATGTGTTGAGAGCTCTAGGAGTTGATGAGGACATGTCACATACCTTGTTTGGGATTGGAAGATTCACCACTAAAGCTGAGATTCATAGGGTTGTTGAACTCATTGTGAATTAGGTGAAGGAACTAAGGGAGATTAGCCCTCTTTATATTGTGCTTTGTAGTCTGTAGTGGATAGATGTAGTCAGAAGAAGATATTGTATACATGTGTCTTTTTTCCATGCATATTGTAAAATAGGGGCCAGGTTAATGTCCTCCCCGTGTGTACTCATTGTTCAAATATAAATAAAAGTATCATTGTTGACATTGTAAGCACAACTTGATCTTGATTAACATTCATCTTCTTTCTTATTGAAAACCCCTCTATATTGGCAAGCGACTGACTGGATACATAATGTCTCTCACTACATATGTATGTATAGTACATGGTGTCTTTCACTACACACTAGCTATAATTACATGTGTAGCAAGTGCTAATTTTTGCTATACATGAACTACAAATACAAATTGTAACCAATGCCATCTCTCCCTACATATCATAGGTACAAATTGAATTGTAGTCATACATTTGGCTACAATTGAAACTACATGTTTATGTGTAAGGACATTTTTACCTACAATTAGGGTTACATATGAATTTGTAGTGAGAGGAATAACTAACTACAACTTTAAAAAATGTAGCCTAAACAATTAGCTACACGGGTATTAGCTATATATTATAAATGTAAGGATAAATGTAGCCAAAGCTTTTAGCTACAAATTTTGGGGTTTTCGCTACAATTTTTTTTTGTAGTTAAAGACCATATTTTTCGTAGTGATAACAGTACATTAAATGATAAAAGCAATCCTATTTATCAACCTAGAGAGAAATGAACTAGACTAGGCAACAAAGAGAACTAAACTAGAAAATAAGGATAAAAAGGGAAATTAAATAGACTAGCTAACAAGCATTAACCAAACAAAGAGATTAGGGTTTTAGCAATTAATGGGAAGTGTGGGTCATTTGGGGTAAGGTGACTATAACCTAGGTTGGGGTTTATAACATGCAAATCAAACTCATTCGTTTAGGTTCCTAAACTAAACAACAAGATAAATGCTATAGAATTACCCTAAACTACTAGTTGGTCATGGGTGGAGTAAGGTGTATGAAGGGGAACTACACCCTAGCCACCCTATACAACCTTCAAAGGCTCAATTGGTCTAGGGTTTGGGTGAAATTATAATAGGATCTAACAAGTGTAGGCTTCTAAGGTAGGTGCTATTAGGGAAATTGGGGGGCAAGAGTAGTAGTGGTGGGTGAAATGAGGGTATCTCACCTCACATCACCTAAACCTAGCCTTTATAAAGGTTCAAGCCAATTACACTAAGTGCTCCTATAGTAGCTACTTAGATCTCACACTTAGAAGTATAAGAGGGCATATGTTTGTGGGAAGATAAGGTGCTAGATAGGAATCCACTAGTTGGACCTAGGAGCAATCCTAAAATAGACTCACACAAGCCATTATCTCCTAGAGTCTAGGTGGTTTCAAGAACAAATCAACAAGTAATCCATGTTTTAACCACAAACCACAAGACAAAGTTATGGTAAATAGATATAAAATCAATATCAAATGAAATTATAAGATTTACAAGTTATTTTCCCTACATGGTATCAAAGTCACATTTTATCCCCCAAACATCCCGCCTAAAAGGGCTTAGCTACTTATGACAATGGGAAATATAAAAAGAGAGAATAATGGGGTAGAAGTAGCCATGGAGCTCTATATAGAGGAATAAATTTCCTTCTCTAGAAGCTCCATTCACGAGCACCTCCTTCCTCCAAAATGGAATGGCATGGAATAGTGATGGAAAGTTGCCACAACCCTAAAAAGATGGGTTTTGGGGTGGAAGATGGTGAAATACAAGTGGTATGGGGTATGGAATATTGACCTGATCGTTATACATTGTCCATATTTTGATGATTACTTAACTATTTGATTCATGTGTATCTAATATGTCTATATGAGATCAATTATATGTATTAGGTACATGAAGATGATGAAATTAGTAAACCCTAGTTTGCCGAAAATCTTATCAAAATAAATATGAATGCAAGTTTTGAAGATTAATAGTATCTCTATTGGAATCATGTTTTAAATAATTTGTATGGAATGTGTGACTTGTAATTAAGCTTAATAAAAATTTAGAATGCTTAATTTGAACATTTAAACACTTTTTGAGAAATTGTCAAAAATGATTACAGACTTGCTTATCGCTCGAGTTTATCCTGGTGGCAACTTAGCCGAAAACCAACCTAGGTCTTGGCAATGCCCAGGTTCGACCGAGTTTGTCCTGGTGATAACTCGACCAACACCTTAGATTAGAAAAACAAATTACATCTGGCAGTCAAGTTTCATCCCAGATAAACTTGACTGACAACTACAAATTGTTTTGTCATATAGTGTCGTCGGTCAAGTTTCCCAAAAGGTAAAACTTAGCTGACAACAATGTACAGTAAAGTGTAGAAAATGTTTTTTTTCATTTGGAGAGTGTTGCAAAACTCAAAAAAATATTTGTTGGAACACCCACAATGGCTAGAATTTTACCCTAAGTGTCTTTACTAGGTAGTAGGTAACCTCAACTATAAAAAGGGGCCCTTGGACTTCATTCCAAGTTTGCCTTCCATGCTCCCTTTCTATAGTTCAGTGTTTTTCCTCCAAGAGACCCTAATCTCCCTTAAGCTATTTTACTACTCTACATCCAATTTGAGTTAGGATCCTTGTAAGAGAGATGCTCCAATGTACATCATGTGAAGCTATCCGCTCCTCTTCCCGACCTCTCTCTAGGAACATGGTGATTTGAAGGTGAACCCTTGAAGAAGGAAGGGTTGATCAAAGGCTAAAGATATTTTAAAATGATGGGTAAGTCCTTGGCGAGGGCAGAAGATTCTTGGTATGTAGATAGGTAAGTCCTTTTTAAAGGTTGTTTTCTCCTTGACCCAAAAAGGAATGTCAGTTTAACCCTTGTGCTTGAAAAGGGAGGTCTATATGTTGTAACTATTATAATTGACATGGTCAAAAATCCTAAAGGTTGACCCATCTAGGTAGTGGATGTATATCCCTAGTTTGGAGGTTGGAACCACTATACATCTTAGCCAAGTTTTGGTGTTTGTTCAATCTCTCTCTCCCTTACCTTTCAAATATTGCAATATCTTTTAGCAAATATCTTTAAGGTCTAACATGTTTTGTTTAAGTGAATTTATCTCTATTCACCCCCACTCTAGAGCCGATAGATCCAAGAATTGGTATCAGATCTTGGTTTTCTTCAACTAAGTACTCCAACGAGTAGAGAAGATGGGTGAAAATATGTTGGGATCTCTCAACATAGGGTAGCTTCTTCATGGGTCCACCTATCGTTCTATATTGGAAGAGGAGAATACAATTATATATTCAAGCCATGAGATATGACATGTAAAAAGGTTGTTGGATTTCCCTACAAAGAGCCCGAGGGAGAAGTTGTTACATGGAATGAAGCTTCCTTGAAGAAAGATCAACTCAATACTAAAGCTATTAGCATCATCTGCTCCGGCCTCACTCCAACTGAGTTCAACCAAATTTCTTCCTTGGATATAGACTATGATATTTGGAACAAGCTTTGCTTCACTTATGAAGGCACCTAGCAAGTCAAAGAATCCAAGGTGTATATGCTCAATGTCTTGAAAACTTCAAGATGGGAAAGAAGGAACGAGTTGTTGAAATGTATTTAAGACTCAATAGTCTTGTTAATGGGTTTGTGGCTTTGGGTCAACCTATGGATCAAGGTAATATAAGATCAAAGATACTTATATCTCTTCCCAAATAGTGGCAAACAAAGGACACCACCATTGAAGAAACAAAATCTCTTGCCAAAATTCTTATTTAAGAGCTCATAGTAAATCTACAAGCCTTTGAAATGGACTTGACAAGCAAGAAGAAGAAGAGAAGCCATAAGAGAAAGAAACTAAGAAGGTGAAGGAGAGTGCATTCAAGGCTCAAATTGAAGCTATTGTGCAACAACAAGTCATTATCCAAGCTTCTCCATCCTCGAGTGAAGATGACTCTCCTAGTGATATTGAAGCCCATTACTTAAAAGGAAAGCACTTCAAGGGTAAACCCTCCTCCTCCATTCCTAGATGCTATGAGTTTGGTCAAAAGGGTCACTTCAAGAATGAATGATCAATGGCCAAGAAGTCACACCACAAGAGCAGTCATAGGAAGAAGGAGGACTATAACACAGAGATAAAATTCAAGATGGAGAAGAAAGAAAGAAGAGGCAAAGATGCAGCCCATGCCGCTTGGAAGGATTCTTCCTCTAGTGATTCTAGCTCAATGAAAGATAATGACACATTGGCCTTCATGGAATCCACAAGTGAAGATGTGAGGTAAGTGAGGTAAGTTTAAGTGAATTTATAAGAGATTCTCTTGTCAATAGATTTATGTTTCCCATTATTCTCACTCAGAGTGTAAATATAAAAAGAAGAGATTAGGGAAAATCATAAATGACATATATTCTAGAATAGAAGTGTTGAAATAAAATGAGAAAATCACAATGATAGAATGGACTCCTTGCAAGAGTAATTCCTTGACCTTGAACTTCAATATGATGGTGTTGAAACTGAAAATGGTATTTATGATCTTAAAGATGAAAACCAAACTTATATTGATGAATTTGTCATGCTTAGATCTTAAACTGTTGGACTTCTTGCTACAATTAGTGATCTTGAATATAGACCTATCTTTCCTAGTAGATAAGTAGCTAGCTTAACTCTTGAAAAGGATTCTTATCTAACTAAAGTCTTTTATTTGGAGATTGACTTATTGCATGCTCTAGATGATATTACTAGTCTTTCTTCTACTATCATAACTCTTAGTTATAATAACCATATTCTTAGAGCATCATCATCATCATCATCATCATCTAAGCCTCAGTCCCAACTATGTTGGGGCCGGCTACATAGATCATTTATTTCCATTCAGCCCTATCATGGGCCATATTCTGGTTGAGATGTAGAGAATCAAAACCTCTCTTTATAAGCTCATCCCATGTTAATTTAGGTCTTCCTCTTCTTCTATTTATAGTGCTTGAATTAATAGTATTGCTTCATATAGGTGCATTAGTCGGTCTGTGTTGCACATGTCCGTATCCGATTCGGCCCTCACGCAACTTGTTCTCAATGCTCATCACCCCCACTTTATTACTGATATAATCATTTCTCAAACATTTTTTTCTTGTCTTCCCACACATCCATCTCATCATACGCATTTCAGCCACGTTCATCTTGTTGGGACTTTGTTTCTTCACCACCCAACATTCACTCCCATAGAGCATGGTTGGTCGTATAGTTGTTATATAAAACTTACTTTTTTAACCTGAGAGGGATCCTTCAATCACATAAAACTCCAATTGCACTCCTCAATTTCTACCATCTTGCAGTGATCCTGTGACAAACATCATTTTGGACATCCCATCTATTTGAATAATAGAACCCAAATAATGAAATTTATCACATTTTGGGATATCTACTCCGTCCAACTTGGCTCCATCATTCACACTGCGGGATTGTCTGAAATTGCAATGCATATACTCAGTTTTTCTCCTGTTCATCATCAATCCATTTGATTCCAATGACTCTCTCCACCATTCAACTTTATCATTTAATCCATCTTTAGTTTCGCCAATCAAAACAATATCATCAGCAAATAATATACACCAAGGAATATCATCTTGAACATTCCTTGTCAGCTCATCCATAAAAAGAATGAACAAATATGGGCTGAGTGTGGTACCTTGGTGTACCCCAACTATGATAGGAAAAGTTGCTTTCTCTCCTCCAGGAATCTTCACACTTGCAGTAGAGGTATCATACATGTCTTTGATCAAGTCAATGTATTGGATTGGCACACCCTTTTTCTTCAAAATCATCCACAACACTTCTCTGGGTACTCGATCGTAAGCCTTTTCCAAATCAATAAACACCATATGAAGATCTCTTTTGCTTTCTCTATACTTCTCCATAAGCCTCCTTATCAGAAAAAGAGCATCTGTTGTTTATCTTCCAAGCAAGAAACCAAATTATATGTGTTATAGATCTCAGCCTCTACTCAATAATCCTCTCCCAAAGCTTCATTATGTGACTCGTTAACTTGATACCTTTGTAGTTTGTGCAGCTTTAAACATCACCTTTGTTCTTTTATATGGGGACTATAGTACTATTTCTCCACTCATCTGGCATCTTCTTGGCATTCATGATCTTGTTTAAGAGCTTTGTTAACCACACAACTCCTTCATCCCCCATACTCTTCCATACATCAATGGGAATATCGTCTGGTCTGCATGGATTTCTCATTTTTATCTTCTTCAAAGCATTCTTGACCTAAAATGGTGAAACTTGTCATGTGTAAATGATATCTCTTGTATTCATGTCACACGAGTCTCTAACATTATTTGCAGTATCTCCATTGAAAAGCTTATGGAAGTAATTTCTCCACTAGTTCTTGATATCATCATCCTTCACCAACACCCTGCCATCTTCATTTTTGATGCATTTCACTTGACCCAAAACTATTCCTTTCCTTTCTCTTATACGAGCCATTTTATATATATATATATATATATATATATCCCCTTCTCTTGTGAACCATATGCTTAGAGCATCCTTAAAAAAATCAAAGGGAAAATAACCCTAAATGAAATCCTCGAACACTCCACTTGACAAGTGGGTAGTAGTGGGCAAATGAGGGAGGACCAAAGAGCAAGGGCAAAGGTAAGAAATAGAGCAAGGGACCTCCAATATACCATACAGAGACTTACGGCTCTAAGACATCAATGATTATTCCCATTGTAAGAGTGATGATTATTATTCTACTTTTTTCATTATACGAAGAAGGGGGACCAACCCAAACATGAAATGGGTCCCCAAGCTAACCTCAGATCCCAAAATTTGAATTGGGCACCGACCTCTCCATTTCTTGTAGGAAAATGAAAAATGAATTATTATTATTAGTTGATCCAAGCACATGAATGATGGGATGAGCCATTTCAACACCTTTATAAGAAGAAAAGGAATTTTGGTGACCTTTGGGGACAACAAGAAAAGTAAAGTGGTAGGTGAGGGTGATGTAGGTGATTCACTATGTATTAATAATCTTCTTTGTGGGTGGCCTACATCACAATTTAATTAGTGTTATTCATCTTTGTGGTAATGGATATCTTCTTCTCGTTACCTCTCTTGAATGCTCACTTCTAGATTCCCTCACTTGCAATGTCATATATAAGGAAACTAAAATGGGAAATATATAGACTATTATTCATATGCTCTTAAGCCTACAGGCTTGGTCATGTAAATATGCATCTATTGAAGAAGTTGAGCAAAAAGGAATTGGTCAAAGGAGTTCCAAAATTAGACTTTGAGAAGGATGAGGAATGCCAACCTTGCACACATGGAAAGCAAACCAAATCCTCATTTAAATACAAAGGATTCATTAGCACCAAAAGATTTCTTGAACTTCTTCACATTGATCAATCTAGACCTATGAGAACTCAAATGCTTCATGGTAGCAATTATTGCCCAGTGATTATTGATGATTTATCTCGCTATACTTAGATTTTCTTCTTGATTGCAAATAGAGATACACTTGATATTTTCTCGACTTTTTTCAAATAAATTGAAAAACAAATCTTCTTTCAGAATCATTTCTATCTATAGTGTCAATGGGGGAGAATTTAAAATTTATTTCTTTGAAAGATATTGTGAAAAACCTAGTTACTTGCATAACTTTTCTCCCCGTTGTACATCTCAAAAAAATATGGTAGTACATAGGAATAATAGGTCATTACAAGAGATGGCTATGACAATCATCTTGGATTATGACACTCCCAAGAAGCTCTCAGCTGAAGCCATTAGCACTACTTTTTTTGTACAAAATTGGGTTTTCACCCATCCTTTTTTAAGAAAACCCCCTACAAGTTATGACGTGGTAGAAAGTCTTCCATAGACTTCTTTAATATCTTTGGTTGTTCATTCTTTGTTTTAAACACCAAATAGTCTCTTGAAAATTTTGATGCAAAATTTTACAAGGCTCTCTTTTTTGATGTAGCACTACTAGTACATCTTACATAGTGTTTAACATTGAACTATCTAAAATATAATAATCCATCAATGTCAAACTCATTGAAACTTACCCCTCTATTTCCAAGAAAATTATGAATGATGATGTTGTAGATGAAGTGATTCCTAGACTAAAAGAACTAGACATAAACAACAAAAGAGAAGAGGTGGATGAAGTTGTAGGCTCAAAAAAAAAGATGAAAAGAAGGATCCCACTCCGTACTTTGTGAGAGATCATCCAAAAGATCTCATCATAGGCATCCCCTTCAAAAAGGTGAACATACAAATATATTTCAACAAAGATCAAGCATACAGTGCCTTTATCTCCCAACTTGAGCCAAATAGTGTCAAAGAAGCTCTTGAGGACAATTAGTGGATCCTAGCCATGTAAGAAGATCATGAGCAATCTGAAAAGGACAAGGTGTGGACTCTAGTACCAAGACCAAGTGATAGAAAGATCATTGGCACAAATCGGGTTTACATGTACAAGCTTGATGAAAGTGGTAAGGAACAAGGCAAGGTTAGTAGCATAAGGTTACAACCAACAAAAAGGTATTGATTTCGATGAAACTTATGTTCATATTATTAGACTTGAATCTATTATAATGCTATTTGCCTTTTCTAGTCATAAATTTTTTTTTTAACAAATGGATGTTAAAAGTGTGTGTTTTAATGAAGAAATAGAGGAGGAAGTCAATGTGGATCAACCTCCTAGGTTTGAACATGACAAGCATGATAACCATGTTTATATATTGCAAAAGGCTCTTTATGGACTCAAACAAGCCCCTAGAGCTTGGTATGAGACACTAACAAACTTTTTAATTGATATCAGCTATGTCATGGTCTACTTTCTTTCTAAAACACTCTTCTAACTATTTATTAATCATTCAAATTCATGTTGATGATATCATTTTTTGTGGGACTAATCTTGATCTTTGCAAGGAGTTTATTTCTCTCATGCATATTGAATTTGAAATGAGTATGATGGGGGAGCTCACAATCTTCCTTGGATTTCAAATAAAGCAAACAAAAGTTGGAAACTTCATCAACCAAAGTAAGTACACAAATGAACTCGTGAAGTGCTTTGGGATGGAGAACACCAAGCCAATGGATACTCCCATGTCCAACACCGCCAAACTTGACAAGGATGAATAAGGTGAAAAGGTAGATGAGAAGCTCTATAGTGGTATTATTGGTAGCTTACTATATCAACTGCCTCTAGACTAGATATAATGTTTAGACTTGGCTTGTGTGCTAGATTTCAACCAAGACCTAGAAAATCTCATCTTGTATCTATCAAGAGGATTTTAAGGTACCTAGACATAAACCAAAATTTTGGACTATGTCATCCTAAGTCAAGGGACTTTACTCTTACATCCTATAGTGGTGTGGATTATTTCAGATGATTAGTTGATATAAAGTGCACGTGGCACCTGTTTCCTCCTAGGACCATGTTTAGTTTATTGGTTTTTTGAGAAGCAAAACACCATGGCTTTATCAACTACCAAGGTTAAATATATTTCAGTTGGTAGTTATTGTGCCCAAGTCCTTCAGATGAAGTAAATGATCCAAGACATTAATGTTTTCTATAATGCTTCTCTTATCTTTGTGATAACACTAGTGTAATAAACTTGTCATAAAATCCTATATTGCATAGTAGATATAAACACATAGAGATCCTCAATCATTTCCTTCATGACCACATTGCTAAGAAAGACATATATATCACTCACATAGAAAATCAACTTGTGGATATTTTCAATGAACCTCCATCTAGAGAGCAATTTAATTTTATTACTTCCATTGATGATATCTCTATGTATCCTAGATAAGATGTTCATAAACTCCTCTATGTTTTCAATCAAAAGTGTTTATCATGTGCTTATTTTGCTTAAAATACCAAGTTAAATGCTTTATTTTTGTCAGATGGTTCTTAAATCACAAAATACTTATTTTACCACAAATAGTAGCTCATGATGATTAAAAAGTGTCTAAATATGCTTTATATATATATATATATATATATATATGATAGTCTAGTAAAATGCATTTACATATGGCTCTAAGACCCTAGAATTAATTTTCTTATCTTTTTGATAGACCCTTTTGTCATCTGAGTTTGCCTCGACCAACAGGCTGCCTGAGGACTGAACTACACAAAGTGTCAGCCAATTTACCCAAGTAACAAACTCGACCGAGAATATTGTACCATGTCTGATAAGTGGGTTCAATCATCCAATTTCCTCCCTCTCAACTAGATGAACTTGATCAACAACTTCTCATTTGAGCTTGTCCTCTAACCCTACACCCTCCCCTACCTCTCTCCTAGTCTATCCCAACCTAGATTATCCTCCCTAATCTAACCCTAGTTTGGTTTTGAGTGGTTTTTTGTTGTTTCTGCCATGGTGAGATCCTATTTTTACTTCTCACTGTCTATATTCTCATCTCCCATTATGTCCAGCAAGAGGAAACAAATCTCCTTAGCTCCTACCGCATCTCTAGCCATAGGAATCCTTGGGTATGATGGTGACTCTTTTATAGATATACACAAGTTGCAAATCAATATAAGGAGTTTCTTCATCTTGTCATTTTCCCTTTTAGAACCTTGGTTAAGATAAGGATGAGTTCTTGAAGGCTATCAAGAAGCTCTTTCTTGGAAAATGCCTTGGTTCTCTTTGCGTAGAATAGTATTGCTTTTTCAATTCTTACGCTAGCACTAAGGCTTCCCATGAGTTCTATGGAAATCTTACATGGAACTACAACACCCTTGTACCTCCACCTAGAACCCAAATCACCCTTACAACCATGATTGAAAGGACTCAAATTACAATCACTGAGGAGAACCTCAATACCTACTTGATTGGAACCTTGTCCACAACAAATTGCATGTCTATCTATGCCAATCACCTAGACCTACTCTATCCTGAGGATTTATATAAGAGATTTGATCTAGAAATATCTCTGTCAGATATTCACAAAGTCTTGAAGAATCCTGACCTACCCTATAGGAACAAATCAATCCTACTATCTTCTTCTTTGGATCTCAAACACATATTGTTTCTATAATTGTAAACTGTAATATCCATACCAAGAAAAATTAAATGGACATTGCAGAGAACTCCATAGTGATTGTGTATCGTATCCTTTAGGGTATTTGATTCAAATGGGCTAGTTACATCCTTCATTACATGACTTGTTTTGACTCAGGAAATAACACTTGGGACTCACATCCTCCTTATCCCAAACTTATGTGTGGTTTATTCCAATTCCTTATTGAGAAATCCCTTTTCAAATACTTAAACTACTCTCAATACAAAAGGTGATTCTATCAATGAAACCACAATAAAGAAGTCATCCTAGTCCTTTATCTCCTCTACCCATTGTGCTTCATCCTCCGCCTAGCTTCCTCCTCCACAACTTAGACCTGATAGGGATTCCTTTTCTATGTCCAATGAGACCCTCTTGGGTTACATGATGTACTAGAATGCCTATCAGATGCAGGTCCAAGACCATCTTCACCAGGATCTTGCTCACATTATGTCAAACATGAAATTATCCAACCTTCCCCCTATCCTTCATATCAGCCATCCTTCTCTACCACTGACTATGCTATTTGTGCATAGGATCAGTTCTATCTAGCACACCAATTTGCTTATTTTGTTGCACACCATGCTCCTACTATTAGACCTACACCTAGTTCATCTCATCCACAGTTGAGTGTGACTTTGTTGCTTGCTGACTTTGGTTGGGTTTCTTTTCCCATTTTTGATCAAGCTAAGCGTTTCTTGCTTTTGGCATGTCTTGGTGTAAGAAACATCTCAAGTGGCCAGCTACTCACTCCTTTGATCCTACTGAGGATATAGAGATGTTTGAGGAAACCTATGAAGAGGTTGAGGATGATGATGAAGATTATGGTGGTGATGTAGAAGGATATGATGATCATGGAGATGATGATGGTGATGAGGTTGACACTACTCCTACATATTCCACTAGAGTTGAGCCAGTCAGTGATGAAGATTACGACCCTCTCAGGATGACATGGACATTGATGATCTAGATGTTTAGTTCTTAGGTCTTATAGTGCCCATGTATCTATCATTTTGTGAGCTTAGCATGTATTTGCATAGGGAAATGTATTTGAGGCTACTATGTATATCTTCATGTCAATCTTTGTTGTCTTATTTTGATCATGAACTAATTTCCTTTTGTTGTGATGGTAATGGTTACCTTTTGAACCCTTAACTCTTTGGTGTGTTAATATGTGAGTTTTAGTGTGTGCATTCTTATATTTTGATAATGACTTAATGTTATCAGTTCTCTCTAGCTATTTTTGTGCTTGGTGTTTGTATATGGTGCTTGTGAGTTGGATAATACCTGACCTAGATCTTCTACCCCCTCCCATTTTGATATGGCAAAGGGGGAGAAATATTCATATTGAAATTGATCTAAAATTGCATCTCTTGCTTATTGAAATTCCATAGCACATATATATATGGTGGTTGTGTTTTTGGAGGAACTAACTGTTGGGTTTTAGGGGAGACAGAGAAGGTAGCGGAAACAAAGAATTTTCTTCTCCCCGAACCCAGTCTAAAGGAATCGTGTCAACGTCTATACAGTAGGAAGTATGGTTTGTAGAGACATACCTTGTCCTGAGGCTTGCTCGGTGACGTTACCTCACGGCTTGTGCGGTATTCACCTCCGGTCTTGGACGGTGTCTGTGCAGCTCCTGGTCTCACCGGGACTATTAGAATTGACAGCTATCCTCTGAGCGATAGAAGTCTCCCACCTCTGTAGTAGTCCACACGGACCACCTGGAACTCCAATCTCCTTGTCGCATAAGGCATTGGAAGGAGTCATACCCTCCTATCAACGTACTAGTCACCGACACACTCTCCTGCAACCAGTCGCTTAGCACTTGCTCGGGCTCTCTCGGTTACCACAACCAGAGTGAATGACAACTTTACAGAGCAACTGGTGTTCTGAGTTGTACTTTTATAAGCCCCCAATACCCCTATATATAGGAGGGTCATGGGACATGGTTCTCTACCCCGAGAAATGCGGGATTAAAGCAGGAGTAGAAGGATTTGAGATTTTCCATAAAACAACCAATTGCGCCAGCTGAACCGATCGTTTCAAACATAAAACGGTCGGTTGGGGACCTGAGCCGATCGGTTCACACTTGAACCGATCGGTTGGGGCACCTGATTCGATCGGTTCACTTGTGAAATTATTGGTTCACTACCCTGGTCAGTTCTCAATTGACTTTTCCTCTTTTGTTTCGAATTGATCCAAATACCAATCCTTGTTCTAATCAAATTGGACAAGTGAAATGAAAGGAAACTTCTCACCAACCTGACTTTCCCAACTTGCTCATTTGGACCTATTGAGCCGATCAGTTCAACCTTTGAATCGGTCAGTTCAGCCTATCCTGAACTGATCGGTTCAACCTTTGAATCGGTCGGTTCAGCTTGTCTTGAGCTGATCGGTTCATCACATGAGCCGATCGATTCTCTAAGATGAGCCGATCGGTTCATCATATGAGTTGATCGGTTGGGAGTGCAGACTGTGTAAAATCAGTCAATTGCAGTTTCAATCAATCTGATACTCTAATCAATCGGTCCAACACCTTGAACACTATGATATTGAGCTATCAATTGATTGAGTGTTTAATTGAACTACTAAACTCCTTTAGTAATCAATCTAAACATCATTTGTAGATAAACTCCTCTTCCAGGTTAAATCCTATGTGTGTGACCCTGCAGGCCCATTTCATGTTGGCAGTGAAAGTTCATAACGCTTATGACTTCACAAGCAAAGAGCGGTGCCTAGTCGCACATCAGTGCTACCCAAGTGAAATAGAAAGTTGGAGAATAACTTTCAATCCTACAATCCATGAATGGTGTTACAGTGAATGTATAATTCCTTTGTCACTGACATCCCGAATGAACTCAAGGCATGGAACATTCATCATGTCAACGTTCGTTCACTTTCTTGGTCTTAGAGTAGATTGGAGGAGATATGTATGACATCAATATCACATACTGATTCACACATGTGTGCACACCTATCTCAATCCTACTCATCAAGTGGCCATGGATATCAAACTCCCTCGGGAGGGACAAATCCCATATCTATCACTCACCCCTCAAAAGCCCCATGTGTCAAAGCCACCCAATCATCACCTTTATAACAACCCATGTTTTAGGACTGTGTTTGATGATGTCAAAGTGTACCTAACGACATGTGTTGAGTGTAGTGATTTCAGGTCAAATAATCACACTCACCACCATCACAGTGAGAACTGACTGTGACTACCATGTCATGGTTCCATGTGTCAAACTCACGGTGGGTCTGTTTGGTACACTTGTTCTCTAACAAGTACCTATGTGTTTGGTTTGATATCTCCATATCATGACTAACGAGATTCTATCATCAACCAACACCACAATATAGTCTTGTGTGTCATTGTTGTCTATCTACCTTCCACAATGACATCTGACTAGGGACATGATAAGAATGTACAAACTCTTAGCATCTGTATGATCTCATCGTTCAGGTCCTGAACCTGAAAGCATACGTCATTGAGTATTGTCATTCTCTAGACATTCAATCTGTTCTATCATTATCTCATATGATTGAACTAGAAAGAATTGGAAGCTTGCCTTTGATATTTATCAAATCAATCTTAATGTATCCCACCAGTCATCCCATGATTGGCTCTCAGGACATACATACAAATAGAATCCCACTTGCACTGCAAGCCAATCACCCTTGAATCATATTCATAGTGATCTTCAAACATGTCCCACATGTTACTGTGCTCTAGTGCTAACGTAGTAAGTTATGGCAACACCTTGCCAAAGTCGGTATTAATTGCATGTCTCTCATGTCTTCATTGTATGTCACACGTATGAGATGGAGTTGCCGTAATATGTGATCTAGTATTCCTTTGCTAACCTTTAGCCACATTGCATGACCAAGCACTCCTAACTTGTCATCAATGACCGGAATATCTATAAGTTCATCTCTATGAACTCCCAGATCCATATAGTATCCACTAATGTTCTCTAACATACAGATACTCAGTTTTTCCTTTTAAATGGCTTTATTGGAACGTTTCCATTTATCAACAAACATTCACTTTTATATATCTCATATATATTTTGTGATTAATTTTCTATCCTTTTCAGAAGTTCACTTCAGTGTAATTCTTTACAGTGAACCCTTCCTTATTTCCATAGAACTAGTACTTCTCAAGTACTTATCAAGTTCTTATGGTATTCTAGTAACCCTTACTGGAACTAGACAAACATCCACTCGTCATGTCTCACATACGAGTTATCAAGATGAGCATATCATATTGTCATGTCCTACATACAAGATGATAAATGTGTTTTGTTATTGTCATGTCCATACATGCAAGATGATGGGTTGATTACATACATGATAGATCCTTAGTGTTTCCATTCTTCATAAGAATTGGACACTTGGCTCTGGAATACTAACTCCATGTAACATGGATAAGTTTTCTCCCACTGAATCTGTGCACACTGAACCCTTCAGTATAGATTGCTAATGTATGCTCTCTCTTTTCAGGTCAAGAGGTTTTTTTCGAGAACTATCTCTATAGATCTATATTCCTATCACATAGGAAATGTCTCTATCTTCCTAAAGATAATTTCCACTTTGGATTTCCATTCTAGAACATTTCCATTTCACATCAACATGTGGAATGTGAATATGCTCCCACTAAATCACAGATCCCTTCTTTATATTAGTCAAACCTTTTGACTATATCATCAAAGTAAAGATCCAACTCTGAGTTTCTTGTACTTAATCAAGCACATTGATTAGTCCATTGTAACTTATAGACTATAGGTTGTGTCACGTACACATCCTTGTCTTATTCCTCATAGGAATGTGGTTTTAGTGTCAGTATGCCAAATCTTTTAGTCATTAAGTTGTAATCAACAAGTACCATCCTTCTTAAAATGTTATCCATGTGTCTTAATGCTTAAGACTCATTCGCACTTATGGATTTCATCCCAATGAGTGCTACCATTAAGGTCGTACCTTATGGTACACATGGAAGTCATTTAGGATGTAATGGTCATAAACCATAACTCAGAATCTAGTTCCTCATATTCATCTAGATAGTTGATTCATCACATGACCAACTCATCACATAGATAATCGAGGTGTATCTGTCAAGGATATAAGAACTCATAACTTCTTGTGATTCTTAATGTCCTTTACTAGTGTGGGGTATTCTTTATTTAAGAAGAAATTAGTTATTTTATAATCATCCTCTAACTCCTTAGAGTATGACTCCTTTTGATTTAGGCATCACCATGCCTTAATCACGAGCTTACTATGATATACTATCATAATCACTCATAAGGATCTCAAACATTTGGTTCAAGTATTTCATTCATGTCTCTTACTGGTTCTCTAACCAAAAGAGTCTAGATTTATCCATCATATGGAAACTAGAAATGAATTTCTAATGATTTGTGCTAATTTGATTGTTTGAGTTATCAATAACTTTTTAGGTATCATTTTATCTTATGCATACCAAGTACCACAAGATAAACAAGGCATTGCCACAAGGAAACATCAACTTTATTAATTGTCATTATTGTCATACAATATGCAAAAATTAAGGTGTTCCTATCCATTGACAAATATGAAATAGCAGTTCATAACTCTATTACATGCCTTCAAGGCTGAAAATAAACTAAAGTACTCCTATCTATGGCGGCAACACTTGCCCCATTTATTGGGTGTTTTACACTTTATATCTTGGTATCATATACCTCAAAAATGTTACAAGTTTATTTCATGACACCTTCAGGTGGAGGCGTATGTCACCTCCTTCTTCTTTAGTTCTTCCAGATATAGTGGACAATTCCTTTTCCAATGTCCTGGCTTTTGATAATGGTGGCAATTGCCTCTCTTGGTCACGCCTCCCTCGGCTTTGAGAGTTGAAGACAACTTGGGCTGCTGGTTAGCATCAGAACCTTTCTTAGGATTGCCCTTGTCCTTGCGCTTGGACTTGCCTTTCTTGTTGATGATCATCATCACAGACTTAGTGTTACGACCCCACCTCCTGATAACCCCCAATTAAGGGAGACCGAGAGGTCGAAGCCGCACCCATAACTTCTGGATCAAAGGTTCGGCAATTAACCAAGAATAATTATCAAATTTTAACCTACTATACTGAAAAGCTGTAAGAAAATAAATTTTTTCATACCTTTTTGAAAACTTGGATCTCTAAACTTCTATCCACTTAAGGATTCTACTCTAACTAATCCTCCTTGTATTTAACTTCATGTATTTCACAATATGACAATTTACTATTTGTCCTTTCGGCTTGTACCTAAAACGCCGACAAACAAAACGTCGGTCAGCCGAAGCTGGTATGTGGGGGAAACAATAATCATGTGATTACGTCAACAATGTAATCATTCAATTAATCATTTAACAACCAAGATTACATTTTAGATATAACTTCGTGATCCAAGAGTACCCTATCCTCTATGTTGTCCCCATTAAACCCCTCATGATCCACCTATAAGTGAACCAATTTCTAGGGTTGAGTCACATGGCACTACTCGTAAGTAGCCCACTCCTTAACTCATGGCAGGCTAATGAGTCTCATGGCACTACACGTAGGTAGCCTAGTTTCTAACTCTCGGTAACCTAGACCTTGCTCTAGGATTACCCCTTTTTCTTAGCCTTTTCAAAGCAATAGAGGTGGACCCGGATCTAGTCAGTTATATACACACATTTATAGTGATAATCATAGTCACTTTATAGTTGCATGAAATAAATAAACATCCAACAGTTATTTTCAAGCAACCGATTAAAACTTCAAGAATCGCCGTGAAACTAGAGCGATTATTCATAAGCGTAACCACATACCTGATTTGATGATTCATATACTTCATGTATATACAATCAAGCCAAACAACATATCCAAGCAAGTAATTCAATCATCACATAATTCCTGAAAAGAATATGTACTCTATTTATTACACACTTTATCAAGAATCTACTTTATTGACTTGGATTCACTTTCTAGGGTTTTTGTATCCATTTTAGGGTTTCATTTTGCAATTAGGGTTTCACTTCATCCTTTATTATTCTAAACCCTAATTTATACCATTACTCATTATTTCATCCATTCTTCAATATTAATGTTATCTTAATAACATATAACTCTATTTCCATATTAAAGGCACCTTAATCATTAATTAATTTCATCCAGCTTCTTTTACATCAAAGATACTACTTTTATCCTTTTAATCCATGTCCAGATCATTATACGTATTTATCATCAATTCATAGTTCATTACGTTCTAAATCACATATGAACTCGACTTGCTATTAATTCCACCTTTTATTCATGAGAAATCCCTAATTACTACTTTTAGGGTATTTATCCAGAATTAAGGTCTTTTATATACAAATAACTTAGAACCATCATTAAACAATCATATTTTCACATTTTCAAATTAAATATGATTTTATCCTCTTTTACCCTAAATTAGGGTTTCTAAATTATTTAATCATTCTCATATGAGGTAAAAACCCTAAATCATGCAATTCTACATCTAGATCAGGTTTGGATCTAACATTATCATTCAACGGGTTATTAATACTTCAATTAACCCATTAAGCATTCTAAATTCAACCTTTAATCACAAAAAGGGTTTTTAACTTAACTTTAATGCACTTTTCATCAACTTATAGTTCTTTTGCAATTAGGAACGGAATCAATCTTTAATATCATTTTTATTGGATTCCTCTCGTTCTCCTGATCAATTTTGATATTTTATTCGTATCTATCCGAGCTACGGTTTATTAGATATGATTTTTGCAAGGATTTACTTACCAGAGCCAATCGGGTTGCGCCACGTCACTTCATTCCCATGCAAGATGCTTTGCTCGGCTGAGTTTGAGAATATTTCGAAATGACAAAATTGCCCCTCCTTAAGTGGCTGGCTCTTCAATACCCGGAAGGGTAGAACGGTCCAACGCGCCTTGTTCTCCTTCAACCTCGCGACGGCAGCCTGCTGCTGCCCTAACCCGCCGTCCTTCAGCTGTGCGCGGCTGCCCCCCTCTCCTCCAAGGGCCGGTGACCCTCTGGGAAGGTTCTACTCTCTCCGCCGCACTCCACGCACCTGTTGGTGCCTCTGATCCGCGGCCAAGCTGGTCGAGATCTGCTGCGCGAGCCCGTACTTGCAGCCGCCAGTTGCAGCCATGTGGCCGCCCTGGCGAGTTGCCTAGGGTACAGAAACTCCGGCTAGGTCATCCTCTGACCTCGGCGCACCTCCAGCTCCCCTCCTGGCTTCTCTCTGTACCAGGGTAGCAATGTTTCCCTCTACTAGGGTTTAACGTGAAGGAAGAAGGAGAAAAGGGGATTGCTGCATGGGATTCTCTCCAGAACTCAAACCAAGATCTTACCCCTTTTGTAGGGGAGAGAAACGAAGCCCTAGGATGGCTTTCCTTAAAGAAACGAAGTCCCTCTTAATAGGAATCGTTTTCCTTCAAAGAGAAGAAATTCTTCTCTCTCTCTCTCCCTTGGTATTTCCTATTACTTGGATATTAGGATTTCGAAAATCCCTCTCATTATTGTCTTTATTCTTAGCTTTTAGTCCATTAGCCACGAAATTTCTATTTTCTTTAATAGAAATTACTTTCTTTTTAACAATACCTCATAATTCATTAATAAGGTATCACATTATCCTTTTATTTTGCAAAAATGGTATTTTCTCTTTCTTTCCTCTTTATTGGGACTCCTTTGATCCCAAGACACTCCATTATTTTGAAATTCTTTTTATTGGATACTTATTATCCTTCTAGATGCATCATTATGCATTACTTCACATTATCTTGTTTATTTCTCATTAAAATATCTCTTTTTGATAATTTCCTTTTAGTTCTCTTTTATTTTCTTCATTGGCATTCCTTTTACTATTAGCAACCTCATGGATACGAAATTTCACCAAGAAATCTCATTTATGCCTCTTTCCACTCATTTCCAACATTTTAACATTATTTTCAATTCCTTTCTTACTAAAGAAATACTTAATTAAACTTTTCTATTCTTATTGCCTTCTTTTTGCAACCTTGGACTCCTTGGTACACAAGGAACCCAAGAGGCACGAAATCCTCTTTATATTTGCCTTCTAGAGGTTTCTACCTATTTCTTTTCTCAAATATTCACTTATTCATTCACTAATTGGATTTCCTTATTATTTGGGCCCAATAGCCAATAAAGCCCACAAAACAATCATCAAGGATATTGCAAACGAAATCCATGTCTTCAAAACAAATTATATCATTATTTGTTCAATTATCTTTAATATGAGAAATTATATTTCTCACCAATTGAACCCAAAAATTGGGGTTGTAACACTTAGGCTTGTCCTTCTTCATCTGTGCCTCAGCTGTCCTCAACATGCCCAACAACTCTGTCAACGGCTTGTCAAAGTTGTTCATGTTGTAGTTCATCACAAACTGGCTGTAGGATTCTGGCAATGATTGCAGTATCACGTCAGTAGCCAACTCTTGGCTCAGGGGAAATCCCAATCTTGTCAGATTCTCTACATACCCAATCATTTTAAGCGTGTGAGGACCAACTGGATCTCCTTCTATCATGACACACTTGAACAACGCCCTGGAGACATCATATATCTCTTGTCGTGCTTGATCTTCATACATGTTCTTGAGATGATGAATCATCTCAATGACACATGTGTTCTCATATTGTCTCTACAACTCGTGGTTCATGGAGCACAACATCAAGCACTTTGCATCAATGGCATCTTCAGAATGCTTCTTATAAGTGTCTCTTTCTGCCTTTGGTGCGGTAGGAGTAGGTTCCTCTAGAGCTGGAGTATCCAGGACATAGAGCTTTCGCTCTTGAGTGAGAACAATTTTCAATGTCCTAAACCAGTCATGGAAGTTAGTCCCATTCAGCTTGTCCTTTTCAAGGACCGATCGCAATGAAAAGTGATTGTTGTTTGTTGTCATTTGTACTAAAAAAGGAAATATATGCAATTTAGTCCAAAACTCAATTTTGACTTATTCGATTGATTTGAAAGGTTGACGATATAATTCGGACTTTAATTAATTATCGCTCCCACTATTTTTGTTCAAATTGATAGCCCTCACCATCAATTCGGAAGATTGCAGTGTACAATCTTCTAGTGGGTCAAGATTCTGAAATCCTCTGAGTCATGGACCAGCTAGGGCTGTCACCCACAACTTAGATCTTCCAGGTAGGCAACTTTTGCCAATTGCATCATATGCAACTCTTGAAAGATGTCATATGCAACTCCTTGCCATGATCACATCCATGCCTCAAGGTGCTAGATCCTATCTATGTCACCTTGTTGAGTTTGACCCAAAGCTAACACGATGAATATGCACCCTGCTAGAGCAGACCCACATATCCATCCTTCATGCTTCCACGAGATAGACGGTGCACCACGCTAGGGCGTTCCCACACTTGGTCGATCAAGCTTTTCACGTGTGTTGCATTTGGAAGGCATCTAAAACTTAAATATTTAATGAGGGATTTGGTTTTATAGGTACATATACATATCCAATCATCACAATACATAGTACGTATCATATACATGCTATATCCCATAGAAAACATGTGAAATGATAAAAGTGATGATTATGGCCATCCTAATGTGATTCCACGAGCCAAGAGGAATCACGGTCATCTAGGTCTACATCACATGAAACATGTCCATGATGAAGTGCTATAGCCATTCGATTTGATCAACTCATCAAATGAATGACCTGCTCGCCCTTACCGGTCGTCTGGGTGCCACCAGTCGATCAGTTGTCTCCTCCAACCGATCGATTCGCTTGGTCGTCGTGCATCTCCTCATGGCCGCCACCCGATCGTCTCGCTCCATGAACCGGTCATCAACTGATCAGTTCAGTCCTTGAATCGATCGTCTGGAATGCCAACTGATCGGTTCACGCCTTGAATCAATCGTCTCAGTCGTCATCAGGTTGTCCGCCGTTCTTTGACATAACAGGAAATAAAACATCTATCCTATTTTACATTTGAGTAGGGAAACCCCGAGTTACATTCGGGGGGGAGTAAAGGTAGGAAAGAAATCTCGACCTATCTCGAGTTACATCAGGAATAAGAGATAGGGAATCGGTGTGCAGACCGAGATGCAAGAAAACACATTCAACCAAGCACACATACATAGGGTTTATTGGCCATAACCACTCTATACATCCACCAAAAAACTCGTTTAAGGGTGACGCGTATCGAGTGCATTTATATTACATATCATATATGTATATTGGGATTTTGTGGATTTAGGATCAGACATGCATAAAGCCATTATTATTCACATCGTATGAAATAACTAAAGGCGACAAACCAAAATTGATCATATCAATAATCCTAAAGTATAGAGCAATTGTCGTGGCTCTGATACCACTGTTGGGTTTTAGGGGAGACAGAGAAGGCAGTGGAAACAAAAAAATGTCTTCTCCCCGAAACCAGTCTAAAGGAATCACGTCAACATCTATACAGTAGGAAGTATGGTTTGTAGAGACATACCTTGTCCCAAGGCTTGCTCGGAGACATTACCTCGCGGCTTGTGTGGTCTTCACCTCTGGTCTTGGATGGTGTCTGTGCAGGTCCTGGTCTCACTGGGACTGTCAGAATTGACAGTTGTCCTCCGAGCGGCAGAAGTCTCCCGCCTTTGTAGTAGTCCACACGGACCACCTGGAACTCCGATCACCTTGTCGCACAAGGCACCAGAAGGAGTCGTACCCTCCTGTCAGCGTACTAGTCACCAACACACTCTCCTGCAACCAGTCACTTTTCTGTAGTTGTCTTTCCCTTGTTGTGCCTCCCTTATTGGGTAGCACTCGCTCGGGATCTCTCAGTTACCACAACCAGAGAGAACGACAACTTTGTAGAGCAATTGGTGTTCTGAGTTGTACTTTTAGAAGCCCCCAATACCCCTATATATATAGGAGGGTCATGGGACAGGGTTCTCTACCCCGGGCAATGTGGAATTAAAGTAGGAGTAGAAGGATTCAAGATTTTCCACAAAACAACCAACTACGCCAGCTGGACCGATCGTTTCAAGCATGAAACGGTCGGTTGGGGACCTGAGCCAATCAGTTCACACTTGAACCGATCGGTTGGGGCACCTGAGCCGATTGGTTCACTTCTAAAACGACCGGTTCACTGCCCTGGTCAGTTCCCGATTGACTTTTTCTCTTTTGTTTCAAATTGATCCAAATACTAATCCTTGTTCCAATCAAATTGGACAAGTGAAACGAAAGAAAACTTCTCACCAACCTGACTTTCCCAACTTGCTCGTTTGGACCTATTGAGCCAATCGGTTCAACCTTTGAATCGGTCGGTTCAGCCTATCCTGAGCCGATCGGTTCATCACATGAGCCGATCGGTTCACCAAGCTGAGCTGATCGGTTCATCATATGAGCCGATCGGTTGGGAGTGCAGACTGTGCAAAATCAGTCAATTGCAGTTTCAATCAATCTGATACTCTAATCAATCGGTCCAACACCTTGAACACTATGCTATTGAGCTATCAATTGATTGAGTGTTTAATTAAACTACTAAACTCCTTTAGTAATCAATCTAAACATCGTTTGTGGATAAACTCATTTCCATGTTAAATCCTATGTGTGTGACCCTACAGGCCCATTTCATGTTGGCAGTGAAATTTCATAACGCTTATGACTTCATAAGCAAAGAGTGGTGCCTAGTCACACATCAGTGTTACCCAAGTGAAATATAAAGTTGGAGAACAACTTTCAATCCTACAATATGTGAATGGTGTTACAGTGAATGTATAATTCCTTTGTCACTGACATCCTGAATGAACTCAAGGCATGGAACAATCATCCTGTCAACGTTCATTCACTTTCTTGATCTTAGAGTAGATTGGAGGAGATATGTAGGACATAAATATCACACACTGATTCACACATGCATGCACGCCTATCTCAATCCTACTCATCAAGTGGCCATGGATATCAAACTCCCTCAGGAGGAAAAAATCCCATATCTATCACTAACCATACAGGTAAATCTAAGCATAAATTGAGGGGTATAAATTGCTATCATACATTCATGTATCCCTCTACATATCAAAGGTAGAAATGTTTAAAATTTCAGTCCTTTTAAATACGTTAAGGAATGGTTTGTCATCTTCAAAAAGGGGGAGAATGTTGACCTAACAGTTATACATTTTCCATAATTTGATGATAACTTAACCATTCGATTCATGTTTATCTAATATGTCCATTCAATATCATTCTCCGGTATTAGGTACACGAAGAGGATGAAATTAGCAAACCCTAGTTTGACAGAACTCAAGTCAAAATCAATGCAAATGCAAGTTTTGAAGATTAAATAAAATCTCTATTATAATAATGTTGTAAATCATCTATATTGAATGTTTGACTTGTAACTAAGCTTAATGGAAATTTAGAGAACTTAATTCGATCATTTAAACACTTTTTGAGAAATTTCCAAAAGTGATTACAAACTTGCTTGTCGACCGAGTTTGTCCAGGTGGCAACTGAGCCGACAATCAATATGGATCTTATCAATGCCCATGATTGATTGAGTTTGTTTTGGTGGCAACTTGATCAACACCATGCACTAACAAAACAATTACAACCATTTTCGAGTTTCATCCCAAATAAACTCAATCGAAAACTACAAATTCTTTTTGTCATATACTACTATCAGTTGAGTTTCCCAAAAGGTAACTCAATTGACAACACTATATGGTAAAGTACAAAAACGTTTTTCTAGTCGTTGGTTGAACTAACATGAGGTTGCCTACTAGCTCAACATGTAGAAGGAGGTGTTGTCGACAACATGTAGAGGGTTGATTCTAACTCACTCAAAGTGTAAAAAAGTTTTTCTCTTACAAGGATCCTAACTCACTCATGAAGAAGTAGTTGGACTTCCTTGAAGAAGTAAGGGTTAATCAAAGGATGAAGATATTCTACATGAATGGGTAAATCCTTGGAGAAGGCAGAACATTATTGGTAGGTAGATGGGTTTTTAAAGGATATTGTCTCCTTAACCCAAAAAGGAATGCTAGTTCAGCCCTTGTGCTTGAAAAGGATGGTCTACATGTTGTAACTCTTATAACAGAATCAAAATTTTCATCACATGGTTGAAAATCCTAGAGATTGACCTCTCTAGGTTGTTTATGTACATCTCCTAGTTTGTAGGTTGGAACTACTATACATCTTAGCCTTATTTTGGTGTTTTCTCAATCTCTCTCTCTCCCTTGCTTTTCTATATTGCAATATCTTTTAGCAAATATCTTGAAGGTCTAATGTGTTTTATTTAATTGGTTTTAGCTCCATTCATTCCCCCCTAGAGCTCATAGATCCAACTTGGAAGTGATATGGAAGTGAAGAGTTTTTAGGGAGAAGCTAAGAATGAGTAAAAAGAAGTTAATATCATGATCCAGCCGCCACCCAAGTATATATATGTGGTGGGGAAATACTAGGTCAAGTGAGGGTCAAATGGGTAATGCAATGCACAAATGTGGAAGGGTTTTTGGCCACCATGACCATTCTGCACAACACAACCATGGTGGCTGGGGTGCAGAATTGTCGTTCTAGAATGGAATGGTTGAGGTGATAAAGGAGGGAAAATGTCATGTTGCAAACTGGGGTTTACGCTCTTGGTGGCAAGGTGTGTTGAGTAATACAGTCTTGGTGGGCAGCTTGTGACACGTGTGCTAGGCGACATGAACATTTTGGAGATAAATGTGATTGACCGTTCTAATGACCACAACATGATGGATTCTTAGCTCCAAGTCTGTGCCAGCTTACATGGCTATGCTAGGTCCTTTCGAGCACAACCGTGGCATCTTGCATGTTTGTTATGTCAAGTTTTGCCTTCAATGATTGACTCTGTGATTTAATGTGATTCTTGACTTAGGCAAAACAGTTGTTCCTTGTCACTGCATCTATGTTGGGGGTCTTCTAGTGCACTTTTGTCTTCTCTTTGGATCCCCATGGACTTCTTTTCTTGACTTGACTCCTTGCCACTAGGGGTATGTTAGAGGAGATTTTGAACTCTCTTTAGCCTTCTCAAGGCATATAAAACCCCTCGATTGATCTTCTCTCCCTCTCCCATCCATATAAATCATGGTCTGAGTACTTTAAAAACATGTAAAGAACATCCATAAGTGATTTTGATAATAATACACATATTAGGGGAAATAACATATATTTTAACAAGTTTAAAATGTTATTAAAGTGCAAGAAGACACAAGATGAAGACCTAAAATAGGATTGTATCAGCACCCTCAAACTAAAAAGATACTTGTCACCAAGTATGCTCTAACTCAATCTCTCCTCGATTTTCTAAAAAGTAAGAAATGACAAATGCACTGCAACACATGTATATTGATTAGATGGGCTCAATGATGAATAAGTACATGTATTTTACCTCTTTGGTCACCTTTTTCACAAACCAATCATGGTTAAAGCACTAGGCATACAAACTTCAAATATATGGCATAGAGTGCAAAATTAATCCATATGGCTTTCATATAGCTTCAAGTAATCTATTTCATGGTGGTGATAATAAATAATGATTGGGTGTTGTTTTACCTCCATGCATTTAATTTCATATTTCAAACCAGACTAAGTGACCCACATGGCTATGGAAATGATGAAATGAGTTAGTTTTGAAGTTTCCTAGCTCAATGGGCATGCAAGTATAAGAAGGGGGTTGCCATAAGAGACTAGAGTGCTATTAAATAAGATCACTCTTGGTTTCTTTACTTAGATGATATTACATAGGAGCATCTTTTGTTTTATTTTTGCATTTTCTTTTTCTTTGCCCTTGGTGTAGGTAGGGCACATGGTGATGAGAGTGAAGTGGGGGATATATATATATATGTTTTCTCCATACTTTTGGAGGTGACCAAGTCTAATATGTGCACTTTGGCATCCTTTCATTATGTGGAGGTAAAAAGTGATGAAAGAATAGTGAGTCAAAAGAGGGTCACTAGTATGGGTTTCTACATGTGATATCCTACATGAAAACTACTCCAACACTTCATCAAGTAATATAACAACACATGAATGAGCAATATAAAAACCACATTGTTCTCATGAGATTCGGCAATCCAAAGTGTTTGTGGCTTGCTTAGATCACAATTCAACCAAAATATTGCACAAGCATGAAAGAGGTGTTGCATATCTAAAAAGTTAAGAATTGAGACTATTTAATCATAATCCATGAGAGTATTAAATGTATTTTCAAAGATCAACATTTTCAACTCAAAATGTAGAGATTGGGTTAAAACATGTTTTTAGGCAAGAAATTCCAAGCTTGGGTAAAATCAGCCAAAATGATGTCAATTTGTCTTCAATCACATCCAAAGCTACATTATGAAGAAACTAACATAAACAAGCAGATCCTAGATAAAAACACACAAAAATATCAAAAATCTACATGAAATGAAATCCATTAAAAAATATGCAAAATGCAAGAAAATGAACTATATGTATGCATGTATGAAAAGAGAGAACAACAAGCATCGATGGACAAGTATAAGAGTTAGTTAGATTGTTTGAACATATTGGGAAAAAATAAACAAGGATCAAAGAGGAAAGGGAGATAAATCAAGGTCTTACCGCCCTGCCACCCCAAACTTTTATACCATGTTGTCCTCAGTATGAAATAGAAGTTTAGAATAGTAGGGTAGAGGTAATAGAGTCATGGTAGATAATATCCAAGAGGGAAGGGAGATCACATGGATCCTCGTGGCCAGGCAAGAGCCAACACAACTATTTTGGACAGAACAGACATGTTGGCATACCAACACCACAATTGTGTTGCCTGGAATGGTCGCGGTGGTTGTTTTCCTATAGCTTTTTCATTCATCAATTCACATTTTTCAATTTTTGATCTTCTTCTTCGCTAGCCTTTCTATGCATCATTTTTCGATCAATGTACATTTGCTAACATGATTCACAAACAGAAAAACCATTAAGTATGGTGTGTGTGTGTTTCTTGGAAAAACAAAAGTATAACAAGAAAGGGATTTTGAGAACAAGAGTCCTAAACCAAGGTGGGTTGCCTCCTGCTAGCGCTAAGTTTCATGCCTTCAATTGAGATTCTTATAGTTCTCTCAATCAGTCAACCATTGTAATTTTTATATGTCCACTCTTGAAGTAGATACCTTCCTTATTTGCATTTAAAAGTTGTTCCATATCCCAATAATCACAGAAGTTACCAAGAAGTGTTCCATTTACATCTTTAAAATAATCATTTGAACTTTTAAAGTGACCAGGCTCAATGTCCTCTTCTCATTCATTCCAGGTAGGTGTAACGCCCGGGCCCACTGCCCAAGGCTCTAGTAGAGTTTCAGGAATGACGACTGGCCCCACAGACCACCACTAGCCTTAACTGTGCACTTTGTCCACACTGACGCGCAAGCTAAGATCAACTTCCTGACTGGTCACCCATCCTAGTACTAATCCAAGCTGAGCACGCTTAACTATGGAGTTCTTTAGTGATGGGCTCCCGGAAAAGGAGGTGCACCTTGGTGATATGGGTAGTCCAATTATTCCTTTTAAGAGTATTTTATCCTAGGCCTCAAATCCTGGGATGTTACAATCTCCCCCACTTAGACTCTTGACGTCCTCATCAAGGCTCAACTATAAGGCCTCATAATCTCTTCCCCATTTCAGTGCAAACCCACAATGGCCCATGGACACCCAGCTCCCGATCACGGAATACCAGCGTAAGGGTGGCTACGTCAACCATGGACAACCCTTTCCTACATGCCTGGACCGCACGGCTCAAGACTGGCATGCCATGCCCATGTGGGCCCCACCTACTGGAGGGGAATTGGCTCTGATACCATTTGTAACGCTCGGGCCCACTGCCCAAGGCTCTAGTAGAGTTCCAGGAATGACGACTGGCCCCACAGACCACCACTAGCCTTAACTGCGCACTTTGTCCACACTGACGTGCAAGCCAAGATCAACTTCCCGACTGGTCACCCATCCTAGTACTACTCCAAGTAGAGCACGCTTAACTATGGAGTTCTTTAGTGATGGGCTCCCGGAAAAGGAGGTGCACCTTGGTGATATGGGTAGTCCAATCATTCCTTTTAAGAGTATTTTATCCGAGGCCTCAAATCCTGGGATGTTACAGTAGGGGTCTTGAACATATTTATTTTTATCTTCATGTCCATGAAGGAGATCATCATTTTACCGCTACACACATAAATTTTAGCATTAGCTGTAGATAGAATTGGTCTTCCCAAAATCATGGGAATCCTTCTATCCTCTGATTCCATGTCAAGAACAATGAAATTTGTCACGATCACCTTTTCCCTTTCTTTGTCATTCATAACTAGGGCATTGTCCACCCTTCCTCTAGGCACCTTGATTGAACAATCTGCTGATTGGAGAGTACAATTGGCTGGTTTCAGCTTGCCTAAACGTAGTTCTACATAGACACTATATGGCATCAAATTCTCACTAGATCTCAAACCAAGTTGGGATTGGTCTATACATTGTCTCCCTATGTATGTATCGGATCTAAGAGAAGGTTCCTTCTCCCTCTCTCCGACACGGGCAGCAGAGCCAAGATGCTCCCGAGATGGGTAAATCAGCCTTAGTCCCCCGCTGGGATTCAAACCTGGGATGCTTCATGAGGCACCACCGGACCCGACCAGTTGGGCTATTAACCGCTTGGTCCTATGTATGTATGTATGTATGTATGTATGTATATATATATATATATATATATATATATATATATATATATATTACTAGGGCTTTAGGGTCTTTATTATTCACAATAAGTGAGTGTTGTATGATAGATTTCACTTGTTCTATCAACTTGATTTTCTTAGGCATCCTCCATGTTGACTTTCTCTTGAAAGTGCACATATCTTTGAGAAACTTGGCATAAGATGGGGTCTGCTTAAAAGCATCCAATGAAGGGATATTCACCTTCACTTGCCAAAAAAATCTTTAAGATGTCAACATTGTGCTTCCACCTCCCTTTTGATGACGGAGGCTCATCCAATGCATCCGGGAATGGGGATGCATTTGCACTTAACTTTCTTGGGTCAACATGATTATCTTGAGACATGAAGAGGAATTTAGGGAATTAAGGGTGGAAAACTAGGGATGGTGGAACCTGCAAATGGAGAATAGGTTGGAACACACAATATCAAAAACTCGAGATGAGGTATCAGGGGATCATTTCTAATTGTATCAATCATGATATCACCACTAGGCTTCTTTGACCTTGTCTCATAAACATGTACTTGGCTTTCATGATCATTAACCACTTGATTCTTTGGCTACTGAATAACTTTTCCACTCCTTAGATCTATCATGGTACTAACTTGCTTATGGTGAAGAGAGGGAGCTAGTTGTTGTTGTGGAGGAGGTGGATATGGCCCTTGGTATTGAAAATGAAGTGGAGAAGAATATTGAGGGTGGTAAGTGAAGTGGTAGGTGGTTGTGGTGATGGAGGTGGTAGAGGCATATAAGGTTTTAGAGAGTCTGGATATTGATATATGAGTTGCACTTGCATTGGAAGTAGACTATAAGAGACTTGTGTTACACACATTGGTCCACTTGTTTTATAAAAGCTCATCATGAATTTGAAAGGGGGTTTCCCTTAAGCCTGAAGACAAAGTATTAACGAGAGTTGCTCCACTTTTTTCTCAAACTTGGTCATGTTCTTTAGAACATCATCAACACTTTTCAACCTATAACTAACTTCATCTTCAAACCTTGAATTAAACCTTTGACTTGGTTGTTCTGAGTTGTAATGAGAGTGAAGGACCTTCACTTCTTCACCAAAAGACTCAATAGACTTCACTGAGTGACTAGGAGAACTTCCCACTTGATTCTTCATAATTTATGGGCTTGAATCACTATGAGATGAAGGTTTCATACCAAAGGTTCAGTTACTATCATTGACCATGCTATAAGCTCGGCTCCTTGAATTTTCTGCCAAGTGCTCAAACAATGGCCATGACTCTTTGGATGGTTTAGCCATGAAAACTCCTCCACAATAAGAATACACTATAGCTTGATCCATCGGAGAGAGACAAAAGTAGAAGTATTGAACAAGATGCCATATAGGAGTTTTATAATGTGGACACTCTCTCAACATTTTCTTAAATTTATCCCAAGCATCATGGAATGTGTATTACCCATTTGACTAAAACTCACTATCGAATGATGCACTTGTGTCAACCTTGTAATGGAGTGAATTTTTTCATAAGTGCATTCTTCATGTCTCCGTAAGTCATGATATTTATTCTCAAATCATACCAAACTTTGTCCTTGTCTTTGAGTAAGAATGAGAACAAAGTGAGCAGGATGGAGTCATCAGTAGCTGCAGGCATCCTGAAGGTAGAGAATATTTCAAGAAAAGAATCCAAGTTCTTGTACGGATTCTCACTCTCCAAGCCATAGAAGGTGGATGAGAGCCCAAGAAGGCCAGGAGGAATGGAGAATTTCTCCCTTGTCATTTGATTAGCTCTACTTGCGGTTGGTGATTTATAGTTTTCAGGCATGAAGTAATAATGAAGTGGCTTCTGAGGTGTAGGTTGCTCTACATTTCAATCTCCCAATGTCTTCAATGGCTTGCTTGTCACTTGAACAAGGCACAACCACACAAAATAGGAAATTTATCAAACAAATATGTAAAGATAATACAAAGAATAAAGAATAGAAATAGTGAGGGCAATAGCAAAATTCATAGCTAAACTAATTATCTAGACCGAGAGACTTTCTCCCCGACAACGGAGCCAGAAAGCTTGGTCTGTTTAGAAAAACATGATGCTTAAGGGGAGAATCACACCACAACTACTAGGGAGATATTACGTTTTATACCCCCAAAAATGGCACTTGAAATCTTGGTGCATCCATAAGATACTCACATTTGGTCTTCAAAATTTATAAGACCCTAATATGGAGATACTCATATACACAAAGAAATACTACCCCACAATCGTACATGATCGCATCGTAGTATAGGAGTAGGCAAGTTAGGGATCTAACCCAAGGGAGAGAGGGGGCACTAGTGCTTAGTTAGTTTTGGCTAGGTTCCTACTATAGAGTCTAGCATTAACACTTTGTTGTTGGTTTTGTTTAATTACACTAATGGTGAAGAAGAAATTTAGTTCAAAATGACAAAGAAAGCAAGCTAAGCAAGACAAGATCAATTTAGACTAAGGAAATCGAGCAAGAGATAGCACTACACTAAATTAGCCAAGCAATCCTATTTATAAACCTTGATAGAAATGAACTAGACTAGGTAAGAAAGAGCACTAAACTAGCAAATTATGAAAAAAAGGCAATTAAAAGGATCATCTAAGCAAGCATTAACCAAACAAGAGTGAATTAGGGCTTTAGAAATTAATGGAAAGTGTAAGCCATTTGGAATAATGTAACTAGAACCAAACTCATTCATTTAGATTGTTAAACCAAACAACAAGATATATGTTATAGAATTATCCTACACTACTAGTTGACCATGGGTAGAGTAAGGTGTGTGAAGGGGAATTACACCCTAGCACACCCTATTCAACCTTGCAAGGCTCAATTGGAGTAGGGTTTAGGTGAAAGTCTAATAGCATCTAGGAATTCTAGGTTTCCATGGTAGGTGCTCTTAGGAAAATTAGGGCCAAGGGTAGTAGTGGAGGGTAAAAATGAGGGTATCTCACCTCACATCACCTACCAAGCCTTTAGAAAGCTCCAAGCCAATTGTAATAGCTACTTATATCTCACACCTAGAAGTAGAAGATGGGATGTGTATGTGGGAATATAGGGTGCTAGCTAGGGATCCACTAGATGTGCCTAGGAGCAATCCTAAAATAGCCTCATACAAGCCATTCTCTCCTACAGTCTAGGTGGGTTCAAGCACAAATCAATAAGCAATCCATGTTTCTAAGAACAAGCCACAATAAAATTTAATGGGAAAGAGATAGAAGTAGAAGAAAATCAATATCAAATGAAATTAAATATTTACAAGTTATTTTCCCGCAACATGGTATCAAAGTCACATTTTAGCCCCAAATGGCCCACCTAATGGGGCCTAGCTACTCATGACAATGGAAAGTACCAAAAGAGAGATGAAATGGGTGGAATTATCCATGGATCTCAATGTATAGGAAGAAATATCTTTCTCTAACATCTTCAATCTTGAACACCTCCTTCCTCCAAGATGAAATGGCATGGAATGGTGGTGGAAAGTGGTCAAAACCCTAAAAACAAGGGTTTTGAGGTGGAAGATGGTGAAATGGAAGTGGTATGGGGTGTCGAAGTGATGTGCAATGGAGAGTGGATAGGGAGAAGCTAATAATGAGTAAAAAGAAGCTAATCTCGTACTCCATCCACCACCCAAGTATATATAGGTGGTGCATAAGCACTAGGTCAATTGGGGGTAAAATAGATAACGCAATGCACAAATGCATAAGGGTTTTTGGCCACCACGTTCATTATGTACACCACAACCATGGTGGCTGGGGTGCAGAATGGTTATGCTAGAATGGAATGACTGAGGTGAGAAAGGTGGAAAAATGTCAAGTTGCAAATTGGGGTTTAGGCTCTTGGTGGCACAACCATGTTGAGTGACACGATCATGGTGGGTAGGTTGTAAGACGGGCATGCTAGGCCACACGACCATTTTGGAGGAAAATGTGCTTGGCCATTCTGAATACCACATGCATGTTGAATTCTTATCTCCAAGGTTGTGGCACCCCACACAATTGTCCTGGGTCCTTTTTGGCATGATAGTGGCAGCATGCACGACCACTGTTGAGTTTTGTATTTAATGCTCAATTCTTTGATTTGATGTGATTCTTTTTTTAGGCAATAGGGCTGCTCCTTGGCACCATGGTTGTGTTGGGGGTCTTCTATTACACTTTGCTCTTCTCTTTAAATCTCCATGCACTTTTATGCTTGACTTGACTTCTGGCCTCTAGGGGTAGGTTGGGGGAGATTTTGAACTCTATTTAGGATTGTCTAGGGGTAGAGAAACCCTTGGATGATACTCTCTTCTCATGTCCATCCGAAGGGAGGTCCAAGTACCTAAAAATCATGCAAAGAACATCCATAAGGGCATTTGATAGTAATACACATATTAGGGGAAATAACAAGCAGTCGAACAAGTCTATATGTGATTGAAGTGCAAGAAAACACAAGATAAAGCCCAAAAATAGGGTTGCATTAGTAAGGGGTATGCATAATACACATTTCACCACCCAAAATATCATTTTTTTTCTTCCTAGTTGTTGGATGTCTATTCACCAACAGTCTTGGGAACTTGGGTGAGGTGTGGTGATTTAGTATTTATCAAAACTGAAGATTGTCTCAATACATGACTAAGGAGGGTGTGTGTATTCCAATTTTGGTGTGTCTCACCATGAATATACACATTTTTACATAGAGTTGTAGAGGATTTTGTGACATTTTTATATGTATACTCTTTCATCCTTCTCCATTTTTACCTTTTCCTTATGTATTGATGATTTGTGAAATTCAGTGATATGTCTTTGCATCCTAAGGGATGTTAGAAATCTCATCTCAAACAATCTTATACTTTAAGTAGTCATCAATGCCACCTGACCACACGTTTATGATTATGCTAGACTGATTGAGGTATAATGTTTGACCCTTCTACTCATAATGGAGAGAGGATCTAGACCACCTTTCAGTTGGAGATCTATACATTAGCTATATTTTTCTACTTTGTACTAAAAAAATATGAATCATCTACTTGTCTTTGTTTTAGGTCCACCTAAGGAATTTTTACAAGTTTCAAAGTGGATATCTAACACAATCTGGATGTCTTTCTTTAGTTCCATGGACATGGATGCAAGGAAGATCCAATTCGAGTATTTGTTTGGCAGTGTGCTCTTCATGGGTGATAGTGTAGTTCAACATTGGGTAGGGGTTAAAACATCCTATGTCACTCTCATTTGTGATCGATGCATCCTGAGGTTGGGATTGATTAGGTTTCAAGGAGCCAGAGGGATGAGCATGTGATCTATATAACCACCAATATTTTTATCTGCATGGGAAACTATCATTGTTCTATCTTGAATATCATCAACATTCGACTCAATCACCACTAGTATGATTTAATCTTTATATGATCATGTTTACATCTTTAACTAAAGTAACTACTTGATGAGTGTTTATTTTTACTATGCATGAGATTGGTTTTCTTATACTAAGGAGTTAGATGATATTGGATGTGAGATTCTAATTATTGCCCCTCAATTTCAAATGGGCACCATCATGCAACTTCTCCTCCACTTGATCCTGCTAGAGGTGCCTCAAGTTTGAACTTGAATTAGAATTTGATCATGATCATGACATATGAGCATAAAACCATTTTCCTGCCATAGAATCACTATTACAATTTGTTATTTAATAACTTCAAACTTGGGGGAACTCCATTTCACCAGTAGGATACCTTTATAGAGATCCTTTCTAGAAATTTCTCTTGCTCAAGTATAGTGACAAGATACGATCAACGAGAGCAGTACAAATGTGTCTAGGATCAAAATAACAACAACATGAGAATGGTAACTTCCCCATGGAGGATATAGTATTTGACAATTTGTAGTGGACCCACATGGTTGTGTGTTTACCAAACAGCCACCTTCAATGACTATTGATGTAGAGATATCTCATCATAGGGATATGTCCTTGGGCATTGGAAGATGTGGCAGGTGGGTCAACTTTAGGATAAAGTTGGTTGAGAACTTCACTATGTTTAATAACTTCAATCTTCATGCTCTTCTTTCTACCAGATATCCTTTTCAAGGTTCCTCAAGGGTTGGTTGAAGAAGACAAAATTGAATCTAAATAAATAAATATGGTCATCTTGATGTTTTCTTAGTGCAATGTGTTTCATTTATTCTTTTACATTGTGCACTCCATTTTTGCAAGAAACTCATATATTTGTGTAATGTCAACCTATTTTTAAAAGATAATATTTTATCTTTGAAAGTATAACATTAGAGTTTGAATTAAAAGTTGTGGTGTGTATATGATTTGATTAGAGCATTTCCAAGACTCAAACATCTATGTCCTTGGTAAAATGAGTGCATTGCAGGGGATTATGAGTCTGACTTGGATGAGGGTTTTGGACCCCATATAGGGGCTTGAGAAACAATTGAACCATGGCACATGATTTTTAATGAAAATGAGAAATAAATGAAGTACATAAAATATAAACTTGAGTTTCCTCAGGAAGTGTACATGGATAGTGTTTGTCAATTTGGAATGTCTACATAGAGGTTGTATTCTTCATTGTTTTACATCCCTTTACTGTTTGAAATATGTCATCTGACTTAATGGAGCCTTTTGTAGTCGATCACTTTACTTTTCTAAGAATTTGTCATGAAGACATCCTTTGTGTGAAATAGGCTACGATAAGGATAAAGAAGGTGGATCTAGTTACCTTCAGTTTGACTCGTCACCTTGTCTATCTTATGCATATCCAGTTGGCTTGGGATTACCAATTATTTTCTACTAGGCACATAGTCACATATTCCTTTTTGAGGATGTAGTGTTCAGTCATATGTTGGTGAATTTGGTCAATATTACTTGTTGGGATATATATTAGCATGATCAATTATCCCTAAAAAGTTGAGATGGACAACTAAAATTTCCTATCTACTAGGTGTGAAGAAAGCTAAAGCTTCTCAATGGTTGTCTAATGATAGTTTTCTCCTCAAGATGGATACCACTTTGGAGTCTACTAGGAGTGAACAATCTCCAGATGTGCCTTGTATGTGGTTGATACTCTAAATCTCTTTGTTGAGATGTTAATGAAAGATGTGGTAGGCTAGGTGTCAACATCGGTGCAGATGTGATGGGTATAATTTGACATGGTGAGATCTTGGTGCCCTTTATATTAGGGGAGATACATTAGTGCTTGGACGGTGTCAAGCTAACTGGAAGGATATAAGGACCCTTCAAGGTGTTAATGGTTTATCTGGGATGCATATTGGTCATATTGATTTTTAGGGGATGACAAATGTGCATCATATACTTGCACATGAATATATGTTGAAGCACATAAACATAGGTAGTCCTCTTATGTGACATCTTGAAATATCACACTGCATTTCTTGTGTGATAGTTGATGATGTTCATTGAGGACAGATTAGCTTTATAAGGACACTTTTTCTTGGGGGATACCATTGCTTGACCTTTAATGGTTGATCATTCATTCAAGACTAGGGTGGTGTGTTGCATCCAATCCAATGTTTGTACTTAGGTAGTTTATTTGAAGCTAGTGTGTTATCACATGGAGGGGCTTCAAGTCTCTAGTAAGGTTCAAGAGACATTAGAAAATATGTGGCTTGATCTTATAAGGATAAGTAGGTAAGCCTTTCTTATTATGAAGGATTGTAGTCTAGATGATTTAGCATGGTTGGTTGTATCTCATTTAGAAGTAGTGACATTTAATTCATATGGAGAGCCGAGTGGTCCCACTTGACGTACCTCTTGCTCTATTTTTCTTAATTATAATGATTTTTCTTTTCTCTTCTTACTATATATAATGATCCATTATTTAGTATTTTTAATGTTTATTTTGCACTTTAAAATCCAATCTCGAAGACATGTGAATTCATGTTTATCATGGTTTTTTGCACCAAACCTTGGTATTCCCTTCATTATGTTAATCATGTATGTCCCTTACGTTGGTATCTCAAAATTGACAACTAGCATTGAATTCTTTGCTACTAAAAATCCCCTTTGGGATAATTACGAGTACTAGGTCCGTAAGGATTTTATAACTTCACATTTCAAGGTGAGGGATGGTTGTATTATTATGTAGCTTAAAGTTATGGTGAGTGACATATATCAAGTCTCCCTAGTCTTGTTTGATCCCATTGTCATCACAAAATGGACAATAAAATCATCCACCATAAAAGTGGGGAAATTAGGGTTCCATCAAGAAGAGAAGTACAATTCAGAGTCAAAAAGAATATTCAACAAAGTAGGATGATCATAAGATCATAATCACATAGAATATTTCACATGGAATAAATCTTCAGAAGAAAGATTGTGTAGTCTATCAAGAGATAGATAATTTGGGTTAACTGCTCAATATAGAAAAGTAGGGAATGCAATCATACCTTAAGAAATCTACATATGTACAGAGTCAAAATACTAATTCCATCTCAATCCACAAGCACCCTCTTAAATACATATATGAGAATAGGGTTACATTTGCATTAACCAAATAAACTATAAAAATCGTCCTTCTATTATTAGTGAATTAGGTCTACGAAACCATATTATGTTGTGGATTATATTTTACTAAGATCATAGCATGTTTTACTTTATTTTTCTAAACATATAGATTATTATTTATGATTTGTTACAAAGTCCAACCAATCAGATAAATCCATAAAAATTACGTATTTATTAGATTGGAGTTAGGCGATTAAATCCATATCATTTGATATACTAAAACTGTATAATCCCAAAACATATGTTGCTTTGATTTATAGATTAATATATATGGATTTTAAAAATTCCAACCAACTAGAAAATTATGTTAAAATTATATTTTAATATCAAAATTATGTGTGAAACCGATACCATTGGGTGGAGGAAAAATTCCATGATGGTAAAAATATGTAATCTTTATTTTCTAACAAGTACATTAATATAATGAATTATATAAGATGATAAAGTGTACTACTTAAATAACAAAATTTCTTTGAGAAATTTCTCATATGCCTTTGCATATGATTTATAATTATGTAGCATGACATGGGCATATAACTGAGTTTCTCATGTCAAATTCACATATTTAAATCAAAATGATGAGGAGATAAGACAGAGAAGCCCACACATAGTGCGACCTAGTAAAAATCAAAATCGGGGAAAAAGAGAGAAAGTCTCTAGACATATATATTCCTTTGGATCCTTTATGTGTAAAAGAATATGCACGCACTAGGCTTGCTGGAGGAAACTTGACTCTTTAACGTCACATACAATGGTCTAGAAAATATGAATAATGTACTTCATGTGTTCTTTTGGTTCCGAAGAACCAAGATGGGTATAGAGACAACAAGAAACTTATGGGAAACCTTCCGTGAATACAATCAGGAAGGACAAATAGGAACCACATCATGTAGACTACTACAATGAAAATTGAACTCGAAAAACACAAGCAACTGAGTGTATAATAATCACTTATGATTTTACAATATCGTCTAGAAGTCTGTAAACAAATCAAGTAGATAAAACTTAGGGCAAAATATAAAACAAGGAAAGTTTTGAAGAAGCATGTTGATAAATAGAAAGAGTCCAATACCACATGGGAAAGGTAGATGACATGTGATGTGATTAGGAAACATGGTATAGGAAAAACATTGAGGGCCTAGGGTAGAGCCTGTCATGATGATCTTTTGGGATGAGAGGGATAGAGACCCGTCGTTGCAAAGAGTTGATTGTCGATGACAACCGGGTATCGATGGCCGCATCAGTGACAAAGTAGGTCATCAAACAAGTCCTTGGACATATATTATATATGTTAATATTCATGAGTCTCTTTGGGGAGAGGCATTGTGGTGGTGGTTAATCACCGCCTTTGATCAACTAGTCAAATAGAATATTGTAAATGCAAAAAGATAAGGGAGAAAAATAAATAAATCAAAATGTGAATATCATTGGAGGGATGCAGGAGAAAGTAAGAAAAGGTTAATAAAGGAAAAAGAGAAAGGGAGATAGATCAGGAATCCAAAGAAAAAAGAGTACCACATGGAAAAGGAAAATAAAAAGGAAAATAAAACATGATAGGAAGAAAATTTGAAACCATATCAAATGGAATGTATTAAATTAAACAATTAACAATTAATGTTTCCAATAGTATATTCTCTTTCCAAATTTATTTGGGGTCCAAACAAAGTTCTAATGAAGTAAATTTTGACACATAGGTTAACTAAGACATGTAAAATTTGAAATTTACATTAGTTTTCATTTTTAGAATGTTCAATATGGCATTAACTTTGTTTGAATCTTTTAGCATTATCTTGTTAATTTATTTTATAAATTTGTTTAATAATACTAGTTTTATCCAACTAAAATGGAATTAGGAAATTGAACCAATTAATACATAAGAAATAAATTTGACATTACTTTCTTCTTTAAAAAATTTATAGTGGATTATTTCATATACATGAACATTTTTAGCAATATTAAAATGAATATCTATATAGTGTATATTGAGTTACTACATTGGGTATTTATGACCCTTTAAAAAATTGTATCCACTCATGATATAAGTAAAGAATATCTTATATTTACTTAAATTTCTCAATCTCTCTTCAATTATCCTCAACCATATTTATTTCTAATTTATTTTGGATTATAATAACTTAGCTTCCCAATTCATGTTAATTGTTTCCATAATATTAATAACATCATCTAAAGATAATATAAGAGGGGAAATTTTTATTCTCTTACTATTTTTTACTACTGACATTTTAAATGTTTAGTACATACAAGTGTGATGTTATTATTTACATATGTATTCATTAATGTGTCTCTAAAACAAATTTTAGAGTTTTTTTATGATAATATTTTCATAAATTTAACATGCATGTACAACATTGCTTTCCTTTATGTTACAACACAATTTTATTTATTACAACTTCACATAATTATATACTTATAATCTATACAAGTTGGTTTACATTTTTCATTTAATATATTAGATGTTTTCTTTTTAATATCAAATTTAATATTTTGGTCATATCTTTCATTTTCTTTTCTTAAGGAATTAGAGACATATAGGAACACTCAGAAGATGTGAAACTTGGCCTACAAGTAAACCAAAACGTGAGGAATGTGATTTTGTCATTAATTTTCCAATTTGGGAATGTTTACTGTTGTATTTAATATTTTGGAATTAAGTTATATTCTCTCTTCTAAATAAACTAGGATAAGTAAGGTTATTTAATTAATGTGGAAATTTATATATATGCTAATTTTGGTGTGTGGAATTTTAATTTGGGTTTTATTTCTACTTTTAAAGTCATTAAACATATTATTTAATATTTTGGATCAAAGCTCATATTTTCTTTTCTAAATAAAATTAGGATATTCATTCTTTTTTAAATAATATAAACTTGACACCCAAGCTAATTGGAATCCAAGGAACATATTTTTACCATTATATTTCATCTTTAAGATTTACTTTTGTGAGTTATATCACCATTATATTTTAGGCAAATCATTGACATACCTTTTGACAAATCTTAAATTAGAGTCCCTTTAATTTAACAATGTCACCAAAAAGTTATATGTTATTATTATGCATGAATTTCCACATGTAACATATTAGTACATATTTAAGTTATAATGTAAATGTGTGAGGTTGTTTAATTTTATCCTTGTTTGTTCAAATATAGGAAATCGATCTTATAATCTTTCTAGTTATGGAATATGGAAAGATTCTACGTTTTGCTTTGTTACAAGAAGGACGTTGTTGGCTACCATGTGTGTGCTAATTGTGAAGGGAGAACATCACCGTACAAGGTTAGCCACTAAAATTGCTCCAGGACAAGGTATATCTTGCACCCTATTTTCTAAATACATCATTGTTGGTGTGATATGCTGGTTAGGAATATGGATATAATTTTTTATTTTGTATCCTACTATGATCCCATATTTCCTTACATTCATATGTATCCAAGTAGGAAAAACATAATATAAACTTAATAGACCTTGTTGTAAATTACCCTATGCCACCCCACCATAGCGCCACCCTCTACTTCTTTGAATGTTTTATATTCAGTATGAGGTATGGTAGTGGTGTATCCCCCATTCCCTCATACACAAGATGGATGGAGACACAACAAATGTCATTGGGCATTGGTTGGAGAAGAATGCATATTCATCACTTTTTCATCACATATTTTAGGTTATTTATTTAGGACATCATGTTACTTTTTCTCAAAATTAGGAAATAATTGCAAATTCATTACCTTCATATACTTGATTAGATTTCTTATCATTTCTATTCACATTTTATAGGTTCCATGCTCATTCACATTTTCTTAGCTCCAAAATGCAAGAGCCGACATTTTCACTCATGTAGTTAGAAGATTGAGGTTGCATTGCACATTCCCTTACCAAATGCTCGAATCATTGCACCATTCAATCAAATCGTTGGCCTAAAACAAATACAACCCACATTCTATTTGATTTTCTCACATTTCCAATTCATCGATTCACCTTAGTCCTAGAATATGTTCCACTCCAATAGACCGATCGACTATGTGTGCAAACTGATCAACTCAATCTACAATTTTTTTGAATCAACCTACCAACCAGCCGACTGGAGTCCCTTGGAGACCAAGTGTTTTCCAGATTGTATAGGCCCTAAAATGGTCTACACTACCAACAACCCTAGGGTTTTGACTCACTTCCCCCAGGTCCACAAGGACACACATCCCATTTGACTGACTGGGACCACCAGTCGACCGATTTCCATCTTGCGAGATAGGCTTTTCCACAGCCGCCAGCCACATTTTCCACATTCCTAGGTTTTTCACCCCTCCTTCCCCCTATAAAAGGAGGGGGACTCCATATAGAAAGGGTATCATCTTTTATTTTATACTTCTTGGGTTTACTTGTATCTCTTGTAATCCACTATTGCATCAAAATTCTAGTTAGTTTTGTTACTTCTTTGATCTTCTTGTACACTGGGTAGGATTGGAGAGCAAAGTCATTTGATGATTGCTAGATCAGAGTCCAATATTGGTTGGGTTCTTCTTTTATCACTAGCATATGACTTCTCTTCTCCTTTCTTGTGATTTTGCATCCATTTCTATAATTAAGTCAGATGTTTTGTATATCAGGGCGTCAGGTGTAGCCTCATATTCGGTAGCTTCTTAGATTAAAATTTACTCTATGATCTTACTTGTTAGATGATGTTTTATTCATTTATTGCATGTGTTTTCTGACTTGATTTCTCAGAGTACCACTTATTAATCTTGAGTGAAGAAACCTTAGACCCCAAGTGTTTGAAATGAATAAATAAAACTCATAAAGCTTCAGAAGAAACCTCAAAAAGAGCTCTTTTGGATTACTAGACTGTTGGGTTTTATAGGGAGGTAGAGAAGGCAGCGGAAACAAAAAAAATTCTCCCCAAAACCCGAAACAAGGAAACGCGTCAACGTCTATACAATAGGAAAGGATGGTTTGTGGAATCATACCTTGTCCCGAGGCTTGCTCAGTGACAATACCTCGCGCCTTGCGCGGTCTTCACCTCCGGTCTTGGACGGTGTCCATGCAGCTCTTGGTCGCACCGGGACTGATGACTCCTGGTCTTACCGGGACTGTCGGGATTGACAGTTGTCCTCCGAGCCACAGAAATCTCCCTCCTCTGAAGTAGTCCACACGGACCACCTGGAACTCCAATCTCCTTGTCCCACAAGGAATTGGAAGGAGTCGTACCCTCCTGTCAGCGTACTAGTCACTAACACACTCTCCTGTCACCAGTCGCTTTCTACAGTTGTCTTTCCCTTGTTGTGCCTCCCTTATCAGGGTAGTACTTGCTCGGGCTCTCTCAGTTACCAAAACCAGAGAGAACGAAAACTTCACAGAGCAACTGGTTGCACTAAGTTGTACTTTGAGAAGCCCCCAATACCCCTATATATAGGAGGGTCATGGGACATGGTTCTCCATCCCGAGCAATATGGGACTAAAAGCAGGAGTAGAAGGGTTCGAGATTTTCCACAAAAACAACCAACTCGCAACCTAAACTGATCGTTTCACAACTGAAACGGTCGGTTGGGGACCTGAGCTAGTCGGTTGACATCTCAACCGATCGGTTGGAACACCTCAACCGTTTGGTTCACTTCTGAACCGGTCGGTTCATGGTCTTGGTCAATTCTCGATTGACTTTCCATCTTTTGTTTCTAATTGATATCAAATACCAATCCTTGTTCCAATCAAATTGGGCAAGTGAAACGAAAGGAAATTTCTCACCAATCCTACTTTCCCAACTTGCTCGATGCAACAGTTGAACCGATCATTTCAACACTTGAAGCAATCGTTTCACCCTGACCATGAGCCGATCGATTCACCACCTGAGCCGATCAGTTCACCAAGCTGAGCCGATCGGTTCATCACATGAGCCGATCGGTTGGGAGTGCAGATTGTGTAGAATTAGTCAATTGCAGTTTCAATCAATCTGATACTCCAATCACTGCGTCCAACACCTTGAACATTATGATACTGAGCTATCAATTGATTGAGTGTTTAATTGAACTACTAAACTCCTTTAGTAATCAATCTAAACATTGTTTGTGGACAAAACTCCTCTTCCAGGTTAAATCCTATGTGTGTGACCCTGCAGGTCCATTTTCACGTTGGCAGTGAAAGTCCATAACACTTATGACTTCACAAGCAAAGAGCGGTGCCTAGTCACACATCAGTGCTACCCAAGTGAAATAAAAAGTTGGAGAACAACTTTCAATCCTACAATCTGTGAATGGTGTTACAGTGAATGTATAATTCCTTTATCACTAATATCCCAAATGAACTCGAGGCATGGAACAGTCATCCTGTCAACGTTCATTCACTTTCTTGATCTCAGAGCAGATTGGAAGAAATATGTATGACATCAATATCACATACTGATTCACACATGTGTGCGTATGCCTATTTCAATCCTACTCATCAAGTGGCCTTGGATATCAAACTCCCTCAGGAGGGACAAATCCCATATCTATCACTCACCCCTCAAAATCCCCATGTGTCAAAGCCACCCAATCATCACCTTTATAACAACCCATGTTTCAGGACTGCGTTTGATGATGTCAAAGTGTGCCCAACGACATGTGTTGAGTGTAGTGATTTCAGGTCAAAGAATCACACTCACCACCATCACTGTGAGTACTGACTGTGACTACCATGTCATGGTTCCATGTGTCAAACTCACGGTGGGTCTGTCCGGTACACTTATTCTCTAACATGTACCTATATGTTTGGTTTGATATCTCTATATCATGACTAATGAGATTCTGTCATCAACCAACACCACAATCTAGTCTTGTGTGTCATTGTTGTCTATCTACCTTCCACAATGACATCCGACTAGGGACATAACAAGAATGTACAAACTCTTAGCATCCGTATGATCTCATCGTTCAGGTCCTAAACCTGAAGGCATACATCATTGAGTACTGTCATTCTCTAGACATTCAATCTGTTCTATCACTATCTCATATGACTAAACCAGAAAGAATTGGAAGCTTGCCTTTGATGTTTATCAAATCAATCTTAATGTATCCCATCAATCATCCCATGATTGGCTCTCAGGGCATACATACCAACAGACTCCCACTTGCACTGCGAGCCAATCACCCTTGAATCATATTCATAGTGATCTTCAAACATGTCCCACATGTTACTCTGCTCTAGTGTGATCATAGTGAGTAATGGCAACACCTTGCCAAAGTCAGTATAAATTTCATGTCTCTCATCTCTTCGTTGTACGTCACACGTATGAGATGGAGTTTCCGTAATATGTGATCTAGTGTTCCTTTGCTAACCTTTAGCCACATTGCATGATCAAGGATTCCATACTTGTCATCAATGAGCGGAATATCTATAACTTCATCTCATGAACTTCCAGATCCATATAGTATCCACTGTTGTTCTCCAACACATAGATACTCGACATTTCCTTTTCAATGGTTTTATTGGAACACTTCCAATTATCAACAAACTTTCACTTTTATATATCATATATATAATTTGTGATTAATTTTCTGTCCTTTCGGAAGTTTGCATCAATGTAACTCTTTACATTGAACTTTTCCTTATCTCCATAGAACTAGTACTTCACAAGTACTTATCAAGTTCTCATGGTATTCCAGTAACCCTTACTGGAAGTAGACAGACATCCACTTGTCATGTCCCACATACGAGTTATCAGGATGAGCACATCATATTGCCATGTCATACATACAAGATGATGAATGCATTTTGTTCTTTCCATGTCGATACATACAAGATGATGGGATGATTACATACATGATAGATCCATATCTATTCTTAGTGTTCCCATTCTTCATAAGAATTGGACACTTGGCCTTGGGATACTAACTCCATGTAACATGGACAAGTTTTCTCCCACTGAATCTGTGCATACTGAACCCTTCAGTACAGATTGCCAATGTATGTTTTCTCTTTTCAGGTCAAGAGGTTTTCGAGAACTATCTCTATAGATCTCTATTCCTATCACATAGGAAACATCTCTATCTTCCTTAAAGATAATTTCCACCTTTTGGATTTCCATTCTAGAACATTTCCATTTCACATCAACATGTGGAATGTGAACACGCTCCCACTAAATCATAGATCCCTCCTTTATCTTTGACATATCAGTCAACCCCTTTGACTATATTATCAAAGTAAAGATCCAATTATGAGTTGCTTGTACTCAATCAATCACATTGATTAGTTCATTGTAACTTATAGACTTCATTTGCATTAGTGGATTCATAAACCTTATAGGTTGTGTCACATACACATCCTTATTTTATTCCTCATAGGAATGCAGTTTTAGTATCCATATGCCAAATGTCTTAGTCATTAAGTTGCAATCAACAAGCATCATCCTTCTCAAAATCTTATCCATGTGTCTTAACACTTAAGACTTATTCACACGTATCAATTTTATTCCAATGGGTGCTACCATCAAGGTCATACCTCATGGTACACATGGATGTCATTTAGGATGTAATGGTCGTAAACCATAACTCAAGATTCGGTTCCTCATATTCATCTGGATAGTTGACTCATCTCATGAACAACTCATCATATAGATGATTGAGGTGTGTCTGTTAAGGATATAAGAACTCACAACTCCTTGTGATTCTCAATGTCCTTTATTAGTGTGGGGGTATTCTTTTATTAAGAAGAATTCAGTTATTTGATAATCATTCTCTAACTTCTTAGAGTATGATTCCTTCTTGATTTAGACATCACCATGCCTTAATCATGAGTTCACTATGATACACTATCATAATCACTCAAAAGGATCTCAAACATTTGGTCCAAGTATTTCATTCATTGATCTCATCAAGAATTAACACTTTACCAAATTTGCACTTCATCTATGATAATCTTGAACACTTCAAGATATTTATATTGGTATTTCTCGAAACACCATTTGAAGTATTAGCATTTGTTCCAATAGGTATGTATATACATCACATGTATCATACCTAATAGGATAATCATTCTCCCACTACCATTAGTGAATATTGATTAATCATGCCCAAGATATTCATGTCTCTTACTGGCTCTCTAACCAAAAGAGTCTAGATTTATCCATCACATGGAAACTAGAAATGAATTTCTCATGATTGATGCTAATTTGATTGTTTGAGTTATCAATAACTTTAGGTATCATTTTATCTTATGCATACCATGTATCACAAGATAAACAAGGCATTGCCATAAAGATCATATCTTTATAAATTGAAACACCTCTTTATTGATTGCCATCATTGTCATACAATATGCAAAAATAAAGTGTTTATATCTATTGGCAAATATGAAATAGCAGTTCACAACTCTATTTCGTGCCCTTTAGGCTGAAATAAATTGAAAGGTACTCCTATCTATGGCAGCAACACTTGCTCCAATGATGGGTACTCCTTTCTTGGTCCTTTCACAAAGGCCATCACTTCTTTGTAGATCTTACATATCACATATATCAGATCCATATCTTGGTATCATATACCTCAGATAAAGAAGCAGTTCATTTCATGATACCTTAGGTGGAGATTTCCATCCCCTCCTTCATCTTCTTTTGTTCTTCCAGATATAGAGGGCAATTCCCTCATACACCCTTTCCCCATGTGCCTTGAGGTTGAAGATGGCTTGGGTTGCTGGCTAGCATCAGAACACTTCTTTGCTTTGTCCTTGCCCTTACCCTTAAGACTTACCTTTCATTGATCTCATCAAATATTAGGGTTAGTCTTTCTTCATATTTGCCTCTATTGTCCTCAACATGTCCAACAACTTTGTCAACGCTTGTCAAAGTTGTTCATGTTGTAGTTTATCATGAACTGTATGATTCTCACAACATTTGCAGTATCATACCAATAGCCAACTCTTGGCTCAGAGGGAATCCTTCTTAGTCATGTCTTTCCACATACCCAATCACATTGAGTGTATGAATACCTTACTAGATCTCCTTCTGTCATGACATACTAGGACAGTGTCTTGGAGACATCATATGTCTCATGTTGTCTCTGCAACTCATAGTTCAAGGAACACAACATCAAGCACTCCACATCAATGCTGTCCTCAGTATGCTTCCATAAGCATACTTTCAGCCATTGGTGTGGTGGGATCGAGTTCATCTGGTTCTGGTATAACTAGGACTTAGAGCTTTCGCTCTTTGATTGAGAACACTTCTCATCGTCCTAACCAATCGTGGAATTATTCCCATTTAATTTGTTAGTCTCAAGGACCGATCGCAAATAAAATGATTATTGTTTGTTTTCATTTGTACTACAAAAGGAAATATGCAATTTTAGTCCAAAAACTCATTTTTGACTTATTTGATTGATTTGAAAAGGTGACGATATAATTAGGCCTTTAATTAATTATCGCTCCCACTATTTAATTCAAATTGATAGCCCTCACCATCAATTCGGAAGATTGCAGCGTACAACCTTCTAGTGGGAAAGATCCTGAAATTCTCTAAGTCATGGACCAGCTAGGGCTGTCACCCACAACTTAGATCTCTTAGGTAGGCAACTTTTTCCAATTGCATCATATACAACTCTTGATAAGATGTCATATGCAACTCCTTGCCATGATCACCTCCATGCCTCAAGGTGCTAGATCCTATCTAGGTCACCTTGTTAAGTCTGACCCAAAGCAAACACGATGAATATGCACCCTGCTAGGGCAGACCCACATATCCATCCTTCAAGCTTCCATGAGATAGACGGTGTACCACGCTAGGGCGTGCCCACACTTGGTCGATTAAGCTTTTCACGTGTGTTGCATTTGGAAGGCATCTAAAATTTAATATTTAATGAGGGATTTGGTTTTATATAAATATACATATCCAATCACCACAATACATAGTATGTATCATATACATGCTATATCCCACAGAAAACATGCAAAATGATAAAAGTGATGATTATGGCCATCCTAATGTGATTCCTCGAGCTAAGAGGAATCACGGTCATTTAGGTCTACATTACATGCAACCTGTATAAGATGAACTCTGTGCTTTGCCTTTATGGGTTTGATCAACTCATCACATGAATGATCGGCTCGCCATCAGACTGGTCGGCTGGGTGCCACCAGCCAATTGGTTGGCTCCTCCAACCGTTCGGTTCGACTGGTCATCGTGCATCTCATCATGGCCGCCACCCGCTCATCTCGCTCCTCGAACCAGTCACCAACCGATCGGCTCACTCCTTGAACTGATCGTCTCGAACGTCAACCGATCGGTTCACACATTGAACTGATCGTCTCAGCTGTCGTCAGGATGTCCTCCGTTCTTTGACATAACAGGAAATAAAATTCTATCCTATTTTACATTGTAAAAAGAGAAACCTCGAGTTACATTCGAGGGGAGCAAAGGTAGGAAAGAAATCTCGAATTATTTCGCGTTACATCAGGAATAGGAGAAGGAAGATCGGTGCGCAGACCGAGATGCAAGCAACCACATACAACCATACACAGATAGGGTTTATTGGCCATAACCACGCTATACATCCACCACAAAACTCGTTTAAGGGCGACGCGTATCGATTGCATTCATATTTACATATCATATATGTATATTGGGATTTATGGATTTAGGATTGGACATGCATAAAGCAAATTTTATTCGCATCGTATGCAATAAATAAAGGTGACAAACCAAAATCGATCATATCGATAATCCTAAAGTGTAGAGAAGTTGACGTGGCTCTGATACCACTGTTGGGTTTTATAGGGAGGCAGAGAAGGCAGCGGAAACAAAAAAAATTCTCCCCAAAACCCGAAACAAGGAAACACGCCAACGTCTATACAATAGGAAAGGATGGTTTGTGGAATCATACCTTGTCTCGAGGCTTGCTTGGCGACAATACCTCACGCCTTGCGCGGTCTTCACCTCTGGTCTTAGACGGTGTCTCTGCAGCTCCTGGTCGCACTGGGACTGATGACTCCTGGTCTTATTGGGACTGTCGGGATTGACAGTTGTCCTCTGAGCGACAAAAATCTCCCGCCTCTGAAGTAGTCCACACGGACCACCTGGAACTCCAATCTCCTTGTCCCACAAGGAATTGGAAGGAGTCGCACCCTCCTGTCAGCGTACTAGTCACTGACACACTCTCCTGCCACCAGTCGCTTTCTGCAGTTGTCTTTCCCTTGTTGTGCCTCCCTTATCGGGTAGCACTTGCTCGGGCTCTCTTGGTTACCAAAACCGGAGAGAACGACAACTTCACAGAGCAACTGGTTGCACTGAGTTGTACTTTGAGAAGCCCCCAATACCCCTATATATATAGGAGGGTCATGGGACAGGGTTCTCCATCCCGGGCAATATGGGACTAAAAGCAGGAGTAGAAGGGTTCGAGATTTTCCACAAAAACAACCAACTCGCAACCTGAACCGATCATTTCACAACTGAAATGGTCAGTTGGGGACCTGAGCCAGTCGGTTGACATCTCAACCGATCGGTTGGAACACCTCAACCGGTCAGTTCACTTCTGAACCGGTCGGTTCGTGGTCCTGGTCAGTTCCCGATTGACTTTCCATCTTTTGTTTCTAATTGGTATAAAATACCAATCCTTATTCCAATCAAATTGGGCAAGTGAAACGAAAGGAAATTTCTCACCAATCCTACTTTTCCAACTTGCTCGGTTGCAACAGTTGAATCGATCGTTTCAACACTTGAAGCAATCATTTCACCCTGACCATGAGCCGATCGATTCACCACCTGAGCCGATCGGTTCACCAAGCTGAGCCGATCGGTTCATCACATGAGCCGATCGGTTGGGAGTGCAGATTGTGCAGAATCAGTCAATTGCAGTTTCAATCAATCCGATACTCCAATCACTGCGTCCAACACCTTGAACATTATGATATTGAGCTATCAATTGATTGAGTGTTTAATTGAACTACTAAACTCCTTTAGTAATCAATCTAAACATTATTTGTGGACACAACTCCTCTTCCAGGTTAAATCCTATGTGTGTGACCCTGCAGGTCCATTTTCACATTGGCAGTGAAAGTCAATAACACTTATGACTTCACAAGCAAAGAGCGGTGCCAAATCACACATCAGTGCTACCCAAGTGAAATAGAAAGTTGGAGAACAACTTTCAATCCTACAATCCGTGAATGGTGTTACAGTGAATGTATAATTCCTTTGTCACTGATATCCCAAATGAACTCGAGGCATGGAACAGTCATCCTGTCAACGTTCATTCACTTTCTTGATCTCAGAGCAGATTGGAAGAGATATGTATGACATCAATATCACATACTGATTCACACATGTGTGTGCACGCCTATTTCAATCCTACTCATCAAGTGGCCTTAGATATCAAACTCCCTCAGGAGGGACAAATCCCATATCTATCACTCACCCCTCAAAAACCCCATGTGTCAAAGCCACCCAATCATCACCTTTATAACAACCCATGTTTCAGGACTGCATTTGATGATGTCAAAGTGTGCCCAACGACATGTGTTGAGTGTAGTGATTTCAGGTCAAAGAATCACACTGACCACCATCACTGTGAGTATTGACTGTGACTACCATGTCATGGTTCCATGTGTCAAACTCACGGTGGGTCTGTCTGGTACACTTGTTCTCTAACAATACCTATGTGTTTGGTTTGATATCTCTATATCATGACTAATGAGATTCTGTCATCAACCAACACCACAATCTAGCCTTATGTGTCATTGCTGTCTATCTACCTTCCACAATGACATCCGACTAGGGACATAACAAGAATGTACAAACTCTTAGCATCTGTATGATCTCATCGTTCAGGTCCTGAACCTGAAGGCATACGTCATTGAGTAATGTCATTCTCTAGACATTCAATCTGTTCTATCACTATCTCATATGACTGAACCAGAAAGAATTAGACGCTTGCCTTTGGTGTTTATCAAATCAATCTTAATGTATCCCATCAATCATCCCATGATTGGCTCTCAGGGCATACATACCAACATGGACAAGGATCTATAAATGTCGGGATCAATGGGTTTACAAGAAGCTTGATCTTATGAAGTGAGTTCAGAAGGACAATTTTCATCTATCCTCATCTAACTAGTTTGTTTTCAATGATTTTTTTTATCTATGTTTTCTATAGAAGTTATTGGTGCTATCCCCAAATCCCAATATTCCTTTGTAATCATTTGATCTTAGTTTTCAATCATTTTCCATCTATAATCTTCTTTTTGTTCTTGGCATAATCATTTTAATTATGTTCTTAGTGTAACCTTCTCTTATTTATTCTTAGCATAACTCTTTTTACTTTTCTCTTAGTATAATTCTCTTAGATTTTATTATTAGCATTATCACCTCTTCAAATCAGAATTTTAATTTATGTTCAAAGTTTAATATTGTTCAAAGCAAGTGGGTCAAATTCAAAACTTAAAAAAGTTATTCCATGTGACCGACCCTTCTATACAAAGAACTAACCAACTTGTTTAAATGGATTGTTTACCGTAAAAAGGTTAATTTCTAGGAGTTAATTCTCCCTAGTGAAATGTTATGTAAACGACACACATCAATTTTGCACCATTTCTAGGTACAATTTGTTTAACCCCAATTGCCATGGATAATTGGAACTTTTTTTTTCTTTCCTATCGACACACTCCTCCTAATGAGTTTCTATTCCATAGTACTTTTTTTTGCAATTCGTGCTTACTTTCTTGAATCGGGACTTCCTTTTTCCTTTTCCAACCTTTTCAAGGACCAAGTGGTGTATGTCATGTTCGTAGGATGTTGATTCCTCGCCGCCCACTTTTAATCCCAAAATAGGTAGGACTTTCCATAGTTTGAACTAAACACATCGGTATAGGATGGATGAACATGAAGTAAATCATAGGATTGAGAGAGCTCTTGCCACTCAAAGAGAAGCCCTTTTAATCAAGTGAGAGGCTAGAGATTCCATGCTCCCTAAGACTTTGTTGGCCAAACAAGAGGCTCAATAAGCAACGATACACGAGGCTAAAGGACAAAAACAATTTATGCACTTCCCAGTCCCTAAGACTACCTATGCACAACATCTTGTTGTGCCACCCAACATCATCGCTCCCCAATTTGAGATCTACACTCATTGGATCACTATGCTTCAAGCTAACCCTTTTGTCGGTAACAAAGGCAATAGTTGTCAGGACCATCTCTAACAATTTTGTGACCTATGTTCCTTGTTGGGTTTTAGGGGAGGCAGAGAAGGCAGCGGAAACAAAAAAATATCCTGCCCAAACCCAGAACAAGGAAACGTGTCAACGTCTATACAATAGAAAAGGATGGTTTGTGGAATCATACCTTGTCCTGAGGCTTGCTCGGAGACAATACCTCGCGCCTTGCGCGGTCTTCACCTCCGGTCTTGGACGGTGTCTGTGCAGCTCCTGGTCGCACAGGGACTGACGACTAATGGTCTCACCGGGACTGTCGGGATTGACAGCTGTCCTCCGAGCGGCAGAAATCTCCCGCCTCTGAAGTAGTCCACACGGACCACCTGGAACTCCAATCTCCTTGTCCCATAAGGAATTGGAAGGAGTCGTGCCCTCCTGTCAGCGTACTAGTCACTGACACACTCTCCTGCCACCAGTCACTTTCTGCAGGTGTCTTTCCCTTGATGTTGCTCCCTTATCGGGTAGCACTTGCTCGGGCTCTCTCGGTTACTAAACCAGAGAGAACAACAACTTTACAGAGCAACTGGTTGCACTGAGTTGTTCTTTGAGAAGCCCCCAATACCCCTATATCTATAGGAGGGTCATGGGACATGGTTCTCTATCCCAGGAAATGTGGGACTAAAGCAGGAGTAGAAGGGTTCGAGATTTTCCATAAAAACAACCAACTGCGCAACCTGAACCGATCGTTTCATTTCTGAAACAGCTGGTTGGGGACCTGAGTCGGTTGGTTGACACCTCAACTGATCGGTTGGGACCCATGAAACGGTCGGTTCACTTCTAAACCGGTCGGTTCGTGGTCCTAATCAGTTCCCGGTTGACTTTTCTTCTTTTGTTTCTAATTGGTTCCTAATACCAATCCTTGTTCCAATCAAATTGGGCAAGTGAAACGAAAAGAAATTTATCACCAATACTACTTTCCCAACTTGCTCAGTTGGACCAGTTGAACCGATCGTTTCAACACTTGAACTGATTGTTTCACCCTATCCATCAGTCGATCGACTCACCATCTGAGCCGATCGGTTCACCAAGCTCAGTCGACCGGTTCATCACATGAGTCGATCGGTTGGGAGTGCAGATTGTGCAGAATCAGTCAATTGTAGTTTCAATCAATCCGATACTCCAATCAATGTGTCCAACACCTTGAACATTATGACATTGAGCTATCAATTAATTGAGTGTTTAAGAACTACTAAACTCCTTTAGTAATCAATCTAAACATTGTTTGTGGACAAAACTCCTCTTCCAGGTTAAATCCTATGTGTGTGACCTTGCAGGTCCATTTCACGTTGGCAGTGAAAGTCCATAACACTTATGACTTCAAAAGCAAAGAGCGGTGCCTAGTCACACATCAGTGCTACCTAAGTGAAATAGAAAGTTGGAAAACAACTTTCAATCCTACAATCCGTGAATGGTGTTACAGTGAATGTATAATTCCTTTATCACTGATATCCTGAATGAACTCGAAGCATGGAACAATCATCCTGTCAGCGTTCATTCACTTTCTTGATCTCAGAGTAGATTGGAAGAGATATGTATGATATCAATATCACATACTGATTCACACATGCGTGCACGCCTTTCTCAATCCTACTCATCAAGTGGCCATGGATATCAAACTCCCTCAGGAGAGACAAATCCCATATCTATCACTCACTCCTCAAAAGCCCCATGTGTCAAAGCCACCCAATCATCACCTTTATAACAACCCATGTTTCAGGACTGCGTTTGATGATGTCAAAGTGTACCCAACGACATGTGTTAAGTGTAGTGATTTCAGGTCAAAGAATCACACTCACCACCATCACTGTGAGTACTGACTGTGACTACCATGTCATGGTTCCATGTGTCAAACTCACGGTGGGTCTGTCTGGTACACTTGTTCTCTAACAAGTACCTATGTGTTTGGTTTGATATCTCTATATCATGACTAATGAGATTTTGTCATCAACCAACACCTCAATCTAGTCTTGTGTGTCATTGTTGTCTATCTACCTTCCACAATGACATCCGACTTGGGACATAACAAGAATGTACAAACTCTTAGCATCCGTATGATCTCATCGTTCAGGTCCTCAACCTGAAAGCATACGTCATTGAGTACTGTCATTCTCTAGACATTCAATATGTTCTATCACTATCTCATATGACTGAACCAGAAAGAATTGGAAGCTTGCCTTTGATGTTTATCAAATCAATCTGAATGTATCCCACCAATCATCCCATGATTAGCTCTCAGGGCATACATACCAACAGACTCCCACTTGCACTGCAAGCCAATCACCCTTGAATCATATTCATAGTGATCTTCAAACATGTCCCACATGTTACTGTGCTCTAGTGCGAACATAGTGAGTTATGGCAACACCTTGCCAAAGTCAGTATAAATTGCATGTCTCACATCTCTTCGATGTACGTCACACGTATGAGATGGAGTTGTCGTAATATGCAATCTAGTATTCCTTTGCTAACCTTTGGCCACATTTCATGATCAAGGATTCCATACTTGTCATCAATGAGCGGAATATCTATAAGTTCATCTCATGAACTTCCAGATCCATATAGTATCCATTGTTGTTCTCCAACACATAGATACTCGACATTTCCTTTTAAATGGTTTTATTGGAACACTTCAAATTATCAACAAACTTTCACTTTTATATATCATATATATAATTTGTGATTAATTTTCTGTCCTTTCGGAAGTTCACATCAATGTAACTCTTTACATTGAACTCTTCCTTATCTCCATAGAACTAGTACATCACAAGTACTTATCAAGTTCTCATGGTATTCCAGTAACCCTTACTGGAAGTAGACACACATCCACTCGTCTTGTCCCACATACGAGTTATCAGGATGAGCACATCATATTGCCATGTCATACATACAAGATGATGAATGAATTTTGTTCTTGCCATGTCGATACATACAAGATGATGGGATGATTACATACATGATAGATCCATATCTATTCTTAGTGTTCCCATTCTTCATAAGAATTGGACACTTGGCCTTGGGATACTAACTCCATGTAACATGGACAAGTTTTCTCCCACTGAATCTGTGCATACTGAACCCTTCAGTACAGATTGCCAATGTATGTTTTCTCTTTTCAGATCAAGAGGTTTTCGAGAACTATCTCGATAGATCTCTATTCCTATCACATAGGAAACATCTCTATCTTCCTTAAAGATAATTTCCACCTTTTGGATTTCCATTCTAGAACATTTCCATTTCACATCAACATGTGGAATGTGAACACGCTCCCACTAAATCATAGATCCCTCCTTTATCTTTGACATATCAGTCAAACCCTTTGACTATATTATCAAAGTAAAGATCCAATTCTGAGTTTCTTGTACTCAATCAATCACATTGATTAGTTCATTGTAACTTATAGACTTCATTTGCATTAGTGGATTCATAAACCTTATAGGTTGTGTCACGTACACATCCTTGTCACATACACATCCTTGTCAACGCTTGTCAAAGTTGTTCATGTTGTAGTTTATCATGAACTGTATGATTCTCGCAACATTTGCAGTATCATACCAATAGCCAACTCTTGGCTCAGAGGGAATCCTTCTTAGTCAGGTCTTTCCACATACCCAATCATATTGAGTGTGTGAATACCTTACTGGATCTCCTTCTGTCATGACATACTAGCACAATGTCTTGGAGACATCATATGTCTCATGTTGTCTCTGCAACTCATAGTTCAGAGAACAAAACATCAAGCACTCCTCATCAATGTCATCCTTGGTATGCTTCCATAAGCATACTATCAGCCATTGATGTGGTGGGATCGAGTTCATCTGGTTCTGGTATAACTAGGACTTAGAGCTTACGCTCTTTGATTGAGAACGCTTCTCAATGTCCTAACCAATTGTGGAAATTATTCCCATTTAACTTGTCCTTTTCCAGGACGGATCGCAAAGAAAAGTGATTGTTGTTTGTTGCCATTTGTACTACAAAAGGAAAATATGCAATTTTAGTCCAAAACTCATTTTTGACTTATTTGATTGATTTGAAAAGTTGATGATATAATTAGGCCTTTACTTAATTATCGCTCCCACTATTTTACTTCAAATTGATAGCCCTCACCATCAATTCGGAAGATTGCAACGTACAACCTTCTTGTGGGCAAGATCCATATTTCATCAAGTCATGAGTCAGCTTTGGTTGATCGCCCACAATCTTGACTATTTAGGTAGGCCATCATGCCAATTGCATCATATGCAACTCTTGATGAATGAACATGCGCAACACCTTGCCATGAACATTCCTTGCCTCTGGGCTTAGACGCTCTAAAAATCACCAGTTAAGTCTAACCCAAAAGCCGACACGGTAAACATGCACCCTGCTTTGGCAGAACCTACATGTCTACCCTTCACACTTCCTCAAGATAGACGGCACACCACGCTTTGGCGTAGCCTACGCTCGGTCGATCGAGTTTTTCATGTGTGCCGCTAATGGAAGGCATATAAGACTTAATATTTTAATGAAGGATTTGGTTTTTATATACATATACATATCCAATCACCACAATACATAGTACGTATCATATACATGCTATATCCCACATAAAACATGCAAAACGATAAAAACGATGATTATGGCCATCCTAATGTGATTCCTCGAGCCAAGAGGAATCACGTTCATCTAGGTCTACATTACATGCAACCTGTACAAGATGAATTATGTGCTTTGCCTTTATGGGTTTGATCAACTCATCGCATGAATGATCGGCTCGCCATCAGACTGGTCGGCTGGGTGCCACCAGCCGATTGGTTGGCTCCTCCAACTGATCGGTTCGCCTGGTCGTTGTGCATCTCATCATGGCCGCCACCCGCTCGTTTCACTCCTCGAACTAGTCACCAACCGATCGGCTCACTCCTTGAACTGATCATCTCGAACGTCAACCGATCGGTTCACGCATTGAACTGATCGTCTCAGCTGTCGTCATGATGTCCTCTGTTCTTTGACATAACAGGAAATAAAATTATATCCTATTTTACATTGTAAAAAGAGAAACCTCGAGTTACATTCGAGGGGAGCAAAGGTAGGAAAGAAATCTCGAATTATTTCGAGTTACATCAGGAATAGGAGAAAGGGAATCGGTGCACAGACCGAGATGCAAGCAACCACATACAACCATACACAGATAGGGTTTATTGGCCATAACCACGCTATACATCCACCACAAAACTCATTTAAGGGTGACACGTATCGAGTGCATTCATATTACATATCATATATTTATATTGGGATTTGTGGATTTAGGATTGGACATGCATAAAGCCAATTTTATTCGCATCGTATGCAATAAATAAAGGCGACAAACCAAAATCGATCATATCGATAATCCTAAAGTATAGAGAAGTTGACGTGGCTCTGATACCACTGTTGGGTTTTAGGGGAGGCAGAGAAGGCAGCGGAAACAAAAAATTCTCCTCCCCAAACCCAGAACAAGGAAACACGTCAACGTCTATACAATAGGAAAGGATGGTTTGTGGAATCATACCTTGTCCCGAGGCTTGCTCGGCGACAATACCTCACAGCTTGCGCGGTCTTCATCTCCGGTCTTGGACGGTGTCTGTGCAGCTCCTGGTCGCACTGGGACTGACGACTCCTGGTCTCATCGGGACTGTCGGGATTGACAGTTGTCCTCCGAGTGGCAGAAATCTTCCGCCTCTGAAGTAGTCCACACGGACCACCTGGAACTCCAATCTCCTTGTCCCATAAGGAATTGGAAGGAGTCGCACCCTCCTGTCAGCGTACTAGTCACCGACACACTCTCCTGCCACCAATCACTTTCTGCAGTTGTCTTTCCCTTGATGTGCCTTCCTTATCGGGTAGCACTTGCTCGGGCTATCTCGGTTACCAAAACTAAAGAGAATGACAACTTTACAGAGCAATTGGTTGCACTGAGTTGTTCTTTGAGAAGCCCCCAATACCCCTATATATAGGAGGGTCATGGGATAGGGTTCTCTATCCCGGGCAATGTGGGACTAAAGCAGGAGTAGAAGGGTTCAAGATTTTCTACAAAAACAACCAACTACGCAACCTGAACCGATCGTTTCATTTCTGAAACGGTCGGTTGGGGACCTGAGCCGGTCGGTTGACACCTCAACCGATCGGTTGGGACCCATGAAACGGTCGGTTCACTTCTGAACCGGTCGGTTTGTGGTCCTGATCAGTTCCCGATTGACTTTTCTTCTTTTGTTTCTAATTGGTTCCTAATACCAATCCTTGTTCTAATCAAATTGGGCAAGTGAAACGATCTCACCAATCCTACTTTCCCAACTTGCTCGGTTGGACTAGTTGAACCGATCGTTTCAACACTTGAACCGATTGTTTCACCCTGTCCATCAGCTGATCGACTCACCATCTGAGCCGATCGGTTCACCAAGCTCAGCCGATCGGTTCATCACATGAGCTGATCGGTTGGGAGTGCAGATTGTGCAGAATCAGTCAATTGCAGTTTCAATCAATCCGATACTCCAATCAATGTGTCCAACACCTTGAACATTATGACATTGAGCTATCAATTAATTGAGTGTTTAATTGAACTACTAAACTCCTTTAGTAATCAATCTAAACATTGTTTTTGGAGAAAAAAAACTCCTCTTCCAGGTTAAATCCTATGTGTGTGACCCTGTAGGTCCATTTCACGTTGGCAGTGAAAGTTCATAACACTTATGACTTCACAAGCAAAGAATGGTGCCTAGTCACACATCAGTGCTACCCAAGTGAAATAGAAAGTTGGAGAACAACTTTCAATCCTACAATCTGTGAATGGTGTTACAGTGAATGTATAATTCCTTTGTCACTGATATCCCAAATGAACTCGAGGCATGGAACAGTCATCCTGTCAACGTTCATTCACTTTCTTGATCTCAGAGTAGATTGGAAGATATATGTATGACATCAATATCACATACTCATTCACACATGCGTGCACGCCTTTCTCAATCCTACTCATCAAGTGGCCATGGATATCAAACTCCCTCAGGAGAGACAAATCCCATATCTATCACTCACCCCTCAAAAGCCCCATGTGTCAAAGCCACCCAATCATCACCTTTATAACAACCCATGTTTTAGGACTGTGTTTGATGATGTCAAAGTGTGCCCAACGACATGTGTTGAGTGTAGTGATTTCAGGTCAAAGAATCACACTCACTACCATCACTATGAGTATTGACTGTGACTACCATGTCATGGTTCCATGTGTCAAACTCACAGTGGGTCTGTCCGATACACTTGTTCTCTTACAAGTACCTATGTGTTTGGTTTGATATCTCTATATCATGACTAATGAGATTTTGTCATCAACCAACACCACAATCTAGTCTTGTGTGTCATTGCTGTCTATCTACCTTCCACAATGACATCCGACTAGGGATATAACAAGAATGTACAAACTCTTAACATCTGTATGATCTCATCGTTCAGGTCTTCAACCTGAAAGCATACGTCATTGAGTACTGTCATTCTCTAGACATTCAATATGTTCTATCACTATCTCATATGACTGAACAATAAAGAATTGGAAGCTTGCCTTTGATGTTTATCAAATCAATCTTAATGTATCCCACCAATCATCCCATGATTAGCTCTCAGGGCATACATACCAACATTCCTCGCATAAGATTCTTGGCATTTTTGAAGATGCAATAAAATTGAGATTGTTCAAATATTCCATGTCTGACCAACCTAGTAGTTGGTACAATGCCATGGAGGGAGATTGCATCACTACCTGGAATGCACTCCAATCCAATTTCCTAGAAAAATATTATCCCCTACCCCTCACTTATCAGATCAGGGGGCAGATTACCTAGTTTTCTATGGTCCCAGTTGAAAACTTAGGTGTAGCTTGGCAGAGGTTTAAGGTTCTTCTCCTTTTTTTTCCACATCATTACATTTATCAAATCCAGTTAATCAATATTTTTTATTGAGGTGTTGAAAATAACACCAAAGTTTTACCTGAAGCTTCATATAGAGGTAATTTTATGTTTTAAAACGTTGATAGTGCATGGGAGGTTGTTTAATGAAGTTTTGATACCCAAGAACGATCTGGTCAAGGGTCAGAGGAGTCCTCCAGGTGGCCAAGGCTGTGGCAACACATCCCACTATCACAAAGACAGTGAGGTGTTACGCGAAAACGTGCGGAAAACACCATAACCACAGATTATTAAAACACGGGTTAATTAAAACCGATTGCAGAAAGCTGATAAACTGAGAAACCATAACATATAGGTCCTCGTCCTGCAAGGAAACATGTTATATAAATATATACAAGGCTTGATATGTGTCCACCGCTTAGGAGACCAACTGTTCTGTCATCACATGAGTCCATCACCTGTTATATATATACATAAAGGCCCACATCCGGCCCGCAGTAGAATATACAAAACATCAATAGTTATACATCGTGAAACAACGCCAAAATGCCCCCAAGGACCTGAGAGTACAGGGATGACTCTAGACTCTACTACAAAACGTCAAAACAGCAGCATATCTGTGGGCTCTGATCTCCAAACCATGATTTAAACACGTTTTAATCTTAGCGGAAGTGATTCGATAAACAGCGGAAGACAAAAATCACAGGAAATTAAAACTTTTCGAGACAAGAGCTTGAATCCATAAGAGCTTCTTTCATAACAAGAGATAACTGTTTACATCTCATGATAATTACTTCTTGAGTAATTATATACATCAAGATACAAAATCTCAAGAACACATAACAAAAGACTCCAAGACCTGAGAGTACAGAGGACACATAGGACTGACTCTAACTACACCACATGGCAGGCTAAATCTCCACCTGAGATTTCACTACTGCTCCTGGTACTGCTGCTGCTGAGACTGGTCACCTGTAGACCGGTTCCTCTGTCTCCGACGTCCACCTAAAAAGTTGAAGTCTACGCGGTGAGACAATTTTACATAATTGTCCCAGCGAGAGTTATAACTCTCCGCCAGAAGCTTTATTGTAACATTCAAAGAATAACTTAAGCAGTAAAGCTCTCAAAGTATTCAATAGCAGTTGCAGCTATAACAGAGCTTAACATTTATGAGATATGAAGAAATATAAGCACTATCACAGTGTATCATCAATCCACTAACTCGTAGTTATCTCTAACGGGTATACTACGTGGTTGATTATGTTTTACAAACAACATTATGCCCTGTGGAGATGAGGCATACCACTCATACTCCAACTGATCGCTAAGAAGTCACATAAGTATCATACATAGGTCATTAAGAGAGCCGGATTCTCATGACCTTCACCTTCCTCAGTCAGTAAGAGGATCACTTGTAGGACATCTTGTGTCTCTACTATTATATCTCACCAGGGTAAACTGGTCCTTCGCTATTTTAGAGTTACAGTGGTGTTCAATACTCTCTTCGTCGTCAGGAGATTTCATGTTTATCTCCACTGATACGGATGTCTATGTTTTCTTCATCATCAGGAGGTTTCATGTTTACCTACTACTGATACGGTATGGAAAAGTAGTGAAGGGTTGACGGATTGCACATCTACATCAATCACCTACACTAGGATGTAAGGTTCTACACATCCATATACCCCACATACTCAATAGTATGTGATCCAGAAGTTCCCTTAGGAAAACCTGTTTCACCATCATTTGATCTTTGACAATGATGGATCTATGATCAGGGCTCTACATTATACTTGATTAGATAGGTACATTTAGTATTCTTTTATCATTAAACATTGTTCTTCAAATAATAACAGTAGCATAGCAGCTATGAAAGGAGAATATTAAATGTAACAAGCCTAACTCACATCAATCATCATTTCTCATTGTATTCATCACAAGTCATCTCTAAAGCATGACCTTGATGGTATTCATGGCTCTCGCAGCCCATTAAATCATAGGATGCCACTTGACAAGGCATCAAGATATTTTACTTATTCATAAAGCTTATAACATGCTTTTAATGAATACAGTATCATCATCCATACCTGGATATGATCACCTTCATATCAGGACCTGCATGGTTAGTTCAACTGATAAAGGTAATTCAAAACAAGAGATACACTTCCCACTCTTGTCATAAGAGTTAAGTCCTCTGATTCTCATCAATTAGAGTTTAATATTCATAATGCATGTCATTACCCTTGAATTAGGGTTTACTATTCACATTAAGGTGAATTGAACTCATATCATCATCTGGTATGAGGAACATCATCATTGATGCTCTCAGATTGGCTTAAGATTCATCATATATCATAATTAGGGTTTCCATGATCTCACATAGGTGGATCATACCCCTAATCATGCACATCTATGTGTATTGAAGGTTCTTTACTTAAGTTTCCACCCAAAAAGGGGTACTTTCTCTCTCTTAAAGTACTTTCTCTCTCTAAAGTACTTTCTCTCTCTAAAGTACTAGTAGATGGTGATAACACCACTCTAGATCAGGTTGGGTTAAGTCCTCTTTGGTTAACATAAGCCAACACATCACTATCATGTGAGTAGGGTTTGATTTGAACAAGGTTTTACTCAATTGAACCCTTCAGGGGTATTTTGGTAATTTACCCCATTGATCACATCATGGTTCAATTCATTAGTCACTTAATCCCCTAATGTCCTAGGTTATCATTAGGGTTTAGATTTGATCATCATAGCACCATTTACACCTTCAAGTGGTTAAGTGAATTCAGCCTTTGAAAACCTCAAACAGTTTCAACCTTCATTTTCCAAACGGTTTGAGACCATTTGGATGGGTTGACCGTTTGCTAGGGTTGACTCTAAGACCATGTGACATTCAAGGTCGAGAGAGGGTGAAGACCCTTTGGCAACTTTGACTTCAAGACCGAGAGAGCTCACATGGTTTGAGACCGTTTGGTGTCTCTCGATCTTGAGACCGTTTGGGTCCAAACGGTCTTGAGACCGTTTGGCCCCAAACAGTCTTGAGACCGTGAGACCTCACACGGTCTTGAGACTATGTGACCTCAAACGGTCTTGAGACCGTGAGGTCTCAAACGGTCTTGAGACCGTGAGGCCTCATACGGTCTTGAGACCGTTTGGTCCACTTGGTCTCAAACCGTTTGGTCCTTCAACATGGTTCAAAAATTCCAATTGGGCCCAAACTTGGCCCAAACGGTCTTGAGATCATTTGGATGAGTTCCAAACGGTCTTGAGACCGTTTGCCCATCCAACTTTTGGATTCTAGTGAAAATTCTTCAAGGTTGGATCCATTGAGTTGGTGATCATATTAATACTTAATTGCAATGTAATTTGGTATGTTTGTACCTTCAATTGGTCAACTATACCTGACCCTAGACCTCCATACGGTCTTGGGTGATCCCCCACACGGTCTTGAGGCCATTTGGTTGATCCCCAAACGGTCTTGAGACCATTTGGGTCAATCAACCCAAAAACACTTAATTAATTCATTGAGATTTCAGTACTGATTTCAATTAGGGTTAGCCCTAGTAATCACCCTTCAACTCTTAGCTCGTTTGGAATTAGTCCATCAAATTTGGTAAGTTGTTAATCAACATTATTTTGAACAGTAATCTCATACGGTCAACGCATGGTCAACGTCCTTACACGGTCTTGAGACCGTTTGCCCAAAAAGGCCGATTTCAACAGATTGGAAATCAGGAGTAATTTCAATTAAAGTTGTTGATTAAAAAGATCATATCTCTCGATTCCTTTGGAGTTATCTTCTCAAACTTTGAGGGTGATTAGCCTACATAATTTTGTACAGAAATCTTATACGTTCCACGCTCGGTCAATGGGGTTAAACGGTCTTGAAGACTGTTTTCCCTCACTCGGTCTTGAGACCATTTGCTCACCACACGGTCTTGAGACCGTTTGCTCACCACACGGTCTTGAGACCGTTTGCTCACCACACGGTCTTGAGACCGTTTGCTCTCACTCGGTCTTGAGACTGTTTGCTCACCACACGGTCTTGAGACCGTGAGAGCCAAAGGTAGAGACCGTTTGGTAAAGTGAAAAGCGGTGGATTAACCTTGGAAATAACGCCTTCATCTCCTAGCTCAAGAACAGCAAGAATTTCCCACGGATTTGCTTGCAAAATAGCAAAGGAAAGTAAAGAAGAAGAAGAAGAAGAACTATCATCTACATGCATAAACAAGATATATATAATAAAGAATGGGTTTAGAGTTATAAAACCCGCCTAAAGCTTGCTCCTTGAGCTCCAAGCTTTCGAGCTCTAAGCTTTAATGGCATCCTTGAGCTTCCACAGGTCGGCCAAGGTGAAAACTCCAGGGAAAGTCAAGAAGAGATGGCTAGAAAGGTGGAGCTTTATGAGCTAGTCATCAATTTGACCTTGAATTCGAGTTCTAACCATGAAATTAGGCAAGAAGAGGAATCCAAACCTACCTTGCACACATTGGGTCGTCCTCTTGAGCTCCAAGCTGTTCCTTAGTCGGTCAAGTAAGGGGAAACAATGAATTGCACGAAGGAAAGGTTCCTTTGCTTGAGAGGTAAAGTGTATATATACTTGGGGTGGGATTTCCAATATTAGCTCATGAGTTTTCCATAATTTCAACTAAGTCCCTCCATCCTTCTTTGCTCGTCCTCTCTTCTTAATCCTAAGGACAACTTTTCTTATAGGCCAAGAAATGAGGGCAAAGAAGATCAACCTTTTACTAAAGCACACACATAAAAAGGGCTATAATACGTACACCCTGATTATTCAATCACAAAGGTGTTTTTCATAACTTGATTAATCAATTGAAGTGACCTTTCATCATTTATTCCCTAAATGATGATAAGAGTCTTAAAAGATACATTAGATGATGTATTTTACAAATTGCATCCCTAAATTTGGGTAAATTGCATTTTACTCTAATTTAGGGTTTTCAAGTATAGGGATTGCTTCCACAGCTGCACCTTGGTGCCCAAGCTTGGGAAATCCCTCAAACCTTACCATCATCATTCTCATGATGTCTCAATATCAGAGAAACATCTCAACATGTGCAAATTGCAAGTTAACCCTTCTAACTAGGTAATTTGCACATAGGTCCCTGTATTACAAAACAATGCTACAACTTTATATAAAAAGGAGCAAAAACTGAAATATATGTTTCTGAGAAACTTAATTACATGCCCAAAGTTAATCACAAGGATTTAATTACATATTTAGGCAAAACATCTAGGGTTAACTCATAACCCAGGTCAGGGATGTTACAATATCCATCTCTTGCCTTCTACTGCTCGTCTTAGTGCTCGGCCGCAACTCCGCGACCACCACCACGTCTAGCTCGGACACCTGAAAAGCCAGCGGGGTGAGACAATCGATCATTGTCCCAGCGAGAAACATAACTCCCCGCCGAAACTATAAAACCAGAAGGATAAAGCAACAACAGAAGATAAACAGTAAAATGTAGAATAATAACAGTTTATACAACATGGCTATTTGTACAATCATGCTTACCATGTTGTTCATAAGACATCACCACTTATCTCTTTATGGAACATGATTGACAAGATAAGGTTCATAAGATCTTACCACAAAGCATGCGGAATGTATAAGTAACTATAAGTATAACAAGGGTAACTGCACAAGCAAGGCCTCAGCCAATGTTCAGTGTTTTTCCTTAAGCAATAAATACTATACGAATGAATTACGTATTTTATGCCCTGAGGAAGTGAACCGTACTATTAAAATCCAACCTTCGACTGCGAAGCCCATAAACGGTGCCATACAAGGTCAATGGAAGAGCTGGACTCCATGACCTCCCACCTCATGGTCAGTACACGAGTACAACACAAGCAGGACCGCAGTCTCATGCTTAAGTGGCCTCAACCACAGGGTCAGCTCCATAGGCTACCCATCCTCTAGCCCGCCTCGGTACAGGTCACGACGTTAGTATATCTGAGCCACGGGCATGTTCACCGTGCTCTGAGCCATGAACACATTCATGCTCCTCATATCACATATCTGGAGCCATGGGCATGTTCACCATGCTCTGTTCATATCTCGAGTCTGCAACCGTAGCTGCACTCGAACCCTCACTATTTTAGGCTAGGAGAAACCTCGCATACTCAACAATATGCGCTCTGGGTTAACCCGTAGGAGAACCCGTTTCACCATTACCAGCTCCTGACGATGATGGATCTATGGCCAGGGCAACTACATGGTATATTTCACTGTGATTAATTAGTATCTTTTATATGGATTGTAAGATTCAACCAAGTCGTATAACATGCAACTATATAGGAAATAAACAACATAAAGGTCAACATTATCATCCTGATCCATCACAAGGATCCAACATTACATGTTATTACTTGGCCTCTTGCCATTCATCCAGATCCATCTCAAGGATCATCACATACCATGGGATTTCAGTCCTTCGTCATATATTTCCACTGCCTCTCAAGGCTTCACCATCGTTATGGGATAGCAATCCCAAGTACTGTTTAGTCAAACACATCATACATGTTATCTCATAATCAAGAGTAACTATTCAAGCATTGTTACTCATCATATATTCCTTATAGCCTTTTACTTGGCTAATCATCACCTGCATGGTTAGTGTAACATCCTCAAAACCCTACATCTATTAATGTACCTTAATGTGAAACCCTAGTTTCCAAGTTTAAGCTTTTATCTAACAAAATGGAATTTAATGGGACCTCTTAGTCCAATATATAATGAAATAATCTCATAAACCTAGCTTTGGCTTAAATAGCTCATTTAATAAATGATAATTCTATTAATGTCACATTTTATAATGCATGTATTAAATTAACAACCTACATGAAATTGATGAACAAAAGAGCAACAAAACACAAATACAATTGAATAGAGAGATTCTAGACCCTCGAATTAGCTTATGGTCAAAATTTGAGCCTAATCGGACTTCGTTTGACCCTTCAAATCCATTAGGGAAGTTAACATATAGTTTGGGTTATTTATTCAATGATATTTTGATTTATCCGCCTAAGTTTCCTTTTTTTATGTCACGGGGCCTTTCTGGTTTTTAGTTTTGTTCTGGGCCGTTGGATTCCCATCGGGCGCCGCTGGACCCATCTCCTACCTTGGGTAGGAGACCAGGCACAACTAGGTCTCTGGCGCTAGCTTTTCCGGCTCGGTTCTCCCTCCTCAGACCACAGTTTTTGATGATTTCTTCGCCAATGGAACCGGGAGCAAGCCGCGGTCCCATTGATCACTGGCTCAACGCATTTTGGTGCCCTACCGAGAAACGCCTAAAAGGGCAGGGACTCCTCCGCCGCCCTTGGTTTTGCCGAGGGGTTGCCAGCCCGCAAAACCTATATAAAAGGGGCCGAAAACGATCGCTAGCCCTAGAGTAGCCCTCCTCTTCTCTCAATTCGATCCCTCGTGCCCTAGACCAGCGTCGCCTAGTCGATCTTTGTTCTCGACGATTCAGGCCTCGCCCCATCCTCCTCCGGCTGTTCTGGACGAATTGGCTCACAGGTAAGCATCTCTGGACCTCTACAATTATTTCCCTTTGTTCTGTTCATCTCACGATTGCTCTGATCGTTACAACCTATAGTTGTCGCTTGATCCATCATCGACGTTTGTCGCCATGGCGATGCAATTCTCAACTGGCCTTCGTGAGGCATCAACGAGAACTCCAGGCATTGACGAATGTTTTGCAGGTCCTTCTGGATGATTTCGCACCTTGCTCTACTGGCTTCAGATTTCTAGTTGTTTTCCCCTGTTCCACGACCAAACCTGTAGCAACTGAGCGCCTCTGGCCTCCCTATAGCCGAGTCTGGGCTTACTGAGTCCGGAAAAGGGTGAGGAAGATGTCTTTGTGGTTGGTTTCTCACGATTCCGATTTTGCTACCTACAGGACGTGATTCATTGGTCAATCTGTCGAGGTTCATCACCGCGAAGATGATGAACAATCTTAGTTGTGGGTTCCCAGTTTCACCCTCACATTTTCCCGTTTTGTTTGTCACGCTGCCATGGGCAATTTGGTCTTTCCAACCTCTGTGTTAGCTTTGCCAGGATGCACAGATGGTGCCGATACCCTCGTCTTATGTGGCCACCAGTGGTTGGACCAGCTAAGCAACGCTGGTGAATTTTCTGGTTAATACCAACGTGGATTTTCTGAGCTTTTAGATTGGCCGATACAAGAAAATTCGTAACTTTTAATCCGTAGATGGTATGGGGTCGAGTTATATATGAATTTTGCTCAGTTTTTCGATATCTAGCCAATGGTCTGAGTTTTGAGACATGTTTTGGGTTGGTTTTCACGAAGTATCAGGTTTAAGGTTAATTAGGGTTAAGATGTAATTTAAAGTGTTAAATAATTTAAATCATGCTAATTTCAGGGACCTAGGACTTGACCCAGGATCAGGGAGACTAAGATTAAGTTTTGCTCCAATAAGGTAAGTGGGCCATGTCATTATGCATATATACTTTGGATGAATTGCTTGCTATGTATGATTTAAGATTTATGCTTTAGAATTACATGTTAATGAATGAAATCAAGATAATGATTATGCCTTTGATTATATGCTTGTTGTTATGTTCATAAAGTCATATGCTTATCACTGATGTTGATTATCTTAATTCTATGATCATGCAATGATTAAGAAATTGAATAAAGAATTATGGAAATCATGTAATGTTAATGTCAAGATTAAGAGGGAGAAATCCCATGATGATTAAGCTAATGTACTTAAGTTGTAAATTGTTCCTCTTTATGTTATTTTGTCTTTATGACATTGATGAGCACTTTGGTGCAACTAAGGTGAGCCTTAACCGGCCTGATGAGCACTTTGGTGCAATTATTGGATGAGGACAATTTACATTGATGGCAAGATAAGAACAATGATGCTAATGTTAATGTTAAGTTAGGAGAATTAAGTAACTTATTATATGTTTCTCGAAATGATGGACCTTTAGGGTCATTATGGGCTTCCTAGCAATGATGGGCTTTCTGAGCATGATGTGCCCCATGTGGGCAGTGAGGAGAGAATGCATATAATAATGTTCTTAATTCATTGATGTAATGAAGATTAATGCGTAATGAGAATTCGTAATGTTAAATTATGTCAAGTTTATTTCAGTTCAAGTATATGTTTATTTTCAGTTCTTATAACATGCATAATTCCGCTTACTGATGTTGATGATTTCTTTCGCATGGCCGTGGGATGAGATGTCCCTAGATCAAGGAGCAAGAGGGAACTGACGTGAGCGATCAAGGGTAGCTGACTCAAGGAAGGCCTTAGCTTGGTGGGGTGCTATCTACCACTCAGTAGATCCTTTAGTTTAGTTTATCTCTCCATGTTTTAGATTTGCTTAGTTTATATGTATTAGACTTGAGATCAAGATAAGACAGTTTATGCTTTAGTTTTGCTCAGCCCGCATGTATTAGGTTTTGATATCAGATGATATAGTTATGTCTTTCCCTTCCATGAACAATGTATGAATCTATATTTTGAGTTGAATGCATGGTGTTTCATTTATCTTATTGCAATGTATATCATGTTTTGTAATGTTCCTCCGAGCCAAGTGACCCATGTTATGGATAACATGAGGTTTGCTTCCGTTGTCCTATATGTGCTTGGAGTGCTTGGAGGGGCGTTACAGTTAGTGTACACAATAATCGTAGGCTTTTACAAAAGATCATTCTATCAATATAGGGTGACATTAAAGATTCTATACTTTATCAATCTGATGATCATATTCATAAGACACATCATTAAGCAAACCATTTTATATGCTTATCATTATCTCAGCATTATACAGATAGTCAAGGTGGTCACATTCATATGTGTAGCCATGCTAAGTTAAGAGGACAAACGTTACCATAATAAATGCCATTAAGCATGCAAGGAGTCACCATCGTGTTAAACAAGAACATATACAACAAATATGTTTTCCCATGATAAGAAGAACCATCACTAGAGGCACCAAGAACCCTCACTAAAGGTTGTGTCAGGCAACATGCCCTCACCTATTGTTCATCTCATAGTGTTCCTCATATAACGGCCATCATACTAGGACCTATCGGCCAAGTTCACAACGATGTGTCGGGTTGGCATCAGCAACAAGGCGTGCAACAACAAGGGAAACCAAATGTGTGATGGGGTGTCGGGCACCCAACCCTAACGGGCAACACTTGTGTCGGACAATAGAGCAGCGCCCGTCACTAGGGGCATATAGGGCAAGGTGATACCATAAGAGATATTGTCCAAGGGTTCATCTCAAACTAACATCACAAACCTATTGTCCAGCCATCCAAACCATGGCCTAACGGCCATCACAGGGAAAAGTGATGGTGTGACGCCCGTCACAGAAACTAGGTATCGTCCACCACCAAAACTTCACACATGTCGTCCAAGGGGTTAGGTCAAGAGGTCTATCGGGCAGCACCTCCCCAAGCCCATAACGTACAAGGTACCACTCACAAGATCACGATCTACCTCAACCACAAGGACACCCAAAACCCTAGAGAGAGAGTCACCATCATCACCAAGCTCACCCTTCTAGTCCATGGTGAGAGGAGAGTGTTACTCAAGCAACTAGAACACAAGCTCACCTCAATCGGCTATGAGAGAGGGGTGTTGCTCATGATACTAGGAGCTCAAACTCACTCCTCTAGACCAAAGAGAGAAAGGAGTATTGCTCACCAAGAAACCCTAAACCACAAGGATCGGCCAACATGGACAACTAGGCAAGAAATAAAGCTAGCAACATATAAGAACATGAAAGGAGGTAGTATAGTTAGGGTTAGGAGTTATGCAACTCGCCTTAAGCAAGCTCCAAGCTCCAAGGAAGAAGAAATCTCTGAGGCAGGATTGGCTACCAAGCTAGCTCCTCCAAGGGTGTCGTCCACCAAGCTTGCAAGGGAGAAGGGTATCGTGCACCAAGGTGGAGGAGAAAACCAAGAGACTAAAGGATCCCTAGCAAGAGGAAAAGAACACATATATAGAAGGGGATGGAGGAGAAAACAAGGTAGAACTAAGCAAGGTGTCTTCCTCCTAGGGACACTTGTCCTAGTGCACGAGCCACCACTCTAGCAAGCCCTAACCACATGTCCAAGGTCATTGCTACATGCAAGCATCAAGCACCAAGTGTCCACTAGTGGTGACACAAACGAGGTCAAAGCTTGGTCAAAGGTCATGGGCGACACACCATCAAAACTATGGGCGACACACTTGGGCGATACACCTCCAGCATGGGCGACACAAGCTCAGGCCGACACAAACTCTTCTTGCCCGACACAAGGCCCAAAGGAAGCAAAAGCAAGGCACCACAAGGCCCAACAAGCTCGACCAAGCCCAAAGGAACTCAAGCCACAAGCCCAAACCTTCCTCTCTACACTAGAGATAGCAAGGAGAGAGAGGAACACCTCACAAGGTGACAAACTTGCCCACAAACCCTAGACTTGGGTTATTTGCAAGTAGCACCTCCAACTCTCAACAGAGCTCAAACAAATCCTAATCACTACTAAAGGTGATTAGCAAGCACCAAAGCATCAAGGTTAAGAAAAACAAACAGGGTAAACCCTAAACGAAGGTCAGGGTCCTTACAAGCTAACCCCCTTCAAAGGATTTCATCCCTGAAATCTGAAGAAAAAAGCGAGGGATACTTCCTTCTCATCTCTTCCTCAAGCTCCCACGTGGCTTCCTCAACGCCACGATGATGCCAAAGAACCTTCACAAGAACCAGGTCCTTCCTCTTCAGCTTCTTAACCCTTTTGTCAAGGATCGCCACAGGACCTTCCTCGTAGGTCACATCTTCATCAAGCTCAACTTCAACTGGTTGTATCATTGTTCCTGTATCCAGATGACTTTTCTTCAGCATACTGACATGGAACACTGGATGTAACCTGTGCAACTCTGGAGGCAACTCCAACTCGTAAGCTACCTTGCCAACACGTGTTATAACTGGGTAAGGTCCCACATATCTGGGTGCTAACTTACCCTTCTGACCAAACCTTAACACACCCTTCCACGGCGAGACCTTAAGATACACCTTGTCTCCTACCTGGAACTCCAAAGGTCATCGACGATTGTCTGCATAAGACTTCTGTCTGTCATGTGCCACTTTCAACTGTTGTTGTATTACTTTGATCTTTTCTGTTGTCTGTTGAACTAACTCAGGATCCAAAAGCTGATATTCACCAGACTCATACCAACACAAAGGAGATATGCACTTCCTTCCATATAAAGCCTCATAAGGAGCCATGTCAATGCTCCGCTGATAACTGTTGTTGTAGGCAAATTCTATCAAACTGAGATGTACATCCCAACTACCTAGGAATTGCAAAACACAAGCTCGGAGGAGATCTTCCAAAGTCTGAATAGTCCTCTCAGACTGTCCATTTGTCTGTGGGTGGAAGGCGGTACTGAACCTCAACTGTGTTCCCAACGCTTTGTGCAACTGCTCCTAGAAACGACTCGTGAACTGGGGACCTCTGTCGGAAACTATCATTACTGGCACACCATGTAACCGCACTATCTCATCCACATATACTCGAGTGAGCTTTTTGGCTGAATACGTTGTCTTTACTGGTAGGAAATGAGCAGACTTCATCAATATGTCCACTATCACCCAAATGGAATCATGATTCCTAGTTGTCCTGGGTAGACCAACTACGAAATCCATGGTTATATGATCCAATTTCCACTGCGGTATCGGTAAGGGTTGCAACATACCTGGTAGCTTCTGATGTTCAACCTTCACTTGCTGACATACCACACATCTAGCCACGAACTCAGCTACATCTTTCTTCAAGCCGGGCCACCAATACAAGTCCCTCAGACCATGATACATCTTGGTGACACCTGGATGCATAGCATACATCGATGTGTGTGCTTCCTCGAGCACTAACTTTCGTAGATCATCAGCATCTAGAACCACCATCTTATCACGATAGCAAACTAGCCCATTCTCGGACTCATGGAACCCATCCCGCTTTACACTGCCGAACTCTGATCTGATCAACTGTATCGCATCATCTGTTTACTGTGCATATTTGATCTGATGTCTCAGTGTAGGCTTGACTTGCATCTGTGCTAAAAGTCCAGCTAATGAAGAAAACTTCCATCTGTACATTCATTTGTCGCAAGGAAACAAACATATCTCATCTATTGCATACTAGGGAACTCAACTGTGCCATCTTCTTTGTAGAAAGAGAAGAAGACTTTCGGCTAAGTGCATCAGCTACCACATTCGCCTTACCAGGATGATACTCGATAGTGCAGTCGTAATCATTGATCAACTCCATCCATCGACGATGTCGCATGTTCAACTCATGCTACGAAAAGATGTACTTCAGATTCTTATGATCTGTAAAGATTTGACACACTTCCCCATACAAATTGTGCCTCCAAATATTTAATGCATGAACCACTGCTGCCAATTCCAAGTCATGAGTAGGATAGTTCTCCTCGTGTTTCTTAAGCTGTCGTGAAGCAAAAGAAACCACATGATCTTCCTGCATTAGCACACAACCTAAACCTTTCTTGGAAGCATCACAGAAAACAACATAGCCCTTCCCAGGCTCTGGTAGGATTAACACTGGAGCATTGGTCAGCTTCTCCTTCAGGCTTTGGAAGGCTTGCTGGCAAAGATACCCCCAAACAAAAGGTACATCCCTTCTAGTCAACTTTGTCATTGGCAATGCAATCACACTGAAGTCCTTGATAAACCTCCGGTAGTAACCTGCTAAACCCAGGAAACTATGAACTTCAGTCGGTGTCTTCGGCTGTTCCCATTCTACAACGGACTCCACCTTTCTCGGGTCCACTTTGACTCCTTCAGCAGATATCACATGACCCAAGAAAGTCACTTCTTCCAACCAGAATTCACACTTACTGAACTTGGCATACAACTGATGTTGATGAAGAAGAGTCAATGCTAAATGCAGATGTCGCTCATGCTCTTGCCTGTCCCGACTATAGATCAAGATGTCATCTATGAAGACTATGACAAATTGATCTAAGAACGAACGAAACACTTTGTTCATCAGGTCCATGAAAGCAGCGGGTGCATTGGTTAGCCCAAACGGCATAACCACGAACTTGAAGTGACCATACATTGTCCGAAATGCTAACTTTGGTATGTCATCCTTCTTAATCCTCAACTGATGATATCCGGACCGTAGATCGATCTTTGAAAACACTGTAGAACCACACAACTGATCGAACAAATCATCTATCCTCGGCAACGGGTACTTGTTCTTGATCGTGACCTTATTCAACTGTCGGTAGTCTATACACAACTGCATCGATCCATCCTTTTTCTTGACGAACAACACTGGAGCACCCCAAGGCGACATACTCGGTCGGATGAAACCTTTCTCCAACAACTCTTGCAATTGTTTCTTAAGCTCTGTCATCTCTACTGGAGCCATTCTATACGGGGTCTGTGCAACTGGTTGCGTTCCTGGTACCAGATTGATCTCGAAATCAATCTCCTGGGGTGGAGGAACACCAGGAAACTCATCAGGGAACACATCGGAAAACTCTCGGACAACGGACACCTCCTCGAGACTAGGACCTTTTGCCTTGGTAGCCACAACGGTATCCACAACACGAGCTAGAAACGCCTCACATCCTTGACGTAGCAACTTCTCTGCCACCATGGCTGATACCAAACACGTCGGAAGAATCTTCCTATCTCCCTGGAAGATCCACTTCTCTCCGGCCTCATCAAACATCGCCTGCTTGGAACCACAGTTCAAAACAACCTTATACTTCTCTAAGGTATCCATCCCAAGGATAACATCGAACCCATGCATATCAAGTGGTATAAGATTCACTTGAATGTGGTGTCCCGAAAAAGACAAGACACAAGATGGACATTCTTCTCGAAGCATCGAGGAACCATCAAGAGGGGTTTCTAACAACAAGCTATCCTTCTTACAACTAACAGGTAAACGACAGTTTTCAAGCATACTATAGGCGATAAAAGAGTGTGTAGCACCCGGGTCAACCATAACAGATATAAAGCAAGAAGAAGACATATCAGAATGAAATAACTCCATCTGACCTATCACCACTCGCGGGTTGACTATCGCCTCCGGCTGATTCATAGCGTAGAATTGAGCCGTTGCTTGCTGTTCACGTCCTCTGCTTCCTTGATCAGACGATCCCGCTTGAGACGCTTGACTGCGTCCTCACCCTCTGCTACTATTGGGTTGCTGTCTATCTGACCCTTGTGGATTATGCCTCGACTGCTGTGTCACTTCAACATCTCTGTTTGGGCAATGTTACTTGAGATGTCCGGTCTGACCACAAAGATAGCATGCCCTATCTTCAAACTGTGGCCTAGAAGGTCCTGTCACTGCCACTGAAGCTGTACTATGTGCCTTAGACGGCGAAGAAAAATAACCTCTTCCCTTACTCGGAGACCACTGCAAAGGTACACTGGAACCTCTCATCACAAAAGGTGTTGAAAACTCTGGCTTCTTGAAGCCACCAAACCTTTGTCCCTGGAACTGAGCATGCCTCTTCTTAGAAATAGATTCTCTTTTCTCCCTTACTGATCGTTCGATCCTCCGGACGGATTCCACAAATGTAGCAAACCGCTCTCTGTTCTCCAACGTAGAAACATGTGTTGTCAACTCAAAACTTAGACCCTTCTCGAAACATCAGATCCTCTCCTCATCTGTCGCTGCCATATGAGGACAAAACCTCAGCAGGTCCATGAACTTGGCCTCATACTCGGTGATGTCCATCGTTCCTTGGCGCAAGCACTCGAACTGACTGATCTTCTCATCCAAATACGTCTTTGGGAAGTATCTGCTGACAAACTCACGCCGAAAAACTTCCCAACATATCACCTCACCAGGCCTCTTCTCTTCCTCGATGGTCCACCAGTGACCAGCACTACCCTTCAGAAGGTATACATCGTGCTTTACTTTGTCTGCTTCAGGGATGTCGAGGATCCGGAAAGCCTTCTCAAGACTTGTCAGCCACAGATCTGCATCCGCTGGATCAACCGTTCCAGCATAATTCGAAGCTCTGACTCAGCGAAGCCACTCGAAGGTCTTCCCAATACCCAATGCCTCACCATGGGGAGCATGTGCTCGTGGAGGAGGCACTGACAATCTCTCAACCATGAGATTCATCATAGCCATCATCTGCCCCATAAGCTGTTGATAGGCATGATGTTCAAGAATGGCTGAGTTAGGTTGGGGAACCTCAGGCACCCGATCTTCATGTGCCTGCCCAAAAGCTCCATCAACTGATGCAACATCGCTATACTCAGTAGCGTGTTCTTTATGGTTTCTAGACATCTTGACTTTTCTTCCACTGAGGGTAGAAGACGATCGTAAGAAAATCTGGACAACTCACAAGAACAGACTCAACCTAGTCCTAAATCCCTGTAGACTCAGAGAACCTAAGGCTCTGATACCAAACTTGTGGCAACACATCCCACTATCACAAAGACAACGAGGTGTTAACCACAGATTACTAAAACGCGGGCTAATTAAAACCGATTGCAGAAAGCTGATAAACTGAGAAACCATAACATATAGGTCCTCGTCCTATAAGGAAACATGTTATATAAATATATACAAGGCTTGATACGTGTCCACCGCTTAGGAGACCAGCTGTTTTGTCATCACATGAGTCCATCACCTGTTATATATATACATAAAGGCCCACATCCGGCCCGTAGCAGGATATACAAAACATCAACAGCTATACATCGTGAAATAATGCCAAAATGCCCCCAAGGACCTGAGAGTACAGGGATGACTCTAGACTCTACTACAGAACGTCAAAACAACATCATATCCATCTCTTGCCTTCTACTGCTCGTCTTGCTGCTCGGCCGCAACTCCACGACCACCACCACGTCTAGCTCGGACACCTGAAAACCCAACGGGGTGAGACAATCAATCATTGTCCCAGAGAGAAACATAACTCCCCGCTGAAACTATAAAACCAGAAGGATAAAGCAACAACAGAAGATAAACAGTAAAACGTAGAATAATAACAGTTTATACAACACGGCTATTCGTACCATCATGCGTACCAGGCTATTCATAAGACATATCACCACTTATCTCTTTATGGAACATGATTGACAAGATAAGGTTCATAAGATCTTACCACACAGCATGTGGAATGTATAAGTAACTGTAAGTATAACAAGGGTAACTGCACAAGCAAGGCCTCAACCAATGTTCCGTGTTTTTCCTTAAGCAATAAATACTATACGGCTGAATTACATATTTTATGCCCTGAGGAAGTGAACCGTACCGTTCAAATCCAACATTCAGCTGTGAAGCCCATAACCGGTGCCATACAAGGTCAATGGAAGAGCCGGACTCTACAACCTCCCACCTCGTGGTCAGTACACGAGTACAACACAAGTAGGACCGCAATATCATGCTTAAGTGGCCTCAGCCACAGGGTCAGCTCCATAGGCTACCCATCCTCTAGCCCGCCTCGATACATGTTACGATGCTAGTATATCTGAGCCACAGGCCTGTTCACCGTGCTCTGAGCCATGAACACATTCATGCTCCTCATATCACATACCCGGAGCCATGGGCCTGTTCACCATGCTCTGTTCATATCCCGAGTCTGCAACCGTAGCTGCACTCGAACCCTCACTATTTTAGGCTAGGAGAAACCTCGCATACTCAACAATATGCGCTCCGGGTTAACCCGTAGGAGAACCCGTTTCACCATCACCAGCTCCTGACGATGATGGATCTATGTCCAGGGCAACTACATGGTATATATATTCCACTGTGATTAATTAGTATCTTTTATATGGATTGCAAGATTCAACCGAGTTGTATAACATGCAACTATATAGGAAACAAACAGCATAAAGGTCAACATTATCATCTTTATCCATCACAAGGATCCAACATTACATGTTATTACTTGGCCTCTTGCCATTCATCCAGATCCATCTCAAGGATCATCACATACCATGGGATTTCAGTCCTTCATCATATATTGCCACTGCCTCTCAAGGCTTCACCATCATTATGGGATAGCAATCCCAAGTACTGTTTAGTCAAACACATCATACATGTTATCTCATCATCAAGAGTAACTATTCAAGCACTGTTACTCATCATATATTCCTTATAGCCTTTTACTTGGCTAATCATCACCTGCATGGTTAGTGTACACAATAATCGTAGGCTTTTACAAAAGATCATGCTATCAATATAGGGTGACATTAAAGATTCTATACTTTATCAATTTGATGATCATATGCATAAGACACATCATTAAGCAAACCATTTTATATGCTTATCATTATCTCAGCATTATACAGTTAGTCAAGGTGGTCACATTCATATGTGTAGCCATGCTAAGTTAAGAGGACAAACGTTACCATAATAAATTCCATTAAGCATGCAAGGAGTCACCATCGTGTTAAATAAGAACATATACAACAAAACTGTTTTCCCATGATAAGAAGAACCATCACTAGAGGCACCAAGAACCCCCACTAAAGGTTGTGTCGGGCAGCATGCCCTCACCTATTGTTCATCTCATAGTGTTCCTCATATAACGGTCGTCATACTTGGACCTATCGACCAAGTTCACAACGTTGTGTCGGGCTGGCATCAGCAACAAGGCGTGCAACAGCAAGGGAAACCAAATGTGTGATGGGGTGTCGGGCACCCAGCCCTAACGGGCAACGCTTGTGTCGGGTAGCAGAGCAACGCCCATCACAAGGGGCATATCGGGCAAGATGATACCACAAGAGGTATCGTCCAAGGGTTCATCTCAAACTAACATCACAGACCTATTGTCCAGCCATCCAAACCATGGCCTAACGGCCATCACAGGGCAAAGTGATGGTGTGACGCCCGTCACAGAGACCAGGTATCGTCCACCACCAGCACTTCACACATGTCGTCCAAGGGGTTAGGTCAAGAGGTCTATCAGGCAGCACCTCCCCAAGCCCATAACGTCCAAGGTACCACTCACAAGATCACCATCTACCTCAACTACAAGGACACCCAAAACCCTAGAGAGAGAGTCACCATCATCACCAAGCTCACCCTTCTAGTCCATGGTGAGAGGAGAGTTTTGCTCAAGCAATTAGAACATAAGCTCACCTCAATCGGCTACGAGAGAGGGGTGTTTCTCATGATACTAGGATCTCAAGCTCACTCCTCTATACCAAAGAGAGAAAAGAGTATTTCTCACCAAGAAACCCTAAACCACAAGGATCGGCCAACATGGACAACTAGGCAAGAAATAAAGCTAACAACATATAAGAACATGAAAGGAGGTAGTATAGTTAGGGTTAGGAGTTATGCAACTCGCCTTAAGCAAGCTCCAAGCTCCAAGGAAGAAGAAAGCTCCAAGGCAGGATCGGCCACCAAGCTAGCTCCTCTAAGGGTGTCGTCCACCAAGCTTGCAAGGGAGAAGGGTATCGTGCACCAAGGTGGAGGAGAAAACCAAGAGACTAAAGGATCCCTGGCAAGAGGAACAGAACACATATATAGAAGGGGATGGAGGAGAAAACAAGGTATAACTAAGCAAGGTGTCTTCCTCCTAGGGACACTTGTCCTAGTGCACGAGCCACCACTCTAGCAGGCCCTAACCACATGTCCAAGGTCATTACTACATGCAAGCATCAAGCACCAAGTGTCCACTAGTGGTGACACAAACGAGGTCAAAGCTTGGTCAAAGGTCATGGGCGACACACCATCAACACTATGGGTGACACACTTGGGCGATACACCTCCATCATGGGCAACACAGCCCTGGGCGACACAAGCTCAGGCCGACACAAACTCTTCTTGCCCGACACAAGGCCCAAAGGAAGCAAAAGCAAGGCACCACAAGGCCCAACAAGCTCGACCAAGCCCAAAGGAACTCAAGCCACGAGCCCAAACCTTCCTCTCTACACTAGAGAGAGCAAGGAGAGAGAGGAACACCTCACAATGTGACAAACTTGCCCACAAACCCTAGACTTGGGTTATTTGCAAGTGGCACCTCCAACTCTCAACATAGCTCAAACAAACCCTAATCACTACTAAAGGTGATTAGCAAGCACCAAAGCATCAAGGTTAAGCAAAACAAACAGGGTAAACCCTAAACGAAGGCCAGGGTCCTTACAAAGGCCAAAGACAAATCTGACATAAAAGTCATTTCTGATAGTCTTAAGCTTTTTGTCCTCAAACAAGAATCTTGAATTCTCTTTCAATGCATATGAGAGAAGATGAAAACCACAATAGGTTAAATTTTCATGTTCTCTCTATGGTATTTGCTAGGGGTAAAACTATGAGATCCAACAATGTCAACTCCTCTATAATCTTCCCATCCAACCTGAAGTTGGATAGCATATGGAGGACCTAAACTCCTAGCATACCTGATCAAGCCTACTATAATCCTAACAAAGCAAGGAACCACCCTAGGTTCCAATACGACATTCCATCAGGTGATGAAAATACATCCCAACAAAAACCTCCCCCACTTAACAACCATAATTGTCCTCCCCCAAGTTTCCCATACAAAACCAAAACAATTACAGGAATGAAGAGAATTATCAGTGTAATTTCCAAAACTGTGCTAGTATCAAGGACAACAATATTAAAATCGAAACCAAGTGCCAAAAATACAACAACCCACTTCTTTCCCTACCTTTGATGATAGAATAACCGCTTTAGAGCAGATAATCCTTTCACAGAAAGACCATCAGAAAGCAACTGATGTTCTGTTAGTTCAACTCCTGGTAAATCAACAATCTCTTATTGGCACTTTTATTGGGCAGCCTAAAAATAACCAAAAGCATCATGAACAATGAAAAGTCATCTTTACATATTCTACGAATCTTTATGCTCCTCCCCCTTATCCATAGAAACCTGCGTTATGTATGTAGGTTTTGATGATGATGACATTGTGGTAGTTGGAAAGGAACCACTGCAAGACACCACCAATTCCAATGCCAATAAAGCCCCCATCTCTGAGGCTCCGTCTTGTGATGATGCGAGTAGGGATGAGCTCATATTTATCATTTTTCACAACAATGGTAACCCCTTTCTTTGACACAACTTGGATAGGACTAACCCATGGGGATTCAGATTGGGTCTATGATTCTTATAGTCAAAATCTTAATAACTTATAGTCAAACAACCTTTTTCATATTGGGATTTAGTTTACACTGGGGGTCTCTATATGGCGTGTATTCTTCTACAATGGTAATTTCATGCAAAATGAATAAGGCCACTAGGAAAGAACACTTTCCATTCCCTTCCTTGATCAGGTACTAGAGCACCTTGCCCATCAAGAGTATTTTTGTTCTTAGATGGTTATTTGGGTTTTTATCAAATTCCTATCCATCTTGAAGATCATGAAAAGACCACCTTCATTTGCCCCTTTGGGACCTACACATTTAGGAGAATGCCTTTCGGTCTGTGTAATGCCGCCGCCGCCTTCCAGTAGTGCGTGGCTGCTAATTTTGCTGGGTTGACTGAAACTATCATTGAGATTTTTATGGATGATTTCTCTATCTATGGAGACTATTTTGATTCTTGTCTATGAAATTTGCCTCTTGTGCTATTTGCTTCCATGACCTCTATGGAAGACATTTACACATACTCAACTGTCACTTTCTCTAGGATTAGATATTTTAATGAGAAATCTAGGTTTCAACATTATCAAATGAACCACACACTAGGTGATTCAACTCATATACTCACAAGTAGTCTAACTAGGGACTCATCATCATGTACTTCATCGTGCATATATATCAACATTTCACATATTTTGGAGGTTATGTACTTTGACTTTCTTTCATGTTGGCTTTACCTACATCAAGAGTCCACCATTACCATATGCCATGTGCTAGAAATCCTCCTTTTGTGCCATGGGAGTGGTAGGTGGCAACAGCTCCACTTCCAACGATAGAGTATGAAGGCTGAAGATGTTGTGCCCACCCTTGGATTAGGGTCTGGATCCATGGCCTAAAGGGGATCCAATGGTGTGTGATCAACACGAGATGGGAGGGGCAAAAAGCACACCCGCGGCTGGGCCACATGCGTTGGCTAAACTCAAATGGGCAGGCCCATGCGTCAAACCAAGGAAGAAAAAGCACAAAAATCTTAAAATCACGCCTTTTCAAAAAACTGTAACTCTGGATTTGTAGATTCAATGGATTAATAATTGAAACTTCTACAACATGAAACACATTAAAGAGCAAGAAGGGTGCATTTATGAGGTTACATTTTAGTTGCAATATGATGATATATTCAGAGATGAAACTTAGTTTAATCTTGCAAATTAGTGCCACATATTGTAAAATTAATAGTTGGTGTTACCGAATTGGAGTATCACAACACTCAAACTATAATATTGACATCCAATTGAGTACAAGGTCACTAGAAGAGAGAGAGAATGAGTACATAAAAGGAGTGAGAAAGCGAGGTCGTCACAATTAGTTTGTTAGCTACTGGTCGTTGGTTTGAAATCCATCTGGAACACCCACATAATAAGAGGAAGTTTATAGTAACACCTAAAGGTCTCTTCCACATTGTTGTGATAGGACTAGACCTCTCCCTATGACCCCATTGGTGATAATTATCAAAAAGTTGATTATATTAATATAAATTATAAGTTATATGAAATTTACTTTCTAGCCATTCTATTTCAAGTTCTGGAATCTAAGCTCTATTCATTTTTGTGTGATAAGTTTGTTGAGTGTTTGAATGTATATTCTTACAAAAGTTAATTTAGTATTATATAGATTGGTATAGACGTAAAGAAAAAATTATATCCACGGATAACAACACCATCTTTTAACTTTACTAACACTTCATAATGTGGAATGTTATTATATTTTAGAAATGATCAAGGTGTAGTGTGACTTTGATTTTAGCAAAAATATCATAGTTAAAAGTCTGATCACAATATTTTTACTTCATCTTATATGTATGAAAGGTTATAATAATATCTATATTTTATGCATTTATAAATATTATTGTTGGTTCATTATTAGGTATAATTGCTCAATGTTGCTTTTTAGTATATTCTTTTGTAACAGTAAAGTAAACTACAATATTTTCACTCCATGTTGCTTAAATTACATCATTTTATAATTAATATGATGTAATTATTTTTCATGTTGTAGATATGATTTCAATTTTAGAATCCGTAATAGATATGCTGCACTTACGATGTATATTATTTTACCATGGTGCTGTTATGGTGTTATTGTTTTAGCATAGTGCATTTAAGATTTGGACAATGAACTATATTTATTGCTACCATCTTCAGTTGTAAATGCTATTTATATTTTTTAATATATAAAATTAAATATAGTTGCATAAAAAGTGTTGTTAGTCAGTCCTAAACTCGTCTTGCTCTCTTTTTAAGAGGAACCTTAATAATTTTGCCTTATATATATTTAAAACAATATGCTATTGGAACTTCTAGCCACATAGATAAATATAAAAGCGAGGTCAACAGATTGGACTACCGACTTTTTCTGAATGAAGAATCCATAAATTTAAAAATAAATTATTAAATGTAGGTGCCGCTTCCTATTGATTGTAAGCTGAATGTGCCGCAAAAAAGAGGTTACCATAATACACGTATATTTGTAACTCTCACAAACTCCCCCACTTACATAAAACTAACCAAATTTCAACGTGTAAGAAAATCGAGTTTGTAAATTTTCTGGTCTAGTTAAATAAGAGAAAAAGAAGAAATAACGTGATAAAAGGTGACGAAAATGAATAAAAGATATTGTCGTATTTTTTTTAAACGTTACGGACTGATTTGTTAGGACTTGAAAAGGTTACAGTGGCCACGTATGTATAACACCCTTGTAGCGAAATTTGATTCTGTAGGAGGAAAGCCTTTGAAAACTCGGGGACTACGGTGATTCCTAGTAGAGGGCAGAAGGCATTAGACGCGGTCCGCTCCGGGGTCGCATTCTGCTCTACTACTACCCCACATCGACTCGAAAGTTCAAACCACTTCCGACTCACCACGAAATTCGAATAGATCCCTGCTCATTTGCTTCCACATCCAGCGCCGGCTTCGTCCTCTCCCAGCTGCCTCTGCCACCGCCTTGCTGGTCGCTCCGATCCGTCCCGCAGCAGAGGCAGCTGAAAGATGGAGAACTTGATTTCGCTTGTGAACAAGATCCAGAGGGCCTGCACAGCCCTTGGCGACCACGGAGAGCAGAGCCAGTTGCCGACACTGTGGGACCAGCTGCCGGCCATTGCTGTGGTTGGGGGGCAGGTGAGTTTGCATCCGGATCTTGACTTCACATGATTATCTGGGCTCGATCTGTCGTGGTCTCTCGGTTTAAGTTAGGTTTCAACCTAGATGGTTAGGTCTTGGTTGTTCTAGCGCTTCTGATCTATAGCTTATATGCCTGCTTTCTGTGTCCAGTATTTAAATTGGACCTCATAAACAAATCTAATTCTTTATATATTTAGTTTTACATTGTCGGCGGCCAAAATTCTCCTGCTGAAAGGTTTTTGGCCCTCATAACAACATGCATTAGATTCTTACTTCTAGCTGGTTGTTATAGAAACTAAAGGCAAATCGGACTATAGCTGAGTCAATCTGGTGCTTGACATCTGCTGTGGTTGCTAAATTACGTAATTTGCTTAACCGCAAGGACGTACTTTACTCATTCCAGTCGTTCTTATGAAAGACACACCCCGATCAGTACTTAAATACGTTGATCGCATCCGCTTAGTATCTATTTTGTTTTTGTTTCACAGAGTTCTGGTAAATCCTCAGTGTTGGAAAGTGTTGTTGGAAAAGATTTTCTACCTAGGGGTTCTGGTAATGATTATCAACAAGTGCCTTTCATGATATTTTCTTTAGTTTTATCTAATCCCTCTCTGGAAGTTTGACATTGCAATTTGGTATCTATGCCATTTAACAGGCATTGTTACTCGTCGTCCTCTGGTATTACAACTGCATAAGATTGACGAAGGGAGAGAGTATGCTGAGTTTATGCACCTCCCAAGAAAGAGGTTTACAGATTTCGGTACGCCTCTTTCTCTTTTCTCCTGAGCTTGAGCTTTCTGAAATGTACTTTACATATTGAGCAGTCTGTTATGTTGGAGCTTGTACTGAGCCCTAATAAGTGGAATAACTCGTTTGTAAAGGTGCATGGATTTTAGTGCAAGGAAGAAAATATTTGATTTTAGTGCCATTTTAAATGGTCCAAAACCAGAAAACTATTTATTTTTGATAAATTTTTTTGATAGATACACTATTGAAGGTTTTGACAAAGAAAGAAAGGATTTAATTTAAGAGATTTAACCACACCATTTACGGACATAAATGCATGTGTTTGTGCAGATTTTTTAAAAGTTTAAGGTGGTTCAAGCATATTCATCCCGCACCCAAGAGCAGGCCAAATGTCTCACTTACTTGCTAGGAATCACGGACACAGATATAGACACGAACACAGACACGGGGCACGGAAATTTCCAAAGATATAGGACACGGACATGGCATTGGACACAGAAAATATATGAATAAATATATGTATATTTATAGAACATACTATGACATATAATATGCTATATGTGTAAACACAAAATGATCTAAATAGGTTATTACATCTGCAATCACAATGAAATCTATAGATAAATGAAGGCTTGTTTATTGAGTGAGTAAAATAGTGTACAATGCAATCTCTTATATAACAGAAGAGAGTAGAGACTAAAATAGGGATGAACAATATGGGACTAAACTACAGAAGTGAACAAAATAAGTGAGGCACATGCTATGCACATGACACTCAACAAGACATAACAGAAAAACAACATATCTCTATACTCCCCCTCAAGCTGGAGCGTAGATGTCGAACATGCCTAGCTTGTCAACAGAGTTAAGAAGCGAGCTTTGGGAAGTATCTTTGTGAAGATGTCTGCAACTTGCTTGTCAGTATTGAGATATGGCGTGCAAATTTTGCCAATGAGAATTGCTTCTCGAATAAAGTGACATTCGACCTCGATATGTTTCATCCTCTCGTGAAAAGTGGGGTTGCTCGCAATAAAAATGGAGGCCTTATTGTCACAAAACATAGGAATAGGGCTAGAATAAGATATGTCAAACTCCTGAAGGAGACTCTGAACCGATAACAGTTCGCAAGCAGTATGAGCCATTGCTCGGTATTCCGCCTCTGCACTGGATCTGGCGACAACAGTCTGCTTTTTGCTTTGCCAGGTGACAAGGTTTCCACCCACAAAAGTACAATATCTTGAAGTTGACTTCCGATCAGAACGACTTCCTGCATAGTCTGAATCAGAGAACCCATATAGGTTGCAGTGGCCATGCTTTTTATACATCAAGCCTTTTCCTGGAGAGCTTTTAAGATATCTTAGAATATGGCATACAACATCCCAATGACATTGCCGGGGTTTGTCAAGATACCAGCTGATGAATTCGACAACAGCAGTAAGATCAGCTCGTGTGCCAGTCAAATAAATAAGCTTGGTGATGATCAACATAGGGAGGAGAGTTTGCATCATCCCAGTCCATGTTTGGATCAAGTGGAGTGTTAGCCGGTTTGTAGCCAAGCATGTCAGTTTCCTGCAACAGATCAAGTACATATTTCCTCTGAGAAAGACACAGTCCTACAGATGATCTGGAGACTTTAATGCCTAGAAAATATCGAAGTTTTCCCAAATCTTTAGTGACAAAATGCTTCTCTAAGTAAGTTTTAGTTTCCTGTATGCCCACTGTGTCACTGCTAGATAATATTATGTCATCCACATAAACAATCAAAATCACAAGTAAGATGAGAGTGGGACTTCAGGGCATGTGGGCAGGGTGGGATAGAAAAACTGGGACCGGGCCTGCTCTGATACCATATAGATAAATGAAGTCTTGTTTATTGAGTGAGTAAAATAGTGTTCAATGCAGTCTCTTATATAACATAAGAGAGTAGAGACTAAAAACATGGATGAACAATATGGGACTAAACTACAAAAGTAAACAACATAAGTGAGGCACATGCTATGCACATGACACTCAACAAGACATAACAGAAAAACAACATATCTCTATAAAATCAAACAAGCAGTCAACATATAACATTATATACACGAGTCACAATATGGATAAAATCACAACATATATCAAGTAGCTTGATTATAAAATGTTGCAATATAAATTTATATAATTGTAAAAATTAAGACTTGTATAATTTTGGAGACAATAGTTTTAGTGAAACTAATGGTTAATAACATGTACAATCATGAGGAAGAGGGGGAGGGGTGAGGAAATAAAATGTGTTGTTGCTGGTGGTGGAGGAAATGGGAACTGAAGGTGTCTTGGAGGTTGAGAGGGAAGAACAGGAAGGAGAACACATCGGAGAACTACTTAAGATGTAGGGGCCAGAGGAGGAGGGGAGGTGTAGATGTAGAGAAGCAAGAAAAAGAGTAGGCATGTAGGGAGGACAATACTCTACTACTCTTACTTGGAAGAGCGAGAAGAAGAGTAGGGGGAGGAGTTGCAAGAGGAGGTAGAAAGAGACGCGGAGGACCAATGTGAAATAAGAGAAGGGGGATAGGGAGTAGTCTTACGGCTGCTGCCACATTCTAATAGGAAAAAAAGGAGGGGCAAGAATGAGAAGAGAAGCAAGAGGGTGAGAATGAAAAATAGATGAGGGAGAAGCAAACATAGAGCAGAAAAAAGAGAAGGTGAAGGAACCTTTTTACAGCTATTGTAGCTTTAAAGTAGGAAAAAGAAGAGGGGTACAGGAAGTAGGAAGACGAGGAAGGGGGTAAGTAAAGGAGGAAGAGTTACATGGAACAGGAAGAGTAGGCAGTGACTCCAACTGCTTTCCTCCTCGTGGTTGATGTGGCAGTCCACGGATGCTGCAATAGTTGGTGGAGATGACACCGCTGATGATGGCTGCTACAATAGCTAAAGAAGGGTGCCAACGACTTGCATGTAGCAGATGAAGCTTAATTAACTAATGTTAGTAGGGGCAAGGAGTAGTAGAGGACAGGAGGCATGGGTTTAGAGAAGGCTTGGAGTTTTTTCATACGCTTAGGCTTAAGTAATGTTGAGATGGTGTGTCTTGGATGTGTCCATGGAGTGTCCAAGCCGTGTCCAACACTTCAATAAAAAAAATTCAAAGTGGACACGCCGGAGGCGTGTCCGCCATGTTTCCAGGCATGTCCAAGGTGGCAAGGTGTGTCCATGTTGGACACACGTTGGACACGGATACGAGGACACACCTTGGACACGGACACGACAACATCTGGGAAGTGTCCGTGCTTCCTAGCTTACTTGTTAACTGTTATTGAGGGAGGCGGCTCTCTCCTACATGTATTGCGGGCATAGAATTAAATGTCAGATTTCAATGTCGTGTCTGATGGCCGAGAAAAATAAATTTTTCGAAATTTCACACGAAATTTTGATATTTACGGCCCTAACGATTTCGACGACCAATTAAGCGAATTAAATTATGAAAATTTACCAGGACGATCTAAATGCCAAGATCTACTCAAATATGCAATAATATTTCATATTGGATATGTGGGGTGGGGGGTCTCCCACATTTGTAAGTGAAGGAAGCTGAACAATTTCGACAGAATTTCGATGACAAAATGAAGGAATTAGAATATGAAATTTTGCATTCACAATGTTTAGACAAAGATACACTAGATTATATATTAAAGTTATATGTTTAGAGGTTAGGGTGGGATCCATGTCTTGATGAGTGAGTGCACAAATGATCAGAAGTGGCAAGTTTGCTAGACAGTTAGATTGTTAAAAACTTCAAGTTACAACTTAGAATGTATAACTTACAATTACAAGTTACAAAGTTACGAACTACAAGTTGTATAAGTCTAGGGTACGCATTTAACTAGGTTACATGGGACATTTATACATAGATCCAAGAAAGAACTTTGTTATTTTCGAAATATTTCTCCATATCTCTATAGAAGTGTAGAAATTGATGAAGGTAATGTATAGATGGTCTAAAGATAGCGGAAACATGCCTTAAAATTAAGGAAAATAGGCTTTAGACGCAAGAGATTCAAAAACAATTGCCAAAATACCCAAGATGTAGTATTAGCAGCCTTAGGAACAAATTTCTCAAAATTTAAGTTGTGTTTCTGTACCATTTTGCGAAATTACGGCCCAAACTGGCCTTTTTGCTGTGAAACGTCACCCTATTTTGCGAAATTTTGCACCTAGGGTCGAAATGTTTGCGAAATTACGTCCCATTCCCTGCATTTCGTGTCCGATCATAGGTTTCGATGTCCGATTGAAAAAAAAACGAAATTTCGAGCGAAATTTCGCAATTTCGATCAAAATTTTATTCCATGATTGCGGTTGAAGGAACCAAAATGTTTTGATGAGGATTTTGATGCAAATTTGCATAGAGGAATGGAGAAATTGAGTTATTGAGATTTATGAGTACAAAATATAGGCATAAATACACATATATATGGAGTAAGGCTAGAATACACTCGAGTGTACAAATCACGCTGTACAACCTAATGATGTTTGCCTATCTAGACCAAGTTTTTCCAAAATCTAATCCATTGATCTTCATGGCTACAATAATAATAGCCCACATGCAAAATTTGAGCTCATTTGGATGAGTGTAAGTCACTCATCTAAGGACAAAAAAATCGACGCACAAAACTAATTTGAAATGCATGATTTTTGCCTCCTTTAGATACACGACCTATAAGTGTCCAAATGAGCTGAAATTTATTTTATAGTATGTTCTTAAGATATTTAAAAAGATCAACGGTTTAGATTTTTCAAAAAGTTATTGCAACTTTAAGAAAGATTGAGGTGTATGGTGCTTCCAGACCCGGTACACTCGAGTGTACACTAACATGACTCCATATATATGCGATAATATCTTATGTCAAAATATGTGGTGGTGGTGGGGGGTTCCTTCATCTAGTTCTGTGTGAGGGGGTATTTGGGGAATGGGGAGTGCAAATATAAGTATATTATTATTAGTTTGGCCTACATATTTTGACGATTTGATGTCACATGAAGGAATCATATCAAATTTCACATACATAATTCATAGGTACAATATACTCATTTATAAATGATTTTATGTATTCGATTTAGTGATTTTCTTGGGGAATGGGGAGCACAAATATAAGTATATTATTATTAGTTTGGTCTACATATTTTGACAATTTGATGTCCCATAGAGGAATCATATCAAATTTCACGTACATAATACATAGGCACAAATATACTCATTTATAAATGAATTTATGTATTCGATTCAGTGATTTATTTGGGGAATGGGGAGTGCAAATATAAGTATATTATTATTAGTTTGGTCTATTACATATTTTGCCAATTTGATGTCACCTGGAGGAATCATATCAAATTTCATATACATAAGGCACAAATGTGCTCATTTATAAATGATTTTATGTATTCAATTAAGTGAGTAAAAAACCCGGCCATTTTGTCTGCTTAAGCATTTTTTAAGAGGTCTGGCCCATGTACCTGAGGAATATTGCCTGAAGTGATTGACGAAGCATTTTCTTGCTAGCGTTCATTGTTTCCTGCTTATCCTGCTTTATCTGGCTTCACCTGACTTGTAAAAATCGGCCATTTAGGACCACTGGATTTAAAAAGGTATGGATAAGGTTGTCTAGGCGGCCATGCGTTCCCCATGGGTGCCCAGAGGGCCTAGGCATGTGCAGCCATATCTTTTCATCTCTCTCTCTCTCTCTCTCTCTATATATATATATATATATATAGAGAGAGAGAGAGAGAGAGAGAGAGGCTAGAATACACTCGAGTGTACGGATCGCACGAATACACTCAAGTGTGTTTGCATATCAAGACTATTTTTTGCAAAATGTAAACCGTTGATCTTCACCGTCATACTATAACTAGGCTACATACAAATTTTGAGCCCATTTGGATGAGTGTAAGTCACTCATCCAAGGGCAACAAAATCGACGCGCGATACTAATTTGAAATGCATAATTTTTGCGGTCTTCATAACATGAGCTATACATATCCAAATGTGCTCAAATTTTGCGTATGAGTTGTTCACGAGATGTTTAATAAGATCAACGGATTAGATTTTCAAAAAAAATATTGCATCATGAAAAACTACTTGAGTGTATTCCGCTCCGGATACACTCGAGTGTATTCTAGCTTGACTCTCTCTCTCTCTCTCTATATATATATATATATATAGAGAGAGAGAGAGAGAGAGAGAGAGTTATATATTAACCTATGAGCAATATATGAATCAGTTGGATCTTATATAACAACTAGTCCTTTCAATCAATGGATTTAAGGACTACATGAGAATGGTGTCTATGATTACCTGTATATCACATGAATAACACAGTGCTGCTATGAACCAGATTTTTTTGCCTTGAAAGCCCTATTAGTGTAAGGACCATAAAATGCTAATACATCAACTTTTATCTTGTAATTATGTTGCTCATCGACAAATTAGAATTATTTTAAGAGTAACTAACAAGCATAGGGATTTTCCAGGGTACTAAGATGAGTCTGGATCCAACCCAAGCATGCTAAACAATGAGCAGCAAGTCTACAACAATAAACGTAGACATTTAATCTTTAATCTGGTGGTGCAGCAGTAAATTAGTAACAGAGGAGCAGCAGTAAATCGATAAATTAGCAAAGTTGCTACTTGGTGAAGGAAAAAAAATGTGGAGCATGCAGTAAATTAGTAATGGACGTGCAAAAGTAAATCGGTAATAGTGGGGAGCAATAATAACTCTGTTACATAGCAGCTTGATAGAGCAAAGACAAAAAAATAGTAATAAAAAGAGGATCCAGCTGTCGGCTAGGTGCCGCCCAGAATGCCCATAGGCTTAACTAGGCTGGGTGCCTAGGATCTGGGTCCCTGGTGGCTGCCTAGGCCGCCGATAACCATGGGTATGGATTGGTCCAAACAACACTATAGGCACATTTGCTTTGCTGAGTTCAGTTGGATTTAGAATGCAGCAGTTGGACAGTCCCGGTACAAGGAATTTCCTGGTTTGAAAAATCTCCGCAATACCAAATTCTAGGGTTGGTTCATCTGCACTTCCGTGACAGACGGCAGGCTGTTTACCATTTTCTTTGTATCACGCACGGCGTAAAAGTAACGACGTCCATGCTGGATCACGGCGCCCAGCCATTTTGAAATGGATAGGTCCATCTAGCGTTTGTTACTACTCCCGAAAATGCATGATTGTTTGTATTTCTCCACTCATTCAAATCAAACATAAATTTTACCTTGCTGGATCATAAAATACAATCCACTACAGCCAGTTTCAGTAAACCAAACGCGCCCTATATGAAAAAGTAAAATTGTTTATTCAACATCCTGCACATATCACAAGCTATAAATGTAATAGAAATTCCTCATAATGAAGTGTTCTTATTATATCTATACATAATTTGTATACCAATGCTGTACATATCACTGTTGACAACCACCTAATATATATTGATGTATACCTCTTTGATAATATGCTATCAATCGGACATACAAATTTGACAATATTAGAGTATTATGATAGTCCGTTAAAAGTACTATGTACAAGTATCATAAAAGTTCTATAACATACTTGCAGATCATAAGAGTACTATGCATATCATAAATACTATATTGCATGTGTACTATTATATCGTATTTAGCTATACTACAAGTATACTAGATTCATATGTATTTTTTTGGTTTTCGCTATAATATACTCCAATCTAATCTATTAAATAGGTTATTATTATTTAGCAACTAAAAGTTTAGTAACATAATTGTTTTTACTTTATGAACCCAAAAAAATTCAGAAGTAATCATTTACTTATTCCATTTTACCTACCCTGATCTAATTTTGAAATTTTGTATTACAAAAATGCAAAATATCTACATTGTTTACTACACTGGCCGCTTTTTCAAGAAGGGTTTCCATAGGCATAAGTCCCACCGTGGATGCCTCCTCTAATAAGTCCAGAGCATACTTTGTTTGAGACAAACACATAATTACTTTGGGTGACTGGAAAGCATAAAAAGCACCTTAGATTTATCAAGTCCTTAGTCCAAAGATACTTTTTAAACTAAATATCTTTAATGACTTGCATGCACACTCTATGCTAGATGGTTGGATGCCATTACAATTTTTGTTTAAGAAAATGATCCATGTCTAATTGTGTATAATGCTAAAACCATAGCGACAAATTTTGGAGTTGGCAATCTTTTGGCTTGCCTAAAAGATTGGAATTCAAAAAAATATTGTGATAATCCAAAAGAAATACAATTCGCTCAAAGTTTGGTCAACTTTTAAGGAAAAAATTGGGAATAAGTTCGGTTATAATAAAAATATAGAAATATGTATGTATATTATAGTGAAACAATCGCACACATGTAACATAGAACCATTGTTTATAATTATGCCAAATAAGAAAGAAACATGGAAGAAAGATAAGGAAGGCTACTTGTTTGTTGATTGCCGTGAAGTGAAGAATATCAAGTTCTGCGTTAAGAGGTTTAAGATGCATGTGAAGGTGAGTGAGGGAAGAACGGAGAAAAATTGAGAAAAAATCTTGATCATCGTTAAAAATCATATAAATCACGAAAAAGTATGAAAAATTAGTAAACGGAAAAATAATCACCCAAAATAATCCGGAGCCTAAGGGATCACTGTAAATAACTGTTGATTTTTTTAATAACTCACCAAATTTTGTTATAAAGGCTATAACCAAACACATAATGAATTCCAATTATAAACCCATGCTACCGGGCTTCGCCTAAGATCATAAGTTTCTTGCAGAGTACACATTTTAAATACCTCCTATTGAACAATATATCTGATAAGGTAGCTCTATGTATACTCTCTCCTGCAAGTCATCATGTAGGATGACATCTTTAAAATAAATTGTAGTGTGCAAACAAAATTTACTACATAAAAAATCAAAACATAGATTCTAACCAGAAATAAAAGAGTTTACCCCATGCATACTCTCTCTTGCAAGTCATCTTGTAGGAAGACATCTTGAAATAAATTGAAGAGTTATGTCAACAAAGTTTGCAACAAAAAAATGAGAACATAAAATCAATTCAGACAAGAATAAAAGAGATCAGGGTAGACAATTTTTGGCTCGACAGGACCCGCAAGTGTGCAATTTTGAACCAGACCTGAAATGGCACGACGCCTTTTGAAGATTCCATCAAAACAATCAATTTCATGACTTCTGAAAGTCGCAACCCCAAATTGACCCAACTGCTACCCCTAGACTGTAATCCATACTACCATATCTACAACTCTGCTTATAGCCTTGATGTAAGATAATGGTATCTGTGTGATATTCAATAGCAAATGGCCAAACAACATCAAGATAATTCAATGACAAATGCCTAAGGACACCCAACATTTATAGTTAGTAAGGTATCTAATAGATCTCAGATACATATATTGCAATTGTTTTCTTCGCCATGGCGTGCTTCCAACAATAATGGAAAAGACCTATGCGTTTTAGACTAAAAAAAGAGGAACCATGAAGATAAAAATGCAAAGCCAAGTCTTAGCACCGAGTGTGCTGGCCATGTTCTTTTTTTGGGAGTTATAGTCATATGCGAACCAAAAGAAGACACCTGGACTTGTTCTTGACTTTAAGCTAAAGATGTGGGATCAATGGCCACACAGCCCGAAGCCAACAGGACCCGATTGGAACCATCATCATCATCATCCATAGTTATCTCCCGCCTGGGCTCCTAGGCTCGCCTATGCCCCCTAGGCTCTTGGTGGCCCGCCTTAAACTGGACGCCTAGGCTTTTAAATAACTAAAGTGGATGCCTAAGGCCTTTCAGGCCCAAATTAAGACACTTGAAGACCAAATTAGTATAGATTAGGTCGGAATGTGGTCCAATTAGATCATGTTTAGTTATTTCAAAGAAGAAATGGATCTAATATAGGCCAAATCAGATCTAATTTGTGCAGATTAGGTCTGATTTGGGGGAAAATAGGTCTGATTTGGGGGAAACATGTCTTATTTAGGGGAATTAGATCTGATTTTGCTAAGTTAGGGCTCATTTAGATCAATGTAGGACAAACTAGGGGAAGTTATGTTTGATTAGGTCATGTTATGCCAAACTAGGTCTGACTTTGGCCAATAGGTCCAATTTAGACCATGTTAGGTCAAATTAAGGCCGAAGTTGGTCTATCTTAGGTCATGACATGTGTGATGTGGGTGAAGTTATGATTGATTAAGCTTAGGGATAACCAATACAAATGTACGTAATGATGTACATATTTGAATATAACTAAAAGTATACACAATTTCATTTATATATATGTAAACTATAGACAAACATGAAGAACGCCTAGAAACACCTAGGCTCCCGCCTAGGCGTCTAGGCCCGCTAGGCTTCCCCTAGGTGGGGATCACCGCCTAGCCGCCTAGACAAGTATGCCATCATCATCATCATCATCATCATCTGTTAAAATATGAGATTGATTGAATAGAATAGAATGTAATTAGATGAATACAAAGACTGACGGCCTCTCCTTTATATAGGAGAGGAGAGACGCCCTATTACTTAGGACCCAAGTAATCTAAACTAGACGGGCCGGAATATAAAGGCCCACTAAACTAATTAGCCTATTTAACTAATAGACTAATATAGACACTTTAACACTCCCCCTCAAGCTGGAGCATGGGTGAAACACATGTCCAAGCTTGGAGAGTTACAGGACTCGATAAAAAGAAATGATAAATGAAAGATAAAAGATAAATATCACTCCCATACAAAATATGTTACTCCCCCTGAAATAATATTCCCCCTGAATCATATGGTGATGATGACTCTGCAGGCTGAAGATACTCGAGCTTTGAAGAAGGTCTTCCTTGAAGTGCATCTAAAATGAAGACATCTGAAGATACTCTGTAGGCTGAAGAATGGTCCTGATACTACAACAAGTCGCCACTGGAATACGTGCTTAACGCGGCACGAACGCGGACGGACGATCTGCTGCTTGATACGATGCAGGAACCATGAAACTTGGGGGCTTGACGGGAAAGGAGATCATCCATCAAGGAAAGTCCCAAGAGGATCAGCTACAGGCGATGTCGATACTGCAGATACAGCTCGGAGAAGACGTGATGAAGCAGCTCGGTGAAGATAAAACTCTGAGCTTCTGAAGAAGCACCCATCTGTCTCATGTGAATGCAGATGAAGGAATACACCATCAACACCTGACGTACATAACGCGGTACGAACGCGGATACGGTGTCGACGCTGGATCTTCACTGCTGGCTCAAGTAGAGAACTGGTGTGCTGAATGATGTGAAGCTCCATGAAGATAGCCTGGAATATATATAATCTGAATACATATATCATCATCTCATCTCATACTCTCTCTCTCATACATTCTCTCATATGCTCGCATGCTCGCTCTTCTCATCTCTCCCTTTCCTCTCTATCCCCCCCGCACACCAAATACGACAAGAGTGAGTGTTTGGTGTGGAGAACTGGATATATGACCCCCCCTTAATGTGGAAAAGAGATGCTCACATAATATGGGTGGGTGGGAAAGAAAAAGGCTGAAAAGGGAAAAATATGTGAAATGGAGATGGGTAATATGTGGAGAATGAAACCGATAGCCAAAGAGAGTATACTAAATGGGTCAACATGAGATCCGGGTGGAAAAATAAATAGATCTAGTCCCGACCCGAAAAGGGGGTTTGTTGGCCCGTTAGGGTCAAAATAGGATCCGATTAGCAAAAGTTAGAACCGATTAAGGATCCGAATAGAGACATGATAATGCATATGGGGTAGTAAACATGGTTGTTTGGTAGCGGTGGAGAGTGATGGGTGATCGCCTGCTGATGGCAGTAGTAGCATGATGACGATGGCGCTGCTCTTTGCGGATGGACGACGATTTTGGAGGCCGGCGGCTGGCTGTTGATGATAGCGGCAGCTGCGACAGCTGTTGCTGCTTGCTGATAGGCGGCAGAAGATGGCCGACGGAGATGGCTGCGGCACCTGCCCACGACGGCGGCTGCTGCGGCAGATGGTGGTTGCGGCTGCGGCGCCGGCTGGTACGGCTGCTGGCGGAGGCGCCGGCTGCTGATGGAGGCGGCGGCTGGTACGGCTGTTGGCGGCGGCGCCGGCTGCTGCTGATGATAACGGCGGCGGTGGATGGCCAGCGGGTGGCTGTTGTGCGGGCGGTAGCAATTGCTGCTGGTGGAGACAGTCGGCGGCGGTTGTAGATGGTCGCGGTGATGGCTGCCGCACAGTGGAAGATGGCCGCTGGGCGGCTGCTGTAGATGGCGGCTGCTGTGATTGGCAGCATACGTGTAGTTTGAAAAGAATCAAAGAATAGAGAAGGAGATAAGAAGCCATGGAGGCCGAGATTCGCCTAGCGGGCAGCCGGCCAAGCCATGGCAACGGAGGCCGGCGGCCGCCCGCAGGCGGGCGCTCGACCTTGGCTTCTCTCTTCGAGAGGCGGCTGCCGGCGGCTAGGGTAGTTGTGTGCGCCTAGGAGAAGGGAGAGGGAAGACGGCTGCTAGGGTTTCCTAAGACGGAACCCGCTCTGATACCATGTTAAAATATGAGATTGATTGAATAGAATAGAATGTAATTAGATGAATACAAAGACTGACGGCCTCTCCTTTATATAGGAGAGGAGAGACGCCCTATTACTTAGGACCCAAGTAATCTAAACTAGACGGGCCGGAATATAAAGACCCACTAAACTAATTAGCCTATTTAACTAATAGACTAATATAGACACTTTAACATCATCTAAGCCTCAATCCCAACTATGTTGGGGTCGGATACATGGATCCTTCTTTTCCAATCAGCTCTGTTATGGACTGAATGGAACCAAAAAGCATAAAATACTCTACTATAGAATTATAAATATTAGCAAAAAAAATGACTACTATAAATATTAGCACAAAATGGCAAACCCGAAATCTGACTAGACCCACCCCAATCCCGCCCAATCCAATGAAAATGGACTTGACCGACCCGACCCGACAACTAAACAAACCCATAAAAACCCAAATTTTTGGGTCAAATCGAGTAGGTGGGTTGGGTCTAGTCTGCCACCCCTATAATATTGTGTGTCAGATGTTTCAATGCCTCTGTTATTAATTGTCCTCTTTTGGAGATTCAAATAAGCACTATAAGATAGAAAGAAAGTTAGTGAGTCAGGAATTAACCAATGTTTCTGATAGACAAAAGATTTACACGAGATATATTATCACACAGAGTAAAGGACAAAGGCAAGGTAGCATATCATTCACTGTTCCAATCCCTAGTAATAGACCTATTGGTTACATGATGTTTGAGAAGGCTGTAGCTCTCAAATTAAAATGCCAGAAATATAAAAAGATACTCTATATTCTGTTACCCGATGACAATCACCAAATCTTGTCATTAGGGATGGTAGAAACGTGGGTTAAAATTTTGGTCAAAATTCAATTTCGACGGGGGTCAGACACAGGAATGCACCTCCCTAGGGACTGGTAAGTAGCAATTTGAAATGGGGGGCATTTTGCCAAAGCGTAGAGCTTTCGGTGAAAAAAGCTTAGTTTGGGCCTTCATTTTGCGAAACACGCTAGAAATGGGTTTGATATTTTGAGAAACATTTCTTGGTTGGTGACTTTTTATGCATTCTCTTGGTCTTCGAAGCTTTCTTCTTCTGATCTAAGGTTAGTTTTCTTTCTTCCTATCTACATCTCATTCTTCCACTTCTAACCCCTTCTATCCAAATCTAAAAGATCTACTCTAAAAATTGCAAGTTGCAAGTGATGGATCTTCCCCAAATCTTACGGTCTACAATCTAAACTTGTATATTGTTTAAATTATGCTATAAACTATAAATATCTACAATTGCTTCGCAAATCTAGCTTAATGATATCCAATTTCTTAAGATAATGGGTAGAATATTCCAAGAATGAGTTTTTTTTAATTTTTTTTTAAGATATATGGTAACAGAATATAACACTTAACAAATGTTATACCTGAATGCCTTTATATGGTGATTTCATAGTCAATAATTTGTAATATATAATATGATGAATTTTATACTAGTTCCTATATAATTTTAGACCTTAAATGAAAAAAATCTAAAAAAAGAAGAAAATATATGCATCATGTGAATATACATCAAATTTCAACTACTAGTGGGAACAATATCTAGTTAAATGTATTCAATTGATATATTCAATATGTTAGAGACTCCTAATTGAGAATAATTTTAGCATTTTCACTCTTTAATGATCTATAACATAAGCTATCGAGTTTGATGGGGTAATAATTATTGCTTGTTATCAAAATTTTCATCTAATACCATATTGAAAAAGTTTGGATTCTTTTCACTCACATATGTAAGAGCTGCACCCCACATCGGCATATGATTTTATTGCATCAGTAGTTGTATATATGTATGTAGATTATCCTAGTAAAATCATATGACTTGATTCCTTTATTTGGTCGTGGAAATCATGGGTCGACAGGAACACACATGTCGAAATTTCCGTAAAAATGTCGATTTCTGGACCATCGGAAATGGCCTTGAAATCGAATATTTTAAACTAAGGGTAGCACTACATGGCTGAACGGTAGCAAATGAGCTGGAGTGTTAGAAGCTACACGTGAATGGTACCGATTAAGTGTATACTAAATAAGTCTATCTGACTCAACATGATTAAAACAGTAGTACCCAACGATTGAGACAGACAATTCATGCTAGCTTGTGTCTCCGTGCTCTTGAATAGCAAGCAGTTTGCCTAAGCCGAATTCCCTACTCTCAGAACCGGTGTGTCCAGGTAGTGTCCAGCTGTGTCCAGACTGCAAAAATAGACCAAAATTGATAAGACACATCTCACGTGTCCAAAACGTGACAACAAAAGACCATTTTCTTCCTCTACAAGCTCCACTTGACAGGGGACTACATCCTCAACCACGATGACCAAATGAGGCTGCTAAACAAATGGCATCTGGTGTTATAGCGACAGGAGTAAGTGTAGTAGCTAGACACTGGATGCAAATAGATATTGAAGAATTTTGGCAAGGGTACTTTTGGTTTGTTTCCTTTCTGACTTGCATAAGTGATAAGTAGGCTGTCTAGAGACTTTATAAATTGAAACTAGGTGCTATCTCTACCAAGGTTTTAAAAAGCGCAAAGCGGGAAGCGTGCGGACGGGACCTTGTAGCCGATTAATCGCCAGGCGGGCGATTAAGCGGGCGCTTTTTAGAAAAGCGGATTTCCAATACCTATAAACTTTTATGCAAAATTACATACATATGTATATAAATATTATATTTTTGAAATTTTTATACATATCTAAACATTGTACAAGACAATATAAAACACCCAAATAGTTTAGAATACAACTATACAACAACGATTGTATCTATATAATATAGTAAACAATATACTTGTCATAGATAAAGCAGCCTACACATAAAATAATAAGTGTATATACAAGATGAAACAACAATTTTGTATCATGTTTACATAGCTAAACAGTAAATAATAGACCTATCATAGCTAGCTAACAAACATATTGTTACATTTGCACAACATCAAACAGTCATACATTACAGCAGTACATTTAATCAAAGTATGCATTCTAAATTAGATAATAGTTACCTATAATTCATTTGGATACATCACAAAAGTACCATATCATTACAGCTTACATACAAAGTATGCATTCTAAATTAGAACTAAGTATATCATAGAACATTTAATGTATGCTAATTTAATATATTATAGTCAATACTAAACATGGCATATAATGTACTTAATGTTATATGCTTACAGCAGTTTTTCTGAAAAAAGCGGGCAAAAAGCGGGGAAAAAGCGGGAAAAAAGCGGGAAAAAGCGGGTTAAGCGGGCAAAAAGCGGCCGCTTTTCTCAAATTTACTTAAGCGCCGCTTATAGTACAATTTAATCGTCCAGCACCTTGTGAGCGGCCGCCTAGGGCGATTTTTAAAACACTGATCTCTACAGGGTAGACAATTGAATAAACAGATGATAATATTCCAATTCATCCCAGATTCCCACGAACTTAAAAAAGTGATTCTTAAACTCTTCCCTAGGTCCAAGCTTTAGTGAAGGCAACATCTGTAAATCTTTGTTACCTACTTGTGGGTTCAATTTTACAGAGTAGATGCGTGTCATACACACGCTGTATTGTTGCTAATTCACTACTAAGCATTGTTGAGGATGCAGGAAGTGCTACCAAGTAAGAAATGGTTTTGCTATCATCCTTCAGGTTGCAAATTCTATATTGCTGGTTACACTGTATCATATTAAATATATTGAATTGTCAACTTTCTTCTTCATTTCTTCTCCTTTGAATTGATCATCAGTGTTGTGGTTAGGGACAGATAATCTCATTAGTTTCAATCTGTCGCAGCACTTGTAAGAAAGGAAATCTCTGATGAGACTGACCGAGAGACTGGTCGTAGTAAGCAAATATCCACTGTTCCTATTCATCTCAGTATTTACTCTCCAAATGGTAAGATCCACTGAATCTCTAATAACCATTAGTTTCTTTGTTCTTTTTCTTCCAGTGTTACATTTATTTAACATCTATCAAAGAGCTTAGGCTTGACCCTGGAGTTTACTTTGAACTTGTTAGTCAACTTTTTTCTTTTCTGGATTGCTGCAGTTGTCAATTTGACACTTATTGATCTCCCTGGACTTACAAAAGTAGCTGTCGGTAAGCTGCATTGATACTTTCTATTTGGAGTTTTGACACATTCCTCTTACAGAGGAATTTATTCATGAATATTAAGCAACGAATGAACTGTCTATTCTGTAGAGGGACAGCCAGACAGCATCGTGACAGACATTGAAAATATGGTTCGCTCATTTATAGAAAAGGTATCATTTTAATTATCTGAGTGAGGACAAAAAAGTTTTTTTTCTCGTAAATGATGAGATGGCTAGCAACTTCTATATGGAGTTTGATAACTTAAACACCAACAGTTATTTTTCCTGTTTTTAGGCCACTTAAAATAGAGGAAAAAGTACATTCTACTGAATAAAATACGTTCAACCCAAACAATTTTTAACCTTCTATATGTTATATATAATTGTATGCTCATATGTGATTGGCAAATGTTGAGAATTTATAAATGCTGCAGATTAATAGGCATGGTTCTCTGGTAAGGTAAACAAAGATATCTAACATTATGAGAAAAGTACCAAGCAAAGTCTTATCTTATGTATGCTTTGATAAACAATGCCTCCTTGCTAATGTGCAAAGCTTGTTGATGCAACACAAGTCCGGCAGATGATCCTTATGCAGAACTAGATGATGTGTAGACACTCCACAAAGCCCAAATAGTCTATATCATTTGCATTTTCCCCATTTTTAGAATTTGTTTGTAGTATATGATTTGTTAGTTATTTATGCAATTATCTCAGGTGTAGGGTTTTGAATCATTTCGTTATAAACACTCGACCTCTTGTGCTTATCCAAGTAGATGAAATTGATAATGAGATATAGAATATTGTAGGTTTCACCTAATCAGATGGTATTGGAGCCAAACCTAATCACTCTAGGGTTATGGTCCACCCTAATTTTCACTCTTTTGTTATCATCTACTCTTCCCGTTCACCATTCTCATTCCTTGCTTCTGGACAACACTCCTAGTTTGCACAGAGAGGCTGTCTCAATTTCTTCAACTAAAGAGCTGGCTTTCTGACGTAGGACAGTATGCTCATCGAGGGCCTGGCTACGATTTCAACCACTTGATTAGAGTATTTCATGATTTATTTTTTATTTATGCTTGTCTTTTATTTAATCTTTGAGTCTTTGTTTTTGTTTAGGATTTAATAATAACAATTGTTTCAGTTTAGGATCTAAATGTAATGTTAGAGACTTACATGTAAGTTCTTAATCAATTAGATTTTAATTCTTGTTTTAATTTGTCTTGAGCGGAAATAAGCCAATTAGGGCTTCCCTTGCGTTATCTATATAATAAGCCCATGCCTGAGGGTCATGTCTAACGGAGTTCAATAATATGAGTTTTGTTTGCAAATTGCAACATGGTTTTGCATTACCTTCTCTAAGGTCACAAGACCTTCACCTACTCTGCTAGGCCATTGCGGTGGACCACAATACTCGCAGGTGATGTTGACCCTGCAGCCACCTCCATGCGCCTACAAGATCCATTGCTTTGGCTGCTGTTGTGTTAGATTCTACTATGTGCCCTCTCTTTGCTTCTCCTTCCCTTTCCCTCTGCATTCTCTTTGTACTTCTACATTCTCTGTGCTCCTTCCCTCTACTTTCCTCCTCTTGGAAACAGCTGACATAACAATAGTCACCGCTATCACCTGATTTCTCCCTTTCATGCCCCAACTGCAACTGTGATGGGAGCCATCACACCACATGTAGTTATTCTTTTCCTCACCTCCAAGGTAACAATATGACCCCTAGTACTGCTGATCCAGGTTCCCCGTGGCTGCCTCAAACCCTGTTGTTATTGCTCTGTTTCTCCTTTTCCTGCCCTGTTTAGTAACCGCTGCAGCAATCCTGGGAGTTGCCACACCATTGGTAAGTACTGCCCCTCACCTCCAAAACTCCCTCTATTACTGGTATAGGTTCCCTGTGGCTGCATTGGTCCCTGATGCTGCTGATTTTGTCTTTTACAACCACTTCGACATCTGTCTTCAGACTCTTCACTAAATATGTAGGAAGGAAACTCACTGCTAGGGTCCACTAACCCATTCATTATCTAGAAAAGCGATATGGAGGAGGGGATACTGCATAGAACATATGTGGTATGGAAAATTTCCAACAAACTATTCTGTTTCGTCCTAAATGATATATTGAGATTAAAATTACAATAACTTTATAATGTAAATTATGCAACTATATGTATTTAAATGCGAGCATATCAATATGAATGTATGATATGTTATATATGTGCAATATCAGGAGTCAGCGGACCAATGACCGTACCAATGAGGCTATCAATACTTGCTTAACTTGGTCGGACCTGTTCGAAAGGCGACATTAATAATGAGGTGAAAAATGTATTAATTTGCAAAATGTATATGAACCACTTCAAATCTAACGACATTAATACTAAAAAGCATTATCACACATTATAACAAGTGATGACCTCATACATCACAAAGCATAATATTCTATGGGCTATTATATTTATACCTATCAATAGTACATGTCATGAAGCTGTCTTAATCACCAACTCATGCAGTCATACCTAGAGCTCAATGATAAAATTTCTAGGAAGTTGGCCTTGTTTAATATCGTTTTGAGTTTAGGATGCAGAGGTAGCGATGTAGGTCAAGGATGAGGTATGCCAAAGTAAGCTAGTCAGGACATAATGTTAACTATGCCACATGCTGCAATTGACCTCAATTCCTAGGTCTACCATTGCCACATAGACTAGCGTCGTCCTTGAAGTCCTTGTTGACGCCAAAGTCAATACCATGCTTCTATTTACGGGCTTTGGACATAGTTTACGCCGGTGTCCAATTCGTGTCATCTCCACCATATCAACCAACAAGAAAGATGATGGTGGATATGAAATGTGCTACATGCGATAAGCCCAATGACATTGAGTATCCTGATGAGGAACCACCACAGTACAAGGGCTGTCAATGGGGAGGGTATTACCCGTTTACCCTTTATCCATGGTGTAGGACTTTGACTTCGTGTCGACTTCGCTAGGTGTGGAAGTGGAAGTTTGTAGAAACTTTGAGGATGTTTCGAGGAAATTTAAACGCAAACCTCGATAGACTTCAATGCCCCTTTTTGAAGAAAATGATGCGAGTTTGAAGAAAACTTCGGGTAAAAACTTCTATTTATGCTATACTCTTATCTTACATATGTTAATATAACACAAAAACATGATCCATGACTCTCTAACCCTACATAGGTTGATAATGCAATGCGCACTTACAGTTGCAAGGTTTAAATGTGTAATACAAATATAGAAATGCGTCCCACCATATGTCCTCCATACAATATGGAGTTAAATAGCAGTTACACCATCTTCTCCAGCAAAGAGTGACAACCAACAAACATAGGAATTGATATTAGAAGTTGTGAACATGGTTGGAGAAGCCACTTATGCCTTGTATTGCCTTTAGGGCACTAGTTAGGGTAAATGTCCTGGGCCGTATCAACTTCGCCGCAACATTGCCAACTTCGGGGAAACATCGACAACTTGAAGGATGTTGAGACAAAAATACATTGTAAAAATCCAACTTCGTCGACAAGGGAGAAACTTTGGTATGAAGTTGGGACCAAGTTGACATAGTGGTGTTTCAACATTGCCTGGGGTGGAAGTTGAAAACTTCAGGGAAGTTTAGTTCCATGCCTTTGTCCATACCCTGTAGGGTAAGGGTAAATGTTTTTGTTACCCATTCCCCGTTTACTCTTTTCCCGTTTCCCCGCCACATTAAAAGGGGAGGGTAAGATATGGAAATTATCCATACCCTTTTACCCCTTTACCCACACTTATTTAACAAAGATATATAACTATATGGAAACTTCTAGTTCAATTTCCACCCTATTTTTTCTAATAGGAAAGCTCGCGAGTTGCGGCTTGCTTCCCACCCCACTCACACTCAGATGCTGGTAGTATACTATTATTATATGTTCAACCAGTTGATAGGGTCGTTGTTAACAATGGGAAAAGGATGACCACCAAACATTAAAGCAAGTTATTCTTGAACCAATGTCAAAACATATTACACAAGTATAACATTGTCATGTTGATATTCACATTTGTCAAAATGCAAGTCAAGAAAGATGCACTTAATATTTATCACCCTACACACCAACTTAAAATAAGTTAGCGTTCTATAAATTTTTTGTTATATCAAAACTACCCATTTATCCTTTACCCTCCCCGTTTACCCTGTGGGGAGGAGGGTAAGGGGAGGGTAAGGGAATTGCTGAGAAGGGTAATTACCCTTACCCTTACCCGCTATCCTTTGGAAGGTAAGGGTAAGTATTAGAGAGTCTATTTATTTATGCTAATAAGCGTTTTGTAATATGGGCCCAAGTATGTCTTGGCCCATTAGGGTTAGGTTATGTCTGTATGCTTCCCTGTTCTCCTATTTATAGGAGTAGGGTTTCTTCTATTCAAAACAACAAGTAGCCTTCTTTTATTCTCTGACAGTAAGGGTAGATCCTTACCCTCCCCATAACCTCCCCGTTGACAACCCTACACAATACTCCCCAGGGGTGCCCAGACAACCTAGGGATTTTTTGAATTTATTGTTTACATTTATATACATTATGTACAATATGTGCACTTCATGAATCAGGATGTGTTGCCTGTACCTGTGGCATGCAATATGCAAATGAGAGGGAGAGGAGGAAGAGGAGTTGGGGAGGAGGAAAAAAGGAAGAGGAGTGATCACCTGCTGTTGTCGTAGAAGCAAAGGAAGAGCAAAAGTGTTGTGTGGCGCTTGAGAGAAAGAAGCAAAGAGGAGGGGGAGAAAGGAACATGAGTGGGGTGCCTCTTATTGTTCGCATAGTCGGGGGAGATGGCACATGCATCGAGGGGAGACAGACTTGCTGATCACCCTTAAACATGGGTCAAAAGTATAAACATAATTGCCTAGTCAAAGATATCAAACTTTAAATTTATTCCCGACTTCAGGAGACGTTTGCAACTCAATATGGAGTCTATTGCAGTAATACGGGGTCGAACGCAGGGATAAGGAAAAACAACGTAAGAATAAAAAGGATTGGCTTAACTTATTCAAATCAATAGGGATGAATTTGGTATTCCTATTAAGGAACGATTAGTCTATTTAAATAATAAATTTAAATTATGAAAGATCAAACATAATAGAGATAATTGTGAATATGAATAAATGGAATTTTGGATGGGTTTCACCGATGAGATTAGCCTCGACCATGCAAAACCTTCTCTTTTAATTTGTATATATTTTTGACATATTTTGCAAACAGTCATAAAAGATATCTACACCATCCTCTCGAAATCTGGGTAGATTTCTATCTAAAGGTACCTCTCTCTCAATATGATAACCAATAGATCAAGGATAAACATATGAATTTTGCTACACTCTCGTGTTTGGTTGCTCTAGATCTTGCCGAACTTGTTATCTCTAATTTATTCTAATCAACGCCACAAGAAGGTAGCTAATCAAACAAGCGATGCGTTTAAACAGGAGTATTGAAACAAAGCTGTAAGAATATATGTATCTAAATAGAAGAAGGGAAGATTACATGGTTGAGAGGGCCTAACGACTACTCCCAACCCAAGTTAATGAGTTTGGCCACTCAAGGTACGAAAAAGAAATAGATTACAACTTAAACAAGCCATGGTTCTCAAAAGAAAACAATAAAACAACAAGAGAAAAGGGAAGAGGCGGGACACAGGACTTGGATCCGAAGGGGGTCAGGCCCTTGGTCTGGTGGAGGCTGTTTGGTATCTATAGGACTAGTTGGGAAGCATTAGGGTTGGCTTGACATTTGGGAAGTCATGAAATAAATGCAGCAAAAAAGTTGTAAGCCGTGGAATTAATGTAGACGGGTGTATCCCTTATTTGGACTGATCAAGCAGGCGAGGTCAATAAGTGCTGGGGCTGGAGGTCGATAAGTGTTGGGGTCAGAGGTAGCAGTTGATCGGTCGAGCAGGTTCACCAAGTCTTGGAGTGGTCGATCATTTTGACGAAGTTTGCCCGATTACCTTCAGAGGTCGATAAGCCTTGGGAGCTCGATACTTTCGGCGGTCAATAACTTAGTTGGGTCAATAGCGCTGGGTTGGCAGATCGATAGCTCGACATGGTCGGTAGCTCCCTACTTGATTACTTGTCAATGGCTGGAGGTTGATCAACCTTGGTGGCTACATGGTTGCATTTTGGTTGATATGGCAATGACAACGATTGCTTGGCAGTCATTGTGGCGAAGGTCAATCACTTGTCAACTGCTGTGGTCGATCGTTGCCAAGGATGGGCTGCTCGAGCGTGGATTGTTATTTGGTGGCTTGCGGAGCATCAACTGCTATCTTGACAACTTGTGGTGAATTAAATAAAGCCATTTGTGAAAAGGACATTCTTGCAGATTGTACTAGTTGTCTCAATTAAATATTCGATTAAAGCCTTCATTGCATTAGGAAACAACACCTCCTTATCCTATTTCTACGGCCCTGTTTATTTCCTATTTTCCATCCTGGTCAACAGTTGCCGGTTAGCCATGTTTAAATGTGTTTGAATGCTTTCCAAAAACGGAACGTAGAATGCTACTCTTGTTTCCTTTAGTGATGTCACGGAACTGTTTGTTACCCAAATCTTAACTCCAAATGACTATAAAGTCAATAGCGATAGGACCTAGGCGTCCGTCCCTAACATGGTATTATCAAAGTGCGAATATCGAAGCGTAAAGCTTAGCGTACATGAACATGTAGCAAGTTACATACACCAATCATGATCTCAACATTCGACAAGATATATTAAGCAACATTATTTTATTACAAGATTTCATATACATATTCAAGAGTACGTTTTTACAAGTCTGCTCATGTATACTAGGGATCTTACAACAAATACACTTGACATAGCTCACCAAGCCCATCAACTGCTAGCCATCTCTGAGCCTATACAATACGTGAATCAAGGTGGGTGAAGCACACGAGGTGCTGAGTATAGGGCTAAAAGATACATATACATAAATTTTGCATAATTTGAAAAGAGTTGTAGAAGTAACGAAAAGAAAATAACATGTTAAGTGCTTAGCAAAACGAGAGCCCATGTTTTGTCATTTTACTCCAATTATACCATCAATATCATGTATCATAAGGCCTTTGACCAACTTCCCGTTGGAAGGGTCCGTAAGGGTGCTCAAGATTAGCTAACCCCTTTTATACGTGAGGGACCTCGAGGCTGTTGCCAAGAGCTAACCCTATTTCTACGTGAGGGACCTCAGTGACCAAAGTCATTGAGCAAAACCCTATTTCAATATTGTATAATGGAGATTCCATATTATGTCTACAAGTTATAAAACAACGAGGAGACAAACATCGAGTACATACTAGAATACTACATGGCAAGTAAACAAGCATACATATGTATCACATTTCAAGCAAGAAAGCCATCGTCATATAACTATTTAAAGCACGTACCTGATTGAGAGATTTCATAACTGAACTTAGCCTTGACCATCAAATCACAAGCAACCCCTGATTAAGCACCAGATTGCATACATGCATTACTTTTTCATCATTAACCCTAGTTAGATTCATTTTAGGATTTTGGCCAAGTTAGGTTCAATATTACTTACTAGTGCATTAGATGATCTTTTATTGATTTAGAGGTCATCAAGAAGGTGGGGTTCAAGTTTCATGTCATTCTGAGGTTCCATTCATTTTCTATGAACATTTCAAGATTTAGGTCACTGGAGCACATTTTTGGGGCCAAAAGACTCGTAATAGGGCAAACAAGGCAACGACTCTTCAAGTTATGAGATTTTGACAAGATATAAGATTAGATCAGTAAGATAGTTCATTAAAAGCTCATTCACATATGGCTGGATGTCCCCTAGAGCCTAAGACATCTTTATCCAAAATGGCATCGACACATCAACATACACTCAATCATCAACATGGGTTACATATGTCTTCGAGATTCAACATGTGACCTAGGTAGGACATCCACACCCAAGCCATCATAAGGGATAGATTAGTTCCTGATTTGAGAGGGACGGACAATAGTATCCATATCATAATAAGGGCACAAGTTAGACAATCAAATCATATATGGGCATAATAGATCAAAACTAGTAAGTTTGAGCCATATACATATAACACAAAAGGGGTTCCCCTTATCCATTTAGGTCACAACATATCATAATTTTACAGATATCAATGATCTAAAAAGGTTTGATGCCCAAATGGGGTCAAAGTCATCATTTGATCTAAGGTAGTACCAATGTTTTAGAAAGCGGGAAGCGGGAGGCGTGCAGACAACACCTTGTGGCCGCTTGAGCGCCAGGCGGGCGCTTTTTGAAAAAACGGGCCGGGAAATTTTTAGGTAATTTTGTAGAAAATTATACATGTTAGTATATAATAAACACGTTATCAAAAAAATATACTTATCTAAACACCCTACACATAAAAATAAAATACCTAAATAGTTGATACCACAACTAAAAAACAATGAATAAGCAAATACAGTTCAATTACACAAGTTTAAGACATAAGAAATACACTTTTTAGTCTCTGTCTCTTACTTTTTACTGTAGTAAATTTATAGAATTACAACTTTATATACTAATATGCTGCAAACAGTAGAAGATATGTAATGTACTAATTTATATTATGCAGTAAACAATAGAATATAGAGAATGTATTAATATTCAGTAAACAGTAGAATACACCATGTCTATATAATGTACTAATGTATTATTATTTATAAGGCAGCAAACAGTAGTAGATATATAATGTATTAGTTTACATTATGCAGTAAACTATAGAATATATAGAATGTATTAATATAAACAGTAGAATATAATATGTACTAATGTATTATTATATATAAGGTAGAAAATTACAGAAATATAATATGCAACAGATAACTGGATTTATAGCGTATATATTAATATATTCTATACGAGAATGTATTAATATAAACAGTAGAATATAATATGTACTAATGTATTATTATATATAAGGTAGAAAGTTACAGAAATATAATATGCAACAGATAACTGGATATATAGCGTATATATTAATATATTATAGTATAGAATGTATTATACAGTAATGTTACATATTATACTAACTTATTATACTACTATGGACTTATATTTTTGTATTATGTTACAGCAGATAGGCCAAATCTAGCACCCAAAAAATAGGCAGCCATAAGCGGGCGCCCGAAGCAGGGTTTCAGGTGGACGCATAGGCGGGCCAAGCGGGTCTTAAGCTGGTGCTTAATGGCCTGCCGCCTGTCAACCCGCTCAAAGCCTTAACTAGGCGGCTGGGCATGTGATCCGCTCAGGCGCGCGCCTGATACGCTTTTTAAAACACTGGGTAGTACATGCTTTCTCATAAAAGGAGCAAAATCATGCACCAGGTTACATATGAATCAAACCGAGCAAAAGGGGTACTAGGGACTAATATTCAAGTCAAGGAGAGACATCGATTATTGTTTTGAGATTGATCATGAATTATTCAATCATTAAGAAGCAAGACCATCATGTTAGGGCAAGGTACATCATATACATAAGTCTAAAACAAGTCATAAATGTACTTAAAGGTGATACAAGAGGAACAATTGTGTTTTGGGCCCTTATTCAGTTCAAGGGCACATATAAGGTACTGATTTGATGATTAGGGGTGTAAAGGTGCACCTTTGTTTCAAGATGCATCAAAATATTGCATTAAGTGTGGTCAATATAATCAAAATTCGTGTTTTTAGCAAAACAAAAAAAGGGGAAGGGTTTTTGAGGTTCAAAACCATTTCCAATAGGTATATCTTTTTGTCCCGATCAAAATGGTATATAGATTTGCCATTTTTGGACTTAGGACCTAAAATTATGTTTTTTGCAAGGTTTGAGGGGGAAAGGGGGATTATTTCCATGGTTTTACCTCCTGGCCAATGGCTCGCTAACACCTAGCGCCAAGGAGGAGCTACGCGCCTCCGGGGGTCGCCCGCTCCCGTTCCTCATTCCATTGCACTGCGCACAGGGGATTGGGGACCGCTCCCCCGCTCCTTGGTCGCACGTTGCTCTCACGCTATTAGGGCTGTCCACGACAGAATCCATCGTGGACCCCTGCTGATCGAATGGTGGCGCGTCATCTCCTTCACGCCCTCAGGCAGCGAGCAAGAAACCGCCCAACAGCAACGCTGTGTCTTCGGGCCAAGTGAAGGGCTGCGAGTGCGCCAGTGCAATGTACTTTGGCTCCGCGGACCCATCGCACCGCTTATTTGGTTGCGAGGGTTGCGTGTGGCAGACACAGCCCAAGGTGGCGGCCGCGGCGGCGCTGCCCATTCGGGAAGGAGGAAAGGGGACGAAGCCCTAAGGCACGAGGGAGTGCGAAACCGACAAAAAAAAGAGAGAAGAGAGAAATGGAGAAAATCATGCTAAAAAAATGGCGAAAGGGGACGATATGGAGGTGTTGGTAGGGGAGGTCGGGGTGGTGGTAGGTGGTCGCAGTGGCTGTGCCGCCGACCAACATACCGATGAGGAGGAAGGCTCGAGGGTCGTTGGATTAGCCAGGTCTTTCGATCTAACGGTTGGGGGAGGAAGGAACTTAGGGTTTGTGCCAACCAAGGTGACGGCTGCTGGGCCGCGCAACCGTGATTGGGCCCAATAAGACCTAAACGAGTTAATTTCAATTAAAATCACATGAAATTCGATCAATCTTCAATGATTCATAACTTGGGCTCTGAAGATCCGATTAAGGCAATTTGTATACCGTTAGAAAGATAATTGAGAGCTCTACAACATGATATATAGTAGGAAGCCAAAAGATCATAGTGATGAGGTTCAAAATTTGGTTCAAGAAGTTGATGTACTAAACCATGATGCCTAGTTCAAAAGTGCAGATTAATGTCACACATTGTGCTATTTGATCATTAATGTCACCAAATTAGAGCATCATCACATTCATACTATAGTATCTAACTCAAATGAGTGAATTTGTGTTACAAATAGTAAGAGAAGAGGTAAAATCAAAGAGAGAAAATAGAGGTTGTCACAAGTGGCATGATAGGCAATAAAAATTAGCCTCCATTAACCGGTCTTTAATAGAAATCCAAAAGCCAAATATAATAAATTGAGACACGTTTCCAAATGTAGATGGCTAAGCTTTGTTGTATTGATGTCGTCCACATTCTTTTGGTATTCCTTCGTCCAAATGGTTTTGATAGGCATTGAGTGCACCGGTGGAAATTATTGGCAATAAATATGCAATTTCCAAGTTCAAAGCATTACATTGTTAATCTTTCTTTCCATGAGTCCTCTCATCTTCCTCTCTTTGCACTTTCCGTCTAGGAAGCACAGATACTCCAAAATAGGTGCCGTACCCGTATCCGATACGTATCGGATACCAATACTCCATGGATACACCTAATTACGTATCAGATACCTCTCCAGCCGTATCCCCTTTTTTTAATTTTTTTTGCCTGGATATGACCTGGATACGTTTTGGATACGGCCCGGTCCATTTAAGCCTTTTTTTTGTTTTTAAGACCTTTTAATGGACTGCCTTGCGTTTTTACTTTCACTCTGTGCAAATCAGTAAAATGGCTCCTTTGGCTTGTGCGATACATTTTGAAGCTTGGTTTTGCTTCAGTCCACGTCACATTTCTATTGTTGTGCGGCTTGTGCCTCATCTTCTCCAATGGGCTATTGGTGGTTCACGTACAACCTTTGTGCCTCATCTTCTCCAAAGGGATTCAATTTTCTATTGGTGGTTACAACCTCTAGCCTATGAATTTCCACCTTAACTCTTTTCGGAATTCTGTTTTGGCATTGTCTTTGTTCATCCCTTTTGAACGCAAGCCTCTCTAGCTTTCTCTAATTTTTTAGTTTAGTAGTTTTGATTTTCTCACCATGTCTTGTTGTTAATATACCTACTTATCTATTATTGCCTCTGTTATTTCATATTTTAGTTCATTTTTTTATTTTGGAATTTGGATATACTTCTTGTATACATAAATATTAAATTACTTCTTAGAGACGAAAGAAGATGGTTTGGTGTCACAGATGACATGACACGTTACAACACAAAATTAAATGATACATGAAATGTAAATGGTTTAGAATATGATTTTATGACGTCCTTTTGTAACTTCTATCTGACATTAATATGAATGAAAGACCCCTTTTTATATCATTGTTTGATACTATGGAATTGGTTTCCATTTTCTTTTGATATATTGTGATTTATAAATGAAATTTGACTGCCTTCATCTATTTTTAAATAAATATACTATTTATTTTTAAAAATATTTAAATATATATTAAAAAATGCCGTATCCATGCCGTACCTGTATCCTATATTTTTAAAAATTTCCGTATCCCCGTACCTGTACCCGTATCTGAAACGTATCCATATCCGTGCTTCCTAGGTTTCCGTGCTTTCCAAACAATGTAAAATTGTTGACTTGTTTCATTTAATCACCACAACCACCTTCATTGGACACATTGATAACTTTGTGTTGTCGATGCCTATAAGTCAAGTAAACAAGCTAATTATGCATGCGAATTTAGAAAGAAAGACATATTACGAAAATAGTAAGAATCAATGTTTTAAAAAGCTGTATTTTGTTATACGTGCGGAGAGGTCACCTTATAGTGTATGAGGCATGCCGGATTATATGCCGAAGTATATGCGGTTTTGGATTTGGTTAAAATATTTTGATTATTATATATAAATGAATCACACAATTGCATATTTAGTTTGTATGATTACATATTTGGACCCTAAAATTTGAGATAAATTCAAATATAAAATTTAAATGAAAAGTAAAGTATCATTTAAGCCTAAATTTCAACGAATCACACATGAAATGGTTTAAGACAACTAGATAGCAATGAAGACTAACCAAATTATACAAAAAGATGATTGCATGTCCTAAAGGTCCGAAACAACAAACACTAAATATGCGTGCCACTCATGTACAAAACATACAACAAAATATTACACCATGAAAATGTTATCTGTAAAAAATATATTCGAGTATGGGTCGAGATAACAAATGTCCATCTAAAAATTGTTGACTAATCGACCTTATAAGCGGCTAAGTATATGCAGGTCCCTTACGCAACTCGTGCAACCTTTTTTGAAAACACTGCTAAGAATTGAACAATTAAAGGCATATCGTGGCTAATAAATGTATGAAAATTAGGAAGAACATATAGCCATAAATTTGGGTGTTATCACTTGCGTCAGGGGAAGTTGGGGGGCGGGGAAACAAATCCAACTTGAGTGATAACTTAGTGTTGTTAAGGTTTTTTTTTCTTCCCTTTTTGAAAGTCTAAAAGGACAGACCCAAGAAGGTAACAAAAGTGGAGGGCCATCCAAATGCCTATTTAGGTTGGGCGCCTAGAGGCTGGAGGCTTTGGGGGCGTCCAGGCACTGCCTAGTATAACCATGCTCTCTTTTGCTACTAGCATATGGGGGGTTGGAATGCGTATCCAGGCCAACCTTCCCTCTTCGACAATACCGTGGAGTGCTAGGGCAGGATGGTGCATGCTTGCTATTGATTGTGGTAGTGCAACCAACATCATCTCCACTTTTGTGTTACAAACAAAACCACGTAGTTGATGCTATCATCTGTGATGGATTTATATGACGTACTATTGGGTGACATAAAGATGTTTAGTCAACTTTTCTTGTCATGGCATGTGTATGTTCTAGCAAGTGCTTTGTAACTTCATAGAGACGTTCGTGGAACACCTTTATATGGCTCCCAACTCCCACATTCACAGTTGCAACAAGTGCTTTGATATTTCCAGTTTTCCACCAACGACTACATGGAGAAGCCTTATGGGTCATACTTGACTCAATGGTGCATGGAAAAAGGTGCCCCTGAGGATTCATAGGTGTACGCCTCAAGGCGAGCATGCCCCTAATGTGCCTCAGGGCGTGCACCTCACGCTTCAAGTGAGAGGCGTGCGTCTCATTTTGATGAGGCGTCAAAAAGGCGTTAACGCGCTTAGGCGTTTCTGAGGCATAAGCCTTAGTTTAGACCTCAATTTAAGCCTCATATTCATGTGTATAATCTATATTTATGTGTATATACATATATATGTATCTAAACATGTATATTTGTGTGTATAATCCAAGGTTGTCAGACTCGAACCTGTCAGTGAACCAGTGAGGCCTGTGGTTCCCGGTTCACTGGTTCAACCAGTGGTCTGACCGGTTCAACCGGTGACGCCAACATGATGTCACTAATAGTTTTAAAATATATAGATGTCTTTGATACTCAGAAAATATCCCTGCAAAAGTTATGACACATGAATAATAGCACAACTGCTCACAATAACTTGATAAATAGTCCAAATAACAAATATTATTCTATTCATGGACATTTATATACCAACATTTATATAGTATTCAATATTAATTAACAAAACACAACAACAACAATACATTTACTTGCTAAGTGAGAGAACTGGATGGTTGGGCTAAAACTGGACCGGTTCGCCGGTTCACTGGTTCAACCGGTCGGTTCACCGGTTTGATGCCAGTTAGACTTCATTTCCGGCTTTTGAAGGGGACCAACCCCGTAGAGTCACCGGTTCCTGGTTCAACCGGCCGGTCCGGTTTGGTTTTGATAACCATGGTATAATCTATATATATGTGTATATATACATATATATGTATCTAAACATGTATTTTTGTGTTTATATATTTATGTGCTTGTGTGTATCTATCTATATATGCATATACATCCAACGACGCACATGGTGTACATTTACATGTATGTATTTGTGTATGTCTATGTGTGTATCTATATAATTGTATGTGTATCTAGATTTACTAGTATATATGTCTATATGTGTATTCTTTTGTATATTGTGTATACTTGTATATGTCTATGTATATGTAATGTACGTAAAATACATGTATATAAATATTGACATGTATATATATGCATATAGTTTTCAAATGTGAATGTACATACTTGTATTTACGTTTATGTGCAATTAATATATGCATGTATGTATGTTTATACTGGGAGAAAAATGCCTCGATGTACCTCATACCGGTGGCTGATCATTCAAAGCATGAAGGGGTTGATGGATGATAAGAGCCAAATTCGGCCGTTGTTTAGATCCATATGGTTCACATGCAATCTAGAAATCAATTAGTTTATTTGGGTATTTTATTTACAATTTCCCCCCTTTTAGGATTTATTCACAGTTATAGGAGGTTAATGATTTTGCTTGGTCATTTATGCAATCGTCTAGGTCTTGGATTTTGGATCATTTTATAATAAGAGTTTAATACTTTGTTTGGTCATTTATGCAATCATCTAGGTCTTGAGTATGAATCATTTTGTAATAAGTACCAAGGCTTGAAGGCTTGCCAATGCATACAAATTAGATTTGAGAAATAGAATGTTAAAGATATTCTTAGACTTCCTCTTCTTCCCAATGTGTGCACATGACGTATCTTTAATGAATAATATCTTAAAGTATCCCCCTTACTGCTTCAATAATATTACATATCTCAAAGCATATCACATCGACAAAGTGACATAAATGCATATGGATTTGGTTTTTGCCTTTTTTGGAATCCAACAAAGACATGGTATATAGCAACTTGTGTTATAATTTAATTATCTTGGTGTATGATGAGTAAATGTTCACGTATTAACTCTGTTTTACTTTGCAGCCTAATTGTATTATCTTGGCAATTTCGCCAGCAAATCAAGATCTTGCTACATCTGATGCAATCAAAATCTCTCGCGAGGTCGACCCTAAAGGTGACATGTTTATATTGATACAAAAATTCGATGCGTCAACGTCACAATTTGATAGCTTTAATTTTAGCACGTGGTCCTGCTTAGTTGCAACTGTATTAATGATTACTTGCTCTATTAGATATGCCAATAATGACATTTTGATGAACTGATTATCTACAAACATGTAACCATGCTATATCACTGGCTGTTTGTTCGGCAATTGAGAGTTTTTTTATTCAAACGTAAAATGTTATTCTTAAATTAGAGATTATGTGGTCAATGTATCGGTGTCTGTGTCTAGCTTATACTTTTAAGCGAAACATAATGCTATTTTTAATTGGTCATGTTTTTATACTTGCTTGATTCTAATGCAGTAAAAGTGAAACAATTCTAGTGTTGAAAATTGAAATGCTTTCCTACTATGTCGTTCAGCTTCAAATTAACTTACAGAACATATACGTGTTTGCACATATTTGCCTTTTTGCATTTTTTTTGTTCTGAATCTCTTTATGTTCCATTTTTTGAGGGAAGGCTTGAGTGCATAAATGTGTTAGTTTTGTGTACCCACTTTGTATTGAACACATTTTCAATGTTTTACTACATGATCCAACCATAAAAAATTGATGTTATATTACTTAGATGATGTATGTTCCAAAAATCTTCTTAAACTGAGAACTTGCTGATTATCTGTCAAGAAATATGTATTTTCTTTTTTCTAATCAATAGTATTGCTGAAATCACACGATTGCTGGATCTTTTTTGTTATATCTCATGATATACATTGGTATGATAGTCGATTTTACAAAAAGATGTTATAGAACTTGTATTTTTTGGTAATATATGGTTGGATTTGGTTAAGTAGTTATCAGACATGGCATCTGATGGTTGGTACTATATCTTACGTCATTACATGTACTGGTTGGCACACACTCCTTGGCCATATATGCGTGTGTGTAGGAAATATTTGTTTTTGTGCCGCATTATCTTTCACACTTCATTCTAAATTTCTTCTAATATCTGTTACCCTTTCAGGAGAAAGGACATTTGGAGTTTTAACTAAAATTGATCTGATGGACAAAGGCACAAATGCTGTAGAAGTAAGTTTCATATTCTTTTTATAGTTAATATTGATTGTTAAGTGATAGTTTGTGGTAATTTCTTTTTTCTGTTTGAAATACTTTTTGTATGCTTAATATGTGAATAATACAGAAGGAAGCAATTAATCTCACATTAATTTGCAATGGAAATTGCTGTTATGTATCATGTTTGCGCTCATATCACTCTGTGCTGCTTATATTAAGTGCAATATCTACAATGAAATTTAGCACACTCCTGTTGTTATATTTATTTATCTTCACATCCTTGCAATTTTTGGGTACTGTTTCTATTCACACCCTACAGGCTTGTGCCCAATGCCCATGCTGTAGCTGCCTTTGACACGAGTTATTAGCCCTAATCTTTTATAGATTTTTTTTTTCACTTGACGAAAAATTTCAACTGCTGTCTTACAATTGACAATTCTAATTTTACCTTTTCTTTACAATTACAATTCTAATATTACCTTTTCTTTTGTATGGTAATTGGTAGATTTATTTTCTGTAGATTTATTTTCTGTTCTGTTCAACTTTACATGGCAGATTTCCTCTATGTTGTGTTGTAAAATTTATTAAAAGCTTCTTCTTTGATGCTTAACCTTTTCCCTTTGTCTACCTGTTTCATATGATATACCTTTTAATTTCTTATTGCTGCAGTGTATTATTGTGCAAGCCCATACCGCATTTTGATTCTTATAGCCTGAACTGTGGATGTAGAAAACAGAACTTTGTTTTGCTGGCTGACATTATATGCATCCTCTAGTGAATAATTTTAGTTTTTTTAGTAGTTGATCTCATTTCACTTTTTGGAACTACATCTATTCAATTTGTTTCCATAATACTGTTATCTCAAGTTCTCAACTGTGATCATCTTGATAAATTGTACCCGATTTCAGTCTCTTACTAACAGGCCTAACTCAAAGATGTCTGTGAATATGTTTTCTTCCATTTCTGTATTGTGTAGTATTTAACACTGCGTAAGTGCAGCACCAAATCAGTAGGTTTACTTTCATTAATGCACACACAACTCTTAATATTTATTACCAGTCTATATGTCTTGGGTTACTTACATTCTTTCCAGTCCTAACAAAAACCAACCGATAGTTTATTCATCCTTTATTATTACTATTATTAATTGTCAATGCCTCCGTCGTTATTTGTGAAATGCCTATAGTTTCTTTATTACCAATCCCACCACAATTTGAGGGCATTTTCCTTTCATCTGAAAATTCTATTTAAATATTAAATTTACCAATGCCTCCATCGTTATTTGTGGCAACAATTACAATTTATAAATTATTACCATTTTATGGGCTAGTCTGCTATCAATATATCTTAAGTAACAAAAGCTATTTCTGTTACATAAATTCAATTTCTGTGTTACTTAACGACTATAAAAGACGTAACTAGACTTCTTTTAAATCCTTATTATAGATTATATCCAGCCTGCCTTTTTGTTGACGCCATGGCTGTTGGTTTTCCTCTTCTTGCTTTGGGCCATACATGTGAATTTGTGATGTAAACATGTGAAGGGCTCCTAACTTTCGGACGTTCTGTTTTCTACTCTGTCACTTTGGCTTATTGTTTTATTAGCACTCAGCACTAATCATTAATGGACAACTGAAAATATGGATGTTTTGTATGATGTGAAGTTATGAACCAACTATCTCAGGAATCGGGGTTTCGACCATTAAATAAAGTTATGGCAATACTAGTAGTTTAGTTGCATCTTCTGCACTTTCACCTCCATCGGACTAGTGTCCCAGTTCCTGGGTTTCTTTGACACGTCAAGAGTTATCTTGTGCAAGCACTTATTGTACACTAGACTACTATCTCCTAGATTTCCTGCTCTACCTTCCATGCATTCACGCCACCATATTCACCCCTTCTTCTCCCTTCGTTTCCCTCTTCACTATTGTCTTTCTACTGGCACTGAGAAGCTTGGGTGTCCTGTTCATCATTAGCTAAATGCACTCTCTTTTGCCCTCTGAGCCTCCAGAAAAAAAAGTTCGCTTTTGACAGTTGAACCTGGTCTGAAGCTAGCATTTTCATTGGTCTGATGCCATTCTAGTATACTCGTCGATCCCACCTTCAGCTACCCTGCGTTCTCTGTCCCTGTTTTATTAGTTCATTTTAATTGTTATTCTATAAAAAGTAAGCCACTAGAGTATAAATTGGTTTCAGTTTCATCTGATACACTGGAGCTTCTCCTTTTTACCGAATAAGGTGACAATTTGCTGTTGGATTTTAAATATGTTTCGAAGATTTATGCTTGCTGTTGTCATGAATCTATGTAGCAAATTTCCTGCAAACATTCGAGATTGTTGTTCATGAATCTATCTTGCACATTTTCCATAGCTTAGTTTTTTGAGATGTAAAAAAGTAATTTGATTGGGGTGATATATCTAACAAAGTGATTGTGGGAATGCTGCTGCTCCAGTTACAGTGCTTGCTGACTTTTAAAAAATGTTAGATATACCTGCTACTGGTGGTCTAGATTAAATTCAATAACAAGTATTCTTGACTGTCGTTATGTGCAAAACTATATTATTATCTTCAATCATCGACACCTTTTCTTTTCCATAGATATTGGAGGGAAAGTCATACCGATTACAATTCCCTTGGATTGGCGTCGTTAATCGGTCACAGCAAGATATAAACAAAAATGTGGACATGATTGCTGCTAGGCGTAGAGAAAGAGAATATTTTTCAAGTACCCCAGAGTACAAGCATCTAGCTCACCGGATGGGTTCAGAGCACTTGGGGAAAGTGCTCTCAAAGGTGCATTGGCAACTTAATCGAATATTTTGATTTTTCAACGCATCAGCTAACGAGTCAAGTTTCGTGGCGTTCTAATGCTTGTCTGATGTCGAGTTCTGACCGACTGGCTATTTGCAGCATTTGGAGCAAGTTATCAAGTCCAGAATCCCTGGCATACAGTCTCTCATTAGTAAAAACCTTGCTGAATTAGAGTCAGAACTGAGTCGCTTGGGGAAACCCATTGCTGCTGACGCTGGGGTAAGCTTTCCAATATTTACTATAGCTTTCCAACATTTACTATCTGTCATCTTCTCTTTTATTTCCTGTTTGTAACAGATTTTGTTTTTGACCGATAGTATGCATTAGTGGATCTAATTTCCTGCCAATTTCATGAACCTCCGTAACGCCATTGCATTTTACTTGAATATCTGACTTTTTTTTGTTTGTGTTGGTATTTTATTCATTCTGTACCAATGGGCGAGACTTGTACCTGCACCACATGCTTACATTCTGCAGTACAAACCTACATAGATGCCAATTCTTGGCTGAAATCTGGCATTTCAGCCTTTGTTTTCTAATTTATGATAAAATTTATGTGTCTTTCATGCCTCTATTGAATTTGACTTTTATTTTTGTATTTTTCTCTCCCTTTATCAATGTGATAAATAGTTTCTTTCATTTTAGATGTTTGAAATTACTCTGCAGATGTGGTTACACTGTTGATTTTTATTTGGCATGCTTGCACAGGGAAAATTGTATATGATTATGGAGATTTGCCGCATTTTTGATCAAAATTACAAAGAACATCTGGATGGAGTGTAAGAAACAATTCTATGTTCTCTCTTAATATATTATAAGTTTTTATTGCCATTTTGCTTTGTGTTAATTTGAACTAACGAATCACAAAATCATTCATGTTTGTTTCTATTAAGATAATCATGTGAAATGTGGTGCCGCAATGCAACGTGCAATGCATCGTTGAGAGAGACCATATGCCTTCTCCCTTTTTATTAATAAGAGAAACTGGATAATTTACGTAGAGGTCCAACAGGATATAGAAATTACAAAATAGAATAAATATGAAATATATTAACACCCCCCCTGAAGCTGGAGTGTACACATTGTGTAGACCCAGCTTGTTGCAAAAACTCTGGAAAGCTGCTGGACTCAATGGCTTCGTAAGAACATCTGCAAGTTGATCTTCAGACTTGACATGTGGAGTCACAACAGTTCCATTCTTGATCTGGTCTCTGATAAAGTGGCAGTCAACTTCAATGTGCTTAGTACGTTCATGGAAGACTGGATTTTTAGCAATGTATATGGTCGTTTGATTGTCACATCTGAGTTCTATAGGAGACAAAACATGAATCTTTAATTCAGAAAGTACAGATTGAACCCACTACAACTCACAACATGCATGTGCCATTGTTCTATACTCAGCTTCCGTGCTAGATCTTGCCACAACATTTTGCTTTTTGCTTTTCCAGGTAATAAGATTATTCCCTAGAAATGTGCAATATCCAGACGTAGACCTCCTATCATTCAGATTACCAGCCCAATCTGCATCTGCATAACCAGTAAGAGACAATATGGATACATGAGTCTTTGGCCTATAGTAGGTGATTCCCTTATCAGGTGCACCTTTCAGATATCTCAGAATACGACAGACAGATGTCCAATGAGATTGTTTTGGAGAGCTCATATGCTGACTCACCACTCCTACAGCAAAAAAAATGTCAGGACGTGTGACTGTCAAATATATCATTTTTTCCACAATTTTCCTATAATATCCTGGATCTGGATAATCAGTATCATCAGTCATCTCCTTCACATGATAGTCCATAGGAGTAGACACAGGCTTGGACTCACTCATACCAGTTTCCTGTAGTAAATCCAACACATATTTTCTCTGAGACAAATTGGTACCTGCATGAGATCTAAGTACTTAAATGCCTAGAAAATATCTCATTTTTCCCAGATTCTGTGTTAAAGTGCCCCTGCAAGCCCGCTTTCACACGAGATATGCCTGTGGAATCACTACCAGTGATAACAATATCATCAACATACACAACAATAATAATAGATCCACCAGAAGAAGTAGAATAAAATAAAGAGTGATCAGTAACAGAACGACAAAAACCCATCTTTAGCACAACATCACTGAACTTGTCAAACCAAGCTCTAGGAGATTGTTTCAATCCATAGATGGCTTTCTTCAGTGGTTGCTCCATGCACACCTCCTTTTGTAGATCACCATGAAGAAAGACATTCTTGACATCGAGCTGAAATAGAGGCCAGTCAAATGTAGTAGCCAGAGAAATAAACCCCATATGTCTGAGTGTACCTCTTTGCCACCAGTCTAGCTTTCAATCTCTCCACAGAACCATCTGGATAATGTTTTATTGTAAATAACCATCTGCATCCCACAACATTTTTATCTGGAGGTAAGTCAACAAGTTCCCAGGTGTTGTTATGTAACAAAGCAGACATTTCAGCATGCATAGCTTGTTTCCTGCCAATATCCTTCATAGCATGAAGATGATTTCTTGGAATGATCACAGAATCAATCTCAAGAGCAAATGGGCGAGCCTACTGAGATAACTTGGACAAACAACACACATTTGTAATAGGATGCCGAATAGTACAGGAACATGTACCTTTGCGAACAACAATGGGAACATCAAGGTCAGATGGTTCTTCAGGAATCCCTTGAGTAGAGGATGGGGAGGGCTCAGAGACTGGAGTCGCTACCTCCTCTGGATCTTGTCTGCCTCGTCTACTATAAACATGTGAATATTGCTGAATTGGTGGACCATCTGCTGGCTGCTCTTCTTGAATTATAGTATAGTCACGAATGATAGGTGGCACTCTCTCACTCTGATGTGGTGGTGGCACTCTCACTAGCATCTGATGGTGGCACTCTCTCACATAATTGCTCCCCCTTACTGGAAACACTAGAGAAATATGGAGTGGATTCATGAAAAGTCACATCTCTGGACACAAACATGCGACGAAGACTTGGACAATAACACTTGTACCATTTTCTAGTGTTGGAGTACCCAAGAAAGAGAGTCCTAATTGACCTAGGAGATAATTTATCAGCCTTAGGATCAAAATTGTGGACAAAAGAAGTACAACCAAACACTCTAAGAGAAACAAGGAAAGGTTGATCCTTAGGACGTAGGACAGAGAAAGGAGTACGTCCTTGAAGCACTGAAGACGGTTGCCTGTTGATAAGAAAACAAACAGTAAGAAGGGCGTCAGACCAAAAACGCTTAGGATCATTAGATTGAAACATGATTGTCCTGCTAATATCAAAGAGATGACGATTTTTCCTCTTTGCTACCCCATTCTGCTGAGGGGTGTGAGGACAGGATGTACGATGCATCATCCCAACTGAATTACAAAAATCAGCCATAACATTTTGAACATACTCCCAAGGCATTATCAGATTGAAGAATTTTAATATTGCAATCAAATTGAACTTTTATTTCTTGATGAAAATGTTTGACAATAGATAGCACAAACTCTCGAATTTTCAACAAATAAATCCAAGTCATACACGAGAAGTCATCCACAAAAGAGATAAAATAACGAAAACCATTATAACTATGGTCTTTTACAGGACCCCAAACATCACTATGGATCAACTCAAAAGGACATGACGCCCGTTTATTGACACGACCGGGATAAGACATTCTATGATGTTTCCCCAGTTGACAGGACTGACACTCTAGAGACGATACTTGAGACAATTCTGGTTCTAACTTTCTCAAGCTCTCTAACGAAGGATGTCCATATCTGTAGTGCCACAGTAAGGGAGAGCCACTCAACAAGACAGCTGGAGCAGGAGCAGACACTTGGCGAGGCAGACTGTCACCGTGGAAGAGGTATAGATCACCTTTCCTAGGCCCCCATCAATCGTCCTCATACTCTTGAGATCCTGTAATACAAAACAAGAAGGTCCAAAAGTTACTGTACATTTCGCAGTATCAATCAACTTAGCAACAGATAAAAGATTAAAAGGAAAAGCAGGCACATAATGTACGGATTTAAGATCAATTCCAGGAGTTGGAGAAACAGATCCACTGGCTAACACTCTCCTCAGTGAACCATCTGCTATTGTTACATATTTGTGAGGAATATGTGAGTCAATGGAATGAAGAAGTCTCCTCATACTAGTCATGCTGTGACGCTCCAGAAATGACCCATGATGAAGTAGAACCAGAAGCCAATAAAGAGGTAGCCTGATTACCAGTGGTGGACGCCATATTTGTTAAGGCAGCAAGGGGACACGACGTTGGGGCCGGACGCCTTGCGCCTTGGCGCGCCTAGGCGTCGCCTAGGCGACCTTTAAAAATAATAATTTATGTATATATACATGTGTCATGGTTTTTCCCCACTCATATACACACATTGTGTAGTTATATATGTAGTTATCTACATATTTATAGTCGATCTCTCCATATATATATATATTATTGTATGAAAAAATAACCAATTACATTTCTAATATATTATCATTTGACAATAATGTCAACGACACGAAAAGAATTATTGTAAAGAATGTAAGAGTGATCAACATATAAATATATATTTATTGTCATACATAGCTACAAATATTAAGCAATGTAATCACTATCCTTCATAGCATAGCTACTTAGTACAATCTGAATTGAAGGTGCAAACTAAGAAAAATCAAATGTGTACTAAGAGTATTAGATCCAGTCAAACAAAAAAGAGTATTAGATCCAGTCAAACCCAAAAAAGAGTATTAGATCCAATTAAAAAGTGATATTTGGCACATAAAATAGGCAACACTATTAATTTTGAGCATTGGTGTAGCCATATCAAACATTAAAATAAGTAAATATACAACTAGACCCACAAAACTAGGTCACTGTAGCATTATAATAAAGCGTCCTTGCCTAGGCACAGCCCTGGGGCGCCTTGACGCCTAGGCGGCCACCTAGGCGCGCGCCTTGACAAGTATGGTGGACGCCAAGTTGGCTGAAGATGCTGAGTAGTCATAATAAATCTATCATATTCCTCCTTGGTGAGTGTAATGCCAGAAGGACCAGAACTCGAAGTAGGAGGCTCAGCAGACTCAGTAGTGGTAGCATAGTTTGCTACTCCCACAAGTGGTGCAGCAGGTCGACCATGCTTCTTCCAGCATTTCTCAACTGTGTGTCTAGGTTTGTCACAGAAAGTGCAGTTAGGGCGAGTTCCACGTCCTCGGCCCATACCTGTCCGTCCTCTCACCGCAGCAGCTATAGAAGCATGCAAATCTCCATGAGATGAGACTACGGTAGGATCAACATGTTCAAAATTTGCATGTAAATCTTTGAATAGGCCTTTTCTAAGCTGGGAAGTTTATCAGAAGCTAAGATAACACTACGGGCTGAACTGCATGAAGTACTCACACCAGGCAAGAATTTTGTTGTAATCAAGTCATCTCTGCCTTTGACTTGCTCCTGGACAGTTACTGGATGGTAGAAACTCAACTCTTGTGCAATACCTTGAATCACTACAAAGTATTCTTCTGAAGGTCTGTCTCCCAATCGTTATGTAAACATGGAATCATATATCATGAACTGACGAAGCACATTCTTCTCTTGAGAATAATGTTTCTTCACTGCATCCCCGATCTCTTTGGCGGTAGCGTAGAACATGAACCTCGAGGCAATCCCAGGTTCCATGCTCCCCCACAACCAGGTCTTCACCAAATTGTTATGACATTTCCATTCAACATAGCCTTTGTTAGTAAGTGCAGGAGGATCAAAATCAACGTGTCTCGCCTTGTCGCATGATTCCAATACAGTATGGACAATATTCATCCATAAGAGATAATTCTTCCCGTAAGCTTGATGGAGGGGATTAGAGACATCTCACTGTAGATGGTAGATGCCTTGGTGTCCTCCATGATTTGACGAGAAGAAGAATGACAGATTGATACACGTCACAAGAAGATATGGGTGACGGGGAGATACACGTCACGTCACAAGATCAGATTCGTATCTGACGCATCCACAACCCCCAACTGAAATTCCCTAATCACACATGAAGGAGATGTGATTATGAATTTCTTACGTATCAACAGACCCTCTGGTTTGGGATTTAGAAATTTGTTGGATCAACCGAAAGACTCGATGATCTGGAGATAGAGGAGAAGAGGGGATGACGACTACGACGCCTGAACCGGGAGACGGCTGCTCCACCCGCTTTGGGCCGGCGATGCGGCGGCCAGGGAAGGCTGGCGACGTGCTCTGTTCACACATGAATTACTGTTCACTCCGCCGTAGTTACTGTTCACGCTGGCGGCCCACCGACCGGTGGCGACACTGGGTTGTGATGGCTGGGTAGGGTTAGGTTAGGAACCTTACTCTAATACCATGTGAAATGTGGTGCCGCAATGCAACATGCAATGCAGCGTTGAGAGAGGCCATAGGCCTTCTCCCTTTTTATTAATAAGAGAAATAGGATAATTTACATAGAGGTCCAACAGGATATAAAAATTACAAAATAGAATAAATATGAAATATATTAACAAATCATAACAGGATATTATGTGCTATTATAAAATCTGTTTGTGGAAGTTATTGCTAATTTAATTTTGAATGAGTTCAATTTCTAGGAGATCTTCCTTTATCTTCTATTATCTCTTTTCTCTAGAAAGTGTGTTGTCGTCGAGGCACCTAAAACCTAATCTAATGGGAATATTTTGGATATTTTCTTATTTATAGCATATCACATATATAAAGTATTTTTATTTTTACATAATGTCTTATGCCCTAAAAGTAACACGAATGAAGTGGAAGCCTAAATTGCATGACCAAAACTTCCTAGGCACCCGTTATATTTGTTTCTGATTTTTTTTAATGAAGGACTAGGTGCTTCTCCTTGGCACTTAACCACTAGGTGGTTCCTAGGCAGGGCCGCAGGGGTGGACACGGTATAGTCAACTCTGACATGGCTTTAAAATCACATGTATACTACACAATGATCTGAAAATTTCCAAACTAGACTGGGAGAAATGCGTTGGAGTTTAATGGGTTTAAGGCCTGTAGAAGCAAAACAGAGTATATGCATTGCAATTTATGCCAATCTAGAAATGTGAACAGTGGGGCCAAGTGGGATGGAGTGGCTGTGCCAAAATGTGATAAGGCTCATTACTTGGGATCTAATGGATGGTGATGTTCATGATGATGTTTGTCACATGATATGTCAAGATGGTTGAACTGGAAGAGTGCAACTGGAGTACTATGTGACTGCAGCATCTGTATCAAATCAAAAAATAAGTTTTATAGATCAACTATACTGCCAGCCATGCTATATTGGAAGTGAATGTTAGGCGGTGAAAAAACCAAGTTGTCGACAAGATGTGCGTTCTGAAATGCGTATGCTGAGGTGGTCTGGCAAGACGAGGAAATATTGCTTGAGAAATAACTATATTATGGACAAATTGGAAGTGGAGAGTCTGAGATGGTATGGGACCTATGTTAAGCAGGCCGGGAAACGTGCCTATTTGAAGCAATGCTATTGAGTCAAACATGGCTAAAAGAAGAAGTAGGCCTAGATTTACTTGAGAAGAGCTCATAAAGGGAGATTTTGAATCTTTACATCTTGATCAAAATATGATCCACAACAAAGTTGATTGGAAAATAAGGATCCATGTAGTAAGGCTTATATGATGAAGATGATCAAGAGCTTGACCAATGTAGTAGCCACATCATACATTCTATATATGTTAGTGACTGTTTTTAGCATCTGTAGGTGGCCTAAGAGTAGAATAGACTTTGCAATGTACATTGTAGATTAGGTTAAAGTGCCACTAGAAGTGATTGTTGCTGTGACTCGTCACTCAAGATATAGCAGTTTGCAAGCTTAAATATCTTCTATGTCAACACTGTTGGTGTTGTTCTATCAGATGCCATTTCCATTTTCATTGTGGTTTGTCGAATGGGGAATCTCCAAACTTTGTATTTCTTCAGTCCATAATAGTGATTTTCAATTTCTTTAACACAATCCAAACATGCTAAAAAGTAAAACATAAAGTATATGCTTCTTCTAGTGTATCTACCTATATACCAATTCCATGCAATGTTCCTTGGTTAAAACCAGTAAAAAATGATGATTGCAACCTCGGTATATCCAAGTGTCCCACTTGGTATGACTGTATAATTTTCTCCTCCAGCAAGCAGTACCACATCCTTTCTCATTTATTATCTTACAACTGCATTTTTAAACCACGTTTTAAAGTGAAATGCTTGTCATCAAGTTGTAGAAGCACGTGAAACTGGTTTCCCCTTGTATTTAAGTTATTATAGATTTATGAAGAAAGTAAGGTTAATAATGACCTCGTAAAATCACCATAGCAATAGCCATATCATTTTCGACTTGCACACCAATTTTATTTTGGTGCAATTGTTCAATTTTAGAATTGGTTTCACAAATACTTTTATCTTTTGTACATTTCTAATGCTTCATTTCTTTTGCAGCCGACCTGGTGGTGAGAAAATCTACAACGTCTTTGATAATCAGCTTCCTGCAGCTTTGAAGAGACTGCAATTTGACAAGCAGCTTTCTATGGAAAATGTGAAAAAACTAATAACCGAAGCTGATGGTTACCAACCACACTTGATAGCTCCTGAGCAAGGATATCGTCGTCTTATTGAATCCTCTCTTATTACTATCAGAGGTCCTGCTGAGGCATCCGTTGATGCGGTATGTTGAGTTTGTTGCTATTTTCTCACTGTCTGTTTCATAGAGTATTCCTTTTAATGTCTAAGCCACATGCTCTTTGAAGTTTGAAGTTCCTCCAGTACCCTTTGTACAATTTTCTTCCCGTGTTGAACTCAATTCTACATAGCTGTTCATGCGTGAGTAATCTATGCAAGACAGGTCAAGTTTTAGGTTTCTAATGTCATTAATCAATATGTAACCACAAGCTTTTGCTAACATGTAATTATCTTTAGAAGGAGTTTTTTTAAAATTAGAACTTGAGAGAAAAGCAGCTTTGCAGTAAAAAGTAACAGTGCCACGTTTTGTAAAAAACAGGGTTTTGGAATGGTAGGTCCTACTTTGGGGTTCTATACTATAAGGAAAACAAGTCTATTTGGCAAGTTAGTAGCAGTGTAGCAGATATTTAAAGCACTGAACGTTCAATGTTGAGGACTCTGTTGTGACAAAATTTATTTAGCTTACAGCTAGGTAATCAACATTGTGATAAATTAGAAGACCTATTAATGGACTTCTTTGTTTTACCCATTTCAGCGCCTAGTATCTATTTACTGTTTTTGCTTTTTCCTACACAATCTATTATGCTTTGTTTCTTGGGTAATAATGTTAGCCAATTATTTTTCCATTATAGAATGTAGATTTTTTCAGGTTTCTTAAGAGGGATGCATTTCTTATAGGGATGAATTCCTTCAGTTCAGTTAATATTACTTCAAGTAACTATCTTTAAAAAAAAAATGGCCATTCATTCATCCCGTGGCCGGGGAATTTTGAACCTGTGACCTCTTGGTCGTACGTCGGTATTTTTACCAACTGGGTGCCACATCTTTGGCAGTAACTATCTTCTTTTAGTTAAACTGATTATGCAATTGTTAGTATTTATATATTAGCTATCATGTCATTAATTATGCTTTATTCACTTTTAATTAAACGGATTATGTAGCACCAATTGATTCACAATTTCCAAACATTTTATTGTGCTACATTCGCATGCTTTGTAGTTTGTATGTGTGCTTCCATTAATATAAATGTTACTAGAACTGCTCATATTTCTTCTTCAAACATACATTTCCCCTCTTTTTCATTACAGTGTCGCAATCGCATTCTTGAAGTATTTTTCAGACCATAAAAAGTGAATAATATTAGTTAACTTCATTCATACCAGAAGTGCTCGTGATTCTTCAAGTAGACAAAATTTTCTCTTTTACATTCAATAGTTTTGCAATCACTTGATGTATCTGTCAAGACCAATATAGTGAATGGCATTAGTTAACTCCATTCAGATGCCATCAAGTTCCATTAGCATAGACTTCACATATAAAGAAAGGGAGAAGTACCCAGAACCCTCTTATAATTTGATTCAAACCTCAGTATGCGAGTTCTCTTACACAAAAATCACATCTACACACATTTACCTTCCTATGCGATCTATAGTCATTTCAATCTGGAGCCTGCTTGAGATTTAACTTTTTGTGTAGTTGAAAGTTTCAGCTGCACATGTTTAGTTGTTGCTAATTATGGTTGTTAGATTGTCTTTACTGCTTTCTTTTCAGTAACAACTAAAGACAGTGACTTATTTTTGTCCTTTTGGATTCGTACCTGCATTATTTTTAATGGTTCTTTTCTTGTTTGCTTTTTAGGTTCATGCTATATTGAAGGAGCTTGTCCACAAAGCTATCAATGAAACTGTTGTATGTTTCTCTCTTATCTAAAAATCTCAACTTTATCCTAGATCTTCTTTTCCTCAAATTAACATCTTTTGTTGCATGAAATGGCAAACTCACATGCTAAAGTTTTTCCTCAAATTAACATCTTTTGTTGCATGAAATGGTATAATCACATGCTAAAGTTTTTGAACCAGAAGACTCTCAGCTAACGAGGCCTCTATATGATGTATAAGTCTGGCTCTTACAAACATGGAAAGGAAAGAGCTGGACGCAGTAAAATATATGGAGATTTCTAGGTTTAAAGGAATGAAGGATAGCTTCTATTATCATATAGATTAATAAACCCATGGGCACTCATCTTACCTATTTTAGCCTCACATGAAAAATCATGTCAAGTAAAGCATAGACACATTTTGCTTGGCGACAAACTATAGCTGAGTTATATTGAAGGTGCTGTTGACTGGTTTTCCTAGAACATTTATATTCTCATCATGTTCAGGGATTAGAACTAGAATTATATTTGCTAATATGCATCACCTAGTTCGAAATGAAGATTGTATAGTATAAAGCTGGATTTGATTGGATATGTGCTATTAAATTCTTCATATATGCATTTTCTGGTAAAGAACGGCTAGTAGTCCTGCTGGGTCATTTCTATGCCCCTGCTTTCGAGAAACTATGAACTCTATCATGCTAATTCAAGACATTTATGCAGGAGCTGAAACAATATCCTACACTTAGGGTGGAGGTCGGAAATGCTGCTTTTGATTCATTGGAACGTATGAAAGATGAAAGCAAAAAATCTACTCTGAAGCTGGTTGATATGGAGTGTAGTTATCTGACTGTTGATTTCTTTAGGAAGCTCCCACAAGAAATTGAAAAGGGAGGAAATCCTACACATTCCATATTCGACCGATACAATGATTCATATCTTAGGCGCATAGGTAATTTCTTACTTTTTTTTTACGGTCAAATGTGATTCTAGCTCATACAAAAATATCGAGTGTAAAACAAATTCATAATTAGGATGATGGATACACAATTTTCTTGTTTAGGGTATAAGACTGACCGGGTTTTCTAATATATTTCTAACTTGTGTCTTGTCTCTATTTATTTAATTACATATAGTGGCGCAATATCTCACTTGGCGGTATTCAATTTTGGAACAAATTCTAAAAATCCCTCCACATTTTTGGCTTTGAGCTTGCATGTTAAACTGACATCAAGCAAAACTTTATATTCATTTATATCTTTGGAATATGCTTCCCAGATTGCATTTTGGTTGTGATTTTTGCTTCATCACTCATTTTTTTTGACTGTAATGAACTTCATTATATTTGTCTTTCATTTTTATCATTATTCTTTTTGGATAATATCTTTTCCATTTTGATTATGTTTTGCACCTACAGGTAGTACTGTTCTGTCATATGTCAATATGGTCTTGTCAACCCTGCGCCATTCAATTCCGAAATCAATTGTTTATTCTCAAGTTCGTGAAGCAAAGCGCACCTTGCTGGACCATTTCTTCACCGAATTGGGAAAAATGGATGTAAGATTTGATTCATACATATATATTTTTTATACATAAAGTAGGAACTTTTGGTTTTGTTATTCTTGCTTTACTCTTTCGTCAAAGATTTATAAACTTCTATAGTCCTGTTGAACTTTTTGAGAGTTTTTTTCTGTTCTATTTTTTTGTTAAAATTCATTTATCATTTATTAACATTTGGGCTGTAGGTGGCGAGTCTGGTTTACATCCATCCCAATGGACGTATTTCTTGAATCTAAATTCCCACCTAAAAATCTCATCTTACCTTAAAAATAATCTTCCTCCTACATTCCCGGAATTGCAAATCACTTACTGAAGTAATCTATAGTCATAAATTGCAAGCTTTATCCTGACAACTTAGATAGAGATACAAAAAAATTCAAGAAACAATGGAGGCTTGTTCTTCATTGGATTTAAACAGCAACTGGCCATTGCTTTGAAGACTGAATGTAAATGTGTCAAACTAATTTGGATTCACATCATATAGTTGATTTAGTAAATAACACCTTTATGCATGTTTTGTCAATTGTAGCTGTTAAAGTGTCTAAATTAGTCTATTAGTTAAATAGGCTAATTAGTTTAGTGGGCCTTTATCTTCCGGCCCGTCTAGTTTAGATTACTTGGGTCCTAAGTAATAGGGCGTCTCTCCTCTCCTATATAAAGGAGAGGCCGTCAGTCTTTGTATTCATCTAATCACAATATATTCTATTCAATCCATCTTTTATATTTTAACATGGTATCAGAGCGGGTTAGATCTTGAGAGAACCCTAGCCTCCGCTTCCCTCTCTCTCTCTCCAAGACCGCCGACTTCTCCTTTGCAGGCGCCGCCGCTCCTCTCTCCGAAGAGAGCAACCGCGGGCTCTCTCCGCCTGCGGGCGGCCGCAACCGCCATCTCCATGGCTTGGTCGGCTGCCCGCTAGGCATATCCCGGCCTCCATGGTCATCATCTATTCTCTATTCTTTCATTCTTTCCATACAACACCTCCGCTGCCTATTATAGCAGTCGTCCTCTATCATCATCCGCAACAATCGCCGCCGTAGGCATCCGCCGCGGTAATCTCCTTCCGCCATCTGAAAGCAGCAGCGCCTCGCCACCATCAGCAGCAGTAGCCGTCAGCAGCCATCTCCACAGAGTCGTGGACCATCAGAAATTGGTTCCCATCCGCAAGGAACAGCCATCTCCACCTTCCGGAGCAGCCGCCGCCGCTGCCGCGTCGATACTATCGACATGAGTGTCGATAGTATCGACATCAGACCAGACGCAAACATCCGCCGACATCCCGTGACGCAATCCGCATCGCCGGCGTCGATACTATCGACAGGAGGTCGATGGTATCGACTTTATCACAGCGACAAGGAGAGAGTCGGTCGATACCATCGACAGTCCTGTCGATGGTATCGACAGTTGATCAGCAACAAACGGCAATCCGTCGAAGGCTCCATCTCATGACGTCTTCAGATCAGCCTTCATCGCCGCTTTGGAGAGGCTCCGCCTTGGCTCCGCATGCATCCTCTTGGCATGCAATATCTCCGGAGTCACGCAGGAGACCCTTTGTCATCTCCTATGTTGCGACAAAGTGCTTCATCAGCCGAGCGTCATCTCCAGCCATCATCCGCAAGCTGCTGCTCCTCCACTTCATCATCATCCCGACGATCTTCATCTTCCATTTGCTGCTATCTGCATCATCATGCTACTGATGTCCCTACGCCATCACCTGCTGTTTTCATCATCATCATTTCATCATCATCACTTCATCACCAATCACTCTCCACCGCTACCAAACAATCATGTTTACTGCCCCCATATGCATTATCCCTGTCTCTATTCGGATCCTTAATCGGTTCTAACTTTTGCTAATCGGATCCTATTTTGACCCTAATCGGATTTTCGCGGGGGCTCCGCCCCCGCACCCCCGGATTTGTTGCCCTAACGGGCCAACAAACCCCCTTTTCGGGTCGGGACTAGATCCATTTATTTTTCTATCCGGATCTCATGTTGACCCATTTAGTATACTCTCTTTGGCTATCGATTTCATTCTCCACATATTGCCCATCTCCATTTCATATATTTTTCTCTTTTCAGCCTTTCCCACCCACCCATATTATGTGTGTATCCCTTTTCCACATTACGGGGGGGTCATATGTCCAGTTCTCCACACCAAACACTCACTCTTGTCGTATTTGGTGTGCGGGGGGGATAGAGAGGAAAGGGAGAGATGAGAAGAGCGAGCATGCGAGCATATGAGAGAATGTATGAGAGAGAGAGTATGAGATGAGATGATGATATATGTATTCAGATTATATATATTCCAGGCTATCTTCATGGAGCTTCACATCATTCAGCACACCAGTTCTCTACTTGAGCCAGCAGTGAAGATCCAGCGTCGACACCGTATCCGCGTTCGTACCGCGTTATGTACGTCAGGTGTTGATGGTGTATTCCTTCATCTGCATTCACATGAGACAGATGGGTGCTTCTTCAGAAGCTCAGAGTTTTATCTTCACCGAGCTGCTTCATCACGTCTTCTCCGAGCTGTATCTGCAGTATCGACATCGCCTGTAGCTGATCCTCTTGGGACTTTCCTTGATGGATGATCTCCTTTCCCGTCAAGCCCCCAAGTTTCATGGTTCCTGCATCGTATCAAGCAGCAGATCGTCCGTCCGCGTTCGTGCCGCGTTAAGCACGTATTCCAGTGGCGACTTGTTGTAGTATCAGGACCATTCTTCAGCCTACAGAGTATCTTCAGATGTCTTCATTTTAGATGCACTTCAAGGAAGACCTTCTTCAAAGCTCGAGTATCTTCAGCCTGCAGAGTCATCATCACCATATGATTCAGGGGGAATATTATTTCAGGGGGAGTAACATATTTTGTATGGGAGTGATATTTATCTTTTATCTTTCATTTATCATTTCTTTTTATCGAGTCCTGTAACTCTCCAAGCTTGGACATGTGTTTCACCCATGCTCCAGCTTGAGGGGGAGTGTTAAAGTGTCTAAATTAGTCTATTAGTTAAATAGGCTAATTAGTTTAGTGGGCCTTTATCTTCCGGCCCGTCTAGTTTAGATTACTTGGGTCCTAAGTAATAGGGCGTCTCTCCTCTCCTATATAAAGGAGAGGCCGTCAGTCTTTGTATTCATCTAATCACAATCTATTCTATTCAATCCATCTTTTATATTTTAACAGTAGCATTATGTTTCACTAGTTAGCATGACCTTTGGTATTGTTTTTAATACCTAGCATACGACTTTATAGTGGTGCATTCCCATACTCTGTCCTCCACACCTCACACTCTTTTTTGTTTCTTCCTTCTTTCTTGTGCGGCACCTCTGCCTCCCTTTTCTTTCCTACTGTTCCACACACGACTCCACTGCCTTCTCCTCTACCTGGTCAATCTAATGTTGGGAGAAATGGTCTGGTTTCGCTCAGCATGGGCCTAGAATCGAAGATCAAACTTGTTCCAGCAGTTTGAAACTTTTCCATGTCGAACCATATCTGTAGAAAAGTCTAGATGTAATTGTTGTTGTTATGTTTGCAGCTTGGTTTGTTATCTAATAAATACTATTAAAGGAAGCACATGAAGCTGATTTTTGGTAGAGTACGAGAGGGAGACCTCGTTGCCTTATATTGCCGACCGGTAGCGGAGCCACATACTGAGTTGGGAGGGCACGTCCTACCCATCATTCATTAACTACACATTACTGGTAGTAAGATCTCTTATTCTCTTATACATCAATGGAAAAATACCACTTGTGCCCTACTTTATCAGCTGGGCAAGCTCTCTAAGATCCATGACTTGAAATTGCCGGCTCCAGAGAGGGTGGAGGTTGCTGGCATTAGGAAATCCGGGGTAGCAACTTTTGTGAATGTGGATGAGAAATATCTCTTGGCCACATCTACCAAGTATTGACTACTGGGAATTCTTTCTTCATTATAGTTAAATATATTGAAAAGCTATATTTAACATGAACACTTTTTGTTACATGCCACGTATACAATAATCTATGTCTCAAACATAATCAGTTACTATATCTATCTATGATCTATTTGATATGTATAAGTGTGCCTGCTTGCCCACCCACCCAGATCGAGACTAGATGGTGAGGATAATTTTGGAGAAATGTCTAATCATTTATGGATGCTCTATAAGTCTTGAGGCCAAACCAGACCAGCAATTTGGTAGTTCAGTCAGGCTGGCATTCAGGTGGTTTACTGCCCATCGCATCACTAGTGGCTAAGGCACTGGTCGGTGCACAATAGCTGTTGAGTGCTGAAGGTTCTTGTAGGTACATGGTTGTAGAGGATGTAACAACTCTGATTTCAAGTAGGGATGACAGTTATACCAAAAGGTCCGCAACTATAACCACCCCATGATAGAAAAACTAAACAACGTATCCACATCATATCCATCACAGTTTCTAGTAAGAGAAACCATATCCGCACCACAAAATAGCCGCAACTAATCGCACGATACGGCCTCAAAACTTGAACAATTTGTTCTTGTACCAATTTCCACTGTTACTTTTCCAACTGCACATTTTCCCATTTAAAGTTCAAACATCATACTCTTTTAAAACGGATCATTAAGTCCGTCTCACCCACTAATTTACATTCTTTCTTTTTCAAACATCATTCTATTAGAAACGGATCATCAAGTCTCTCTCACCTACTGTGTCATCCTCCTTAAACTTCCTCATCTTGATTTCTTTTAATGATTTTTTTTCACACACACAAAGAGAGATAGAGAGAGATTACTATAGGACGACGGTAGGCTGTTTGAATTAATAATAGAGAAAGAGTGGGTAATAATAATGGATATAAATATCTCTTCTTGACTCTCTCTCTCTCTCTCTCTTGTGTGGTGTCTTCTCACTTTATTTCTCCCCTTCTTTATTCTTGTCTTGGTTTCATCTCCATTCATAACTTCTCCGGTCAGTAATTCACTTATAGTAATGAACTCAATTCTCATCATAAGTGTCTATCTCTCCTTTTCTAATTGTATATATATACATACATATATATATATATATATATATATATATATATATATATATACATATGTACATATATACATATATATATATATATATATATACATATATACATATATATATATACATATATACATACATATATACATACATACATACATATATATATATATATATATATATACATACATACATACATATATATATATATATATATATATATATAGCTGTTCATTCGTTACCCGCGCGGGTAGTCAGATTTTCGCTACCCGCTGGAGTAACTCGGGGTTAAAAGAGTAACTATATGGTACACTGGAGTAACTCTTCTGAATCAAAAGAGTAACTGTATTGATATATAGAGTAACTCTGAGAACAAAAGAGTAACTGCGCAGAAAATATACAGTCTGTAAATATATGAACGGGTTTTTTGATTTGGGGGGGCGGCAAATGATATTATTTTGGATCAAATTTTTTGGGGAGCTAGATAAAATGCTCCTCTACAATTGTGAAAAAAAAATATTAGGAAGTGTGCGCGGGTAGCTATATATATATATATATATATATATATATATATATATATATATCCTATAATACACTCGAGTGTACAGATCGCACGGATACACTCAAGTGTGTTTGCATATCAAGATTATTTTTTGCAAGATGTAAACCATTAATCTTCATCGTCATACTATAATTAGGCTACATACAAATTTTGATGCCATTTGGATGAGTGTAAGTCATTCATCCGAGGGAAACAAAATCGACGCGCGAAACAAATTTGAAATGCATAATTTTTGCGTCTTTATAACATGACCTAAAAATGTCCAAATGTGCTCAAATTTTGCGTATGAGCTATTCACAACATGTTTAAGAAGATCAACGGATTAGATTTTTGAAAAAAATATTGCATCATGAAAAAATATTTGAGTATATTTAGCTCCGAATACACTCGAGTGTATTCTAGCATGACTCTCCCTCTCTCTCTCTCTATATATATATATCTGTGTGTGTGTGTGTGTAGAATTGAGCTAGAATACACCTAAGTGTAGCAATAGCTATAGTTATCCAGGCTCCCGCGTAGGTGCGTGTGCGCCTAGGCCTCCTAGGCTGTAGGAGGGTCATCTTAAACTGGGCGTCTAGGCTTTCAGATGACTACAATGGATGCCTAAGGGTTTTTAGGCCCAAATTAAGATACTTAAAGACTAAATCAGCATGTATTAGGTCTGGATTTGGTCAAATTAGACAGCTTAGTTATTTTTGGGAAAAAAATAAATCTGATTTAGGCCAAATCAGATCTAAACTGGGCAGATTAGGTCTGATTTGGGGGAGAAATAGGTCTGATGTGGGGAAGACATGTCTTACTTGGGGAATTAAGTCTGATTTTGCCAAATACGGCTCACTTAGGTCAATGTAGGACAAACTGCTAGAAGTTACGTCTGATTAGGTCATGTTATGCCAAAATAGGTTTAACTTGAGGCAAATTAGGGCATATTAACTTAAGTTAGGTCTAGTTTAGATCATGATAGGTCAAATTGGTCTAGCTTAGGTCATGAAAGGTGTGCTGTAGGTGAAGTTATGATTGATTAAGCTTAGGGATAACCAATACGAATGTAAATAGTGATGTTTATATTTGAGTATAGCTAAATGTCTATGCCAAATCATTTATATATATATATGTAAAATATAAATAAATGGAAGAAAACCTCTCGCCTAGGCCCCCTAGGCTTCCCTTGGGTGGGAAGGATTGCATAGCCGCCTAAACAAGTATGGCAAGAGCTGTATACACTTCAATTTTTCACTGTAGGATCTTGATCGACAAACCTGACAATATGGCAGGAATCATTGGTCGGGATGCTGTTTGGTGGGTCACCTTTTCTCTCACTTTCCTTGGTTGCGTAATAATCCCGTCCACCTCAGTTCCCTCCTGCTCCCAAGTACAGTCCTCGCTCTTCGTTTTCTTCATGACATCTTGCTCCGGAACATGCATCTGCTGAAAACCCTGACAGGAATGGTGATGAGTTTGTCGCCGACGATCACCTCCTCTGTCTGGTTCTTGAAAGGTTTTCAGAATCTGTCCCAATTGCATGGTTGTACGGACTAAGCTTGTGATTCATGTTTTGTGTTCTTGTCTGGCCGTACTCAGCTCTCTCACCACCAGATCTTTGATTGCGGCAAGGAGATCAGGGGATGAATATCCTATCAATTTGTTGTGGGCCTGTGGCGTGCCAGTGCTTCCAGCCTCACAATCGACAGATCTTTATTGAGTAAAATGTTCTTTCACAAGCATCTTTTGTGCTAGCTGTGGGTGTCATGGCAATGACCACGGCAGGCATAACTGGAGTGAACTTTGTACCCTCCGTTCACATGACCAGCACCTCAAGACTCATCATGCAAGTTGGCCATTAGGATACATAACTGTTGGTGGTTGCAGGAAGATAGTACATACGCTGCAATCCTGTTTGTAGAGCTCGGAGCCAAGCTGGACAACCATGTAGGGGCAGCTCAGCTATCGAGTGGCAGTCGTTTGTTAACAACAGAGACTTCATGCGGAATATGGATATTGTAGGTGACATTCAGGCTCTCTCTAATGACTACGGTGGTGTAGGAGTACCATTTGATTCCAGAGTCTCAGTGAAAAACTAGCAAGTGGGAGCATGTAAAGCTGTTGTAAAACGGCATGTTCTTTGTGACGTGTTGACAACATTTATGCCAAGATTCAGTTTTTTGGGAACCTTACTAGTATTATTGCTTGGGGCGATTTCAGAATCAAAACTCTAGAAAAACGATGATGGCCAGATCCCGTGGAACTAAATTAATAGTTATGCTATTTAGATAGACATCTACACGTTGAACTGAGAGAAAGATGAATTCCCAATTTCTTATGCTCTGAGAAAAAAACAAGTTTCTGCGAAGACCAATACTAAATGCTTTCACACGGCATGGAAAAGTGAAAGAGAAAACATGAATGGACATTTGGTTTCAAATTACATGAAGGCCAATATATAATATGGTGTCATAGAAGTTCTGGAGGTACAAAGATTCTGAGAGGATGATATATCTCAAGCAACTCGTGCATAAACTACTAATAGTTACAGAGCTTACCTTTATTATTCAAAAGGAAAGCATGCGATCATTATATATCAGGAAAGCAAACGGTCTAACAGAATCCGAGCTGTAGGGAAACATCGACACGAAGATCTCCTTTGTCAACATACTTGAATTGTACAAAGTACAACTACCTAGTCTACCTTATCTGTATTGGAGCCACGCTCATGGTACAATGTGTTGGAAATAATGGATGGACAATATATACACAATATTGTGTTAATGTTATGTTGTACAAGAGACCCCTCCCCTTTATATAGGAGAAGGTGGACATGCTTATAGAGACTTCCAGACTTGACTAGACTCTATATGGATTAGACTTTATATGGGCCTACAAACTCTGGCCCATATGTGATATGACTCATATTTCTAGCACAATGTATAATCAATAACAAAGATGCACATGCCAATCAAGGAGTGACATAACATGTACAACAAAACCACCAAGAATTTTATATTGCAAGTCCAATAATCCACATGCACCAAAACCAACTACTGACCAATGGGAATTTGATGCAATCATAGACATCACGTGTGACCAAGGTTTTAAAAAGCTGGAAGCGGGAAGTGTGGGGACGAGACCTTGTAGCCGATTAATCGCCAGGCGGGCGATTTTTAGAAAAGCAGGTTTCCAATTCCTATAAACTTTTATGCAAAATTACATACATATGTATATAAATACTATATTTTTGAAATTTCTATACATATCTAAACATTGTACAAGACTATATAAAACACCCAAATAGTTTATAACACAACTATACAATACAATATAGTAAACAATATACTTGTCATAGATAAAGCACCCTACACATAAAATAATAAGTATGTACAAGATGTAACAACAATTTTGTATCACATGTTTACATAGCTAAACAGTAAACATAGCTAGCTTACAAACATATTGTTACATCTGCACATCATCCAATAGTCATACATTACAACTGTACATTTAATCAAAGTATGCATTCTAAATTAGATAATAGTTACCTATAATTTACTTGGATACATCACAAAAATACCATATCATTACAGCTTACATGCAAAGTATGCATTCTAAATTAGAACTAGGTATATCATAGAACAACTATGTATGCTAGTTTAATATATTAAAGTCAATACTAATCGGGGCATATAATGTACTTATTGTGCTTACATCCATTTTTTTTAAAAAGCGGGGAAAAACGGGTCAAGCGGGCAAAAAGCGTCCGCTTTTCTGAAATTTTCTTAAGCGGCGCTTAAGGGTGTTTTAGACGGACAACACCTGTTGGCGCTTAAGCGGCCGCGGCGGCCGCTTTTTAAAACACTGCGTGTGACACTAAAGAATCTCGCAGATTCGACACAAATTTCTTTGTGGAAACTTCAACAACCGGTATGTGTGCAGTATCAAATTTAGATTTGACTGATTAGAAATTAGCTAAACCCCATTCTCATATATGTATGTATATAGATATCTATATAGATATAGATATAGATATAAATGTAGATATAGATAATCTAACAATTGCTTATTTAGCCATGGTAGTCAGCTGCAACAAGCAACATGGGCAATGCAATGCCTTCTTTTGGGGTCATTGGCAATGCAGTGTATCCTTTGTGATATTAAGTTTCCGTAAATTTGAAGTTTCAGAAACGGTCGTCTATTATACCATGGTTGCTCCTCTTTAACCCTGATTCAACTGTATTAGTTTCTTCAACATATCCAATATATATATATATATATATATATATATATATATATATATATATATATATATATATATATATATATATATGTATAGTCAGGCTAGTGTACACTCGAGTGTATCGGAGACACCGTACACCTTAGTCGTTTTCAAAGATGTAGTAATTTTTTGAAAAATCTAAACCACTGATCTTCTTAAATATCTTAAGAACATACTATATAATAAATTTCATCTCATTTAGGCACTTATAGGTCATGCATCTAAAGGCGACAAAAATCATGCATTTTAAATTAGTTTTGTGTGTCGATTTTGTTGTCATTGGATGTGTGACTTACACTCATCCAAATGAGCTCAAATTTTGCATGTGGCCTATTATTATTGTAACCATGAAGATCAATGGATTAGATTTTAGAAAAATATGGTCTAGATAGGCAAACACCATTGGGGTGTACATCGTGATCTGTACACTCGAGTGTATTCTAGCCTGACTCTCTCTCTCTCTCTCTCTTTCTCTCTCTCTCTCGAGAGTCAGGCTAGAATACACTCGAGTGTACAGATGACGCGAATACACTCAAGTGTGTTTGCATATCAAGATTATTTTTTGCAAAATGTAAACCATTGATCTTCACCGTCATATTATAACTAGGCTACATACAAATTTTGAGCCCATTTGGATGAGTGTAAGTCACTCATCCAAGAGCAACAAAATCAACGCGCGAAACTAATGTGAAATGTATAATTTTTGCGGTCTTTATAACATGATCTATAAATGTCCAAATGTGCTCAAATTTTGCGTATGAGCTATTCACAAGATGTTTAAGAAGATCAACGGATTATATTTTTGAAAAAAATATTGCATCATGAAAAACTACTTGGGTGTATTCTGCTCACAAGATGTTTAAGAAGATCAACGGATTATATTTTTGAAAAAAATATTGCATCATGAAAAACTACTTGGGTGTATTCTGCTCCAAATACACTCTGAGTGTATTATAGCCTCACACACACACACACTCTCTCTCTCTCTATATATATATACACACACACACACGTAATTTTAATCAGGCTAGAATACACTCGAGTGTATTCGGAGCATAATACACTCAAGTAGTTTTTCATGATGCAATATTTTTTTTTCAAAAATCTAATCTGTTGATCTTCTTAAACATCTTGTGAATGGCTCATACACAAAATTTGAGCACATTTGGACATTTATAGGTCATGTTATAAAGACCGTAAAAATTATGCGTTTCAAATTGGTTTCGAGCGTCAATTTTGTTGCCCTTGGATGAGTGACTTACACTCATCCAAATGAGCTCAAAATTTGTATGTAGCCTAGTTATAGTATCACGGTGAAGATCAATGGTTTATATTTTGCAAAAAATAGTTTTGATATGCAAACACACTTGAGTGTATTCGTGCGATATGTACACTTGAGTATATTCTAGTGTACAGATCACGCTGTACACCTCAATGATGTTTGCCTATCTAGACAAAATTTTGCAAAAAGACATTATATCATGTAGTAATTGCTAATTTAGCCGTGGTTGTCAGCTGCAACAAGCAATATGGGTAATGCAAATGCCTTCTTTTGGGGTCATTGGCAATGCAGTGTACCTTACGTGAAATTAAGTTCGCGTAAATTTGAAGTTTCAGAAACGGTTCCGTCTATTATACCATGCTTGCTCCTTTTTAACCCCTGATTCAACTGTATTAGTTTCTTCAACATGTCCAATCCTTATTTTCGAAATATATGAAAGCTGCTACTATGTGAAATTTTCTCATGCGTGAAGATCTTAATGCCGTGTCCCTGATTGCAGGCAAAGCGTTTATCATCATTGCTGAATGAGGATCCTGCCGTCATGGAAAGAAGAACAGCTCTTGCCAAGAGGCTTGAGCTGTATAGAAGCGCTCAAGCTGAGATAGATGCGGTTGCCTGGGCCAAGTAGTCGCGCTGATCACGTCAACTTGTTTGTTTACAATTTTTTGGCCTTCCCTTTTGTAACATATATTATCTGGGGCTGGGTGTGTTGTTCTTTACTACAATAGTTTAATAGAACATGAGATGCTTCGATAATTCATTCATTTATACGACAACATTTAGGCTGAAATCCTACCATTAATCAATATATGCTTATGGTCCGCTGACAACAACAATTATTCAGTCTAATGAACACTTCGGCACTATTTACTGGTAGGTTGAAATTACTTGTTGGTTTTCCGTCCTAGGGTAGTGATGGCATTACGAATGTATGGTATGATTCGCTTGCTCCAGTGAGCTCCATACAGTACAGGACGATGCCCAATGATGGAGGATTTAGAGAATCCAGTAATCAATTGGCACTTATCAAACATGTATGAGTACACATGCTTGCCATTTTTCGAGGGTTTGGATGATATTCCACTCAGATATTATTTTAGAAAGTAAAAAAATACAAGAACAAGATAGATAATTCGAAACTTAAAACAACACGGCAATGATTAAATGCTTACATTCCGAACAAAGGACTAAACAATTTAGAAAAATGTGTATGTACACATGCATGCAGTCGCACATACCCACACTAAATGTTGGAATGAATGATAATCTGAATACCAAATGCATTATGTTTCTGTGAGCAAGTGTGTGGTGTCGATTTCCTTGTTCTTCATTCAGAGTGTAAAAAAATGCTTTTGATTCAGCTTTTTGACTGATAAATATATGTTTGACGTAAATCATAAGACCTTGAATCCATTTTGACCCAAGACATGCTAAGTATGAATTTGAAATTCGATCTTGTAATGGTATTTTTTTTTTAAATTGAAATACTAGATAACGTGGGTCTAGATCGCTAGATTGGACTGGGTTGGTTATTTGGTCTGGTCATGGATGTTACAAATATGGTCTAGTCTACTGTCCAGCACATATTTTGGGAGCTCGGTCTTCAATGAGACATGGGTTGATTTATGTATAAATATTGATACATGTGAGTATAATATGTAAAAAGTACATAATAGATACGACACATGCATATATTTGATATTCTCATTATGTAAATATTGGAAATAATTAAGATTCTATGAGGTTTACTATTAAACACGGCAAAGTATTTATATGGTCGTCTTGATTCTGCTTCAAAACTGTTTGGTCCGGGCAAGACTGATTGATGTTCGGTTTGGTTTTCCTTCCATTTGTACAAATTTGTTCTTCGGTTGGCTTTGGTGCTAGATTGATACTCACCCCTTGAGTCTGAATCTTTCTTTACCTATACGTCATCGATTAATTATCAGTAAGAATCAAACTAATGTGTCCTATATTTGTGTTGAAGAACTCTTCTTAGGCAACGTCATAGTCGACTCTCCTTAACAGAGCAAACTCCGAGGCCGGATACATGATAGTGAGCCAATCCGTGTCATCCAAATACTTTTACTTTTGTTGATATTTAATATATATATTGATGTTTTTATCGTGTTAGATTTCTGAGATATCTTCGGAACTATGCTATTTTCCATACCTTTGATTGTCAGAATTTGTCATTGTGAAGTGGATTCAGTTTCAATCAGCAGTTTAATTTTAAATATGAAATCAAGACAGGTTAACGCTGTCTGCTTAGTCCTGATCTTTTTTGCGTCAGTCTAAGTTAGGTTCGCAGGTTGAGAAGCAGTTTTAACAGCTCTACTGGAATGTCCGACTGTGATTAAAATTTTGTATGCGTTACATGAAGATGGGTTGCGCACATTATATTTCTGTGTTTTTTGATTTGGTTATGACGGTAATATTTTAATTTAGTCGACCTGAACATGGTTTGCACGAGACATAAATGTAGTCGGGCTGTTTATGGACCTAACCAAACTGTGATTCATCAATGAGATGTCAAGGAGCTAACCGGACTGTTCGTCCAACTCAAGTTAAATAAAAATAACGGGTTCGGTTTGTGGTTATATACGGGTTGATGTCATCAACTACACTGTTCAGGCCGATTCATCCGGAAGCCCATGATGAACCAATAGCCTTTCTCCGGCTTCTTAGAGCTTCTTACTTGCCTGATCAAAACTGTCAAGGCCGCGGTTCATCGTTTCCTAGGGTCAGCCGGCTGCAGGTTGCTTGTTGTTACGGCTATAGAAACGGCATGTTGTCGGTCCCAAACCTCGCCCCACTTATCTGGCCGGCTGCGGATTGCTTGTGTAGAGAAGTATCTGAGATCTCGAACCAGAGTGGTAATCTAGTCAGAAATTCTTGAAGTCGGCGGTGGACTGGGAGAGTAGGACTTCAGTGATTCTAAACAACACTCATAAAGATAAATCAAATAGACCAAAAAAAAAATAGATTTATCCACTGTGACACCGACGGATTCCACAAATTCTGAATCAAAGATTCATTGTGCAACTTGAGAGTTTCAATTGCTTAATTATAGTATTGATTTTGGGGTATGTATATTTTGGTGTGGATTTCTTTCTGCTCGCATGTGACAAGCAAGGCCGTGGGCGTTGGACCGACCAAGCTGTGAATAGCACATGCGAGTTGTTCCGGCTGGACATATAGAGTGAGCGCTAAAATATACACAGTAGATAGTGGGCAAACGTCTTTATAGAACTTATGGGCTTGGCCGAGTAATTGCCGTAGTCACTCAATCTGTCAGACTGTCACATACCGGAACCTGCGTCATTTACACCGAAACTCCAATTCCAAGAATTAGGTGCCAGTGGGCTTAGTTCACAGGAAATCTCCAAACATTTAGCAAGGTGTTGTTAATATTATTAATGTCTTTAACGGATGCAATTTAATTAACAAGTTTAGGTAGATCTAATAAGAAACGAAGATCAAACAAAGCAGGAGAACATAAATAAAAGGAGTCAGAATTCACAAACCAGATTGTTTGTTTCTCAACGAACGTGATACTTGAAATCAGTGCCCGACAATCCTCGTGGATAGGTACCGTTCTCCCAAGCTCGATCCGACACGAACCTGGAACAGACACCTCTCGCTCGCGCTTGACGTCGTCGCGTTGCACCACCACCAGGGCAGCACAACAACCACATGAACCTCCGCTTGACAGTCGCGTCTCGGTGACGGGAAGAAGGAAGCCGCACTTCGCACAGGAGAAGAACTCCACGAAGCGGCGCGGGAACGAAGACAGTCGCTCTTTGGATTAGGGCTCTCAAAACACACGTGAAACGACGGCTGATGTTCGTAAAACTGTGTGTTTAACCCTAAAGACCAGCGACGTATATATAGCCACGCATGTCCCTAATTCCTATTCCCAGTAAGAAGCAAACACTCAGTCACTCTTGTACATATTGCGGAAAATTCCACAAAAGAGACTTTCCAGTTAGGATTAATAAATCCGAATAGGAAAGAAACAATTAATTGCACGAGTAATTAATTATTTAGTTGTATCCTAGTACAAAAAGAAGACAGAAGACGGAAGACATTCTCCACAATCTACAATCCACAAGCCACAAGCCCGAGCCCGTGCCCAGCCAGACGAGACGAGGCGTGGCGTGGCGCGCGCACATGCATTGTGATATGGTAAACCCACCCACCAAGGAGGTGGGCATACCTCCCTCCTAGGACCCCTTGGACACTAGTGTCCCATGTGATCCTACATATGAGGACCACAAAGGTTCTAGGAGTGAGCAATATGAGATAAAATTTCTTTGCCATTTGTACTAGAGACAAACCTACTTTTCTCACATGTACTTGCTGCACTACATTTGGGCTTAACCCATGCTATCTACATGGATGTTACAACAACCATATATCTAACAATCTCCCACAAAGTCCAATGTGTAGTTTGCTCTACCATTCAGTCCTCCATACTATGCTTTCAACAGATACCTTTCGGTTTGAATCTACCTGAGTTATCCAACTATGACCCTTGCAGGAACTAGGTGAACAAAAGTCTTGAACCTGAACCTTAGGTACAAGAGTATAGGTTGGTAACAACACAATAAATACATGGTAGAAAAAAAAACAATGCATTAAGGCCATGCATACAAAATTCTATATCATGATTGATAACAGAGAACAACCCAATTCTCCTGTTGCGGCCTACACAACATCAATCACTTAGCTGGAGTCTCCAAGGATGTACTGCTAACATCCTATCCTAGGACTTGACACCATTAAGAGACTACTCTCTTACTAACTTGTAGTCATGACACTAACAAGTTTTCATGAGATAGACATACAAATGCTAAAAAAATCAAACAAGAATACATAGTGTCATCTGCTTCACCCGACAACTTGTTATTACCACATTAAACCCAATTTATGAGATCTCCACTCTTTTGGGTTGGGTTGCTACTGCCTGCAAATCTATAGGGGTTTCAGTCCCATCCCCAACTTGGATTTTTCCACTAAAGCCAAGGTAAGACCTTTAGTGAAAGGATCAATTGTATTATCTTTGGTATCGACGTAGTCTACAATCACGACCCCATTAGACACTAACTCCATTACATATTTCAATCTGACTTGGATGTGTCTACGCTCTTTTTGATTATACTTGGAACTCTTTATCTTAGCAATAGTTATAATGCTTTCACAGTGAACGAAAACTGTAGGAAGCGACTTCATTACCATAGGTAAACTGGACATCAGTCCATGTAGCCATTCAACTTCCAATCCAGTTTCATCTAAAGCACACAACTCTGCTTAAAAAGTGGATCGAGACAATATGGTCTATTTCTTAGACCTCCAAGAAATAACTCCTCCTCCCAATAGGAATACATATCTTGAGACACCATTACTCTCAGAAATCACGGCAATCCAACTTACATCACTATATCCTTTGACTACAGAAGGATGTTTACCATAATGCAACCCAAGGGAACATGTTCCCTTGATATACCTCAGAACTCTGTCAAAAGCTTCCCAATGGTCTTGTCGGGACAACTGGTGTATCTACTTAACTTATTCACGGAAAACGCAATGTCTGGAACTGTGCAGTTCATAAGATACATCAAACTTCCGATAATCTAAGAGTATCGTAATTGAGACACTGGAACCCCAGTCCCATTCTTGAATAAGGGTTTGGATGAATCATATGGAGTCTTAACATGTTTACGTGATGTGTACGCAAACCTCTCCAGTATCTTCTCAACATAGTGAGACTGTGAGAGAGTTATACCATCAGTAGACCTAATGATTTTAAGCCCTAAAATCACATCAACGACACCCATATCCTTCATCTCAAACTTGCTACACAAGAATGACTTTGTCTCATTTACTACTTTCATATCGGAACCAAAAAACAAGATATCATCGACGTATAAGCATAATAAAATGAATCCATTATTGATAATTTTTTTTTATTGACGAGGGGAACCACTCCCGTACGAGCGCCACTTTTGTGACCCCCGCAGGCAGCGTAAACCCCCCGGAGACCCCACCTAGCCCACACGGTGGGGCCCCAATTAGCAGCATCGTTGGCCGGCCGACGCTGTGGGTGATTCACTTCAGTGGATAGCCGGGAGTTGAACCCGTACCCCCTCGCAAGGGGCTTACGAGCCGCACCACCCGGGCTAGTCCACCCCGGCATTTATAAATGGAAGTAGAGACACTTATCAAATTCATTAGAAACAAAGCCAAACGATGATATCACAGAATCAAACTTCTCATGCCATTGCTTAGGGGCTTGTTTCAAGCCATATAATGATGTAATAAGTTTACACACTTTGGACTCATTCCCACGACCCACAAATCCCTCAGGTTGTTCCATATATATCTCTTCCTAAAGATCACCGTGTAAGAACACGGTCTTCACATCTATCTGATGGATATAGAGATTATAAATGGAAGCCAATGCTATAAGCACTCAGATTGTGGTCATACGGGAAACACGTGAATAGGTATCAAAATAATATATTCCTTCCCTTTGTGTGTAACCCTTTGCAACTAACCTAGCCTTATACTTATTGATTGTCCTGTCTGCATTAAGTTTCTTCTTAAAAACCTATTTGCAACCAACTATATAACAACTAGGAGGCAAATCCACCAATTCCCAAGTTCCATTCGAGAGAATTGATTGGATTTCATCATTAACGACTTCTTTCCAAAACTTAGCTTCTGGAGATTCCATAGCTTGTTTGAAAGTGACATGATCATCCTCAACATTATAAGTGAGAAACTCACTTCCAAAGTCCTTGGATGTCCTAGGCCGTTTACTTCCCATTGGTTCAACTATTTCTTTAGAATCATCAGATTCAGAAATAGCTTGTTCTGAGTCGCCCCCACATTTGTCATCCTTTCCACATGCTCGGGAATGGAACCTGTGGTAAATGAATCTTCTTGAGATACTTCATTGGGCACACTAGTTTTCATAGGAAATACATCCTCAAAGAATGTTGCATCACGTAATTCCACAATTGTATTGACCTCAATGCCAGAGATATCTGATTTTACAATCAAGAATCTGTAAGCATAGCTTGTCTCTACATACCCCAAGAATATGACACCAACCATTTTTGGTCCCAATTTCTTCCTTTTATGTTCAGGGACAAGTACCTTAGTAAGGCACCCCCACACTAGAAGATATTTAAGACTCAATTTCCTTCCTCTCCACAATTCAAACAGACTACTCTCTGAATGCTTATGGGGAGCTCTATTCAGAATATGGCAAGCCGTATTCAAAGCCCCCCCACATAAAGTTGGGTAATCCAGATGTTTGGAGTAAGGTATTTACCATATCTATTAATTTTCGATTTTTACGTTCAACTATCCCATTTGATTGTGGTGAATAAGGAGCAGTTACATCATGAACTATACCATGTAATTGACAAAATTCCAAAAGCAAGTTTGAGGTATACTCTCCTCCCCTATCAGACCTTAATCGCTTAAGTACTTTACTCGTTTGAGTTTCAGTTTCTTTCTTATAAATTTTAAATTTATCCAATGCCTCATCTTTACTTCTAAGTAAAAAGACATAACAATATCTACTCACATCATCAATAAAAGTTATAAAATAATTCTTTTGATCCCTCGTAGCAACACCATTAAATTCACAGATATCTGTATGCACTAAATCCAAATTTTTTGAATTCCTATTCACAAAATGAAAGGGCTTCCTAGGAAGTTTAGCTGGCACATAGATTTCACATTTATTATTGCTAATTTTAGATTTATGGATTAAATTTTGATTCATCATACGCTTCATTGAGGCAACATTAACATGTCCCAAATGTGAATGCCAAACATCAGATGAAACAAGATTCATGCAAACAGAACTATAATCATTCAAATTTAAAATAGAATTTAAAACAGGTTCAACATGAATCTTAAATAAGTTCTCCACATCACATAAGTATCCCTTGCCAAAAAATAAAGAATCATGAAGGCCTGTAAAAATAGCCTTATTACATTTGCAGTCTACTCTATAACCTTCCCTAACTAAAATTACGCCACTAAGGATATTTCGTCGAATGGTTGGAACATGTCTGACCCTGTTAAGGGTCAACACCTTCCCCGAAGGGAACTTCAAGTCCACCCATCCTTCGCCTTTGACTTATGCAGAGCTGGAATCGCCCAAAGTCACAGACCGACCTCGAGAGGCCTGGTAAGACACAAATAGGGATTTATCAGCACATACATGTACATTAGCCCCAGTGTTAATTATCCAATAAAGTGGTTCAAAAATAGAAATAATTTCAGATTTAATAGACACGTACCCATCATTGAGGTTCAAGTATGTAGTCATCATGTTGACCACAACCTCCTCAGTTGCAGATGTGGTAGCTTTCTTTGCCTTCTTAGAAGGACAATCCTTGTTCCAGTGGCCAACCTGTCCATAAGTCCAACAAGGTTTGTTCTTTAGTTTCTTTTGGATCTTTGCCTTGGGTTTATGTGCATTATTAGATTTCTTATCTTTGGTAGTTTTAGCATAAGTAAAATTAACAGTAGGATTTGCATCGGTATGCACCTTGATCATTTTCTTCTTTAAGTATTCTTCTTATATATTAATATCCATAATTAGTTCTTCCATTGTATGTGTCCCTTTGCGATGCTTCAGAGACATACCACATGATTCCCATAACTTAGGGAACTTTACTATGATAGACATAACAATGAACTTCTCAGGCAATACCATCTTGGCATCTTAGAGTTCATGAACTAGGAGTTGTAGATCATGTGTTTAATCAGAAACTGACTTATCCTTACCATCTGAAACTTAAGAAATTTAAACCCACAATATTTTTCAACACTTTGATTTTCAATACTAAAATTTTTAATTAACAATTCCCACAAAACCCTGGACGTAGTGACATATGGATTTTGAGTAAGAGTCATACAGTTTGTTATTTAATCTAAACAGAATCAAACTGCGGCATGTTTTATCACCCTTCTTCTAATTAGAAATTATATTTGCATTATCAGGAATCATTTCATCAGATTTAAGTTCAGTCTCTTCTAAGTACTGATCAAAACCCACAATATTCAGCCAAATATGCATCCGACTCTGCCAACAGGCAAAGTTGGTACCAGTAAATTTTTCAGACATACTGCTGGTATCAATTTTATTCCCCAAACCACCCTAACCGGCCATTGTTAATTAACGACAGAAAAGCTGATTTATTTAAGATTGTTGTTAATATTATTAATGTCGTTACATGAAACAACAACATGTGTAATTTAATTAACAAGTTTAGGTATATCCAATAAGAAACGAAGATCAAACAAAGCAATAGAACATAAATAAAATGAGTCAAAATTCGCAAACCAGATCGTTTGTTGAGAAACGAACGTGATACTTAAAGAAATAAGTGTCCGACAATCCTCACAGATAGGCACAGTTCTCCCAGACTCGATCCGACACAAACCTAGAACAGACACGTCTCACTCACGCTTGATGTCATCTCATTGCACCACCACCAGGGTAGCACAACAATCACAGGAACCTCCGCCTGACAGTTGCATCTCGGTGACGGGAAGAAGGAAGCCACGCTTCGCATAAGAGAAGAACTCCACAAAGCAGATCGGGAACAAAGGGAGTTGCTCTCTGGATTAGGGCTCTCAAAACTCACGTGAAATGGCGGCTGATGTTCATAAATCTGTGTGTTTAACCCTAAAGACCGGAGGCGTATATATAGGCACACATGTCCCTAATTCCTATTCCCAGTAAGATGCAAACACTCGGCCGCTCTGGTACATATTGTGGAAAATTCCGCAAAAGAGACACTTTCCAATTAGGATTAATAAATCCGAATAGGAAAGAAACAATTAATTACACGAGTAATTAATTACTTAGTTGTATCTTAGTGCAAAAAGAAGACGGAAGACATTCTCCACAATTCACAATCCACAAGCCCGAGCCCGACCAGGCCAGGTGAGGCGAGGCGAGGCATGGTGCGACGCGCATGTGTGCATTGTGATGTGGTAACCCCACCCACCAAGGAGGTGAGCATACCTCTCTCCTAGGACTCCTTGGACACTAGTGCCCCATGTCATCCTACATATGAGGACCACAAAATTTCTAGGAGTGAGTAATATGGGATAAAACTTCTTTGCCATTTGCACTAGAGACAAAACTACTTTTCTCACATGTACTTGCTGCACTACATTGGGCTTAACTCATGCTATCTACATGGCTGCTACAACTGCCATATATCTAACACAAGGTATACCCTGAAGCAAACCCTAATCATAACATGCACATACAATGAACCCGTGTTGTGAGGTGCTTCAACTGAGTTGGATACATGCCTTGATGACCTTTTTTAGCTCATGCGACATAATGGAAATTATAGTTTATATACTTCATTAGTGTACGACCTTGACTTCAATAGGATAAGGGTTAAGCAAGATAGCTTTTGATGGTTGATTCTAAAGGGCCAGGTCTCAAATAGTTAGATATATATTAACGAGATTGTTTGTGTTGTTTAGCCTAATGTTACATAACATAACATAACACATTTAATACACATAAATTGAGAAATGAGTTAATAACACACGAAAGGTAAATCAATAATTCAATATTATGGCCAATATATTTAATAAACACATTAATGTGTCACAACCTTGCTTGTAAGAACTTCCTTAATATCTACAAAATGATTTATAATGCCAGGTGATACATAACAATTAAGAACTAGTTTACATTTATTTGGATTAGATAATCACTAAATGAATTTATTAAGAAACTTAAGTAAAATAATCTTAATAGGTAGAAAAAGTAACAATGGAAATATCTCATACGAAATTCAATGCGAAACTAAATTGGTCCCAAAATATTAGAAGTAATTATTAATCAAGATAATACATGTAATGATAATCTTAAGAAACCCTTAGGTGCTAAATACCCACTACATAATCCCAAAAAATAGAAAATTGATGCCAATTTGAAATATACATAATTAATTTAGTGACCATGACAATTTCCACTGTATCTGGATAATGTTACCTACCCTAATCTAATCAGAGGAGATAATGCATTGATGATCAACTTTGATATCAAATGATTAATGGACCAAGGGAGGAGTTCTTTGAAGATTACATGGACTAGAATCTCGCACATACCCTTGTTTTAGTTTATGTAATCATATGAACTAAGGTTGTTTTAGTCTTTTCACCTTATGGCTATTTTAATCAGACTATAAGTTTTGGGTGGTGTAATGACTGATAGGACATGTCACATGATTATCATTCAAAACACGATGTATGGGAAAGTTGATATTAACACCTGCTTGTTTGTTCAAGAAGTAGTTAAATATCATACAGTTAAGAAATAAATAACTAATAATTGGTAAATAAAAAAGTAAGATAAAACATGTTTTAAAATTTTAAAAAATATTCTCTACACAAGTATAGGATTTTTAAACAAATTTAGTAATAAAAGCATAACTTTTAGGGCATGTGAATTAATCTTACAACTATTTTAATGATTACCCTGGGTGTAGATCCCCTATGACTTTAGATTCGACAATCGAGGATGATTAGAAAAGATTTGCTGCATTCTCTCATTTTCATATTTAGAAACCAATCCAATTTTTACCATCTTGAACAATTAAGGAATACTTCTTGGATAGATTGTTAGAATCCTTTCTACACATAACAAGGGGTGAATATTTTCTAAATGTTTCCCCTTGACTAGGTGGGATCAAATGAATTCAATATGGTAAGATTCAGTTGTTTGCCTAGGCTTATGGCTCGCCTATGATCTTCAACCCCCATTGGAAACATGTTAAGATTCACTTATTGGATAATAGTGGACTTCCCTTCTTTATCTCAACCATTTGTGTGAAATAATTGGACCGTGAAAGGAAGGTGATGTGTTCATTGCTTATGGACTTTTCCAATTTCATAGGATCTCAGCCCTGGTTTTTGGTGGGGACTTCAAAACTATTAGGAATGTCTCAGAGTAGAAAGGGATTTTGTAGGCATACCTCATTGGGATGCAATATTTCAGTGCATGATCCTTGGATCTGTTAATATACATAGGTGGATAAGAAAAATGACACACCACCAAACGACAATGACTCGAGAAGGGCATTGTTAATTCTATCTAGGAGGCCTTCCCCTCTGAGACTCAGATTAAAATCTCATCCTAGGATGTCTTTCTGACCATTGTCTCCTTTCTTCCTCATTCCTTACCTCCCCTCCCCAATCCCACCATTTATCTTTTTGTGAGGTATGTCTCTCACATGCAAAGCATATGAAGACAATCACTAATGGATAGTGTATGGAGGGGTGGGATAATCCTTCTTTTAGGCTCTTTGCAAAGACATAACATTGATGTAAATCCATGAAAGCTTGGAGCTCTAAGGTTTTTGATGATATTCCTTAAAAAATAAAGAACCTTTATAAGTTGTGCATTCTTTACAGGTGACTTTCAATGCTGACCCCTCTGTCCTTAATGATAGGCTGCTCAAGGAGGCCAAAATTTTGTTGGAAGTGGTCCTGAAGTTTGAAGAACAACTTATGAAGGGGAAATCTCAAATTTATTGGCTAGGAAACATGGATGGACACACCCATTTCTACCATGCTATTTTCAAGGGCTGTAATAAGAGAAGAATAGTTAGTAGGATTATTGATGTCTCTAGGGGTGGAGCCATGATTTTGTCATTGGGGGGCATCTGTATCTCGAGACCATGTTCAAAATATTATAATGATTATGTTAAGCTAAAATCTCTTATACATTAATGTCTTTATGTGTCATAAATGTATAAAAAATAAGTGATTCTATATGCTAAACATAAAATGTAATTTTGTGAAGATATGTGGATCACAATGTTTATAGCTAACAAAAATCTTATTCTTTTTTCAAAGATTAAACATTATTTATCTAAAAATTGTAAGAATTTTAGGATTTTGGTATAAATAACATGTATAAATGAGTATTAGAATATAATTGAATATCCAATGAAAATTTAAACATCTTAAAAGATGTTTTGATCATATTATTTATGCATCAAATAGTTTGTTTCCATGCACTTTTTAATAATATTTATGCATAATTAAAAAGCTTAAATTATATCTTATATTCCATATTGTACCTATAGAAAAGAAAAGTATATTGATAAATTATATTGTTCTTGTTGGATATTTTTTTAATAGAAGATACCCAATCTCATTTACAAGTATAAAAGACCATAATATTATTTTATTTGAAATAGTCAACCATGTAATTAAGTTTTTAAACTAATCATAAAATGGCTTGAATTGTCTTTAATATTTATACTAGTTTATAGATACATTGTCGTATGATCTTATAGCTAAAACAATGTTATCAATTATTTAAAAATTAATAATAAAAATTTAAGTTATTTACACAACAAATCATGTAGAATGAAACATATACTAGAAAATTAGGGGACCCTTACCCAAATATAATTGTGAATATTTCATGCTTTTGTAAATAATAGTCTAAGCTTTTATCACTTTGTTGACAAATGGCTTTCAACTTATTTAGACATATAATATAGTAGATTAAATTGACACACTAATGAGGTGTTATAATGAATTCAAAAAATACTACTAAAATACTCCCTCACTTGTTTTAAAAAATTAATACAAAAATTTGGAATCGTGTAATGTTAAACTTTTTCAATAGAATTATCATAATGACACCCTTTAAGTGCAATGATTATGTGGTCCAATTAATAAAAGGGAACGAATGCAAAATTTATCAAGAAAAATACATCCATAGTTTTTATCATGTCATATTTGAATAATCTTTTGGTATTAATAATATTTGAATCATATTCATGTTTAACTTAATATCCTAACGTGTAGCTTACATTCTGTATGATTTCACTATTGAACAAAATTATATTGGTAAAATAAATGTTCTTGTTAGAATTGTGAAAATAAAATAATTAGTCTTATTTACAAATATAATCACAAATACCATTACATAAAATATTTAATACGTAACAATGACCTTTGATGTTGAAAATATGTACCGTTCACAATCTTTAATTGTAAATTTCCCACATTTTAAAGTACAACATACATTTTTTTTTTCAAATCGATTTGTAGATAAATATACGATGAGCTCCCCGCCGAGTTCCACTGTAGTTACAAGCTTTGGTGCAGCTTTTGCAGGTGTTGTGGGGGCCATGTACCTCGGTCAATATTTGACCTAAGGAGGGGCATCCACGACAGGTGATGCATGAGCCTTCACCGTCTGGTGAGTGGGGTGACTCGTCTCTTGCTGCAAGATCAGGATCTTGGTTAGCATAGACCGAGGATTCAGTGGACACGGTTCTTCATGAGGAAGAGAGGGTTTGAGGTCAATGACCCAGATACCCTTGGTAGCGCAAGTAAAGCATGAGGGTATCTTCAGCTTTTTAACCCCAATCCAGAATGCTACTGGACTCAGGAGCTGAGGTGGCGAGTGCTAAGTGGACAAGTTGATCCACGTGGAATATTGTGAGTGTCTTTTGATTTTTTGATATGGTGCTCTCCTATTGGCCAATATGGGTTTAACTTGAAAATATTGTAGAAATTGGTAGGATGTCGGAAAATGGTAAAATTATATATGAAATTGATCAACAGAATGAGAAAAATACAAAGAAAATATATTTGAAACAAGATTATGCTTCTAATTCTAAAAGTAGTGCAATATGTGTTTAAGTGGTGGTTAGTGTATAAAAACTTAAGATTTGGTATATTGACTTGTTAAATATATCATCACTCTCAAATCATGTGATAATCTGATAGTATTGAAGATAATGATAATCTAAGATAATGATGTCCTGTTGATAATACTTAGGGTTTCTAACGAGAATAATCATGTTTGTGGATAAGTAAGGTTTAAATGATCCTAACCTACCATGTTATTAATGAAGTTAATCTGATTTCATGATAAAATTATATGGTAGATTTGATAATCATGGTAACGCTTAACATGAATTAGGGTTCTTAAGTCATAACATTAATGAGGGGGATTGGAGTATCAAACATGACCCTAATGATAACTCGATTATAAGAAAGCATAAACCCTCGATTAGGACCGAGTAGGGTTTAATATAATTGATGTGATGATGACACTTAAGGATTTACATACATGCAGATAAAATGATCAAGTTCTTCTTTGTAAGGAGTGAGATCCCATAGGGATCCTCTCCCTACTAAAAATAAAGAGGGCAACATCCACCAACAAAGTTTTTTCTCAAAAGAGGATGAAACCAAATTTATTTAACATGATTGTATCATAACACAAAGTAGTAGTGGAATTGAGAGAAATATCTAACCATTACAAGGCAACTTATCATACTAAACTTTCACCACGCAGGGTGACATAAAGGAAAACTAACTACATATGTAGAACTAGCTGAGGATCACCTAACAACTTTAAGAAAGGTCTCCCATGAAGTCAGCTATCCCTGATGTGGTCCAGGTCTTCCTAGATCTCCTTCTCCTTGTCCAACACCTGGAAGCGTACCCCAAAAAAGGAAAAGAAAAAGAGGATATCAGCAAAAAGATGGTATGAGCATGCTACAAAGGAATTGAGCATTTTATTTTAACAAAAAGGTACATCAAGTATAGAAGACTTCCCATGCAAAAAGATAAGGACTACCCAATCGGGCATAAAAGGAAAGAATCACAAACATATGATATAAGGGATACTTGCCATTAAATCAATAATTAAAGTGGTGCCACAAAAGCACTCGTAAAGATTCTAGGGAACAAAACTATAACAACCTGCATGTAGGTGAGATAAAAATAGTACTAGAACAACATAAATAATAATTGGCGGCCAACCCTCATAAAGTTGAAACCTGATCGAGAATGGCACATAACCAAACTCCCAATATATTTAAAAATTGGGCCAACCCCCATAAAGATGAAACCCGGGTATGGGGCACATAACCACCATCCCAAAATAAACAATAAGGGCACATAACCCAAAACCAACACAAATTATATTACTCTAGGGCTACTGAGTCACACAACATGCTTAATAGTGAGGCAAGTAAAAGTATAGTCAGATTCATAAGTTAATCACCACATAAGTGATCATCATTATCAACCACCTCAAAGTGGGCATATAACAACAAATTGAGTTCCAAATGAACAAGGCATAATAAAGATTCCAAAAGAAAGTCAAGAAGATATTATGATCACAAGATCACTAACAAGTAGGGTACTTCACATGAAGCATCATTTTCAAAAGGAAAAGATATGGTTTTTAGTTTATTGTCCATAGGACCAAGAGAATGAAAATTTAGGTTATTGCTCAATAAAGAAAAATAGGAGAGGCTAACATACCTCTCACAAAGACTTAATCAAAACACTTTCCAAAATCCTAAGCAATATTAGAGTCCACTTGTCCTATTATAATAACCATATACATGTATTAGCATAATATGTATTCATTAAAAACTCAAAACCCTAAAGTTGTCAACTTTTACTACAAACCACCGATTTAGATCTTAAAAACATCACCATCATCTTATTTAGGATTTTCTGATCAAAATAACATATAATATTAAGTATTTTGAAGATATGGACTTTTAGGGTTATTTTTAGTGGTTTTTAGTTAATTAAATCATCCTCAAAAATACTTTTTCGAAGAACTCAAAACCAATCATCCAATTTATTTTTATTAGATAGATCATACTTAATTTTCTGAGTTTAGAACATATTTTACTTTTAATTTTGGCCCAATGGTTTACTAGTTATGAATTATATAAATTATTAACTTTATTAATTAGATTCATTAAAATCAATTCTTCAAAACATCTGATTCAGGCGACAAAACCCATACCATAAGAAAGATTACATTTTTCCCATTTTATTGACTATTTATTCATATTTTTCTGATTAGGGATTAATTAGTTATGGATTTTGTAAAACCAACCAATCAGAATCTCAAGAATTGCCAAATAAGCAAGAAAGAGAGAGGGAAAGAGAGTGGGCTGATCCACTGACTTGGCCCAATCGGCCAAGTTAGGGGTCAAAGGCATAGCCTTGACTCGTCCAAAACAAAAGACAACATGGCGTAAAGACGTTTTTTCCCCCGATGTCAAAACGATACCAAGGATCCAGCGTCGAGGAGATTAGGTAATTGACCCAGTCCCATCTTCTTCCTCGCAGACCCCCACCACGTGAGAACCGAGCAAGCTGGAGCTTGCTAAGATTTTGGGCAAAACTCGGATTATTAAATGATTTTATCTCTCTTCATTTGAGGGCTTAAACGAATTCCAAATTGGCTAAAATTTTGCAGAGAGGCTAATTTTGATATGTAGAATCTGAATATAAAATTAGATTTGCCTTTTGAAAACTTTTAATGTGTCAAATAAATTTATTACTATTTTCTCTTTCCTCCTTCATTAATGACATTAGGATTATCCAAAAACTATAAAACTTGACCCACAAGTCATATTTAACATGTTGGATACGAATTTTTCATGAATTTTAAATGTTGAAGTTATTTTTGTAATTATTTAATATTTTGAAGGTTCTACACACTTTCTCTCTCCTAATTTCATCTTTTAATCAAACTTTCTCCAAATTGAGTGAAAATTCACTCGAAGGCATATTTTATTATGTAGATTACGAATCTAAAATTATTTTCCACTTTTGGAATCATTACGTATTTTATTTAATATTTTAAAGGAAAAACACCCTTTTCTTTTCTACCTAAATAGATATGGTTTTTATTATCCTAAATTGGTGAAACTTGGCCTCCAAGACAAAGCGTATCCCAAGAAAATGAATATGAGGTTATTATTATCCAAGGAATTTTCCTTTTAACACATTATCTATTATTTCTCCCATTAATAATCCAAATCATTATTCATGTTTTAAGCAATATCTTTGATTTCCCTTTTCTCTTCCTTGCACCCTAAGGCATATGAAGGATTTATAATGAATCTACACCATCATTGTCCCACATAGGATTATTTATTTCGTATTTTGTGGAATTATAACTTATTATCCTCAATTATGAATATTTTTCCTTTTATGCACATATCCTATATTTTTGCTATTGCTTTTATGATTAATTTGAAGGTATTGGGTAATATTAATTTAAATTCTACGTTTTAATGTGACTTATGCATACATTATTATATTCAAGGTTAAAAATGAGCATATTTTAATCCTTGTTTGGCTAAACCTTCAAGAACTAAAGGTTTCAAGCTATTAACCCTGGAATAAGATTAATTCCTAGGTTTCAGTATGTTACAACATACCACCCCTTAAAGAGATTTTGTCCTCAAAATCTAAACAACTATCTACTACCCCTTGAAAGATTCATCCGAATAAGTCATAAGTTTTCCTGCACAAGGTAAGGATATTAGGCATAAGAAACCTAAGGTAAAGGTAAACATCCTAAGGGAGACATGTTTGAAATACTTAGATAACTGACAGCTACATGCTCTGATACCATGTTGTAAGGAGTGATATCCCATAGGGATCCTATCCCTACTAAAAATAAAGAGGGAAACATCCAACAACAAATTTTTTTCTCAAAAGGACATGAAACCAAATTTATTTAACATGATTGTATCATAACACAAAGTAGCATCATAATTGAGAGAAATATGTAACCATTACAAGGAAACTTATCATACTAAACTTTCACCACGTAGGGTGACATAAAGGAAAACTAACTACATATGTAGAACTAGTTGAGGATCACCTAACAACTTCAAGCAAGGTCTCCCATGAAGTCAACTATCCCTGATGTGGTCCAGGTCCTCCTAGATCTCCTTCTCCTTGTCCAACACCTGAGGTTGGAAGCGTACCCCACAAAAGGAAAAGAAAAAAAGGATATCAACAAAAAGCTGGTATGAGCATGCTACAAAGGAATTGAGCATTTTATTTTAAGAAAAAGGTACATCAAGTATAGAAGGCTTCCCATGCAAAAAGATAAGTACTACCCAATTGGGCATAAAAGGAAAGAATCACAAACATATGATATAAGGGATACTTGCCATTAAATCAATAATTAAAGTGGTGCCACAAAAACACTCATAAAGATTCTAGGGCACAAAACCATAACAACATGCATGTAGGTGAGATAAACATAGCACTAGAACAACATAAATAATAATTGGCGGCCAACCCTCATAAAGTTGAAACTTACATTCTTTGCTTGCTTGGATATGTTGACTGATTGATTAAAACTACTTGAAGTATAATTCTATAATCTGCATGGCTCACTATCAAGGTATGTGGTTACTCCTAAGACTACCCACATTAGTTTTTTGTGGTTTTATGAGGTTTCTCAAATGGATTGCAAATAAATGATGGTTTGTTTATTTTTTCATGAGATATATAAAGTCAATATGGATATCACATTATATGGACATGACTAGCTTGAATCCTTTTTCACCTCTGGATGTATGAAAATATATGGAAAATGATGATTAAGCCCATGGGGCAGAGTATCATCAAAGGTCAAACCCCTGGGTGGGGAAGACTGATATGGCATCAAGTACCTGAGGAGAGGTGGCATATGTCCACTATAGGGACAAAACCCTATATGGGTTTCACAGAGGTTGGGTAGATTAGGGTTGAGTAGTTATGATGAAAACACAATTTTGATTCTATAACAATAATTTTTGTAATTATGTTGTTACCACTAGATGTGAATATTTTGTTTCCCCCACTTACCAGTATAACTTCTTATATTGACTGTGTTTTGATTCACGATGTTTTAGGTACATGCAAAATTTAAAGATTGTCAAGGACATGATAACCAGAGGAAATGAAATGAAGACATTAATCTATGTAAGGAGGATTATCTAGACACTTCTTACCTATGTGAAGTTGAATGATATAAATTCATGTAACTCACTATGGATTTGGAAATAGATCACTTAAAATTATAAACACTCAATCAATTTAGGAGCACATATTAGCTTCTCCCACTTTTAACAAGTGTAGGCTACTCCTTGCTTCATCCACATCCACTTGCTGCAATTGTTACAAAGAAAAGGTCATGATTATCATCAGGAAACACAAGACATTGTATGATATAAGGAGTAGCATGCTCCTCCTAAAATAAGGAGTAGCAGATCCTTTGGCTCAATTTAGTGTTGGTAGATTTTGAATTTGAAATCTTGTCAATATTGGTGGATGTAATGGAAAAATCATAACACCATTTAATAGCCAATTATAGACTTGTTGCCATATTTTGAATTTAAAATCTTGTCAATATCCGTGGATGTAATGGAAAGATCATAAAACCATTTAATAGACAATTATAGACATGTTGGTAGATTTTGAATTTACAATCTTACCAATGTTGGTGGATGTAACAGAAAGACCATACCACCATTTAATAGGAAATTATAGACCTATGACAACACAAATTAAAAATATGTACATCCATGTTTCGAACCCACACCCCTCAATAGGCGAGGTACATGACTAACCACTGCGAAACAACTTCTTTTCTAACTTGTAATAGTACATGCTGTAAATATTATATGCACGATTGATATATAGCTACATATGTGTAATATTAAATTTGATTTTTATTTTTTTTGGGGACCAAGGTCCTGACTTTCCCCCTTCCTCCGCCACTGGATGCGTCGAGAAACTTCTTTGTGGATCCAATTTACATGCATGATTTGCAACCCAACACTTTACCTCCTATAATAACTCATTGGAGGATGAAATCATTGATGGTAATCCCTTTCTTGATGTTGTCTAGGAGTTTGTTTTCCATCGATGACAACTCATCCTCACCAACCTCTCAGAAAGTCTAAGATATTTAATACTAGTTGAGAGATGGATTGCTTTATTGTGTCTGGCTCTGATGGATTCTCAATGAAGTTTTTTCTAGCATCCTAGGATATCATATAAGAGGACTTTATTGTGCTATATGTGCATTTATTTGTAGTTGGTGTCCACATGGAAACCTCAAGGGATCCTAACCTTATCCTTATTCAAAAGAAGGAACATGCTTGTTCTCTTGACACATATTTTAAGACCATTTATCTAGAAAATCCGAGTCTCAGAATCATGGCATACATTTCAAATAACAAGTTGGCATCTTTTCTTCCTCTTATGGTTTCAAAGGAGAAAGGTGCATTCATGAGGATCTGGGACATAATTCAAAAATTATCTTACCAAAGAGATTATGTATTATACCAAAAAAGGACAAGTTCATGATTTGTTGATCAAGTATGATATTACCAAGGTTTATAATAGAGTCTGATGGGAGTTCCTCATGAAAATCTTGGAAAAGTTTAGTTTTATGCTACATGCCAACAATGCGGTGTTGTTCTCTTTGAAGGCCAATGCTTATAGATATGTTTTTACATAATCAATTGAGATCCTTACCCCTATTTAGAAGCCTTAAACAAGGAAACTCTCTCTCTCTCTATTGTATTTAAGTGATGCTATGGATACATATGAATGCTTGATTACTTAGTTCCATGCAAAGGTAGTGGACTACCCCTTTCTTTTATATGTAGACAATTTTATCTACTTCACCAATTCATGCCATCTTCCCTTCTCCACCCCTAGAAGTTGATGACCAATTACAAGGAGAAATCCTATTAGATGGAGAAAATAGACAAGTTGGGATTCCATGTTGGAAAGGTGTAGATTTTTAGGTGTGAATATCCATACTATGCTTGATATTTAGGACAACAATTACTCAATGGTATATCTAGGTGCACAACTGGTTGGAGGTAGATGCCCCTATAATCATTTCAATGCCTTGGTCAATAAAGTCAAGGAAAGCATCTCTGCTTGGAAGTGGAAGTTACTATTATTCGTAGGCCATGTGACACTGGGTAAACATTTTAGTCCCCATACATTTATACACCATTCCAACTTGTATTCTACAAGCGAGCATAATAAATTAGGTTTAAAAGACTCATGCATACTTCCTCTAATAGGCTACTAACACTACTGACTGCATGCACTATGTCTCCTCTACTACACATCTTTTTCAATAGCTTAGTGGGTTGGGCACCCCCTTCTACAACTATTAAAAGATGCCTACTTCCAGAAAGCAACTTGGGGAATTGACACAAGGTCTTCCTTGTGGGCCTCTTTTTGTAAGGCAAAGTATGCAATAGACTCCCTTTCTAATGATGCCGTGGTTTTGGTGCATTTTAGAAAGCAAAATAGTGGGTAGTTTGAAAACATAGTCACCATCATGTTAGTAAGGAAAACATGGGAAATCATGGCATTGCTTTGGAAAGAAGGAAGATAAGGTGTATGAGGTTGACAAAAAAATTAGGGCAAGACACTAGGTTATGTGAGGGGAATGTGTTAGCACCCCCATAATGCTTGAACATGGTATTGGCTCCGAGAAAGGTAGAAGTGAATTTTTTCTATATATAATTAGGCTTAGATGAATAAAACATAATAAAAAGGAAAAGAAACACGCATACATGATAACATCACCAAGATAGTATTAGAATGATAATAATATATCCAAGATCATCAATCTGGAGTGCTCGTATCATAACAATATTTGGGATTGAGTGGGGGTTATTGACCATGTGGGTATACCCAATCTACCTTGCTTCAAAGTGGAAGAGAAAGATGCTAATTTTCCTTATTTTTGTCCCAAAGAAAATGGACTAGCATAGATGTTCCTTTCTAGGGGTTTACATGTTGGAGATGGAATGTCTAGGTGTCTAGGAGGAGTCTAGTCATCACCTTAGTGAATCAATTCCAACTTGGATTTATAGAGTTTATCTCCATTAAATGATGTCTACAAGGATGTTTATATAGACGATCAAGTGTTTTAGGGTTAGGGTTAATTAAACCTCTCATTAAAAAAAGAAGGATCTAGAAGGAGAAGAACACATGCCTAGTCATTGCACCACTTTATAGGTATTATGGGAGGTGTTTTAATGCTGACATGTCGACCATTTTAAAGGGGGGAAAGATGAGGCACATGCATGGTTGTGTTCCTCATTTTTTTGGTCATTTGGGAGTATGTTACTGGAGTAGTACTTAAAATTCAAAAGAGGAAAGAATAAGCATGTGCCTAGGGTGCCCCCGCTTTCTAGGTCTTCTGGGAGAATTCTACATGTGATTTGTTGACTCTCCCATGATCGAGTCTTACCATACAAAGTGGGGTGCATGCTTGAGGGGTGCACCACACAACCCCACTTTCCACAAATCTTAGTCAAGATGAGGTGGAAAATGAGCCTACATATGTTTGAGGGATAAAAAATGGGTGCAAATCATGGATGCACTATTGTGATTGTGGTCTCACTAGTTGAGATAGGTAGCTTGTATGGGTTACAAAGACCATGTTTGGAAAATATATAGGGTTAAATTCATGGTGAAAAAGTTCAAGAAAAGTAGTCCATGATGTAACATCCATTGTTTAGATGCATGTTTCACTTGAAAACCTTCCTATTGTGGGAGTTCATTGTATGAATTTCACAATTATGAGCTCTAATCATCATAGACAAAATCATTTCAAATAAATCATCTAGTGACTATGAATCATAGATATTGACTAATTATACTTTGACATTTGATCATAGTTCTATTAGGAATACTCATGGTATATTGGGTGTATTGTATTGAATTATTTGTACTTATCTTGAGGTCTCTCTGGATGTAAATCACATACCTTTAATGTTTGTATTGTTTTTTTTCTCACTTACATGTGACCTACAATGCCTTAAAAGTAGATTTTAGTGAATATGGTTACACACATAGTTCATCACCAATTTTTGTTTTCTTCTGATTTCAACTTTTGTTCACGTATTTTGATATGTTTTTTCATTTATTTGAATGAACATTTTTCTAAAATTAACTCATTTGGTAACCAAATCAAGCAGACCAAAAATGCACTATCAACATTCTATCCTCTCAAGATGAGATTCAAAGCATGGTTGGTAAATCCATTAATCCATGATGAGGGTGAAATCTTGAGTCTAAATAATAATCATTTTTGGTTGGATGTGTGTCCAAATGATTACACTAGATATAGGCTGATGGTTGGGTACCATCATACTTATGGAGGGAGTATAGTGGATCCATGTATTTGTGTTTTTATCATGTGATATTTTCTTGTCAAGATAAGACTTAGTTCATGGTGCTTGTCATGCAAAAAAGCCTTGATGAATTAATGAGATTGCTTACCTATGTAAGGCTTGAATAAGTAGCTTATAGAATTAGGAATGATGTCAAGTTAATCATCATAGAGAGGATTTATTAAGGTAAAAATTGGATCCAACTGGATATATATGAAGATTTAGAGCATATAGAGGCTTTTTGGAGGCCTACATGAAATCCCTTTAAAAAGGACCCAAATTGATGAAAATCGACATTTTGAGATTTAGAATTCAACCCAACTGGCTTGGGAATGCTAGGCAAGTGGTTCACTTGCTATCCCAAGAAGGTGGATTTGGGTGGTGATAGGCCTGAGTCGTGCATCCAAAAGGAGGCAGACTCAGAAAGATCAAACTTTTAAATTTATAACCCAAAACCTTCTCGGACCCCTGCAACTTTAGTACAGGGTTGAAGTAGATATAAAGGGTCAAACATAGGGACATGTGCACATTTAAGACATTTAATATCTCACTCTTAAGTCAGTTAAAACAATCTGATAGACGATAAAAATATGGAAATAGAACTAGTCTAGTAAAACGTCATAAAAAAAATAAAAAAGAAATAAACAAAACAAAACAGAGTCCGTAGGATTCTACTAATCAAAGAGAAGGAGTTCCTGGCTATGTAACCACAAGTTGGGAAGTCTATGCACCCATTCTCAACCATAGAAAACCCTCAAACACCCCAGCAAGAAACCTCCATCCAAGCATAGTACGTACGATGATATCTGTTCTTATGGGGTCATCCCACTCGCTTTTGTGCAACGTGACTAAAACTCATCAATGATATGAAACCTCTCTCAAGGATGATGAATCAATACCCTAGAATATTCTAGACACCCTTTCAAGTCTACAATATTCTGAGATGTTAGGAATAGGTGTAAGGCATAACCTAGTAGTGGACCCGATCGTGCCGGGCTGGGCCCGACCGTGCTTTGGTCTATGGTTCTGCATAGATCAAATTGAACCATCCTCCTTTCATATTCTAATCCAAACTAACTTCTCTTATCTATTTGTATAGTGAATCTCTCGATATAGATAGAAATAGAACTTCAAGCAATAAAGAGATCAACTAAACTAGCAATATAACCAGAAAGAGAAGATAGAATAAAAAACGTACTAGATCTGGAATGAAACTACTCGCTTAAGGTAAAGTACATAAACATGCCCAAAATGGGCTACAAAGACAAGAATGAGCTCAAATAGCCATGGACAAGCATAGTTGGCACTGAACAAAGATGGAAGAACATCATTCGAACAAAAACAAAGGAGAAAAATAGAAGAAAGGAGAAGAAGAAGAGATTTAGCCTGTACAAGAGAGGTGGCTCTCGCTCCTTAACCTCCACATAGGCCAGATCTGGTCTTTGGGTCATCCTCCTTGGTTTTCCCGGACTCCTTGGTCTCATTTCTCTTCAATTCCTCCCCAAACAACACCTTGGTGGATGTATGGAGGTGGAATATGGATGGGAATGGTGGGAAGTGGATGAATGGTGGTGCAAAATGATGGTGGATGGAAGAAAACTGAATAGACGGAGATAGGATGAACATTTCAGCCTTTTCGGACCTCGAAACTCACCCAGGAGGCTCTGGGAACCAAAATGGATCAAAACCGATGAACGAGACCTCCTATTGTATGGGGCCCCTCTCTAGGTAGTGAGGGATGGGTATTTATAGGTGAAGGCAGATTGTATGTAATGAGTGGTCGTGACACATGTTTTAGTCACCATACTTGTCTCATCTTGACCATGCCGGGTGTAGCGGTCAAGATATGTTACGGTCGAGGTGGATTTCACAGGCACAGAGCTTGTAGCGGTCGAGATAGATGTCACGGTCGAGATGACTACTAGACCTTGTGCTCGACTCGACTACGTCAGGCTGGGAAGGACCTTGCTGGGTGTCTCAGTCACGGTGGATGTAGCAATCACGACGAGTGTAGTGGTCACGACAGTCTTTGCTGCGGTTGTGGTTGTAGCAGTCATGACGAGTGTAGCGGTCGCTACACCTTGACCTCGCCCGGCCATGCCAAGCGTAGTGGTCAAGATGGTATAGCGGTCGCAACCCTTGTAGTGGTCAAAACTCCTTTATAGCGGTCGCGACCCTTTGTGGTGGGCATGACCTTACTCCTTAGGGACAAACCCACCCCACAGGGGGGGGGTTATTACTGGTGGTCGATGGGCCCATGTCGATAAACCTTCTGATTGACGAGGATGCTTTTTGATAAAGGACTGGACATCAAAAATAGGGTCCAAGATATCAAAATTTTCTTGGGTCCAAAATCATGGGACCACCATCTCTTAAGCTGGTGCACATAACACGATGCTTGTGGGATAAAATCTAGAGAAATGAAGTCTTATTGAGTTTAGTACCTACAAGTCCCAAAATTGCCTAGTTGAAAAACTCTATCTATGAAAATATATAAATTACTAAAAGATAAAAATCTAGGGTTATTTTGGGCATATTAAAGCTATAATGGCACGAAACCATAAATAAATGCTTAGCATAAATGCCTGAATTTGGGTGTTATCAGGTGGGGAGTATACCGTTCTATGCCCTCAGTGTAGAAGATCCAAGGTTTGCACGAAGGCAAGCCACCAATACATGTGTTTGACTAAAGACGTTTTAAGGAGGGAACCTAGTAAGTGCACATCTCATGTGAGTAGACTTTATAAAATCACTTTCATGGGCTAGTGTCCACCTTGGGTATCAAAAACTATATCATGTTTCTTTATACATTTTTTGGGCATTGATAGGTTGGATGAGCTTCTTGCGCAGTAGTAGGAGGATACACCTATCAGGTCAAAGTTCTACACGACCTTCAATGTTGCTTGATTCATCAAATGGTGCCAATTGTAGAGGCATACCCAAATGACTATGGTTCCAGTAGGGAGTAATATATGTTTCATATAGAATTTCTAAGTTTATAGGTGACATGTCTAATTAAGATAAGTTGCATGATGGAGAAAATCCATAGTTTGTTAATGTTTTAGGATTTTTTTTGTTTTTGTTATAATTTTTATGTTTTCATTTTTATGCCATGGAGTTCATCAAAAAATAAAATGAAACAGAGTATCATTTCATTGCAATATGATGTGATTTCTGTAGTAATGTGTTGTCTTGTAACCGATAGCATTATCTCATGTATAAGGCTCATAACTCCTAATCAAGGTAGTAATAGCCTTTTTTCTGAGCAAGGCAACCCATGTAGGCAAGGTATGGTGGTGAAGTGAAGATGTTGGATGTGGGTGGATGAGTTCCCCTCACTATCCTATTTGAGTATCATAACCAATATTCCATGTATGCAACACAAATTTTGGCATGGTTGATGTATCCCTTTCCCCAAAATTCCCCAAACAATGACTATTCTCTTCTAGGGGAGAGAGAAGGATTTGGTTCCCCTCCAACTTAGGACTTCCATTTTATTGTTAGGTGTGGATCATGTGTTGATATCTTTTAGAGGTAAAACTTTATCATAATTACATGTCATAGTGTTTGTGTCAGTCATGTTGAAAACTTCAAAATTGGTACTTATAATTGTTAGTTGGAGGTTTGTTCCTTTCTAGTTGTTGAAAACATGTTTTGTAATGATTTTTTTTAAAATTAGTGGTAGTTAGATTTTTTTTCATGAGAACATACCTAGTACTTTTGATTCTATTTTGGGTAGTGGTGTTTAGATACTTAGGATGGGGGAGAAGTTTTGGAAGTGCAGAACACATGGGGATTGCCTATATTCAGACTTGATTGATTGAAAATCTAGGGTAAAGGATGCACTATCCCTACCGACACTAGCATCGAGGACATCAGATAGATGATCCCACTGTTCCTTCATACTTGTTGAGTGGTGGATTAGGTGGTATGCTAACCATGCTTGAATGAAGTCTATGCAGACCAATGAACAACTCCTACGTAGAAGTCATGTGAGCATAGAAAAATAATCATCATCCAAATGACATGTAATGAGTGGTTCACATTTGTCTACATGTCATGTAACTTAGAGATCACATAATTCATATAAAATATGTGTGTCATTCTATTAAGTTAAAAGATTTTGATAAGAATTAAGTTGATGTTTTTTAAACAATCTTAATTTGATAAATAACATCTCCAAGAATGAGAATCATGGGATTTTTTGTCCCATCATTGACATTTTTATTGATAAACCTTCATCTTTTCTAATTATCCATGATCATCACCACATCAGTCAAGAAGGGGTTTACAATGTTGGTTTGAAACACATTCTTATTGCAGATCCTATAATGAACAATAGTACCTCTTGACATGTATATCATTCATCAACAAAAAATGGTCGTTTCTATCCATATGTTGCAATCACATGAAACCACCTATTTAAACTTCATCAATGTTGTATGACACTTTCAATTTCATGTTGAGTTTATCTAGGGTGTCTGGGATGAGGTACATGCATAGCACTAGGTCACTTTTAGGAAATAATGAGGATGTACCTTCTTAACAAAGGATCAACAACCATCCTTGATTGGTAGCACTATACATGGCGCATGGAGATAATCCATTGTTCTTCAATCTCATTGAGAATGTATATGTGATATTGGACTGAATCTTCTTTGGGGATTTTTGCTTCTTGAAGTATGCATGAGGAAGGGATTTTTATACAACTTTTACAATGACTCTGGTCTCACAGATGAGATAATTAGGAGTCACACATTCTGACATGCAAATTGACGTCTTGCATTCCCACTACAGACGTAAATGGAAAGGGTAGGGTAGGGTAAAGGCTTACCCATAACCTTACCCACATCAAGGTTGTGGTAATAGGTAGGGTAATTACCCTTTTCTTTAAAAAAATTACCATACCTTACTTGTACCCATTTACTCAAAAGGTTAATAAGTAAGGTAACTGGTGAAATAGGATTTCATATGATATTTCCTACATCAAACACAACACACTCCCAAAACTAAATTTTGATAGTAATAATTTATGTCTGCTGATACACACCCAAAATACTAATATTTATCAAAAATCTATTTTTACAAACTAGTATAACCATTTTCATATTTTCATCAAGTTTTCCCTCTCTCTAATATATTACTCTAAAACTTTGACATGATACCGATTGTTTAATCAAGTTATTGGATTTAAATAATAAAAATAGAAAGTAAGTAGTGGCAATGCCTTTTGGGGTTTCTTTAAGGAACTAGTAAATATGTCAGAATTCCAGAACAATATTTCAACCTTATACTAATGGGTAAATGGGTAAAGAGGGTAGGGTAAAAGTCTATTTACCATACCCTTTTTAGGAATGGGTAAAGCAAGTAAGGTAAATGGGTGAGGATAAAAGTATGCTTACCCTTATTATACCCTACATGGTATGGATAGTGAGTAAGCAACAGGTAACATTCTACCCATTAACAACCCTAATGCCTACAAGGAAATAAGGAATTGTCTGAGAACAACCTTTTGTAGATTCCATGGGCCTTTTCAAGTATCATGATGGAATTCTTTTTGGCTGATTTGACTTCTCCATTCATCAGAGGCCAATAAGGAGAAGTCTTGTTATGTTTTACGTTGAAAGAATCAAGGTACACTTGTATTGATAAAATTGGAGTTGTTGTTAGAGAGGATTTGACTAGGAATGGCATAAATAGTGATGATACTATGGTGAAAAAACTTGATGAACCATGAAGCTCATGCTTTGGAATAAGATTGCCTCTATACACTTGGTGAAGTAGTCAATGGTGACTAAGATGATATAGTAGCCATGGGAGGTTTTTGTGTTAATATTTTTGGTTATATGAACTCCCCAACTATGAATGGATATGGAGTGGCCATGTTGTAAAGGTGGGTTGGAGGTGAGTTGATGTGGTCACGTGTAACTAAAAAAAGTCTATATAATTATATGTATAGTATAGAGTGTTATTCCATCATGCACTAATAATATCCAAGGGGTTGGATTTGCTTTGTGAGGGCAACACCACCCATGTGGTTCCATATATGCCTTTTTGTATTTCTTGCATAACATATTTTGCTTCATTTTTGTCGATCTATATGTTGGTGAGATTTTGATCAGGTCACACATACAAATATTTGTGCGTGTACTATGTTGTAGGACACATTGATATTAGTGTTGTTAATATATATATGAAAATGCCTTCCTATTTTCTAATGTTGGAGAACATGATATTTAGTAGTGGAGGTAACTCATTGAGTTTTAATAGTATTGGTACCATAATAGACATTTTTCAGGAAACAATTATAATCTTGCATGTGGCCGTTTCAAATGTCAAAGTGGAAGCCACACCTTAGTAAGAGGCAACCTTTGTTTTACCAGTACTAGTGATTAGATTTTACTTGATGTAGTTCTTGGAAAGGCAAGACTGATGGTGTAGGGTCTTTGAGGATCAATTCATATTGGTATTTACTAATTGGACTATTGTGGTGGATATATCCTATGGGTGTCAACACCCTTAATATAGATCCTCGATGTGGTTCATAGGTGATATGATGGGCCCACCATAACCTATCATGGTGTGAATGGTTATGGATCCATAACATTGATCTAAATGAGAATGTTGGTAGCATCCTTTATTGTTGTTGATGCCATGAGCACATGGAATTTAATGTGGATTGTATATACTATTGCAACTTTTGGTGTGTTAGGGATTTTTATTAGCTTCTTCATGGACAACTTTCTTTGTCATCCTTGGTATTTGGTGGCTCTAGTAAAAGTAGGACATTGTAAGAGGATGAACTTCTTTGGCCTTTGAAAGGCATTAGAATGATATTCTCAAAATTGATTGAGGTCCATTTTTACACCATTATACTCTATTATGTCATGGCCTTCGCTTTTCTAGAAGTGATAAACTATAGAGGGTTATGTTTCCTCAACAAGACGTGGTTGATAGTACTTCTAGTCTAGGTAATCTAAGTTCTCCCATAACTCTATGAGAGGACCATTATGATTTTGAATAGTTCCAACTTTTCAGGAATAGAGGGTCGTTGTGGAAACTTTGAATATTGCTAGGCCTCTAGCAGAGACGTGTGTCAATGCACTAGGGGTTGCCATTGCTCGCTACATGGTATAAAATGTGCATGTTCCTACTACTCTAAATACATTTTCTCCATTATATACTAGTTATAAGTTATAAGGTATGTTAAGACACTCCTTTCCAATTGTGTGAGTAGATGGATTAAGAGTTTGATAGCTCCTTTGGAGGATATAGGCCCGATCCGATCATCATAAGTATCCCACATTTATTGAGAATAGAAAAAATACTCATCCTTTCCCCATTCTTCATGCTTATCTCAGATGCTACATTCTTTCAAGGGACTCAATTATTGGGTGATTAGAGGGGCATCATGGAGCTCCTTCAAAATCACAACTATAGTATGCACCATATTAGGGTCATGAGTCACATTGAGTGTGACATCTCCAATAAGATCTTGAGCACCATGCATGAATGTTCAAAATCCACCTATGAGGTAGATTGGAGAGAGATGATACTCACAATATGATGTCTTGTTAGAGTTATCAAGAAGTGGATTAGGGAGAAGTCACAAAATCAATAAATTCATCATGGAATGGATCCAAGTAATTAGGGAAGCATAGATGCACCCAAAAGAGTGTATTCCTTCTATGTTTGCTGGGGTGCGTTTCTTTTGAATCATACTGTCAAGGGAGTTCTTGTGTCACCAACTAGTTCAAGTTTATTGGTGCATCATGCCTACCACTATTAGAGACATAACATGCTATACTGGTGGATGATATTTCCATCCTCCATAATTGTAGTAATTCAATGGAGGATATCTCTATCCTAGTAGTTTTTGCTTGGGTGGTGATGCTATTTTGTAGGAATTTCCTTTGTGATTGTAATGAATTGAAAATCATCATTGTTCATGGTGGCTCTTAAGATGAAGTTGGCATTGTCAATCTTTGTTGTTGGCTTGAGCTTGTTGAGGTATTGGACTTTGCAGTCTTTTTGAGGGTGAGCCCAATGTTCTTGTATGCTTCCTTACTGACTGCAATCTCTATGTTTGTATCAGCTTGTCAAGTCAATAAAAGACTTGAAGATTGGAATGTCAACACGCATGATAAGGTAGGAGAAGTAGACATGATGACCATTCATACACCTTCTTTGTCTGTTGGCTTATTGTCCATGTATGATAGAAGTTCCCTCCATCTCCTGACTAATTGGATGAAGGTCTCCCCACCTTTTTGTGCAAGTGCTTTCAGGCCATCTTTGGTAAAAAGGGTTGAGGAGCTGTAGAGGCTGATGCCCATTGTTAAAGTATGATTGTTTCACAACAAGGCCCATGGAAAACACAGTGACCTTGGTCTTCTTAGATTTTGCACCTGAGGCATTGATATTGGAAAATAGGGTCATTGATTTCATGAGGCATGACCTGATTATGTTATGCAATGATGCAGATGAGCATATGAATGGAGTAGGTAAGGGATTTCTCTATAGAAAACTACAATATGCAAGCCCCATGGTGGAAGTTTCTGCGACACTTTGTACATAAATGTTAGGGTTTAGAAGCATAAGCAAGATGACATATTGATAGGTGATGCTGGTACATATTTACATGTAAAAATGCCATTGGCATGGGTAAGATTCTTTGAAATTGAGTGCAAAATTCTACCAAAATTGGAATTGCACCTTGAGTGGCAAGGGAGAGTAATATTGAAATTCATGAAAAAGGGAGGTGAAGGAGTAAATTTGCCCCTTACTTAGCAAGGAGGTGAGATTAACATCCTTGATTTCTAATAAATTATGATGGAGAAAAGAAATGAAAGAAGGGAAAATTCCCCTTGTGAAAACAAATATGCTTCATCTAATGGTCTTGATTTTACTTGATTTGAGTTGTGAATATTGGGTAAATGCATCCTACAAAATGGATTAAATAATTTTACTTATAGGTTTTCCCTTGGGAGATATTTAACATCCCAAATCTATTCTGACACATATGTAGAAGGGTGTAGTCATCCTATCATGGTTTCTTACATAAATGGTTTAATTAAGTGAATAATCATATGAAAATGACTTAAATGTGGTGTCAAGTTCCCTTTCAAGGAATTCAGTCCGCTCTACTTCCACCTCATGTTGATAACATATAAGAATGACCCTTCTTTCTTCTCATCTGGTTTTAAATGAAAATGATTCATGGGTATATATTCTTCCTCAACTTGAATTTAGAAGAAATAAAGGTAAAAAATAAAATACCAAAAAAAATCAAGTAATGTTTCATATCTTATTATTTTGGTGAGATTCTAGGTTTACAACATGTTGAGGCTTTGACTTGAATGAGAGGGATAGAAATAGAAAGATAAAATGTACAACCTTATTATATCGACACTTCTATAGTATCTAAATAAATTCATTATTATAGACATGCTTAATTATATCCAATTTATGAATTTTTATGTCTTTCTTAGCCCTAATTCTCACATTGTTTAAGCTCACAACACACACACACACACACACACACAGACACACAGACACACAGACACACACACACACAGACACACACACACACACACACACACACACACACACACACACACACACACACACACACATATATATATATATATATATATATATATATATATAAAAGATTCTACCATTTTTCCACTGATTTCTACTAGCACATAATATCTTTATGTTTTAGGAGATCACACATTTTCTTGATACAATGAATTAAGCACTACCATCAACGGGAAGCCATCAATGCCAACAAAAGATTCTTTTGATGTCAAAAAGGCCATAAATGGCACCATCGATGCCATCCAACTGAGACATTGACATGCATTAACACTTGTACTATCGTGGCCTCTACATCATCAATGCCCCTCCTTTGACCGCACCATCTTGTCTAGTAAAAAAGGCCATCGATGAGCTCCCTCATTACCATTTCCATTTGATAGAAGTGCCATTGAAGGCATCTATTTATGATGACCATACCAACACCCATCAATCAAGCTCCCCTAAAAAATATATAAGAAGGCTGATGGGTTCACCGCTAGACCAAGAGATCACCATCTTCCACTAGGATGTTGGGCTCACCATCATACATGCCTCAATACACATGATCCTTTAGTCAGGGGCATGAAAAGTATGCGAAAGAGGCACTTGAAGGTACCTTGATCCCCAACCATGCCTATAAATAGGCACCCAAGGTCCCATCCAGTGAGGCTCAATTTGAATGCAGACCAAAAGCACTGACATATTAGCACATGAGAAGAGGATGGCCAACCATACAACACCCTCATTGACCATCGCCAAAATCCTTAAAAATGAATACTATATGGAGGTGAAGTTGTGAATGTGGTGCACCACATCCATCATTGTCATCGACCTTCCACCTCCACCTACACCTCCAAAGTTCAATTGAAGGCACATATCTTGTCTATGCCCATTGTTTTGCTCTTCGAACCTCCCTTGATAGCCATATAAGGAGGATCAAAGACATGTTCCACATCAACAATGGAAGTTCTAGGTCAAAAGTCAGTATATGTGAGAAGGTCTACCCTTTCATCAACCTTATTCTTCGTCCTATTTTTGTCTTTCTTCTTCCTTCTCTTTCTTTTAGCTAGGCTAATGGTCATCCCATGTTGTAAAATTGTAACATTTGCTATCATAATGAGTGTCTAATCATATAATAATGGATTGATAGTATCCATCAAGCCCTCCTAACCATGTAATACTCCTAAGTTGTTTAATATACATATCTTTGGCATGTTTCTCTCTATAATATTGTTTTAATTGCATTACTTGTATGCTTAGCTACCATTTTGATGTTTCATTCTGAGCATCCTGGAGAAGATGTTGTTTGGTCAGATCTAGAGTATGTGGTAGTGTGAACCCATGAGAGAAATGGATCACTAGGGTGAAGGTTATATGGTTGTATTTCTTTAGTTATTTTTCTATAATATCGAGAGGAACATTTAACTATAGATCTACCCAGATCTCAAGCGAGGGAGGGAATAGCATCTAATGGTGCCTTCTTGCAAACTATTCTAAGCATATGAAACATGTATGCGTGTCTGCATGATTGGTGAGCATGCTTGGAAGGTGAAGCCTAATCCAAATCTCCCTAAATTATATCTTAATAATCAAGTCATACCAATCTTTACATTTTACTATATTTTGCTTCTTTTCTTAATTTACTTCTACACTTCATTCCATGTGGGACATTGAAATTCACGTTGCAATTGGACTTGGTTAATCTAAGGCCTAAGGTCCCAATGCTTTGACATCCATTTCCCTATGTTAGACCCCTTTTTATATAACAAACCCCATATATCATTATAACAAACCCCACATATCATTATGGGTGTCTCTTGGAGTTGAGTTGCATATATGAAGTCTGAGCCCTAGGATCCTACCAATTGTACAGTACTTTGAACTAAAGTTATAAGCTGGTCAAATACTTTTAGATGAATTAAATTAGAACTGAACAATAGAGATGCATTTGAAAATATATTGTAGTTGACCAAATATGTGTGATATTTGAAAAGAATTATCCATGACTAAATATACATATCTAACTTCTATACTTGAGTAGATTCTAGTCTTACTACCATGGATGCTAGTCTTATTATCAATCAAGTACCCAATCATTTGTTTTTACTAATCAGGTGCATTATTTTTAGGTAACAATTTGACACATTTACTTGGAAACTTGTTTTGGCACTAATCGAGTTTTTAGGCGAGCAATCAAGGTTTTTACTTGGAAGCTTTCTTTGGTTCTTTATATTTTCATGATTATTTTACTTTGATATTAGGAAACAGGATGAACCTAGAGATAGAAAGTTACACAAATTGTCATATGTAACATTCAAGTCAAAAAATGGCTCTCAAAATGATAGATCCTTATTCTCATAGTTGTGAGAACAATGGATCTGTACTATAGTGATTGCGATTTGTGTGTACACCTATTTGGATACCTAGCATGATCTATTATATGATAGACAACTATGACCTTATAAGTCTAAGACACACTCAATCAAAAGTTATACTAGAAAAATTGTACATGATATTTTTTAGAAACACAAAGTGACCAATAACTATTTTTAAGCAAGGATGTCAATGGGTAAGGGTAAACCTATTCACCCTTTATTAAAACCCTCTAAGATAAGGGTAATGGTACATATTTTTATTCTCTCTACCCATTTACCCACTACCCACTAACGCGTTAGCCTATTAGGTAAGGATAAGGGTAAACCGTTACACACACCCTCTAACCCACTCCCCACAATTAATATTGTATAATATATTAAACATATATAGTATTAGTGTTGTTTAAAATTTGTCGAATACTCAATATTACATGGGCATAATTTGAAACAATAAATGATCTTGATATATACTTTTATGGTACTGGATTGGTCATGCATGTAGCACCATTTTGGAGGTTTTGGCAAAAAAATATGCACCAAAAATCATTCCCTTATTGATAACACTCCATTTTACGTACTTTGTGTATATATTTTACACCGCTTTTAGTATGTCTTTTGTTAGCTTTTCACATAATTTTTCTATCTTTGTGACTAAAGCTTCACACACATGATTGCAGGGATATTCACATCATAGATCGTGGGTCAAGACCGCGACCGCAGTCCACTTCTTTCCCAACCGCGACCGCGATTCCAAAGTTCTAAAGAAGTCGCGATCGTCGGATGACAAGGAGGGATCATGATTGGATCCACATACCATGGTTTCTTCTCTACCGTGGCCTTGATGGTGTCCACGACCAAGAAGGACTTCAGTCAAGCAGACCACGATTAGCTGAGGAACCACGGTCACTAATAAGTCTTTGTAAAACCGCGACTAATTGGGAAACCTCGACCTCGACCTCGACCGACCGGATGCTAGCAGACCTCAACCGCGATCATCATGAAGCCGCGACCAAACTCAATCGTGGTCGAGATTGAACAAGGCATGGATCGCAACTGTGGTCTCACCTCCACTCAACCCAAAACTGTGACCGCGGTTCTAAGTCGGTGGAAGGAACCTATAAATAGCGCCCCCACCTGTCTTGTCAACAGGACATCAGACAAGTTCAGATCCCGAGGCCACAAAGTGATGCTGCGTTCTAGACTCGTCCCCCACCATCGATCCATAAATCTTGGATCTCCAAGGGCGAAGGCTGAGGAGAGAGAAGAGGACACCCACCCCTTCTTTGAAAGGAGAAGGCCATCCACACGGTAGATCCAGATCTGAAGAAGTAATGTGTTGTATCATGATTCTTCTCTTCTAGATTTATCACTTCCTCCTACTGTACTTCCCTCCTCACCTCATGGTATTCTATGGATCTATCTTGTTGTAACACCATCATGTTGTCCGCAAATATGAGCGGCTAAACACCTTAACTTGGGTTGGGAGTAGCCACCAAGGCTCTCCAACATGTATATTGTCTCTTTCTTTTGAATATACATATTCTCATCAAGATTATCTCAATGCATCTATTTTAATGCTTTACTTGTATGATTAGCTACCATCTTATGATGTTTGATTTTTGATATCTCGAGAAAGTAATATCGCTTTTATCATGTGTCATGGAGGGGTATAAATGCATGAGAGTGTTGGAATGCTAAAGCTTTAAACCATATGTTTTGCTATGGAGGATTTTAAGTTCTAATCTCAAGAGAGAGGCTTCTTTTAGAGTAGATCTATCCTCATCTCGAGAGAGAGTGGAATAGACATTTTCTTGGTTGCTTGTAATCTTGATATGAGTATGAAAGAGAGAGATAGTTTTACATGTTGGTGAGGTGCTTTAGTTGGTGAACCCCGGCCCGAGTTCAACATATACTTGTTTACAATTTGTTACCTTTTGTTCCCTTTTTGTTTACCATTCTTATTCGTGTGCCACCGTTCCTTAGGGAACATCTCTTTATCCCCATTTGTCTAGAGTACAAGAGTGTTGATTCCACATTCTTAACACGACCAACCTTGTCCTTGTGTTCGACCTTGATCGCTACATCGGACCCCGTTTATCGTTGCGGGGGCTTAAGAGTCAGGTTATCTCTTTAAAAGTATGACTATTTTAATCTACTCCTTTTGGACGTGTGAATTAGGCCGGTCAACTTTTTGACACCGTTGTCGGGGACAAGGCAAAACGGTACTATTAAGAACCCGAGTCCACTTACTATACTCCCGCGCCTCAAGCTTAACAATAAGCTTGACAACACAGTTGCTTTAAGCCTTCTAACCTGAATTCATGCATAATAGTTTGTTTTACCAGTTCAGTTTCTTAACTTGGCTGTACGACCTATTGAGGTACCCAGGAAGAAGCAATTTGTTCAACTCAACTCTTGTTCATCATGCCGCCTCACGTATAAGGTCCCCTTTTAGCAAACGAGTGGAACACAAGGATTAGACAACACCAACCTCCACCAGGAACCGATGAAGATAGGAATGACCGTTATAATGACGATCATCTCTATGAAGAACAATAAGAACCTGAACGTGAACAACCCAAAGATGATCATCACCACGAAGATCATCGCCATTATCATAGGGACAGAAGAAACCACCAAAACCAAGAGCGAAATCACAGGGACAGTGCCAGTGAAGATGGCGATGAGGAAGAAAAGAATCTTCGGGAGTTGGCAGCTACAAAAGCCAACAACTCGAGATGTCTTGTGATCATCCCAAGGTTCAATGCAGCGAACTTTGAACTGAAGCCAGCAGTAATCTATATGATCCAAAACAAAGGCTTTCGAGGGAGTTTAAAGAATGATAACCCTTATCATCACCTCGATGCTTTTAAAAATATCTGCGATACAATTAAGATGCAGGGAGTTCCGCAAGAAGTCATTTACTGCAAGGGTTTCATTTTCTTCTTAGAAGACAAGGCACTATCCTGGTACCTTGGACTACCACATCAATCTTTAAATGGATGGAACGCATTGGCAGCTGCTTTCATGAACAAATTCTACCCCACTGAGAAGACTATTCGTAACAGGCAGAAGATCACGTATTTCACACAAAAACCAGGTGAGAATCTACATGAAACCTGGGAAAGGTATTAGGAATACCAGAGAGATTGCCCACACCAAAATTACAAGAAGGGGTTCTTGATAACAACATTCTACAATGGTCTAACTCGTGAAGAGAGAGTTTTACTAAATGTAGCAGCAGGAAGCGACATTCTCAATAAAAGCCCATTAGATCTAAAAAGATCATAGAAAACATGACTGAGTTACAAGCTGGGACTGACTATGACAGGACTGACATGGGGTATGCTAAGAAAGCCACCAATGAAGGGCTGTCGATTGAATCAAAGGCTCTCGAAGCAATCACATCTCAAATACAAAAGATAGCAACGAATGTCAAATAGATGAAGGAATCATGAGGGAAAGGAAAGAAGCAAATTGAGAAGGTGATGAAATGTGTCACTTGTGGTGAAGGTGGGTACAAAATAGATAAATGCATATACACCCGACCCGAAGAATCAAGTGAAAGTTATTATGAGGAGGAGGAAGCTGAGAATGTCTCTTATGCCAATTTCAAGAGGCCATATCACCCCAGTTTCAGTTATGGCAACAAAGAGGCTACAGAAAATTAACATCAATTGAATAATCCACCTAAGCAACCACCAGGTTTCGAGAAGAGGAGTGGACAAGGATAGTACACCAAGAAAAGCACTTTCCAAACAAATAGAACCAACGATCAAGGTCAAGGGAAGTATCAAAACTGCCAAGCTGCCAACACAAGTCAAGGACAAGGACAAGCTCAAGATCAGAGTCAGGCAAGGAACAATGGTCAACCTGACTTAGTGGGCCAAATATTTGATTTTGTCAAGAGACATGACACGATAAACAATCAACTAGAACAAAGTGCATTATCCAACTCTGGCATCTTGAATTCGATGCAGGTCCAAATGGCGGATATACAAACACACCAATTCCAGATAGACCAACAACTCACTCAGTTGGCCGAGATGATGAAGAACCCTTCAGGGAAGATACCATCTAACACAGAGCCTGCCAAGATGGAGGTCCTTAGATCAGGAAGGACAGTAGAGCACCCTGAGGCGACCAGACCTGAAGAACCAGAGCTAGATATTATTATGGAGAAATCAGCCGAAGAAAAAACCCAACAAGCTCAAGTGAGGGAACCAAAACCTGTGGAAGACTTATTTGCCAAAAGAAGTCAATACTCACTGAGATTGCCATTTCCGTACAAACTCATAAAGGCACATCTCAAAAAGAGGTATGAAAAGTTTATGGATTCGGTGAAAAAGCTCCACCTAGAGGTGCCATTTCTGGATGCTTTGGAAGAAATGGCAACATATGCTAAGTTTTTCAAGAACCTAATCACAAAGAAAAGAAGAGGAGGACGGGTTGAAATAGTGCACCTTGCCAATATGTCTACTTCCTTCGTAAAGGAAGAATTACCTACCAAGAAGAAGGACCCTGGAGCCTTTACTATACCTTTTGCCGTAGGAGATAACATCGAAAGGAAGGGTATCGCTGACTTAGGGGCGAGCATCAGTCTTATGCCTTTAAGCCTTGCACAATGATTAGGACTGACTGATATGGTCAGGACCAATATGAGAATCAAGTTGGCGGACCACACCTTTAAAAGGCCCGTGGGAGTAGTTGAATATGTTCCGGTTCGTGTGGGAAGATTCTTCATCCCGTGCGATATTGTTGTCATTGACACTATTGAAGACCCTAAGTGCCCTATCATCTTTGGACGCCCTTTCTTGGTGACCAGGAGGACACTGATTGATGTCGCTGAAGGCACCATAACTCTGAGGGTCGGAAGTGACCACATCGATTTCAAGGTGAAAGATGCAATGAAAGGACCATCCCTACTCGAATCTGCTTACTTCGTGGATAGATACAACCAATATTGCGAAGAAGTAGAAGAAGACCCGACAGTGGTAGACCCTCTTATGAGGGCGTTAAATAAAGAAGATTCGGAAATCGATGACCCCGAGGTTGTTGAGATCCTCGAATACCTGAATCAAGACGGAGGATATTTGAGCGATGAAGGGGAAGTTGTCTAGACAGTCAAGTATGCTTCTCTAGAAACGACACCAGGAGAAGAGAAGGCACCTAAACCCAAACCAAAATTGAAACAGTTGTCGGAAGGTTTGAAGTACGAATTTCTTGATAATGAGGAGAGAAACCCTGTTATAGTTAATGCTAGTCTGACTGAAGAGCAATTGGAAATACTTCTTAAGGAGCTAAGGCTCCATAGGCAAGCTATAGGCTATTCAGTAGATGATATCAAGGGACTTAACCCTGCTCTATGTATGCACCACATAAATCTGGAAGAGTCTGCAAAACCCCTAGTTCAACCCCAGAGGAAGATGAATCAAATGCTAAAAGAGGTTGTAAAGAAGGAAGTCATCAAGCTAAGAGACGCATGCATTATATACCCGATCAACGACAGTAATTGGGTGAGCCCGATCCATGTTGTACTAAAGAAGGGGGGGTGACAGATGTGAAAGGTGATAAAGGAGATGAAGTACCTGTCCGGACTGTCACTGGGTGGAGAATGTGTATCGACTATTGAAAGATGAATCAAGCAATGAAGAAAGATCACTACCCTCTTCCCTTTATCGACCAAGTGCTAGAAAGACTTATGCATCACGAATATTTTTACTTCTTGGATGGTTATTATAGATTTTACCAAGTTCCCATCCTACCTGACGATCAGGAGAAAACTACCTTCACCTGTCTATATGGTACCTATGCCTTCTGAAGAATGCCGTTCAGATTATGCAATGCTCCTACAACTTTCCAACGTTGCATGATCTCGATGTTCTCAGACTTTCTGGAAGATATTGTGGAGGTCTTTATGGATGATTTTTCTGTCTATGGAAAAGATTTTGATGGTTGTTTGAAAAACCTATCGTTGGTCCTGCAACACTGTGAAGAGAAGAACTTGGTTCTCAATTGGGAGAAATGGCATTTCATGGTACAAGAGGGCATAGTCATGCGCCATAAAGTCTCAAAAAGAGGAATTGAAGTAGATGTCAGCAAGGTGGAAGCTATCTCTAGACTACCTCCACCTAAATCTGTGATTGGAGTGCAAAGTTTTCTCAGTCACACTGGTTATTATTGAAGATTCATAAAGGAATTTTTGAGGATTTCAAAACCCTTGTCAAATCTACTGATCAAAGATGCAAAATTTGATTTTACAAATGACTGTTTGAAGGCTTTTCAGACTTTGAAGGAAGCACTCGTAACCCCGCCTATTATTCAAGCTCCGGATTGGGAGCTACCTTTTGAGTTAATGTGCGATACTAGTGACTATGCCGTAGGGGCAGTCTTGGGGCAGAAGAAGGATAAGAAACACCATGTCATCTGCTATGCCAACCGTACTCTTTATGAAGCGTAGGTAAATTACACAACTACTGAGAAAGAAATGCTCGCTATCATTTTTGCCTTTGACAAGTTCAGATCTTATCTGATTGGGGCAAAAGTAAAGGTCTACACTGACCACAGAGCAATATGATACCTGATGTAGAAAAAGGAAACTAAGCCTAGGTTGCTAAGGTGGGCTTTATTACTCCAGGAGTTTGATCATGAGATCATTGATAAGAAAGGGGCGGAGAACATAGTCGCTGACCAATTGTCAAGGATTATAGTAGAAGACAAGAATGAGCCACCCATCAATGATAACTATACAGATGAGGCTCTGCTCATGATAGAAGTTGAAGAACAAAAAATGCCATGGTTCGCGGATATCTGTAATTACCTTGCTTTTGGAGAGTTACCCCCATAGATAACTTACCATCAGAAGAAGAAGCTCTTTTTAGATGTAAAGAATTATTATTGGGATGATCCTATGATCTTTAAGAGATGCTCAGATAATTTGTATAGAATATGTATTCCTGAGGAAGAGGTGTCAGACATCCTGAGAGAATGTCACTCTTCACCTTATGGAGGGCATCATAGTGGGGAAAGAACAGCCGCAAAAGTGCTTCAGTTAGGATTTTACTGGCCTTCACTATTCAAGGATGCTGCTGCTTATGTGAAGGCTTGTAAGGAGTGCCAATTAACTGAAAATATCGGTAGAAGGAATGAAATGTCTATGGCCGACTGAGTAGAAGTTGAAATCTTTGATGTTTGGGGGATAGACTACATGGGTCCTTTCCCCTCATCAAAAGGTTATCAGTACATATTAGTGGCTGTGGACTATGTGTCAAAATGGGTAGAGGTTGTTGCTACCCAAACCTGCAACTCTAAGTCTATGATTAAACTATTTGAGAAAACTATTTTCCCACGCTTCCTGATAATTTGTATAGAAGATGTATTCCTGAGGAAGAGGTGTCAGACATCCTGAGAGAATGTCACTATTCACCTTATGGAGGGCATCATAGTGGGGAAAGAATAGCCGCAAAAGTGCTTCAGTTAGGATTTTACTGGCCTTCACTATTCAAGGATGCTGATGCTTATGTGAAGGCTTGTAAGGAGTGTCAATTAACCGAAAATATCGGTAGAAGGAATGAAATGCCTATGGCCGACTGAGTAGAAGTTGAAATCTTTGATGTTTGGGGGATAGACTACATGGGTCCTTTCCCCTCATCAAAAGGTTATCAGTACATATTAGTGGCTGTGGACTATGTGTCAAAATGGGTAGAGGTTGTTGTTACCCAAACCTGCAACTCTAAGTCTATGATTAAACTATCTGAGAAAACTATTTTCCCATGCTTCGGGGTACCTCACACTGTGATAAGAAATGGCGAATCACACTTTGGAGAGAAGTAGTTTGAGGCACTACTGAAGAAGTACAGAGTAAAGCACAAGGTTGCTACGCCCTATCACCCTCAAACCTCTGGACAGGTAGAGGTATCTAATAGGTAGATTAAGCAAATTTTGGAAAAGATTGTTATCTGCACTCGGAAGGACTGGTCCATTAAGCTCGACGATACTCTGTGGGCCTATAGAACAGCTTATAAGACACCTATAGGCACAACACCTTACAAGCTAATCTATGGCAAGTCTTGCCATTTACCCTTAGAGCTCGAGCATAAGGCCCTTTGGGCAATTAAGTTTCTGAATATGGACCTGGAAAAGGCGGGACGAAAAAGATATCTGCAGCTACAAGAGCTCGAGGAGCTGAGATTACATGCTTATGAAAATGCAAAGATATTCAAACAAAGAACGAAGGTGTGGCATGATGCCCACCTAAGGAACAAGGACATTCGTGAAGGAGACAAGGTACTTCTCTTCAATTCTAGCATCATGCTTTTCCCTGGGAAGCTCCAAATAAGATGGTCAGGCCCATTCTCTGTGGTAAAAATTTATCCATCAAGAATGATGGAGATTCAAGGAGAGAAGACTGGGATCTTCAAATTCAATGGCCACATGGTGAAAAGTTTCTACAAGGATGAAGCTTTTGTAAGAATATTAGAGATCAACCTGGGTGAACCAGTCCAGCCCAATGAGGAGAAGAATCAAGAATTGTCGTATCCAACTGCAGGACCCAAGGAGTGAAACTTTATGCAGTCTAGCTAAGAGACTTTAAAGCAAGCGCTTCTTGGGAGGTAACCCAAGTTTTTGATTTTCTTTAAGGCTTTGTCTTCTCTTACCTTTTTGCTTTGTTTAGTTTTCTTTTGCTTAAGTGATGTATACATCCTTTTCCTTTTTAATATTTTGTGATTTAATCAAGATTTTTTTTATCATTCTTTGCCTTGACCTGATCGCGGTATGGACTGCGATAACGGTATAGCTTTTGATTCCGCAAGACCGCGACCCACGATACCCATGACTAAGACCGCGACCGCAGTTTTTCTTCTCTATACGCTGTGACTGCGGTTCGTTCTTGTGATCACCGTGACCGCACCTTTGGTCTATCTGGTCACGGTTGCACCTTATATATACCCAATACCCTAGACTCTCGGGCTCTTTTCACTTCCTATTTTCCCCGAGTCTGAGATAAACGATTCCCACCACTCAACCATGACCGTCGACCTTCTACTGTCCGAAGCCAATCGCCGTGACTGCCATGCCCATCTCCGCCTTTGCAAATGTCATCAAGGTAACAGACTTACCCCTTTCCGCTCCAGTATGTCGACACTCTACTTTGTCACTCCGATGTAACCCTCGCGTGGACCGATTCTCTCTTCTACCCTATATCTTGATGACTGCGAAAGGTGCCACTGGCGGCCGTCGAGTTTTCCCTATTTTGCTTACCGCCTTATGGCGACGGACACCTTTAACAAAACCCTAAAAAGGTTAATGAATAAATGGATGAAGAATAGATCATCGGTGAAGGGAATGGGGGTATCGAAACGATAAGGAACAAGAGCATCCTGGATCACGGTTACCCCCTCAACAACTGAGACCGTGGTTTGCTTGTAAAATCCTCTTTGGCCGCAGTGTTCTCTGAGACCATGATAATACCGCGACCGCGGTCCCTTTCAAAGACCGCGACCACTGTGTGATTTTTAAGGACCGCGATCTCACCTCACCACGACCGCGATGCCTTATGAGTTACAAACGAGACCGAGATCGCGGTATACTCCATGGATTCAAGGACTACAACCATGATCATTTTTACTAACACTCATCCTTTGCGACATATATATTACAAAACTAATTGAAATAATGATAAATTTTGATCCAACAGGATGACCGATTAATTTAAAATGTACAGAATGTCTTCCCCATCAACCGATGACTCTCTGTACAAGAAGGCTACTTCCCTAAAGGAAGTAGAAAGGACAGTAAAAGACCTGATAGAAAAACTAAAGAGGAGTACTCTACCGGTGCCAAACCGCCTGGAGATACAACTAAGGCTGGAACAATATCAGAGGATATTGGCAGGGTCACCGCAGGAGGAGACCGAACAAGACACGGAAAAGACAGAGCAGACTGAGACCTATGAATACCAACCAGAGGAATCAGAGAGCTGGGTACAGAGCAAGAAAAGAAAGGTTGTACCAAAAGAAACTAGGGGCAGCAAGAAGGTGAAGCCAATAATTATAGACAAACCAAACTAGGATGAGGCCACCAAGGACAAGGAAGCAGTGGGGGAGACATCTTCACTACCCGGAGAACCCCCACTCATGCCCTGGGATATCGTGCACTAGTCTACCTATGATTGGATGTACTAGCACAAGGAGTTTTATCCAACACGCTACCTAGACGTGAAGGATTTCAAGAAGATGGGGATATATGACAGAACAATGAAGTTCTTGGAAGGTGCAAATCTATGCACCTTATGCACACCAGAGGAAAAATCTTATAAGAAGCTGACCACATAATTATTGTCTTCATTGAAGAAGTTCGCTACCAGTAGCGAAACACGAAAGACAGGAGTTGGGACCTACCAGCTCCAAGTGAGGCTAGGGGGACAGACCCACGTAATTAACGAGGTGAATCCGAACACAATATTCACAAGGACAAAGGAAGAACCTTAGGCTTGCTCCTCCGCACCAAGTGAGAAAGATGTCGCCACATATGATAGCGATGAATTGTGGGAAAAACTATCTAGAGAGGAAACCACACCTCAACGAACTCTAAAACAAACAAATTATGTCATGCTTCATCCGCACAATACAGAAGATCACCACCCACACGATTCACACAAGGTCTGAGATGGGAACAGTTAGCAAGGGAGATATGTTCCTGATCTAGTCAATGATGAATAGGAAACTAGGCAATATCAAAAGGATATTAATCGACCGTTTATCAGCACCTGTTGGCGGGGACGTGAAGAGAAATTCTACGTACTGCATGGGCGACCTGATAACGAAGATTGCCAAGTACTTCATGGAGGAAAAAGAAGTACTAAAATACAAAGAAATGGAGGGAACACAACGAATAGACACAAAATCCCTCATCAACACTGGAATTGTGGCACAATAGGGGAAGAAGTTATACTTCAAGCAATGAGGGTCAAAAAGACTACTCCCCCTTCCTGAATTGGCATTCTATGACGCCCACAAGCTGCGGCCAACCAACGATGATATCGAAAAAATGTACTCTGGGGTACTGCAAAATAGGGCACATACTGACCCAGCTATCACAGCTGGAGTAAGTAGTGCCCCGTCTGAATTAGAAAAGAAGAAGAGCACGGAACCATGGAAGAAATTAGCAGTGGAGAAGAAGAAGGCAGCAGAAGCAACTGTAGAACCAACAAAAATAGCAACAAGTATAGTGCATCTAACACCCGTGGTTCCGAATTCAGAAGCACCATTAAATATCCCTGAGCCCACACCTCTCGAGCTGGGAAAGGAAGCAACTACTACGGAGCAAGGAATAGAAAAAGACCAGGCTGCAGGAACCGCCCCACAACCAGACAAGGAACCGGAGGCATAGCCAGAAGGAAAAGGCTCCTAGGCCATACCGGACATAGGAATTGGAGGAGCGGAGGTGGACCCGCTAGAGGAACCACATGAGAAGGAGTGAGGACCGCCACCACCACCTCCACAACCTGTGGTGCTGAGCTCATCAAGAACACCCGTGGAGCAGCAAGCACACCAGCAACATGAGCACACACCTTCTTTCAGAGGCACTTTAGGTACAAGGTTTGATGTGATGTGGGGACACATGCATCAAACCAATACAATAAATTCCATTATTTCTTCTTCCCTGTCAGCACTAACGACGCATGTTCAAGTTCTTGAAGAAAGGATAAGAGCATTTCCCAACATTATCCAAGAGGTTTTGAACAACCAATTGATGATGATGGGAATGCTAAAGAAAATAAGGGATGAGATGGAAGACTTGCAGAAAGAGAGACACACCTTAAGAGCTGACAACGAGCACATGCGTCAGGGCTATGACGCAGCCATGGCCAGCCTCGAACAGGAGCATCAACGAATGGAAGAAGACCACCGAAAGCTCGAGAAGGAATACGAAGAACTCGAGAACCAGTGGAAGAAAAAGAAGACTAAGCGCTCAGCAAGCCCGACACACTCAGCAAACCCCTCCATCCACGATGACAACGACGATGATAATACAGGAGGGTCAGACATGGGAATGGGCACACCTAAAGCGGGGAGTGCCAACACAAAGGCGACACCTGCAATTGAGCCAAGGAAAGACTGGCCACCACATCATCCAGACGACATCAACGACAACCAAATGAAGAAAATTTCAACATCGTCAAGGGGTCTCGACCTCAACTGAAACCCTAACGAAGCTACTGAAGAAGAAGATAATTTGGCGGGGCTACACTTCTCCCAGCCTACACATGAATTGAAAATCAGAGAGCAAATTGCTGCTGCTCATCACGAGGAGATAATGACCAAACTCAGCTCAACAGGAACGGCGGAGATCGACAGTATAATAGCTGAGCTGGGAGTAGGACTTGAGGAAACCAGTGAGTTCCTCCTATTCCAACCTCACCACGAGCATAGCGACTATCTTTATGATGGAAAGATGGAGGCGGCCCTGAAAATGCTAGGAGAAGCCAAGCTAGGGCAAACTTCTGAGGAGAGAAACATAAAAGACAACATAGCTGCCGAAGCCTCCTCAGAAGTAGCTGAACCTACAACCACTACACTACCTATGCAGAAAGTGGTTGAACTAGTGGACAAGCCCACACCAACCATAGACGGAGCCACAACACCACCAGCTCAGGAAATAACATCATAAGATGAGGATGGCGGGTTTTCAACTTTCTTCACTAATGAACCCGCCAGGGAACAGAGTGCACAAGCTAAGGGAGAAATACTTGGAGCACCTCCCCCTCTTCCTTGCAAAATAAAATATATGGACATGACTGCGATATCACAAATCTTGTGCAGAGATCTCCACATTTTGGCAGATGTCCTCAGTGACAATCTACCCGGCTCAGACATACTCTACAACAATAAGGGTAGACGTCTCTCTAGAGACCACTTCTGAGGGATGTTCCTCAGGAAGGCGCAAGTACATAAGAGGCTGTTCAAGGTACTCTGTGCCACCCTCCTGGAAGAATTCCTGTACCCAGACAAGCCGCAACCGGTTTTCAACGGGACAACACATCTTGATAGCCTCCTCTACAAAGAAGATTACGAGGTGGCAGACGTAACAGAACTGAAGGCGGCAATATGAAGAAGGGAGACAAGGTCTGTGGTGCTACCCTTTAGAAATATCAAGCATTGGGCACTAATAGTCGTTGATCTTTACGAGCAGAAAACGACAGTGCTCAATTGTTGTGTAGCAGAAATAGATAACACTTCATTGGTCTATAAAAGAAAAGAAGACAGAGATGCCTTGAAGATACCACTGCATTTACAACGAGCAATCAAGGAGGAAGATACCAAATTCCAAGGGTCCTAGAATTTTTTTCCATTAATAAGAAAGTTCCCCAAGAATAGGCTGGCTCAGGGGACTGCGCCTTCATAGTACTTCACATGATGGAGGCCATCAACAAGGGCATCCCCCTAGAAGACTTGGATAATGAAGACCTACATGGACTGTGGGGTACATATGCTATGGAAGTCATCTATGATCGTCGATTTTTCAACGACCCGACGATGCCTACAGAAGCCGTACCCCGGAGGCTTCACACGGACATCCCTCTTCCTGAAAAGATTTCCAGGAGGGAATAACTAAAGACCATGTGGATAGACCCAACTAAACCAGCTAGAGCCTCAACATGGAAAGAAGGATGGCATAAAAGCTCTAGACAAATGTCAGACGAAGAGCCAAAGCAACCTCCAGTTACAAATGCACCTAAAGAGATGCCTACAAAAGAAAAACTTGAGGAAGGAGAAGTGGATGAAGAAGAACCACTTGATGTAGAGTTGGAGGGACCGACAGGAGAAATCATGCCTTCATTCAAGAACTTTGCCAGATGGAGCTGCCTCAGTCTGTCGCTAGAAGAACTGACAATAATCATGAGTTCCTTGAAAGAAGACGATTCACCGAGGGATGTCATCTTTGAAAGAGAGGGCATTTGTGTATTGAAATATGACATGAAAACAAGATGATATATTTTAGTAAGCACGATGTCGGCCTACATGGAATTATTAGGGGACTTAGTGCCAAACACTCACATGGCATATTTCCCAGCATGTACCCCTATTCAATGACTGCAAGTTCTGTTGGGTTTTAGGGGAGGCAGAGAAGGCAGCGAAAACAAAATTTTTTTCCTCCCCAAACCTAGCACGAGGAAACGCGTTAACGTCTATATAATAGGAAAGGGATGGTTTGTGGAATCATACCTTGTCCCAAGGCTTTCTCGGTGACAATACCTCACGCAATGCACAGTCTTCAACTCCGGTCTTGGACGATGTCTGTGCAGCTCCTGGTCACACCGGGACTGACGACTCCTCCTCCTACCGGACTGTCGGATGATAGTTGTCCTCCTGAGCGGCAGAAACCTCCCGCCTCTGAAGTAGTCCACACGGACCACCTGGAACTCCACTCTCCTTGTCCCACAAGGAAGTGGAAGGAGTCGCACCCTCCTATTGACATACTAGTCACCAACACACTCTCCTGCCTCCAGTTGCAACTGCAGTTGTCCTTCCCTTACTGCACCTCCCTTTTGCGGGAAGCACTTGCTCGGGCTCTCTCACGGTTACCAAAACCAGAGAGAATGACAACTTTGCAGAGCAACTGGTTGCACTGAGTTGTAATTTGAGAAGCCCCCAATACCCCTATATATAGGAGGGTCATGGGACAGGGTTCTCCATCCCGGGCAATATGGGACTAAAGCAGGAGTAGAAGGGTTTGAGATTTTCCACAAAAAAAAACCAACTCGCAACCTGAACCGATCGGTTCACAAGTGAACCGGTCGGTTGGGGACCTGAACCGGTCGGTTGACACTCAACCGATCGGTTGGGACCCATGAGCCGGTCGGTTCACTTTCTGAACCGGTCGGTTCGTGGTCCTGATCAGTTCCCGATTGACTTTCCTTCTTTTGTTTCTAATTGGTATTGAATACCAATCCTTGTTCCAATCAAATTGGGCAAGTGAAACACAAGGAAAATTCTCACCGACCTGAATTTCCCAACTTGCTCAGTTGCACCAGTTGAACCGATCGTTTCAACACTTGAACCGATCGTTTCACTCTGACCATGAGCCGATCGACTCAACAATTGAGCCGACCGGTTCAGCAACCTCAGCCGACCGGTTCAACACTTGAACCGATCGGTTGGGAGTGCAAGTTTTGCAGAATAAGTCAATTGCGATTTCAATCAATCCGATACTACAATCAACATGTTCAACACCTTGAACATTATGATATTGAGCTATGAATCAATTGTGTGTTTAATTGAACTACTAAACTCCTTTAGTAATCAATCTAAACATTGCTTGTGGACAAAACTCCTCTTCCAGGTTAAATCCTATGTGTGTGACCCTGCAGGTCCATTTCACGTTGGCAGTGAAAGTCCATAACACTTATGACTTCACAAGCAAAGAGCGGTGCCTAGTCACACATCAGTGCTACCCAAGTGAAAGTAGAAAGTTGGAGAACAACTTTCAATCATACAATCTGTGAATGGTGTTACAACGAATGTATAATTCCTTTGTCACTGATATCCCGAATGAACTCGAGGCATGGAACAGTCATCCTATCAACGTTCATTCACTTTCTTGATCTCAGAGTAGATTGAAGGAGATATGTATGACATCAATATCACATACTGATTCACACATGCGTGCGCACGCCTATCTCAATCCTACTCATCAAGTGGCCTTGGATATCAAACTCCCTCAGGAGGGACAAATCCCATATCTATCACTCACCCCTCAAAAGCCCCATGTGTCAAAGCCACCCAATCATCACCTTTATAACAACCCATGTTTCAGGACTGCGTTTGATGATGTCAAAGTGTTCCCAATGACATGTGTTGAGTGCAGTGATTTCAGGTCAAAGAATCACACTCACCACCATCACTGTGAGTACTGACTGTGACTACCATGTCATGGTTCCATGTGTCAAACTCACGATGGGTCTGTCCGGTACACTTGTTCTCTAACAAGTACCTATGTGTTTGGTTTGATATCTCTATATCATGACTAATGAGATTCTGTCATCAACTAACACCACAATCTAGTCTTGTGTGTCATTGCTGTCTATCTACCTTCCACAATGACATCCGACTAGGGACATAACAAGAATGTACAAACTCTTAGCATCCATATGATCTCACCGTTCAGGTCATGAACCTGAAGGCATACATCATTGAGTATTGTCATTCTCTAGACATTCAATCTGTTCTATCACTATCTCATATGACTGAACCAGAAAGAATTGGAAGCTTGCCTTTTGATGTTTATCAAATCAATCTTAATGTATCCCACCAATCATCCCATGATTGGCTCTCAGGGCATACATACCAACAGACTCCCACTTGCACTGCGAGCCAATCACCCTTGAATCATATTCATAGTGATTTTTAAACATGTCCCACATGTTACTGTGCTCTTGTACCAACATAGTGAGTTATGGCAACACCTTGCCAAAGTCAGTATAAATTGCATGTCTCTCATCTCTTCACTGTACGTCACACATATGAGATGGAGTTGCCATAATATGTGATCTAGTATTCCTTTGCTAACCTTTAGCCACATTGCATGATCAAGGATTCCAGACTTGTCATCAATGAGCGGAATATCTATAAGTTCATCTCATGAACTTCCAGATCCATATAATATCCACTGCTGTTCTCTAACACATAGATACTCGACATTTCCTTTTAAATGGTTTTATTGGAACACTTCCAATTATTAACAAACTTTCACTTTTATACATCCTATGTATATTTTGTGATTAATTTTCTGTCCTTTCGGAAGTTCACATCAATGTAACTCTTTACATCGAACTCTTCCTTATCACCATAGAACTAGTAATTCTCAAGTACTTATCAAGTTCTCATGGTATTCCAGTAACCCTTACTGGAAGCAGACATACATCCACTCGTCATGTCCCACATACAAGTTAATAGGATGAGCACATCAAATTGTCATGTCATACATACAAGATGATGAATGCATTTTATTCTTGCCATGTCCATACATGCAAGATAATGGGATGATTACATACATGATAGATCCATATCTATTCTTAGTGTTCATATTCTTCATAAGAATTGGACACTTGGCCTTGGGATACTAACTCCATGTAACATGAAAGGGTTTCTCCCACAGAATCTGTGCATACTGAACCCTTCAGTACAGATTGCCAATGTATGCTTTCCTTTTTCAGGTCAAGAGGTTTTCGAGAACTATCTCTATAGATCTCTATTCCTATCACATAGGAAACATCTCTATCTTCCTTAAAGATAATTTCCACTTTTGGATTTCCATTCTAGAACATTTCCATTTCACATCAACATGTGGAATGTGAATACACTCCCACTAAATCACAGATCCTTTCTTTATCTTTGATATATCAGTCAAACCCTTTGACTATATCATCAAAGTAAAGACCCAATTTTGAGTTGCTTATACTCAATCAATCATATTAATTGGTCCATTGTAACTTATAGACTTCATTTGCATTATTGGATTCATAAACCTTATAGGTTGTGTCACGTACACATCCTTGTTTTATTCCTCATAGGAATGCGGTTTTAGTATCCATATGCCAAATGTCTTAGTCATTAAGTTGCAATCAACAAGCATCATCCTTCTCAAAATGTTATCCATGTGTCTTAACACTTAAGACTTATTCGCACTTATGGATTTCATCCCAATGGGTGCTACCATCAAGGTCATACCTTATGGTTCACATGGATGTCATTTAGGATGTAATGGTCATAAACCATAACTCAAAATTAGGTTCCTCATATTCATTTAGATAGTTGACTCATCACATGAACAACTAATCACATAGATAATTGAGGTGTATCTGTCAAGGATATAAGAACTCACAACTTCTTGTGATTCTCAATGTCCTTTCTTAGTGTGGGGTATCCTTTTATTAAGAAGAATTCAGTTATTTGATAATCATTCTCTAACTCCTTAGAGTATGATTCCTTCTTGATTTAGACATCACCATGCCTTATTCATGAGTTCACTATGATACACTATCATAATCACTCATAAGGATCTCAAACATTTGGTCCAAGTATTTCATTCATTGATCTCATCAAGAATTAACACTTTACCAAATTTGTACTTCAACCATGATAATCTTGAACACTTCATGATTTTCATATTGGTATTTCTCTAAACACCATTTGAAGTATTAGCATTTGTTCCAATAGGTATGTAAATACATCACATGTATTATACCTAATAGGATAATCACTCTCCCACTACCTTTAGTGAATATTGATTAATCATGTCCAAGATATTCATGTCTCTTTCTGGTTCTAAAACCAAAAGAGTCTAGATTTATCCATCACATGGAAACTAGAAATGAATTTCTCATGATTGATGCTAATTTGATTGTTTGAGTTATCTATAACTTTATGTATCATTTTATCTTATGCATACCATGTATCACAAGATAAACAAGGCATTGCCACAAAGATCATATCTTTAAGATTGAAACATCAACTTTATTAATTGCCATCATTGTCATACAATATGCAATAATAAAGTGTTTCTATCTATTGGCAATATATGAAATAGCAGTTCTCAACTCTATTTTGTGCCCTTTAGGCTGAAATAAACTGAAAGATACTCCTATCTATGGCAACAACACTTGCTCCAATGATGGGTACTTCTTTCTTGGTCCTTTCACAAAGGCCATCACTTCTTTGCGGATCTTGCATATCATATATGATAGATCCATATCTTGGTATCATATACCTCAGATAAAGAAGCAGTTCATTTCATGATACCTTAGGTGGAGATCTCCATCCCCTCCTTCATCTTCTTTTGTTCTTCCAGATATAGAGGGCAATCCCTCATACACCCTTTCCCCATGTGCCTTGAGGCTGAAGACGGCTTGGATTGCTGGCTAGCATCAGAACAATTCTTTGCTTTGCCCTTGTCCTTACCCTTAAGAATTACCTTTTCTTTGATCACATCAAAGATTATGGTTTGTCTTTCTTCATCTCTGCCTCTACTATCCTCAACATGTCCAACAACTCTGTCAAAACTTGTCAAAGTTGTTCATGTTATAGCTTACCATGAATTATATGATTCTCGCAACATTTGCAGTATCTTACCAATAGCCAACTCTTGGCTCAGAAGGAATCCTTGTTTGTCAGGTTTTCCACATACCCAATCACATTGAGTGTGTGAATACCTTACTAGATCTCCTTCTGTCATAACATACTAGGATAGTGTCCTTGAGACATCATATGTCTCATGTTGTCTCTGCAACTCATAGTTCAGAGAAAACAACATCAAGCACTCCTCATCAATGTCATATTTGGTATGCTTCCATAAGCATACTTTCAGCCATTGATGTGGTGGGATAGAGTTCATCTGGTTCTTGGTATAACTAGGACTTAGAGCTTTCGCTCTTTGAGAACACTTCTCATCATCCTAACCAGTCATGTAATTATTCCCATTTAATTTGTTGGTCTCAAAGACCGATCGCAAATAAAGTGATTTGTTGATTAACCATTTATTTTAATAAAAGGAAATATATGCAAATTTAGTCCAAAACTCCTTTTGGCTTGTTTGATTGATTTGAAAAGTTGACGATAAAATTAGGCCTTTAATTAATTATCGCTCCCACTATTTTACTTCAAATTGATAGCCCTCACCATCAATTTGGAAGATTGCAGCGTACAACCTTCTAGTGGGCAAGATCCTGAAATCCTCTAAGTCATGAGTCAGCTAGGGCTGATTGCCCACAACTTAGATCTCTCAGGTAGGCAACTCTTGCCAATTGCATCATATGCAACTCTTGATAATATGTCATATACAACTCTTTGCAATGATCATCTCCATGCCTCAAGGTACTAGATCCCATCTAGATCACCTTGTTAAGTCCGACCCAAAGCAAACACGATGAACATGCACCCTGCTAGGGCAGACCCACACATTCATCCTTCACGCTTCCACGAGATAGATGGTGCACCACGCTAGGGCGTGCCCACACTTGGTCGATCAAAATTTTCACGTGTGTCGCATTTGGAAGGCATCTAAAACTTAATATTTTAATGAGGGATTTGGTTTTTATATACATATACATATCCAATCACCACAATACATAGTACATATCATATACATGCTATATCCCACAGAAAACATGCACAAACGATAAAAAGCGATGATTATGGCCATCCTAATGTGATTCCTCGAGCCAAGAGGAATCACGGTCATCTAGGTCTACATCACATGCAACCTTTACAAGATGAACTCTGTGCCTTTGCCTTCTGAGTAGATCATCTCATCACATGAATGATCTGTTCTCTCCAGCCGGTCGTCTGGGTGCCATCAGCCGATCGGTTGGCTCCTCCAACCGATCGGTTCGCCTGGTCGTCGTGCATCTCGTCATGTCCGCCACCCGCTCATCTCGCTCCTCGAACTTGTCATCAACCGATCGGTTCACTCCTTGAACCGATCGTCTGGAACGTCAACCGATCGGTTCACACCTTGAACCGATCGTCTCAGCTGTCGTCTTGATGTCCGCCGTTCTTTGACATAAAAGGAAATAAAATCTATCCTAACATTACATTGCATAAAAGGGAAACCCCGAGTTACATTCGGGGGGAGAAAAGGTAGGAAAGAATCTCTAATTATTTCGAGTTACATCAGGAATAGGAGAAGGAAGATCGGTGCACAGACCGAGATGCAAGCAACCACACACAACCAATCACAGATAGGGTTTATTGGCCATAATCACGCTACACACATCCACCACAAAACTCGTTTAAGGGCGACGCGTATCGAGTGCATTAATAATACATATCATATATATAATTGGGATTTGTGGATTTAGGATTGGACATGCATAAAGCCAATTTTATTCGCATCGTATGCAATAAATAAAGGAAACAAACCAAAATTGATCATATCGATATTCCTAAAATATAGAACAGTTGACGTGGCTCTGATACCACTGTTGGGTTTTAGGGGAAGCAGAGAAGGCAGCAGAAACAAAAAAAAATTTTCCTCCCCAAACCCAGCACGAGGAAACACGTCAACGTCTATATAATAGGAAAGGGATGGTTTGTGGAATCATACCTTGTCCCGAGGCTTGCTCGGCGACAATACCTCGTGCAATGCGCGGTCTTCAACTCCGGTCATGGACGGCATCTGTGCAGCTCCTGGTCGCACCGAGACTGATGACTCCTCCTACCGGACTGTCGGATGATAGTTGTCCTCCTGAGCGGCAGAAACCTCCGACCTTTGAAGTAGTCCACACGGACCACCTGGAACTCCACTCTCCTTGTCCCACAAGGAAGTGGAAGGAGTCGCACCCTCCTGTTGACGTACTAGTCGCCAACACACTCTCCTGCCTCCAGTTGCAACTGTAGTTGTCCTTCCCTTGCTGCACCTCCCTTTTGCGGGAAGCACTTGCTCGGGCTCTCTCACGGTTACCAAAACCAGAGAGAACGACAACTTTGCAGAGCAACTGGTTGCACTGAGTTGTACTTTGAGAAGCCCCAAATACCCCTATATATATAGGAGGGTCGTGGGACAGGGTTCTCCATCCCGGGCAATATGGGACTAAAGCAGGAGTAGAAGGGTTCGAGATTTTCCACAAAAAACAACCAACTCGCAACATGAACCGATCAGTTCACAAGTGAACCGGTCGGTTGGGGACCTGAACCGGTCGGTTGACACTCAACCGATCGGTTGGGACCCATGAGCCGGTCGGTTCACTTTCTGAACCGGTCGGTTCGTGGTCCTGATCAGTTCCCGATTGACTTTCCTTCTTTTGTTTCTAATTGGTATCGAATACCAATCCTTGTTCCAATCAAATTGGACAAGTGAAACGCAAGGAAAATTCTCACCGACCTGACTTTCCCAACTTGCTCGGTTGCACCAGTTGAACCGATCGTTTCAACACTTGAACCGATCATTTCACTCTGACCATGAGCCGATCGACTCAACACTTGAGCCGACCGGTTCAGCAACCTCAGCCGACCGGTTCAACACTTGAACCGATCAGTTGGGAGTGCAGGTTTTGCAGAATCAGTCAATTGCGATTTCAATCAATCCGATATTCCAATCAACATGTTCAACACCTTGAACATTATGATATTGAGCTATCAATCAATTGTGTGTTTAATTGAACTACTAAACTCCTTTAGTAATCAATCTAAACATTGCTTGTGGACAAAACTCCTCTTCCAGGTTAAATCCTATGTGTGTGACCCTGCAGGTCCATTTCACGTTGGCAGTGAAAGTCCATAACACTTATGACTTCACAAGCAAAGAGCGGTGCCTAGTCACACATCAGTGCTACCCAAGTGAAAGTAGAAAGTTGGAGAACAACTTTCAATCCTACAATCCGTGAATGGTGTTACAGCGAATGTATAATTCCTTTGTCACTGATATCCCGAATGAACTCGAGGCATGGAACAATCATCCTGTCAACGTTCATTCACTTTCTTGATCTCAGAGTAGATTGAAGGAGATATGTATGACATCAATATCACATACTGATTCACACATGCGTGCGCACGCCTATCTCAATCCTACTCATCAAGTGGCCTTGGATATCAAACTCCCTCGGGAGGGACAAATCCCATATCTATCACTCACCCCTCAAAAGCCCCATGTGTCAAAGCCACCCAATCATCACCTTTATAACAACCCATGTTTTAGGACTACGTTTGATGATGTCAAAGTGTGCCCAATGACATGTGTTGAGTGTAGTGATTTCAAGTCAAAGAATCACACTCACCACCATCACTGTGAGTACTGACTGTGACTACCATGTCATGGTTCCATGTGTCAAACTCACGGTGGGTCTGTCCGGTACACTTGTTCTCTAACAAGTACCTATGTGTTTGGTTTGATATCTCTAGATCATGACTAATGAGATTCTGTCATCAACCAACACCAAAGTCTAGTCTTGTGTGTCATTGCTGTCTATATACCTTCCACAATGACATCTGACTAGGGCCATAACAAGATGGAACAAACTCTTAGCATCCGTATGATCTTATCGTTCAGGTCATGAACCTGAAGGCATACATCATTGAGTATTGTTATTCTCTAGACATTCAATATGTTCTATCACTATCTCATATGACTGAACCAGAAAGAATTGGAATCTTGCCTTTGATGTTTATCAAATCATCTTAATGTATCCCACCAATCATCCCATGATTGGCTCTCAAGGCATACATACCAACAAGTTCTTCTGCCGGTCGTGGATGGTAGACATTGCCGATACATGCTTTAAGGTGGAAAACATGCAGTACGAGCAATATCATGCACTACAGGCAAGCATGATCCTCGAGTCCAAGTGGGAATTTCCCCAAAAAGTAAGCAAATAAAGAAGGCCTGTTTATACATACTCACTCAAATTTTGACACCCCGGGATGGGGTGGAGGAGTCATAAACGGGCTACGGAGGTACTTGTACATCCCTTTTTCATTTGTACATTCCTTTTTCATTTACCCCTTTCTTGAAATTTTGAAATATTGTTACAACTAACCTTTTAGAAGTTCGCTTTGTCTCACTAAATGTAGTGTTCCAACCCTCGGAAAAAATAAATAAATAAATATGAGCATATACATGTAGAACGACAGTCATAGCAATACTGCTATACCTCATTCTTACAATCAGACGTTGTTGAGTTGGGAACCTTAACTCATGAAACCCTCAGAGACTAGAGAACTTAACCTAGTCATACTCCTGACCGACCACCCTAACCTGACATTTTTGATCTGAAAATCCTTATCTCCATAGAAAGGGAAACAATTGCCCTCTTCTAGGCATACCTAAAAGAGGCTCGGCCACCCACAAAATCAAGGAAACAAAAAAAAAACATCAAACCCAAGCCTGAAAGGAGAGATAAAAAGCCAAAAATCAAGTAAAGAAAAGAATATGAGAGTTGTGCCTTAAAAGATGCCAAAAGTTTCTGCCCGGCTAGTATATTGCTGCTCTTATGAAAGCATATATGTCATGCTCGTAAGTGGAAACTTGAAGCCAATCTTAAACACCTCCAATCCTGAATGTAACCTCACAACCCACCTGACTTAAAGTCAGAAGCCCAAAAAGGGCAACACTGTTCTTATGACAGTTGTGGTCAAGGAATTTAGGGGGAAGAGGAAATCACCTTAAGCCTTAAGCCTACCCGAACACATTAGCCTAGGGACATCTGAAAAATAAAGAATTGGTGCGAAAGCTACCCCTAAAAAAAGATACTGCATTAGTACGATCATCACCTGAGGGAAAGGGTGATGTGTTGAGAGGGAGGAACCTTTTACAATTTAAAGGTAATGACGGGGAACTGAAGTTGTGCAACTCCAGACAAAAGGAAGGAATGAGACCTAAGGATTCAAAAACATGCAACAACAGTCTTGATGCAAGAATGAGATATTTCAGTCATGTTATAATTTCATCTTCTAAAAATTGCTCATATTCTCTCTAAGTTCTCAAACCTACACTTAGCCTGAGGACATGCTTGATTCTAAGTTTGGGGGAGTTGATAACACTCCATTTTACGTACTTTGTGTATATATTTTACACCGCTTTTAGTATGTCTTTTGTAAGCTTTTCACATAATTTTGCTATATTTGTGACTAAAGCTTCACACACATGATTGCAGGGATATTCACAACATAGATCGTGGGTCAAGACCGCGACCGCAGTCCACTTCTTTCCCAACTGCGACTGCGATTCCAAAGTTCCAAAGAAGTCATGATCATCAGATGACAAGGAGGGATCACGAATGGATCCACATACCGCAGTTTCTTCTCTACCGCGGCCTTGATGGTGGCCACAACCAAGAAGGAATTCAGTCAAGCAGACCGTGATTAGCTGAGGAACCGTGGTCACTGATAAGTCTTTGTAAAACCGTGACCAATTGGGAGACCTCGACCTCGACCTCGACCTCGACCTCGACTGATAGGATGTAAACGAACCTCGACCGTGATCATCATGAAGCCATGACCAAACTCAACCGCGGTCGAGATTGAACAAGGCATGGATCGCGATCGCGGTCTCACCTCCACTCAACCCAAAACTGCAACCGCAGTTCTAAGTCGGTGGAAGGCGCCTATAAATAGCGCCCCCACCTATCTTGTCAATAGGACATCAAATAGGTTCAAATCCCAAGGTGATGGAATGCTGCTGCATTCCAGACGATCCATCAGTCTTGGATCTCCAAGGGCAAAGGCCGAGGAGAGAGAAGACGACGCCCACCCCTTCTTTGAATGGAGAAGGCCATCCACGTGGTAGATCCAGATCTGAAGAAGTAGTGTGTTGTATCACGGTTCTTCTCTTCTAGATTTATCACTTCCTCCTGCTGTACTTCCCTCCTCTCCTCATGGTATTCTATGGATCTATCTTGTTGTAATGCCATCATGTTGTCCGCAAACATGAGTGGCTAAACACCTTAACTTGGGTTGGGAGTAGCCACCAAGGCTCTCCCAACATGTATATTGTCTCTTTCTTTTGAATATACATATTCTCATCAAGATTATCTCCATGCATCTATTTTAATGCTTCACTTGTATGATTAGCTACCATCTTGTGATGTTTGATTGTTGATATCTCGAGAGAGTAATATCACTTTTATCACGTGTCATGGAGTGGTACGAATGCACGAGAGTGTTGGAATGCTAAATCTTTAAACCATATATTTTGCTACAGAGGTTTTTAAGTTGTCATCTCAAGAGAGAGGCTTCTTTTATACTAGATCTATCCTCATCTCGATAGAGAGTGGAATAGACATTTTCTTGGTTGCTTGTAATATTTATATGAGTATGAAAGAGAGAGAGATAGTTTTACATGTTGGTGAGGTGCTTTAATTGGTGAACCCTGACCCGAGTTCTCCAACATATACTTGTTTACAGTTTGTTACCTTTTGTTTACTGTTCTTTTTCATGTGCCACTGTTCCTCAGGGAACATCTCTTTATCCCTGTTTGTTTGGAGTACAAGAGTGTTGATTCCACATTCTTAACATGACCAACCTTGTCCCTGTGTTTGACCCCGATCGCTACATCAGACCCCGTTTATCGTTACGGGGGCCTGAGAGTCGAGTTATCTCTTTAAAAGTCCGACTACTTTAATCCACTCCTTTTGGATGTGTGAATTAGGCCGGTCACTTATCTTGGTACTGATTTGATCATGTATATAACAATATTTAGCATGGTAATGCACATATGTATATGCTAACAAAAGTTATCATCAATGTACTATTTGGTACATATATCTGGTGGTGTTGTCTTCTTCAATTGTACTAAATTTTTGTGTGTATGAAACAATATTTTCTTTGATATAAGATATTTATATAAGTAACAATATCTATTTATGATATATGGAACATTTAATACCATTTCATTGTATTATATTTTTTTGGGTTTACAAATTCACTAGAATTGCATTGGATTTGTAATAGTCATTCTAGATCATCTTCATGTTATGTTATATACATGTATTATGCAAGTGTCTTTTTTTGACATCGTTAATAATTCTTTGATAAACATTTGAATTTTCCATTTCACCCTTACCCTCTCTATTTCCTACATTGATAAGAGGGTTAGGGTAAGAGAGGGTAAAGATATTTGTGGAATGGAAAATAACCGCACCTTTCCCAACAAAACTTAGTGGGTAAAGATAAGGACAAGCACTTACCCTCTCCATCGACAATCCTATTTGTAAGTATGTACTCCTTAGACTTGATCCAAAAAATGAAGCACATTAATGTATGGTTTTATATCTCACTTGATCTATGTGAACAAATTTTGATTGTCATCTCATATATAAGTCTTTTATACTTGAATTTACTTTAGGTAGGTACCAGGGAAGAGTCGGGTGGCAAGAGCCCCCACCTCGATTTAAAGAAGTTAACACACACAAAAGCATATATATATAAATATATATATATAAATATAAATATATATATATATATACATATATATATATACATATATATATATATATATATGTATATGCATATATATATTCGTGTATTCTATATGTCACACTTAAACTAAGAGTGATGGTCTTTCACTCGGTGGTGTATCTAGTGTGTTTTGAACCTTGGTCACAAGTTCAAATCTTGGTTAATAGAAGTTTGGACAATTTATTCTTTAAATCTTTATATGGTCGTACTTGTATAAAACTCATGTTGTATTAGTAACTAGAGTTAACTTTATACAATTTAAAGACAATTTCGTAGCACTCCCTCTATAATGTAGAAAATATAACTAAGTTTCTTATACAAAAAGTAAGACAAGCCTTATGAATACAGTGAAGAATATTAGTTTTTGTTATTAATCTAGTTATTTATTTTTCTATTAGTAGTAAGCATACAAACAACCCATTAATTTGGTAATTAATGTCCCTACAAGTAAGAAAGAATTTAGAGCAACCTTTTGTGTTTGTTTATACTTGGTAAGCCTTGCGTTTGATAATAAACTTTAAATATATCTAAAGTCATTCTTTATGTACATTTTTATGATTATAAAATATTAAATTTATGCTGTATTGGTGACTAAAGTTAAATTCTTACAAGTTAATAAAATTGGTACAACTATGCATATTATACAAAAAATTTGATCAAATCTCTATCTTTTATGATAAATTCTTATCAACATGAAAGTTGAGGATGGCTAAGAAATTTGAATAACAAACTATAAGAAACCGTAAGCTAAATATGAGTGCCTTAAAATAAAACTAAAGGGTAAAATAGGAGGTAGTTTCTCTCGATTAATATCAATGGATGAATATTTGATTAATGAATGTTTTATTTTTTGTTATTTTCTAACATGAAGTTGTGATAACAACCTTTTCAATATGTAATCTCACACAATTGTCAAGAAAAATTGAATGTATTCTTGTTGGAGAAATTGACTATTTGAAGGACATATGATATTCAACCATTACTTATGGATTCATTTTATACAATTTTCTTCATTGAATTGGGAAACTTGATTCTTAATACTAAAAATATGTATTAAAATTTTCAATGTATCATATTAATCAAAATAGTCAAGTATCAGTGGCAGAAAGAGAGAGATCCAAATGGTTGAAGAAACTACAGGAAATATAACACTCCATAATGCAGATGATGAATAGGTCCAAGCAGATACTTAATGTGATGATTATCACACAAGTTCTCTAGGGATGAAATCCCTAGGTTTTACCTAAACCAAATGTATGACAATCCCATCTGTAAGAGGAAAAATCTGATCATAGTATAATATTAGGATTAAATCCAAAGGACACCATATTTTAAAAGTAATTTGATCAAGGTAATCTCTCAAGAATTGGTATTTAACATAAAATGTGGTTTGGTTGATCATACTAAAGTTGAAGTAGTCAAATCATTGGAGGAAGTTGTATTTATCATATAAATATGGATTTCACCACCGCTACCTATCATTCACTCTTTCATTGTATCATAATAAGTATGAACAGACATATGTTGAGCCAAGTTAATCCCCCTTTTGGTGTTGGGATTCAAACAAGATAGATATTACTCTAACCCCGCAATCCGGTTACCTAGAGATAATTTACCTATTCCTCAGAAAACACCTAACCAAAGTTCTCATCAAGGGTCTAACATGAATCAAATACTTTTTTTGGATCTTAGGTTCAAATTTCTCTACAACTAATCTAATAAACATGAAAAATAGTTTTCCATATAAGGTTAGCAAGCAATACGACATTTTTATCCATAACATATGATGTTTGTACATACACAAAAGCAACAGAAAAGAGAAAAAAAGTTAGCAGGGCTACTCCCCACACCCTACTGAGAGGACTATTTTCTCATCACAACAGTAACAAGATTAACAATGGAAGAAGAGAAGAAAGCCATTTTCATAGTACACAAAAAAGGAGCAACCATGGTGTTTAAATGCACATATTCATGGTCAAGGATGATGGTGGTTGACACAACAACAATACCACTCCTTGATGCTTATTAGAGATGGTCTTGGGGCATTACCTTCCTTCTATTAGTTAGGATGGGTCTGCTACAAGGAAGGAGCAGCAGATAGATGAGGGCAAGGGATATCAACCGATGAAAATAAGCACTACATGAGTAGCCTTTTTTGGTCTAAAGCATGGATGCTTTGGAAAAGAGGAGTTGGAGGTATCATCCATTGAGGTAAATGGTTGATGAAAACTAGATGGATACTCAAAACTACTTTTGGAAACACTGGAGGAGGATCCATAAAATGGAGGCCATAGCCTTGGATTTATAGGAAGAGGACTAGGGTTTGGAACTCTTGCCAACCACCAATAGTTAAATATTGGTGCTATGGATGCCAAGGGATGGCTGAAGTAGGAAGATGAGGGTTCTCCTGACTCCCACAGTTCCCATTAAAACATAAACATGTAGAGGTTTTGTTGACATGCAAACATGTAGAAGCTTCTCCAGTTAAGGCATGTAGGACTTCATCAGAAGATGACATTAAGAGGCGACTGAAGGAATTCTATCATTAGACTTGTGCACTAGATTTCCATCAGAAGAAGACATCGATAGGCATCATATAGGAGTTTCTTCTTTTGACGAGTGCTAGAACTTCATCATTTACTTAGCAAAACTTTTCATTGGTAGTTGACCTGATGAAAAGGCAAACTCTAAGAGAACCAATGAGACATGAGTATAAGGTGAACCCACGAGAGGTGAAGATGGGGGTGGGGGTGTAGGGGAGGTGGCTATTGGTGTGTGAAGAATGTCCTATGCTGATGAAGCACCAATCAACAAAGATTATGAACCGACTAGCTAGACCACCATCTCCTGCGATGGTGCATAAGATATGAATCTGAAACTGTTGGGTTATGGAGGAGGTAGAGAAGCAGCGGAAACAAAAATTTTCTCCCCAAACCCGGAACAAAAGGAATCACGTCAACATCTATATAATAGGAAAGATGGTTTGTGAATCATACCTTGTCCCTAGGCTTGCTCGGCGACAATACCACGCGCCTTACGCGGTCTTCACCTCCGGTCTTGGACGGTGTTTGTACAGCTCCTGGTCGCACCGGGACTGACTCCTCCTCCTCCTACCAGACTGTCGGATGACAGTTGTCCTCCTGAGCGACAGTGTCCTCCCGCCTCTGAAGTAGTCCACACGGACCACCTGGAACTCCACTCTCCTTGTCCCACAAGGAAGTGGAAGGAGTCACACCCTCCTGTTGACGTACTAGTCACCAACACACTCTCCTGCTGTCAATTGCAACTGCAGTTGTCCTTCCCTTGCTGCACCTCCCTTTGCGGGAAGCACTTGCTCGGGCTCTCTCTCGGTTACCAAAACCAGAGAGAATGACAACTTTGCAGAGCAATCAACTTGCACTGAGTTGTACTCTGAGAAGCCCACAATACCCCTATATATAGGCGAGTCATGGGATAGGGTTCTCTGTGCCCGCCAATACGGGACTAAAGCAGGAGTAGAAGGGTTCGGGATTTTCCACAAAAAGCAACCATCTCGCAACTTGAACTGATCGGTTCACAAGTGAACCGGTCGGTTGGGGACCTGAACCGATCAGTTCACCACTGAACCGATCGTTTGGGACCCTTGAACCGATCGGTTCACTCATGAACCGGTCGGTTGGGGTTCCAGGTTGGTTCCCGATTGACTTTCCTTGTTTCTTTCCCAATTGGTATCGAATACCAATATTATTCCCAATCGAATTGGGCAATTTGAAACGAAAGGAAAATTCTCACCAATCCTACTTTCCCAAGTTGCTCGATTGCACCAGTTGAACCGATCGGTTAAACACTTGAACCGGTCGTTTCACTCTGTGCATGAGCCGATCGGTTCAACAATTGAGCCGACCGGTTCAACAACCTCAGCCGACCGGTTCATCACATGAATCGATCGGTTGGGAATGCAGATTGTGTAGAATCAGTCAAATGCGATTTCAATCAATCCGATACTCCAATCAATGCGTCCAACACCTTGAACATTATGATATTGAGCTATCGATTGATTGAGTGTTTAATTGAACTACTAAACTCCTTTAGTAATCAATCTAAACATTGCTTGTGGACAAAACTCCTCTTCCAGGTTAAATCCTATGTGTGTGACCCTGCAGGTCCATTTCACGTTGGCAGTGAAAGTCCATAACACTTATGACTTCACAAGCAAAGAGCGGTGCCTAGTCACACATCATTGCTACCCAAGTGAAAGTAGAAAGTTGGAGAACAACTTTCATCCTACAATCCGTGAATGGTGTTACAATGAATGTATAATTCCTTTGTCACTGATATCCAGAATGAACTCGAGGCATGGAACAGTCATCATGTCAATGTTCATTCTTTTCCTTGATCTCAGAGTAGACCGAGTGAGATGTGTATGACATCAATATCACATATTAATTCACACGTGCATGCGCATGCCTTTCTCAATCCTACTCATCAAGTGGCCAAGGATATCAAACTCCCTTAGGAGGGACAAATCCCATATCTATCACTCACCCCTCAAAAGCCCCATGTGTCAAAGCCACCCAATCATCACCTTTATAACAATCCATGTTTCAGGACTGCGTTTGATGATGTCAAAGTGTACCCAATGACATGTGTTGAGTGTAGTGATTTCAGGTCTAAGAATCACACTCACCACCATCACTGTGAGAGCTGACTGTGACTACCATGTCATGGTTCCATGTGTCACTCTCACGGTGCGTCTGTCCGGTACCTTGTTCTCTAACAAGTACCTATGTGCTTGGTTTGATATCACCATATCATGACTAATGAGATTATGTCATCAACCAACACACAATCTAGTCTTTAGTGTTATTGATGTCTATGGTTATTTCCACAATAACAACCGACTAGGGACTAAACAAGAAAGAATACTCTTAGCATCTGTATGATCTCATCGTTTAGGTCCTCAACCCAAAAGCATACGTCATTGAGTAAAACAATCTTTAGACATCTATCATGTTACACCATCATCTCAGAAACAGTTTAAACATATAGATTGGAAATTGCCTTTATTATTATTCAAATCATTTACAAAGTATCCCATTACAATCATCATATGACTTGATCTATGGGCATACATACCAACAGAAACTTGTCATGAAAATTAAGGATTTAGATTTCAATCCTATAATCAAAATAAAATTGAGAAAAACTAAGTGTAAGATAGTTCCAAAGTAAAAAAGGGACATGCAAGTAAAATTAAGATGAAAATACAACTAAAACTAGGATAAATATGAATTCACAATACTCTACCAGGACAACTCATTCATGAATATTGATAATCAACACATTCATCAATCGAGATGTAGATGAGGTTATATTATCTTCATCAGAAACTAATTGTCACAGAACTAATCTTACCTGAATCCCAATCCTACTGCCTCGATAGTGGTAGAGGGATTGAAGCACCCATCCTTGTTTGGCTTGATTTACACAAAAGAAAATAACATCTCTTTTTATTGAAAATGAACCATAAAATTTTTAACATGGCCTTTGGGCAACAAGATAGCAACTTAGAAGGATAGGGAAACTAACTACAACAAAACTTGCTACAACCCGATTACATATTGTGGTCCCATGTTTGTGGATTTATTGGTGTCATTTCAAATCTTCTAGCAGAGTGCAACATATAAAGGGCCATGAGTTGAGTCTATTATTTTCATAAATAAAAAACCATGACCCAACGTCAATGCATAAACATCGAGTACAATTACAAAAAGCATGAAACAATATATGTATATTCAAAATAAAATAACCACTTGACATGTTTATACAAATAAGATATTAACAAGGAGATAAACTTTCAAGTGATCAACAAGTACACGTTTCTAGAAACAAAACAAACACAATATAGTATGTAACAAGAGTCAATCATTTCACATAATGAGAGTGGGTGAAAAGACTAACAAGGAGACACTTAATCCTAAGGGAAAGGTCAAGGGCCACTTAACCCTAAGGGAATGGAAAAAGGTCTCCACTTGACTCCTAGAAACAAAAGGGGAAAGGCTCAAGATGAAACAATAGCAAGGAAATGGAGGGAGTATGTTGAAAGTCCAAATAACTGAATAAAGGAACGATCGTTATACATTCATAAATTCTAAACTCTACTCATAGGGAATGAGAGACCTCCACCATGTATGAAGCTAAGTGTTTTTATTTATATATACGTAATCATACACTACATCACAACACCCGATGTCACGAAGTTAGTGTATATGCACATTTCAACAAGATCTTATATTACATGTTCCAAGACAAAGGAGGGACCAAGGTACATGGTCAAGACCTTGAAGAGGGAGGACAACTAGTAAATATAATGGAGAAGAGGCGCACTATAGTAGCTACGCCGTGTCTATTTGGTGGCCATGATTTTGAGAGAAAACATGAGAGGAAGAGGCCATCTCACTACAACAACATGCTGCTAACACAATCTTGATGGAAAATGTAAGAGAGGGGGTCGAGGAAGCAATCTGAGTTGTTGGTTGTGTGTGTGGACATAGACAGTAGGGCGTATATATATAAGTAGGGGAAAGAAGTGGTGGTAAAACTTCCTTTATAATTTAATTTCATCTTGTGTTAAAAGAAACTTATAATCACTTGGTTTGTCCATTGAAATAAAATTTTGGTCAAGACAAATGTTCTACAATGTAACTAATCCTTTACCTAAACATATTTTTAATATAACAAAATATCTCCACCATAATAGAAGTCTTATATCTCCTTACATAATTTCTTGATGTAATTATTATATAAAAACTCCTTACCATCTTGTACGTGATGTCTATCACCAACTTATTACTAAGTTCAATTGATGCCTTTAAAATAAGCATTGTGCACCAGATCTTCCTTATTACGATTTTAAATTGACTTTTTCAAAATATTGTAAACCTAAACAAAATCATAACTTTCAATCATATGGATGTTGACCAGATATTCCTTATTATCTAAAAGTCCATCTCTCTCTTCATATGTTGTGAATAAAAGTCATTAAAATAGAAAGTTTTGGAGGTCAAAATAATTCCTCTAACAAGATATATGCTAGAAATCCATATTTAACATTAAGATTCGCCAAATCATCAAAAGGTATTTCTATAACCATTATCAACTTTCAAAATATATTTTTGTCTACCAAAGTCACACTCATCCTTAGATAAAATAACACAATACTTCAATAAGACCTTATTTCTCATGAACACTTTAAAACGTATTTCAAATCACATCATCCGTTAAACATGATTTCAAATACTATCTATCAACCATATCTCAAAAATCGTTAATCCATAGTTTCTCCAAAATTTATCAAAAATCAAGATTGCAATCAAAAGGTTCTATTTAAAATTTCACATTATTCGAACAAAGGAATCCTAAGATATAAAATTTTATTGCTTCACTGAAATAAAATAAATGACTTGAATCATTAAATTTACTTCCACACTAACAACTCTTCCACCAAATTTTATCGAAAAATAAAATCTTTTAGCCATTTAACTAAAATATCTTACAAATGTATCATTTTTGACCCATATGAATTTATTATTTTTCAAACAACCTCCGGAAATTCTCAAATCTTTACCATAGCTCCAATACATGATTACAAGCTTCATATCTAACTTCTGAGTCATTCAGATACACTAAAATCTCAAAGTAATAACACGATTCAAGATTGCCTCCTAATCACTCATAGACTACATCATCACATATTTCTTCCTCATACTTTGGTCCACATATATGTATTATTCTTGGAATACCTAAAGTTGTTCATCATCGAGGGCCTAGATCCTATAAGTAGGAGAAACCTCATACACATATGTTGGACTATAGAATCTTGAAAACCAAGTTTGTCACATTAATACTGCTAATTGAAACACAACTTTGCAACATTTTTTTGTTGCTACTCATGAGGAGTTAAGTCCCTCTATTTCGTATTGAGAGACACATACCCACGATTCTCAAGAAAGTTGGGCTGGGAAACACAGAGTAGTAGTGGGAAGATGAAGGCTAGTTCATATATTACTCAAAACCAAACAGGCATACCTTCTTGCGAGCTAGGAGTGTATTGATAAGAGAGATCAACTAATAACGGGCTGATGCAATATAATCGTAGATATCTGAAAGTATTACACGAATAAGCTTTCGAGATTGATTGAGCTAAAGTCGATGAGTGGGTCCGCTACGAATCCTCTATCTCTTCTGGCTGTCATTTCAGATATTATTGCTAAATTATTCAGATATGTGATATGGGAGAACTCTTCTAGGGTTTAGAATGTCCTTGTAGAGTTCATATGTATTATTCATTATTGTACAAGGTACATAAAAAGTACCAATTGTTGATGGTTATAATGCTACTCATCACTACTCGTTTGAGTAGCTTCTAATAAAGGTTACCTTTGTACATAAAAAAGAGGCTTCTCCTCCTTATCACCAGTAACAGATCAAATTCTCTTAAAAGTTGCATCCTCATGCAGATTAGTCAAGAGGAAATCAATAATCTAAAATTCTCTTTGGAAAACAATACCTCAAACATCATAACTTGGAAATGGGGCAACACATTTTCGGTTAAACAAACCTACACCTACCTTTCCTACAGAGGTTTTGCCCCTCCCACCACAAAAATTTGGAAACAGAAATGACCCCAAAAATATAAAACATTCCTATGGCTTTTACTAAATAACAAGTTGCTCATAGGAGAAAACCTTACAAAAAAGGGCTTCATTGGTGCTTTCAGATGCTCACTATGCGAAAAGAGTTTTGACTCAGTTGATCACATCTTCTTCAAGTGTATCATTTCTCAAAACATCTTCTCACACTACACACGAAACTGCATTCCTGAACTCAAGGAAACAACTTTCCCATCACAAATCACACCAAATAGACACTACAAAAACTTTAAGAGTATGCGATATTTTCACCACCATCAGTTGGAATCTCTGGAAAGAAAGAAACAACAGAATCTTCAACAACAACAAAAAATTGAGACAAAATATTATATCACAAATAGATACAGATCTTCACATTCTAACAAAATGCAGATAACCATGTTGAAGGAGGACATGACGAATCTGATGAAGGTGAATCCGAAGCAAAGTTTTTGTGCGACCTCAAAGCTATGGTTGATGATGAAACAGGAGTCCAACAACAACTTTGATTTCACTTATCGGGAAGATGCTTTTTTCAACAAAATTGGGTTTATCCTCTTATTTTCTTCTAGAGGCATGTTTAAGGGGTGCCTCCCCCACTTCATCAAAACATTACTTTTATCTCCACTAGGCACAAACGTTAAAATTTTCTTTCAGTTTATGTTATTTTCAACATATTGTACGGAACTCACATAAGCAGGTGTTTGCTTGCTTCGATGTGTTTTAAATATATGCCATGACTTTTCCTTAAAAAAAAAAAGAGGCTTACCTTATAACTGATGCAAGTTAACTTGATTCACATATAGGAAATCATTTAATGTGCATATATCTCCCCTCTAAGGTTAAAGTTCTAGCTCGGACCCCGATATGTACTCACTTAAGGATACGTGACGTGGGACTATATCAGTTCCCCTTTCTACACTTGCATTATCATACATTCCTGCTGCTACTCATAGAGTTATTTCTGGCCTAGTTCTAGCACATCCTCGTTCTGTGAATGAGGCTGACACTGTGTAGAATCGAGTTCAATATAACTACCAGGGACAATGCATTATACATACGCGGCACTGCTGGTTTGTGACAAGTCAGAAAGATAGACGAGTGGGGGAGCTAGAAAATGTGTGTTGGGGGGCGGCACCATTAGTGTAAAGTTAATTGGATGGACATATCGGGTAAGGCACCATTTGTATTTCTCCTCTAGTGCTTAAGGTCAGGTTCTGTTAATTAGTGTAGGTTTCCTAGACTTGGGTAGATCAGATGCTCCCCAGGCTAGCATGTGGCAGACACATGTATCAGCAGTGAAGATGATCATGATGGTGGTAGAATATCTAACGACCACTTGTATATTCATCCCTGCAGACATGCCAACACGTATACGGAAGGATGGAGTAGAAGGGATCAATTTCTCTGTTGCAGGCGTGTTACAATTAATCGAGACGGTAGAAATACCAAATTAATTTTTTTAAGGGGGCGTTTTATGGTAGATGAATGGTCAAGATTTCCTGCAACAGGATGTGGAACAGGTTCTCGTCACAGCAGATTTGGACTGGGATTAGAAGTGGATGATCATGGTGATAAGAACCAAGGCTTTTGAGGTTTGGTCTAGTTTAGGTGGAAGATTTTAAATGCGGCATTTCTACATTGTTGTTTCTGTATTCTGTGCGTGGTCTTTACAATTACTTGTATTCGTCTGGTTTCAGTGATAAAAAGTGTGATTCAGACGCTTACCAATTTTGACTGAATTTGAAAATGTCAAATGGTTTGCAACCTGCAAGGGCGTCTGCTAGAGCGAGTACGAGTGAGTGAACTACCTCGTCTACATTATTTACGTATAAAGTCGCAAAACTTCAAAAGTCAGTCCCCGAACGCAGAGAAAAATTGCGTTCCGTTCTTTTCGAGGTGTGCCATGTGCATGTGGTTTGAGGAGACACCCTGGTACTACACTTACGAACAATGAGATACAGATCATACAGGACTACACAATAATTTAATTCTTCTTTAGGATGCGAGGACGCAACATAAATTTTGATTTTGTGGACCGACACAGGCTGTCTAGAAGAACACGCATCCGATTCAATATATGTCGTTTTCGCAATTCATTTATTAGAGCATCTTGAATCGGGAAGCACAACGGGTAATCTAGTCCAAAATTCCCCAAACCACGGAGTATAGCCAATTCAGCACAGAACAGATCATGAGTCTCGAGATAGAGCAAGACTTTTGGATCATTCATCAACTCTCTAATGTGCGTTTGGACGTACATCCTTCAGGTGTGAACAACGACATTCCACATGGGAGTTGGGGCATAGCAGAGGAGAATGACATTCCACATGGGTGTTGGGGGTATAGCAGAGGGCGAATTTAAAGCAGCATAATGGATGTCCACGGTAAGTCTGACTTGTCCCTCACGGCAAGAAGGGCCACCTCAATCTGAACCAAGCTCCTTCCAACTCTCCGATTGAGTTTTTACTTTCTTTCACAGTGTTTCTGCATCTTTCGGCCTTTTTTTTTTAAAAGTAACGGCGAGCTTAATTATTCATTCAGTGCTCCGGAACATGCCAAATACTGAAATCTACATTAACATTCATGTTCAGTCTGGGTGGCTTGAACAAATCAAATTGGAAATCTATATTAGCTGATAGGGAGTGTTTTGCAAGGGCGTCTGACACGGTGTTCAGATAGCGAGGGACGAATTGGAGCATGATATTAGTGCAATCCTCCTGGGTCTCCAAAGAGCCTTTAACCTTGGAGGTGGTGGCTGACTGTTCTTCAACAAGTTTATAGCATTCCGAGCATCATATAAGATGCAAACATGGTTAAGACCCTTCTTCCTGCAGAGACTACCGTTAGCAATGGCTTGCACCTCTGCTTCAAGTGCCGACCGTGCAAGGCTCATAGATCCAACACATAGAATGTTAGAACCCGAGTTGGAGACCAGGTGAATCCCATTGACATTCTTCCCAGAGTTGGAGAAGAAAGCAACGCCTGTGAAGACGAAGAAGTCCGAGTTGGGTCTTTGGTTATGGTGGTCCGAGCTTGTTTGATTGTCATGGACTTGGGTGCCTTGCGACATAGAGATAGTGTGTGCCCTTTCCTTAATGAAAGCGATGCAAGCTTCAACATGCACTAGGTCGTTTCATGCATGTGACGTGGAATATTATCGCACTAACAAACTCACTTGAAGTTGAAATCTTCGAACTTTTATCAAAACCTCGTGCAATAATACCACCCGTAAGTGGACAAGTCTTATCGCAGTATAGTTAATGATCGAATCCCAAAGGACAACATTTTTAAGAATCTTTGTCAGTCGAATCTAGCACAAATAAAACTAATATTTAAAACGATTGATTGGTTTGTGGTTGATTAAACTAATTGTAAGAAAGTAAAAGAGCATAATTAAAGTTGGATCTAGATTAATGATATAGAATCGCTGGGATGGTCTCGAGTTTCACCACCACTACTCATGCAAACACTTCCAAACATCAAACATTCATGCAAGATATAACTATCCAAATAGAGCTGCTGCAAAATCCCACATACGGACGTTAGGTTTGCGTAACCATCACCTTAGGTATCAAATGTCTCATCACCATCCAAATCACATACTTACAGCTCTGCAGATACAACATCCAATTGAGGCTGTGGCCCTCCCTAAGGGATGTTTAGGCCACAGAAGTGTCACCGTAGGATAGATGGCTCGTCCACTCACGGTTCATACACTTACGACCCCAAATAATCCTATCAGAAGTTCTCATCAAGGAGTCATCCGTGCTAATCGACAAGCAAGCATGTGATTAATCTACAATCAAATATCGATGATTAACAAAGAAGATACAAAATTCAACTAAGACTGTGGCCCTCCCTAAGGGATGTTTAGGCCACAGAAGCGTCAACGTAGGCTAGATGGCTCATCCTCTAACAGATCATACACTTATGACCTCAAGGAATCCCATTCTATTTCTAGTTTGGGAGTCAACCTCATTAATCGTCATTCTAAATGAAAAGATATGAAAGCATGGGCAGCAAGGCTAGTCCCCGCACCCCAGTGAAAATGGACTACTCGCTCATGATGCGAGAAATAAGAAGAATAAGAGAGAGGAAAGATTCCGCCATGAGCATGATGTAGAACATAGGGTAAAACATGATGGAAGCAAGCAGATAACCAATCTATAAGCATTAACGATTAACAATAAAATGAAAAGTTATATACATTACCTTGGAATGCTAAATGAAAAGACATGAAAGCATGGGCAACATGGCTAGTCCCCGCACCCCAGTGAAAAGGGACTACTCGCTCATGATGCGAGAAACAAGAAGAATAAGAGAGAGGAAAGATTCTTCCATGAGCATAATGTAGAAGATAGTCGCAGCTCAGTGAAGATGATGCGGTCCTCTACGTCGTGTCAGGGAAGATCTGGGTGAGGAGGAAGAACCACCAAGGCAGACCAGGCAGATCTTCTTCTCCACCTTCTTTCTCTTCTTGGCCTTCTTGCTCACAGTGAGAGGAGCAGGTGAGATGATGATGGCGTGGATGAAGGAGTTGGATCAACCCTTATACTTGGGCAGCCTGTCGGCGTCCCAAATCCGATGCCAAAATGAGGACCCTTACAGTTCTATTTATAGGCTCAGGTTGGGTCCTCACATTTTTATTGTGAACTCCTTCCAAATAGTTTGGAGTCTAAACAGTTTAGAGGTCCCTCCAACTGATCTTCATCCAAATGGTCTTGGAGACCGTTTGATGGCCAAACGGTCTTGTGTCTTTGTCCAAACGGTCTTGGCAAACGATCTTGCTCTTAATCGGTCTTCACCTAAGTGTCACTGATGGGATCTGATCGGTCTTGACTCCAAATGGTCTTGGAGACCGATGAGGCTTGTATGGTCTTGCTGACATCCAAACGATCTTGGCTTCTATCAGTTTGTTACATCCAAACGGTCTTGGAGACCGATTGGTTTTATGCCCCAAACGGTTTGGGTCTTTGGCGTTCTTCTCCTCCAAAAGGTCTCGCGGTCGTGCGCCGCCAAATGGTCTTGAGGATCGTCATCTCCCAAACGGTCTTCAGCGTCCAGATGGTTTGGAGATGCAAATGATCTTGAAGACCGATGGGTTCCAATCAGTCTTGAGACCAAATAGTCTTGGCCCCAATTAATCTTCGTTCAAACGGTCTTCGTCGTCCAAACAGTTTTGGGGACCGTTTGGGCAGGTGGTAGGTGGAGGACCGTGTGAGTGAATGGATAACACCAAGAGGTCAAAACCGAATGGGTAGACTGCTAGGGCAAATTGTTTGGTACAGAACGATTGATCAAGACCGAATAGGCAAAACCGTTTGGTCAAGACCAAGGTTGAGATGATCTTGAGTGAATTCCATATGATGGTTGAACCTCATCAAGACCTGCACAAAATCAATATAAATCTAGTTAATAATCTTGATAATTGAGTCAGTTGAGGAATCTTGCCTTTTGTGAGATTTAGGAGATGAAATCAAAAGTATTGAAATGAATTGGTCCCAAAAAGGTGACTGAAAATCATGATGAATATGGATTCATCAGAATACCCCAAACTTAAATGTTGCTCATCCTCGAGTAATACAAAATCTGAAACAGTTGCCAACTGAATACTTTCAAATAGTGTGATTGCTTCCTCTTCACATCATGATTGCTTCTCTCTGCTCAATATGACTGAGCATCTCTACTTCCTGAGACCACTAAACACATCTTACCATATTTCGTTCCTGGATTTGTTTTCCAACATCACTTCCTCCTCACTTTTTCCAATAACAAGTATGTCAAAGAGTTTTTTAAGAGTCCAGAGATACCCGCAGTTAAACAAGTGTGCATATGATCTGACACTGGTGTTTTTTAGGATAGCGGAGGCATTCATTGTGCCTTTTAGGTAGAAAAGGGAGTGAAGGGTGGTGTGGAAGGAAGAATTAAATCTCTGCTCTATTCGACTCGAGATTTTTATTATATTATTTGCAATTTCATTGATTGCATTTTTTGTGCGAATCTCTCCTCTATTCGACTCAAGATTGCATTTCTTTTTGTGTACGCTTTGACATCTTTTCTTTGTGGTACACCCCTATTTATTAGCGAGGGGTATGGAAGAAGCGGATATAGAAAAGGGTGGTGTGGCACCCCGAACTTAGGGTTTGACACTATTTTGGTTATTTTTTTTATGGACAGAAGGGTACGAAGATGATAGAATAAGTATAGAAGAGAGTTCATATCAGAATGCCACTTGATTTAAAATTCAGTGCACCAGGTTGTTCTCTTTATTGTACTCTGCTCTAATAATGACTTGATGAGGATCCGGTGGAGATTCCATGTTATTGTTCCACTAGCCAGTTAGGAAGCACGACGTGTTTGATCCCTATTAGTTCGACAGACACTTGCCATTTTTTTCATAAAGATCATGATGTTAGGATTCATAAGCTTCACATGATGATTTCAATCAAAAGGCTAGTTTCAAAAGGTAGTCCTCTTGAGGATTTGCTTTGAATAAGGAGGGTGTAAAAGCTTCAAAACTTTATCAAGTATCTGTTTAAATTCTTTGAAAAACTTTTAAAATTTTGGTCAAAAATGCAACGATGAAATCTTTAAGTCTGAAAAGGATGGGTGTAGGTGGAAAGTGAATTATGTACCACCCACCCTCCACCCCGAACTTAGAAATTTGCTCATCTTGAGCAAACTCTAAATCCGAGATGGAGGGGAAAATATATGCCGGCTGGGCCACGAAATGTGGTTGCGTTCCAATCAGTGTGAGTCCTTCATCTAAAAATTTCAAGAATGAAAACCAATCAAAACTAAAGATAGCATCTCACGATGTGATTTTTATTTTAGTGCGAAATTATCTAAAAGGTAGAAACAAAATTAGAGAAACATTCTAATTTGAAATTAAAAGTAAAAACAAATTTATTGATCATGTTGCCTCCCGACAAGTGCCTTTATTTTATGTCGATGGCTCGATGTGATTCCTTCAACTTTCTTGTAGATATGTTGGTTTGGAAAGTTTTATCGATTCTTCAGTGCTAGTATCTGCTGGAATGAAGTATCTCTTCACGCGTTGGCCATTTGCCACAAAATAGCCTGACATTTCACTCCAGAAGGAGAAAGCACCATGTGGGTAGATATTCTTGACAATGTAAGGTCTAGTCCAGCGAGAGCGGAGTTTCCCTGGGAATAACCTCAGTCTTGATTCGAACAGAAGAACTTGGTCTCCTATTTGTATGTCCTTTCTTTTCAGATGACCATCATGCCAAAGTTTCATACGTTCTTTATAGATTCATACATTCTCATAAGCTGTCATTCAGAGTTCTTCCAACTCTTGGAGTTGTAGAGTCATGGCTTGGCCTGCTTCCTTCATATCAAAATTTAGTTGTTTAATTACCCACCATGCTTTGTGTTCCAGTTCTATAGGCAGGTGGCATGACTTTCCATAGATTAACCGAAATGGTGTAGTGCCAAGGGGAGTCTTAAAAGCAGTTCGGTAAGCCCACAATGCATCATTGATTTTTACTAACCAATCTTTTCGATTGCGGCCTACTATTTTTTTTCCAAAATAGCCTTGAGTGGACGGTTAGAAACCTCTACCTGTTCACTTGTTTGTGGATGGTAGGGCGAGGCTACCTTGTGAGTTACACCATATTTTCTCAGTAATGTTTCAAAGCTTATTTCAAGAAAATGAGAACCTCCGTCAGATATCACAGTTCGTGGGACACCGAATCGGGGAAGATAATATCTTTGAATAATTTGATGACAAGTTTCAAATTACTAGTGACGGTTGGTATGGCTTCAACCCATTTTGAGACGTAATCCACCACCACTAGGATGTAGGAAAATCCATTCGAAGATGGGAATGGACCCATGTAGTCCACACCCCAAACATCAAATATCTCAACTTCTTGCCACAACTTTAATGGAATCTCATCTCTCTTTGTTAAGTTACATGGTCTTTGACATTTGTCACATGATAGAACAAATTTGTAGGAATCTTTGGATATGGTTGGCCAAAAGAATCCGCATTGCAAAACTTTTAAGGAAGTTTTCTTAGAACTCATATGGCCTCCAACTGGGCCTGAGTGACATTGCTCTAGAATAAGTTGAGCTTCTTCCTCAATGACACATTGTCTGTATACACCATCAACACAGAGCTTGAAGAGGTACGACTCATCCTAGTGATACTGCTTCACATCATGCATGAATTTCTTCAACGCATTTCCGGTGCATTCAGGGTGGATAATTCCAGCGGCCAGGTAGTTCACATAGTCTGTGTACCAAGGGATAGCTTCTGAAACTTTCATAATTTGTTCGTCCGGAAGAGAATTGTTGATGGGGATCTTCTCAGTTTCCAGGGCATGGATACGAGTGAGGTGATCTGCCATGACATTCTCTGTACCTTTCTTGTCTCTTATCTCCAGACCGAATTCTTGTAAGAGGAGGATCCATCTTATTAACCTGGGTTTTGCATCTTTCTTTGCTAGGAGGTAACAAATAGCATCATGATCCTTGTAGACAATGACTTTTGAACCAATTAGATAGGATCTGAACTTGTCAAAGGCATGCACGACTGCCAGGAGTTCTTTCTCAGTAGTCGCATAGTTTCTCTGAGCTTCATTGAGGGTCTTTGATGCATAGTAGATCACATAATGTTTCTTTTCTATACATTGGCCGAAGACATCACCCACATCATAATCACTGGTATCACACATAATTTCAAATGGGTGGTCCCAATCGAGAGCTTTGATGATGGGTGTTGTTGTAAGGGCATGCTTTATTTTGTTGAAACTTCTAACACATTCTTCGTCAAAATTGAATTCAACATCCTTTAGCAACAAATTCTTTTTTGGCTTGGTTATCTTTGATAAGTCCTTTATAAACCATATGTAGAAGCCTGCATGACCTAGGAATGCATGAACCTCCTTTACATTTGTTGGGATAGAGAGCTTGGAAATTACTTCGATCTTTGCCTTGTCTACTTCAATTCCTCAGTTACTGACATTATGGCCGAGGACAATGCCTTCCTTTACCATAAAGTGACACTTCTCTCAATTTAACACGAGATGTGCTTCTTAAAACCGTTTGAGGATGAGGGAAAGGTGTTTTAGGCATGAGTCGAATGAATCTCCGTACACAAAAAAAAATCATCCATAAAAACTTCCATAATAGTTTCAATGAGACCAGCAAATATAGTTGCCATGCAACGTTGGAAAGTTACAGGTGCATTACAGAGGCCGAACGACATCCTTCTAAATGCAATTGTTCCAAATGGGTAGGTAAAAGTAGTTTTCTCTTGGTCATCTAGATATATGAGCATTTGATAGAATTTAGAGTAACCATCGAGATAGCAAAAATATTCTTGGTGAGCCAATCTTTCTAAGACTTGATCAAGAAAAGGCATTGGGAAATGGTCCTTCCAAGTCGCCTTATTTAACTTCTGGTAATCAATACACATCCTCCACCCTGTGACTGTTCGAGTGGGGATGAGTTCATTATTTTTATTTCGTATCACAGTAGTTCCACCTTTTTTTAGGACCACATGCACATGACTTACCCATGGTGAGTCCAATATCAGATAGATTATTCCAGCAGTGAGTAGTTTAATGAATTTACAACAGACTACTTCCTTCATATTTGGATTCAATTTCCATTGATGTTCAACAGTCTGCTTGTGATCTTCTATCATGGGGATTTTGTACATGCACAATGCTTGACTAACCCCGGTGAGGTCACTCATCTTGTAGCCAATTGCTTTTCTTCTTTCCTTCAATTCCTTCAAAAGTTTATCTTCTTGTTCCGCCGTTAGATCTGAATTTATGATGACTGGGTAGACTTTGAGGTCATCTAGAAATGCGTGCTTCAATCCTTCGGGTAGTGGCTTCATTTCAGGAGCTTGTGGCTTTTCACATGCTTCTTCAGTAACATCCACTGCTTTTAGTTCCTCAATCTTGGCTTCAAGATCTTCTTTAGCGGTATCGAGATGGAAAACACAACTTTTCACTTGTTCATCATCTGAAATTTCTGCATTCAGATTAGTAAGGGTCATCCCTAAAGGATCTTCTTGATCGTAATCATCTTGCGTGAGGAGTGACATCTGCTCTACGCACTCAATCAAGTAGACTTCTTCTTGCATGCTTGGTCTTCGCATGCTTTCAAAAATGTTGAATTTGAGAGTTTCTTTGCCTAATCTAAGAAGCAAAGTTCCTGCTTCGACGTCGATTAGAGCTCTAATGGTGGTAAGCAAAGGACATCCAAAGATGAGATGGTATCTAGTGTCTTCCTTTATGCCCATGATGACAAAGTCACACGAAACATAAGAATATTTTCGTACCTTGACAGGGACACCCTCAATGATTCCTAAGGGTAGAGTCACAGTGTTATCTGCAAGTTGTATGGTCATGCCAGTCGGGGGAAGTTCAAAAAACCCTAGCCTTTTGCAAAGGCTAAGTGGCATGATGGAAATGCTAGCACCAAGATCGGTCAATCCTTTCTTACAGGAAGAATCACCGATATGGCAAGAAATCCCAAAAGATCCTGGATCTTTCTGCTTCTTGGGCAACTTGCTCAGGATGATATCTGAAGTAGTCGTCGCCAACTTGACTATCTCGTGCTCTTCAATTATGTATTTCCTTGTCAGAAGTGATTTCAGATATTTTTCCAGGCTGGTATTTCAGCCAGTACATCCAAGAAAGGTATATCAACATGAAGCTTCTTCATAGCTTCCTTAAATTTATTGAAACAAATGTCGAGCCCGGTTTGTTTCAAACGAGCTGGGAAAGGTGGATGAGGCTTGTATACTGGTACCTCCAGCCCTGGTGTTTCAGGTTCTTTAGATCTTTGCTCGACTATCTTATCAGTAATCACTGGTTCTTTCGGTTGGGATTCAGGTGTTGTTGAGTCTTAGACAATCGCAGGTTCATCCTCATCTGTAATAACCACGGGTGGCTTGATAGGAGGATCAGAATAGTCTTTTTCAGACCTGGTGGTGACAACTTTTAGTTGTTTGGGATGCTTAGGATTGTTTTCTGGTTGGCCAGAAAAGGCTCCAGCAGGTGGCTTTATGCTAGTTGCAAGTTGAGCTAGTTGAGATTCAATAACCTTCTACTGGACTTGCTGATTAGGTATCATAGTTTGTTGTGTTTGCAACATCTTTTCAATGGCCGTTAGCTTGTCATCAGGAGAGATGGGATCTTGTTGTCCTTGTTGTTGATAAGGAACTTGGTTAAGATTATGGTATTGAGAGTTGTTCTGGTACTGGTTGTAGTTCCTATTCTAAAAGTTTCCCCTAAAGTTCCCTTGATTTCCAAAGTTTTGCTGTTGGTTATACTCAAATCCTAGTGGGCCTATTTTGCTGATTAGTCGAACCAAGTTGTCGTGAGTTTTCTACTCCTGAAGGATTTCCATATTGAAAACCCGGATGGTTTCTATTCTGATTTGAATTGTAATATCCTTGACCAGGAATGGTGTTGATAGCATTCCGATTTTCCATTTGACCGCTATCTCCTTTCTCATAGGCGTTGCTTAGAACAACATCGTAGAGAAGATTGCATGTTAAATTGGAATGATCAGTACCTTTACATGTTTCATAAAATAGTGAAGCAGACTTGATCTGTTCTTGTTGTTGAGGGGGTGAACGTCCTCTTCCAATTGCAGCAATGGATGTTTCGATATGGTCTTTCTTGGCCACTAAGAGCTTGAGAGTTTCAATGATAGACTTATATTCTAAGATAGCTTCAGCCATAGCTACCTTCAACACACCTTTACCTATATATCTTCCCCAATTAGCTTGATTTTCAACTCCAAGGATGAAAAGGGACTACTCGCTCATGATGCGAGAAACAAGAAGAATAAGAGAGAGGAAAGATTCTTCCATGAGCATAATGTAGAAGATAGTCGCAGCTCAGTGAAGATGATGCGGTCCTCTACGTCGTGTCAGGGAAGATCTGGGTGAGGAGGAAGAACCACCAAGGCAGACCAGGCAGATCTTCTTCTCCACCTTCTTTCTCTTCTTGGCCTTCTTGCTCACAGTGAGAGGAGCAGGTGAGATGATGATGGCGTGGATGAAGGAGTTGGATCAACCCTTATACTTGGGCAGCCTGTCGGCGTCCCAAATCCGATGCCAAAATGAGGACCCTTACAGTTCTATTTATAGGCTCAGGTTGGGTCCTCACATTTTTATTGTGAACTCCTTCCAAATAGTTTGGAGTCTAAACAGTTTAGAGGTCCCTCCAACTGATCTTCATCCAAATGGTCTTGGAGACCGTTTGATGGCCAAACGGTCTTGTGTCTTTGTCCAAACGGTCTTGGCAAACGATCTTGCTCTTAATCGGTCTTCACCTAAGTGTCACTGATGGGATCTGATCGGTCTTGACTCCAAATGGTCTTGGAGACCGATGAGGCTTGTATGGTCTTGCTGACATCCAAACGATCTTGGCTTCTATCAGTTTGTTACATCCAAACGGTCTTGGAGAACGATTGGTTTTATGCCCCAAACGGTTTGGGTCTTTGGCGTTCTTCTCCTCCAAAAGGTCTCGCGGTCGTGCGCCGCCAAATGGTCTTGAGGATCGTCATCTCCCAAACGGTCTTCAGCGTCCAGATGGTTTGGAGATGCAAATGATCTTGAAGACCGATGGGTTCCAATCAGTCTTGAGACCAAATAGTCTTGGCCCCAATTAATCTTCGTTCAAACGGTCTTCGTCGTCCAAACAGTTTTGGGGACCGTTTGGGCAGGTGGTAGGTGGAGGACCGTGTGAGTGAATGGATAACACCAAGAGGTCAAAACCGAATGGGTAGACTGCTAGGGCAAATTGTTTGGTACAGAACGATTGATCAAGACCGAATAGGCAAAACCGTTTGGTCAAGACCAAGGTTGAGATGATCTTGAGTGAATTCCATATGATGGTTGAACCTCATCAAGACCTGCACAAAATCAATATAAATCTAGTTAATAATCTTGATAATTGAGTCAGTTGAGGAATCTTGCCTTTTGTGAGATTTAGGAGATGAAATCAAAAGTATTGAAATGAATTGGTCCCAAAAAGGTGACTGAAAATCATGATGAATATGGATTCATCAGAATACCCCAAACTTAAATGTTGCTCATCCTCGAGTAATACAAAATCTGAAACAGTTGCCAACTGAATACTTTCAAATAGTGTGATTGCTTCCTCTTCACATCATGATTGCTTCTCTCTGCTCAATATGACTGAGCATCTCTACTTCCTGAGACCACTAAACACATCTTACCATATTTCGTTCCTGGATTTGTTTTCCAACATCACTTCCTCCTCACTTTTTCCAATAACAAGTATGTCAAAGAGTTTTTTAAGAGTCCAGAGATACCCGCAGAATAACAAGTGTGCATATGATCTGACACTGGTGTTTTTTAGGATAGCGGAGGCATTCATTGTGCCTTTTAGGTAGAAAAGGGAGTGAAGGGTGGTGTGGAAGGAAGAATTAAATCTCTGCTCTATTCGACTCGAGATTTTTATTATATTATTTGCAATTTCATTGATTGCATTTTTTGTGCGAATCTCTCCTCTATTCGACTCAAGATTGCATTTCTTTTTGTGTACGCTTTGACATCTTTTCTTTGTGGTACACCCCTATTTATTAGCGAGGGGTATGGAAGAAGCGGATATAGAAAAGGGTGGTGTGGCACCCCGAACTTAGGGTTTGACACTATTTTGGTTATTTTTTTTATGGACAGAGGGGTACGAAGATGATAGAATAAGTATAGAAGAGAGTTCATATCAGAATGCCACTTGATTTAAAATTCAGTGCACCAGGTTGTTCTCTTTATTGTACTCTGCTCTAATAATGACTTGATGAGGATCCGGTGGAGATTCCATGTTATTGTTCCACTAGCCAGTTAGGAAGCACGACGTGTTTGATCCCTATTAGTTCGACAGACACTTGCCATTTTTTTCATAAAGATCATGATGTTAGGATTCATAAGCTTCACATGATGATTTCAATCAAAAGGCTAGTTTCAAAAGGTAGTCCTCTTGAGGATTTGCTTTGAATAAGGAGGGTGTAAAAGCTTCAAAACTTTATCAAGTATCTGTTTAAATTCTTTGAAAAACTTTTAAAATTTTGGTCAAAAATGCAACGATGAAATCTTTAAGTCTGAAAAGGATGGGTGTAGGTGGAAAGTGAATTATGTACCACCCACCCTCCACCCCGAACTTAGAAATTTGCTCATCTTGAGCAAACTCTAAATCCGAGATGGAGGGGAAAATATATGCCGGCTGGGCCACGAAATGTGGTTGCGTTCCAATCAGTGTGAGTCCTTCATCTAAAAATTTCAAGAATGAAAACCAATCAAAACTAAAGATAGCATCTCACGATGTGATTTTTATTTTAGTGCGAAATTATCTAAAAGGTAGAAACAAAATTAGAGAAACATTCTAATTTGAAATTAAAAGTAAAAACAAATTTATTGATCATGTTGCCTCCCGACAAGTGCCTTTATTTTATGTCGATGGCTCGATGTGATTCCTTCAACTTTCTTGTAGATATGTTGGTTTGGAAAGTTTTATCGATTCTTCAGTGCTAGTATCTGCTGGAATGAAGTATCTCTTCACGCGTTGGCCATTTGCCACAAAATAGCCTGACATTTCACTCCAGAAGGAGAAAGCACCATGTGGGTAGATATTCTTGACAATGTAAGGTCTAGTCCAGCGAGAGCGGAGTTTCCCTGGGAATAACCTCAGTCTTGATTCGAACAGAAGAACTTGGTCTCCTATTTGTATGTCCTTTCTTTTCAGATGACCATCATGCCAAAGTTTCATACGTTCTTTATAGATTCATACATTCTCATAAGCTGTCATTCAGAGTTCTTCCAACTCTTGGAGTTGTAGAGTCATGGCTTGGCCTGCTTCCTTCATATCAAAATTTAGTTGTTTAATTACCCACCATGCTTTGTGTTCCAGTTCTATAGGCAGGTGGCATGACTTTCCATAGATTAACCGAAATGGTGTAGTGCCAAGGGGAGTCTTAAAAGCAGTTCGGTAAGCCCACAATGCATCATTGATTTTTACTAACCAATCTTTTCGATTGCGGCCTACTATTTTTTTTCCAAAATAGCCTTGAGTGGACGGTTAGAAACCTCTACCTGTTCACTTGTTTGTGGATGGTAGGGCGAGGCTACCTTGTGAGTTACACCATATTTTCTCAGTAATGTTTCAAAGCTTATTTCAAGAAAATGAGAACCTCCGTCAGATATCACAGTTCGTGGGACACCGAATCGGGGAAGATAATATCTTTGAATAATTTGATGACAAGTTTCGAATTACTAGTGACGGTTGGTATGGCTTCAACCCATTTTGAGACGTAATCCACCACCACTAGGATGTAGGAAAATCCATTCGAAGATGGGAATGGACCCATGTAGTCCACACCCCAAACATCAAATATCTCAACTTCTTGCCACAACTTTAATGGAATCTCATCTCTCTTTGTTAAGTTACATGGTCTTTGACATTTGTCACATGATAGAACAAATTTGTAGGAATCTTTGGATATGGTTGGCCAAAAGAATCCGCATTGCAAAACTTTTAAGGAAGTTTTCTTAGAACTCATATGGCCTCCAACTGGGCCTGAGTGACATTGCTCTAGAATAAGTTGAGCTTCTTCCTCAATGACACATTGTCTGTATACACCATCAACACAGAGCTTGAAGAGGTACGACTCATCCTAGTGATACTGCTTCACATCATGCATGAATTTCTTCAACGCATTTCCGGTGCATTCAGGGTGGATAATTCCAGCGGCCAGGTAGTTCACATAGTCTGTGTACCAAGGGATAGCTTCTGAAACTTTCATAATTTGTTCGTCCGGAAGAGAATTGTTGATGGGGATCTTCTCAGTTTCCAGGGCATGGATACGAGTGAGGTGATCTGCCATGACATTCTCTGTACCTTTCTTGTCTCTTATCTCCAGACCGAATTCTTGTAAGAGGAGGATCCATCTTATTAACCTGGGTTTTGCATCTTTCTTTGCTAGGAGGTAACAAATAGCATCATGATCCTTGTAGACAATGACTTTTGAACCAATTAGATAGGATCTGAACTTGTCAAAGGCATGCACGACTGCCAGGAGTTCTTTCTCAGTAGTCGCATAGTTTCTCTGAGCTTCATTGAGGGTCTTTGATGCATAGTAGATCACATAATGTTTCTTTTCTATACATTGGCCGAAGACATCACCCACATCATAATCACTGGTATCACACATAATTTCAAATGGGTGGTCCCAATCGAGAGCTTTGATGATGGGTGTTGTTGTAAGGGCATGCTTTATTTTGTTGAAACTTCTAACACATTCTTCGTCAAAATTGAATTCAACATCCTTTAGCAACAAATTCTTTTTTGGCTTGGTTATCTTTGATAAGTCCTTTATAAACCATATGTAGAAGCCTGCATGACCTAGGAATGCATGAACCTCCTTTACATTTGTTGGGATAGAGAGCTTGGAAATTACTTCGATCTTTGCCTTGTCTACTTCAATTCCTCAGTTACTGACATTATGGCCGAGGACAATGCCTTCCTTTACCATAAAGTGACACTTCTCTCAATTTAACACGAGATGTGCTTCTTAAAACCGTTTGAGGATGAGGGAAAGGTGTTTTAGGCATGAGTCGAATGAATCTCCGTACACAAAAAAAAATCATCCATAAAAACTTCCATAATAGTTTCAATGAGACCAGCAAATATAGTTGCCATGCAACGTTGGAAAGTTACAGGTGCATTACAGAGGCCGAACGACATCCTTCTAAATGCAATTGTTCCAAATGGGTAGGTAAAAGTAGTTTTCTCTTGGTCATCTAGATATATGAGCATTTGATAGAATTTAGAGTAACCATCGAGATAGCAAAAATATTCTTGGTGAGCCAATCTTTCTAAGACTTGATCAAGAAAAGGCATTGGGAAATGGTCCTTCCAAGTCGCCTTATTTAACTTCTGGTAATCAATACACATCCTCCACCCTGTGACTGTTCGAGTGGGGATGAGTTCATTATTTTTATTTCGTATCACAGTAGTTCCACCTTTTTTTAGGACCACATGCACATGACTTACCCATGGTGAGTCCAATATCAGATAGATTATTCCAGCAGTGAGTAGTTTAATGAATTTACAACAGACTACTTCCTTCATATTTGGATTCAATTTCCATTGATGTTCAACAGTCTGCTTGTGATCTTCTATCATGGGGATTTTGTACATGCACAATGCTTGACTAACCCCGGTGAGGTCACTCATCTTGTAGCCAATTGCTTTTCTTCTTTCCTTCAATTCCTTCAAAAGTTTATCTTCTTGTTCCGCCGTTAGATCTGAATTTATGATGACTGGGTAGACTTTGAGGTCATCTAGAAATGCGTGCTTCAATCCTTCGGGTAGTGGCTTCATTTCAGGAGCTTGTGGCTTTTCACATGCTTCTTCAGTAACATCCACTGCTTTTAGTTCCTCAATCTTGGCTTCAAGATCTTCTTTAGCGGTATCGAGATGGAAAACACAACTTTTCACTTGTTCATCATCTGAAATTTCTGCATTCAGATTAGTAAGGGTCATCCCTAAAGGATCTTCTTGATCGTAATCATCTTGCGTGAGGAGTGACATCTGCTCTACGCACTCAATCAAGTAGACTTCTTCTTGCATGCTTGGTCTTCGCATGCTTTCAAAAATGTTGAATTTGAGAGTTTCTTTGCCTAATCTAAGAAGCAAAGTTCCTGCTTCGACGTCGATTAGAGCTCTAATGGTGGTAAGCAAAGGACATCCAAAGATGAGATGGTATCTAGTGTCTTCCTTTATGCCCATGATGACAAAGTCACACGAAACATAAGAATATTTTCGTACCTTGACAGGGACACCCTCAATGATTCCTAAGGGTAGAGTCACAGTGTTATCTGCAAGTTGTATGGTCATGCCAGTCGGGGGAAGTTCAACAAACCCTAGCCTTTTGCAAAGGCTAAGTGGCATGATGGAAATGCTAGCACCAAGATCGGTCAATCCTTTCTTACAGGAAGAATCACCGATATGGCAAGAAATCCCAAAAGATCCTGGATCTTTCTGCTTCTTGGGCAACTTGCTCAGGATGATATCTGAAGTAGTCGTCGCCAACTTGACTATCTCGTGCTCTTCAATTATGTATTTCCTTGTCAGAAGTGATTTCAGATATTTTTCCAGGCTGGTATTTCAGCCAGTACATCCAAGAAAGGTATATCAACATGAAGCTTCTTCATAGCTTCCTTAAATTTATTGAAACAAATGTCGAGCCCGGTTTGTTTCAAACGAGCTGGGAAAGGTGGATGAGGCTTGTATACTGGTACCTCCAGCCCTGGTGTTTCAGGTTCTTTAGATCTTTGCTCGACTATCTTATCAGTAATCACTGGTTCTTTCGGTTGGGATTCAGGTGTTGTTGAGTCTTAGACAATCGCAGGTTCATCCTCATCTGTAATAACCACGGGTGGCTTGATAGGAGGATCAGAATAGTCTTTTTCAGACCTGGTGGTGACAACTTTTAGTTGTTTGGGATGCTTAGGATTGTTTTCTGGTTGGCCAGAAAAGGCTCCAGCAGGTGGCTTTATGCTAGTTGCAAGTTGAGCTAGTTGAGATTCAATAACCTTCTACTGGACTTGCTGATTAGGTATCATAGTTTGTTGTGTTTGCAACATCTTTTCAATGGCCGTTAGCTTGTCATCAGGAGAGATGGGATCTTGTTGTCCTTGTTGTTGATAAGGAACTTGGTTAAGATTATGGTATTGAGAGTTGTTCTGGTACTGGTTGTAGTTCCTATTCTAAAAGTTTCCCCTAAAGTTCCCTTGATTTCCAAAGTTTTGCTGTTGGTTATACTCAAATCCTAGTGGGCCTATTTTGCTGATTAGTCGAACCAAGTTGTCATGAGTTTTCTACTCCTGAAGGATTTCCATATTGAAAACCCGGATGGTTTCTATTCTGATTTGAATTGTAATATCCTTGACCAGGAATGGTGTTGATAGCATTCCGATTTTCCATTTGACCGCTATCTCCTTTCTCATAGGCGTTGCTTAGAACAACATCGTAGAGAAGATTGCATGTTAAATTGGAATGATCAGTACCTTTACATGTTTCATAAAATAGTGAAGCAGACTTGATCTGTTCTTGTTGTTGAGGGGGTGAACGTCCTCTTCCAATTGCAGCAATGGATGTTTCGATATGGTCTTTCTTGGCCACTAAGAGCTTGAGAGTTTCAATGATAGACTTATATTCTAAGATAGCTTCAGCCATAGCTACCTTCAACACACCTTTACCTATATATCTTCCCCAATTAGCTTGATTTTCAACTCCAAGGATGACAACTTTCCAGGCGCTGTCATAAATTTGACGCATGAAGTTCCCTCCAGATGAGGAGTCTAAGAACCTCTTGATATCATCGTCCACACCCCTATAGAAGATTTCAATGAGTTGATTCTTTGGGATTCCATGGTGTGGACACTTGCATATAAGATCTTTATATCTTTCCCATGCTTCAATAAGGGTTTCTCCAGGGGCTTGAGTGAACATTGTTATACGACCCCTAATTTCATAGGTGAGAGAAGGAGGGTAGAACTTTTCCAGAAAAGCGTTTTGAAGCTGTTCCCAAGTAGTTATGGGTTCACATTGCAAGGAATTGTACAAAATTATAGGTCTATTAGTAAGAGAATACTTGAAGAGACGGAGTCGAATGGCATCATATGTGACTCTATTTTGCTTTGTCATAGCACATAGATCAATAAACCTCAGAAGATGTTCCTGACTATCTTCTCCTTGCTTACCATAGAGTGGGTTGTTTTGAAGCAAGGTAATCCAATGTGCCCTTATCTCAAAATTGGGAGAATGGATGGGAGGATGTTGAATTGGGTGATGAACATCAGCAACTTTAGGGATTGAGAACTCCCTAAGATCCTTTTGTAATTCTGCTGCTTACGCTGCTAGGATTTCTTCTTGAACTACATCCCTAGCTTCTTGCATGAGTCTTTCTCTCTATGCATTGATGGCTTGAGCCACCCTTCAGGCTATTTCCTCTTCTTGAGCCATTCTTGCTTGGTTCTCTCTGTTTTGACGATGAAAGGTTCTGTCTATCTCTGGATCAAAGCTGGCAGTGAGTCTGAGACTGTTCAAACGGTGCATGCACTAGTCCTTTTGAGGTGCCTGAAATAGGAAGATTTTGAAAGTGAGATCCACAGAGTAAAGTCAAATTCAAGTGAATGATCAATTGTTTCAAAAGAAAAACAAAATCCTAGATTAGCCTTAAAAGAACTAGACTTGACTAACTGATTCCGTTGTCCCCGACAACGACATCAGAATTTGATGTGGAATATTATCACACTAACAAACTCACTCGGGGTTGAAATCCCCGAACTTTTACCAAAACCTCGTGCAATAATACCACCCGCAAGAGGACGGGTCTTATAGCAGTATAGTTAAGGATTGAATCCCAAAGGACAACATTTTTAAGAATCTTTGTCGGTTGAATCTAGCACAAGTAAGACTAATATTTAAAACAATTGATTGGTTTGTGGTTGATTAAACTAATTGCAAGAAAGTAAAAGAGCAGAATTAAAGTTGGATCGAGATTAATGATATGGAATCACTGGGATGGTCTCAGGTTTCACCACCACTACTCATGCAAACACTTCCAAACATCAAACATCCAGTCAAGATATAACTATCCAAGTAGAGTTGCTACAAAACCCCCCATACGGGTGTTAGGTTTGCATAAGCATCACCTTAGGTATCAGATGTCTCGTCACCATCCGGATCACATACTTACGGCTCTGAAGATACAACATCCAACTGAGGCTGTGGCCCTCCCTAAGGGATGTTTAGGCCATAGAAGTGTCACCGTAGGATAGATGGCTCATTCCCTCAAAGATCATATACTTACGACCCCAAGGAATCTTATCGGAAGTTCTCATCAAGGAGTCATCCGTGCTAATCGACAAGCAAGCATGTGATTAATCTACAAGCAAACATCGATGATTAACAAAGAAGATGCAAAATCCAACTAAGGCTGTGGCCCTCCCTAATGGATGTTTAGGGCACAAAAGCGTCACCGTAGGCTAGATGGCTCGTCCCCTCACAGATCATACACTTACGATATCAAGGAATCCCATTCTATTTCTATTTTGGGAGTCAACCTCATTAATCGACATTCTACCCTACGTATAGAAGTTCTCACAACATAGGGTAAAACATGATGGAAGCAAGCAGATAACCAATCTACAAACATTAACGATTAACAACGAAATGAAAAGTTATAGACATTGCCCTAGAATGCTAAATGAAAAGACATGAAAGCATGGGCAGCGTGTCTAGTCCCCACACCCCAGCGAAAAGGGACCACTCGCTCGTGATGCGAGAAACAAGAAGAATAAGAGAGAGAGAAGATTCCACCATGAGCATGATGTAGAAGATAGTCGCAGCTCAGTGAAGATGATGCAACCCTCTACGTCGTGTCGGGGCAGATCTGGGTGACGAGGAAGAACCACCAAGGTAGACTGAGTAGATCTTCTTCTCCACCTTCTTTCTCTTCTTGGCCTTCGGGCTCACAGGGAAAGGAGTAGGTGAGATGACGACGGTGGGGATGAAGGAGCTGGACCAATCCTTGTACTTGGGCAACCTGTTAGCGTCCCAGATCCGATGCCCAAATGAGGACCCTTGTGGTTCTATTTATAAGCTCAGGTTGGGTCCTCACATTTTTACTGTGAACTCCTTCCAAACGGTTTGGAGTCCAAATGGTTTAGAGATGCCTCCAACCAGTCTTCATCCAAACGGTCTTGGAGACCGTTTGATGGCCAAACATCTTATGTCTTTGTCCAAACGGTCTTGGAAAATGATCTTGCTCTTAATCGGTCTTCACCTAAGTGTCCAAACGGTCTTGAGGACCGATGGATCCGATCGGTCTTGACTCCAAACGGTCTTGGAGACCGATGAGGCTTGCACGGTCTTGCTAACATTGAAACTGTCTTGCTTCTATCAATTTTCTACATCCAAACGGTCTTGGAGACTGATTGGTTTTGTGCCCCAAACGGTTTGGGTCTCTGGCGTTCTTCTCCTCCAAATGGTCTCGCATTCGTGTGTCGCAAAATAGTTTTGAGGATCGTCAGCTCCCAAACGGTCTTCAACATCCAAATGGTTTGGAGATACAAACGGTCTTAAAGATCGATGGGTTCCAATCGGTTTTGAGACCGAACGGCCTTGGCCCCAAACGATCTTTGTTCAAATGGTCTTCGTCGTCCAAACAGTTTTGGGGACCATTTGGGCAGGTGGTAGGTGGAGGGCCGTGTGAGTGAATGGATAAGACCAAGAGGTCAAAACCGAATGGGAAGACCGCTAGGGCAAATTGTTTGGTACAGAACGATTGATCAAGACTGAATAGACAAAACCGTTTGGTCAAGACCGATTGATCAAGACCAAGGTTGAGAGGATCTTGAGTGAAATCCATATGATGGTTGAATCTCATCAAGACCTGCACAAAATCAATATAAATCTAGTTAATAATCTTGATAATTGAGTCAGTTGAGGAATCTTGCCTTTTGTGAGATTCAGGAGATGAAATCAAAAGTATTGAATTGAATTGGTCCCAAAAAGGTGACTGAAAATCATGATGAATATGGATTCATCAGCCTGCCAAACATGCCAACTAGCCATCAGCCAGGTAGCTGATTGTGGTCCTCTCTTTACTGATGAGATGATGGCCGCAATCCATGCGTTCTCGTCGAGAGCAAAGAAATTAGGAGGAATTGATAGACCTTCCCAAGCATGTTTGATTCTCGGGCAGTCTGTGCAACAACAAATCTGGTGCATTGTGATAGGTTGGGCAGTTGATTCCGACCTCGATATGCCTCCTTATTTTCTCCATGTTGTTCATCAATTTATGTTGCAAAAGCCAGGAGAAGATCTTCAGTCGTTCAGAGACTTGAAGCTTCCATATGTCAGACCATGCACCATCTATGGTGGCTTCCTTGGGTGTTCTCAACCAACTATAGGCTGACTTAGAAGTGAGCTCACCATGAGAATCATGCAGCCAATACCATAGGTCTGGGTCGGCGCTAGGGTCAGGTGGCGGAATGCCCCTGATGTGCTCGATTATGTTGGGGGTCATGTAGGTTGCGATGAAGTCATAGTCCCATGACCCGTTATCTAGTACCATTGAATTTGTTTTGATGTCCTCTAGGCCGACTGGCGCAATGCATAGGGGGTCAACCTCTAATGTATTTTTTGTTAGTAATCCGTTATTTTTTTCATTAAAATTCATTAAGTTTTGAGAGTAATAAACAATTTTTTTCCTCTCTCTTAATTTTTACTTTTTACAATCACATCGTGTCTCCTCTTTTAGATTGCATTTTTTAATTTTATTTTTTAATTTTTCGAACTTGATCTTATTGGAATCGCATGCCAGAGATCTACTTATCGCTAAATACATTGATTGAGTTACCATATTGAACAATCCTCAAACATTCATTGGAAATAGTTGGAAGATTTTTTTTGATGAAAGACTACACCTGTGAGCAAGGCTTGTTAATCAATCACCCATATTTTGTGTATTTTGTGTCATGACCTTAACCCACAGGATGTCGGGTTTGTTGAGGAAGCACCACACATTCTTGAGCATGAGGGCTTGGTTGAAGTCACGAGTATCCTTTAGGACAAGACCTCCACATGATTTGCTTGAGGTGATCTTCTTCCAGGATACCAGGGGCATCTTCTTATTTTCCCAACCACGGGATCATATGAAAATTTTGACATGCTTATTGATATCATCACATAGGCGTGGTGATAGTCGAACAGATTGCATCACATATACTGGTATAGCCTGTAAGGTGGATTTCCCAAGGGTTAATCGGTCAACCAAAGAAAGTTGGCTGGACGACCAGTTGTTCATTCTTTCTTAAATGGATGTCACTATATTTTCACGAGTGCTATGATTCAGATGGTGATGGAGCAGTGGAACTCCCAAATATTGTCCTAGACCCTCCGTTTGGCCGATGCCTAGTTTGTTGCAGAAGGCAAATTTAATTGCACGAGATGTGTTGTGTGAGAAATAACATTTAGACTTCTCCTTGGAAATGTCTTGGCCAAAAATAACTGAAAAGTTCTCCAAGATTTGGGTGATAATGTCCACTTTCCTATTAGAGGATTCAACTATAAACATGATATCATCAACAAATAAAATGTGAGAAAGCGTGTACCATTGTGAGTCAATCGAATTGGTTTCCATTGAGAGGAGGTGACTTCATGGGCGATAGATTGGCTTAAATGCTCCATGCATAGAACAAATACATTTGGACTGATTGGGTCCCTTTGGCATACACCTTGTATAGACTTGAAGGACGGAAGATGCGAGCCCTCCCATAGTATAGAAGTAGAACCACTGGAAATGATTTCCATGATCAATCTGATGATGTTACATGGTAAGCCCACTTTCTGTAAGGAGTCAAAGATGAATGGCCCATGCATCCTGTCAAAGGCCTTTGGAAGGTCAAGCTTAATACAAACCCAATGCTTGCATGTCGTCTTGCTTTTCATAGAGTGGATGACTTCCTGGACAAGAAGGATATTGTCTGTGATATGCCTGCCCGGTATAAAACTGGATTGTGCATCTGAGATCCAAGAAGGTAGCAATGGTTTCAGTCTTTCAACTATGACTTTAGAAATGAGCTTGAAGTAGGTATTGTTTAGCAATATTAGCCTGAAGTCACTGCAACGCTGAGGCTGTCTTACTTTGGGAATGAGCACCATGTGTGCATTTGCTAGTTGTGGTTGAATAGTCCCTGTGTTGAATGCATGCTGTAATGTGATGGTGACATAACCACCCACCTGAGGTTAGTTAGATTAGATGAAATCACTGTGGATCTCATCTGGACCTGTCGCTTTGTTGGGTGCCAAAGAGAGGGCGACCTTGTGTATTTCATTGTGGCCTGGCTACCGAGCCAGGAAGTTCTTTGTCTGATGGATGACGGCGGGGAAGTGACCTCAGTAGTTGGAGACCGCTTCCGGAGTTGTATGCACTGAATGTAGTGAAGTCATCATCTTGAGAAAGTAATCATTGACTAAGGTCTTGATCGCGGTAGCGTCTATAATCCAGACTCCTTCGCTGTCAAAGATGCGGGTGATTTTATTAGTTTGCCTTCTTGCTTTCACATAAGTTTGGAAGAATTTGGTGTTTCCATCTCCATCTTTTAGACAGTTGAGATGAGATTTTTGGCACCAATCCGCTTCTTCTTGGAGTAGTATGCGGTGGTACCGTTCTTGCAATGTGATGACTTTCAAATCGTTAGCACTAGAAGGGAAAGTACTAGCGATTACCTGACTTTTATCAAGTCGTCTAAGAGTGGTGGTCTTGTGCTTGCCTAGTTTATGAGTACGTTTGGACTCCCATGCTATTGCTTCAAGATGGAAGTGTGGTAGAGACTCAATGAAAGACATGTGCTTGTCCCACTTTGGAAGAAGTTCTTCTTTGAATTCTGGCATCAAGGACCAGCTGGTTTTAGTGCAAAATGTTCTTTTGGAGTTCCTTCATGCGGCGCTGCTACTGATACGAATAGGGTTGTGGTTCGAGTAGAGACGAGGAAGCACAAATACTATATATCCACTATCCATTGTGATCTATGATTCGTTAGAAACAACTCTATTAAGCTTTTCACGGACATTGAGTCGCTTGAAGGTGAAGAAGTGTCCTTGTGTCTTGATCTCAGCCAGGCCAGTATATAGGAGAATTTCTTTAAACAGATTGGATACTCATTTGTCAAAATATTTGCTGCCTTTTTTTTCAGTAGGGTCCAACATGGTGTTGGAATCGCCAACTACTTCCCAAACATTGCAAATAGTATGAGAGATTTCTTGTAGTCGTTTCCACAGAAAAAGACGTTTAACCAGATTTGGACTGCCCAACACAAAGGTTATGTACCAGTCTTTGTTAATTCTGCAATGAATTAGTTGTCTGTGATTTATAAGGACTTCAAGATCGCATCTTCCTGTGTCCCGTACAATCCATATTTCACCCAAAAAGCCAAGGGCTTCAACGCTGCGGGAGGAAGAGAAGCCTAGTTGACGGATGATATGAGGGCTATATCGCCACTGTACCTTGTTTCAATCAAGACAAGAACATTAATCTTATACATTAACTCGTATTCTTTGATCAACTGGATTTTGTCCTCGGATTCGACTCCTTGGACGTTCCTTCCGACTTTGATTAAAAAACGTCGAGTAAATATCTAATTTCCAGTTTGGCGGTCATATACTGAAGGGAACATTGCATCAATGCGGGCAGAGAGATATATGGAAAGATCATCCCGATACCAAAAACAAAAGAGCCATGCTTTACCCCTATGCAAAACAATAATGAACCCCGTCAAAATGTGTATTCCGTTGTCTAGCGGTTGAAACACCATGTGCAACCCAACAATGTATTACAAGCAATATTACAACAAGTCTATAAATATAATTACAGTCGTAAATATGAGCGACCAGCCACATGAATAGCACATTAAACTTATATGGGAAATTCTCACAACGTGACAAATAAATTAATGAACTAAACATACAAGCTAATCCACAAAAACCAACATGGTACATCACGTTGTCTCAAATTTTGACCTAAAATTTAAAGAATGCAAAATCAAAAGAGGAAAAATAAATGTTATGCAAAATTAGATATGTCAACACACCAAAATTTTCAAGAAAATTAACCTGTTATGGATAATATCAGGGTAAACCATGAACTCCAAGTGCATTTAGAACTTGAAGATGAGAACTAGAAGGGTGACGACCAGTGGCAGAGCTAGGATACATACTTAGGAGGGGCATTAATATGGAGCCTTATTGAGCGACATCAGGTAGGGCACTAGTATAAATTTTCCTTCAAAACTTAACTCTTATAATAGTAGCTAATATGCAGTTCACAAGACTTGGGCAGGGCCCGTGTCTACCCAGGTTACAATGTGTCTATTCCATTGGTGATGCTTCTCCTATTCTCTCATCCTTTCTTTCTAAATGTACTTCTTTTCTTTCTCTGTCAAATACTGCAACACTAAACACGTCATTGTTTTTGTGTTTATCTTTGTCCGCGTGTAGCCGTGATAAATGAGATACAATAGGGTTATATCCCTATATCATAACAACAATGTTATTGTCCTAATGGGCCCTAACCATATTGGGCTTAAATAAGGTGACATGCCCAATAACCTCTCCCTCTAACTCAATGGGGGAAAATGTGATCATGATTTCTCAATTGAAATTCATCCATCAAGCTCCTTACAAGTATCAAGTTCCTTTGTAGGAATTAATTCATCACATGACTTTCTTCGACTTGAATTGGTCTTCATTAATAGTAAGTAGTTATTCCTAATGTCAATATTTGTTTTTCCTAGAGTGTTAAGAAATACTTTTCTCCTAGTCCATTGCGCTCCAACTGTTGCACAAAAAAAAACTAACCCCCCTACTCCCCATCCCATTTTTGCAAGAAAGGTTTGAGCCAAATTATCTTTTTCCATTCCTTACAAGCTATGATATATTCCGTTTCAATCGCATATGAAACAACACACTCTTGTAACTTATGATTGGCAACTGATATCTATCATGTAAAAGTGCATATATAATATGAGATAACCTTCTTATGGTTAATATTTGAGAATCTATTTCATAACATTAGAATACTCCTTTCTGATAATAATAAGGAACCTACAAGTAACACCAATTACATTTACAACATTAAATAAAACATAGGATAAGTATGATTTATTACTATAGAAGAGTAACATATGTGAGTAGTTCCTTTTTTCTTCATAGAAGAATGATATTTTTTCTACTCAATTAAGAAACATTGTATAAGGGAGTTAAACATGCTTCACTCTCTTCATGAAAGAACTATCAAGATATCTGATTGGCTGGTCCAAAATCTTTCATGTGAAAAACAAAATTTCATTTTCTAGCTTGGGAATCATATAAAATCATTGCCAACAACCACATGTCATCAAAACAAAGCAAGAGAATGATGAACATGCCACATTAAAATATCATAAAGTTAACATGGTGATTTATCATGTAAACATCATTGTCAACAACCACATGTCATCGAAACAAAGCAAGAGAATGATGAACATGTCACATTAAAATATCTTGAAGTAAACATGATGATCTATATTATCTTGTGGCATCCTTGTTTCAGCATAAACAAATCCAACATATTGGATATATCTCATTTATATCCAATATTTGAGAATCTATTTCATAACATTAGAATACTCCTTTCTAATAATAATAAGGAACCTACTAGTAACATCAATTACATTTACAACATTAAATAAAACATAGCATACATATGATTTATTACTATAGAAGATTAACAGATGTGAGCAGTTCCTTTTTTCTTAATAGAAGAATGATATTTTTCTACTCAATTAAGAAACATTGTATAAGGGAGTTCAACATGCTTCACTCTCTTCATGGAGAAACTATCAAGATATCTGATTGGTTGGTCCAAAATCTTTCACGTGAAAAACAAATTTTCATTTTCCAACTTGGAAATCATGTAAACAACAACCACATGTCATCAAAACAAAGCAATAGAATGATGAACATGCCACATTAAAATATCATAAAGTAAACATAATGATTTATCATGTAAACATCATTGCCAACAACCTCATGTCATCTAAACAAAGCAAGAGAATGATGAACATGTCACATTAAAATATCTTGAAGTAAACATATGATCTATATTATCTTGTGGCATCCTTGTTTCAACATAAATAGATCCAACTTTTATACCACTATATGTGTTTCTATTTCATCCCATAGAGACTTTGCTTCAGTTTGCAATCTATGCATCCTCTTCCTTTCACTGCAAATTCCTTTAGATAACTTTACTTAGATATCTTACTCTATCTCAGTATGGATAAAGGTTTTATTCACATCAAGCTACTCAATTTCAAGGTCCAATCTAGATGCCAAGCCTAAAATAGTGTATATAAAAATGTTTTCACCATTATAGAAAATATCTCATCAAAGTCAATCCCCTAGTTTTGCCCAAAGATATTAAACATAAGTTTTCTTTGTATCTCACATCATAGTCATTCTCATATTTATTTATCTTGATTATTCACTTGTTCTTTAAAGCTTTTCAACCTGTAAGAAATTTGTGTAATTCATATGCATGATGCAGTTCATTTCATATTGCATTAAATGCAGCCACTTATGTTGTTCCTAATGAGACTTTGCTTCCTCATAGCATTATTGCCTCACCTCTGTTGTGATAACTGATTATTTTGAATAAAAATTTCTAGAGACATACGTTTCTCTGTGGTATACCTCCTTAAATGTGTCTCTACTTGATCTACCTATTGAGGTTGCTCCCCTTTCTGTGGAAACTCCTAGTTTAGATGTCATATGCATTAGGATTAGACAATGTGATATCATCATTAGAGATATCATCATTCTCAACCTGCTCCAAATGACCACTCTAATGGGTTGTAGGGGGGTTGACATTTAAACCACAATATCATATGCAAGTTTCTCAGAACCTCTATCACACCATCATAGATCAACAAATTAGATCACATCCTTGTATCTAATCAACTTCTTCTTTCATGGGTCCCAAAGCTTGTAGTCTAACTTCTCATCACCATATCTAAGAATAATAGGAGGAGTATATCTATCATGAAGCTTCTTTGTCTTCCCTTTAGGAACATGTGTAAATGTCTTGCACCCAAATAATCGAAGGCGAGAATGAGAATTTTGCCTCCATATCCATACACTCTGTGAATAATAAAAATCAAAGGAACTAATGGTGACCTATTAATCATTAGCAAGAAGTGTTTACAACCTATGCCCATTGCATTCATGCATATGACTCTCTACATAATGGTTCTATTAATTCTTATAGAAAAAACATTATGATGTGGGGTACCAAGAATAATAGTCTCGTGATGAATACCACAGACTTCACAACAAGATATGAACTATATAACAATTTACTCACCTCCATTGAATAATAAAGACACTTCATCATTTTATATGTCTTCCTTTCAATCATGGCATTAAATTTCTCAAAAATATGAAACACATAATCCTTCCTCTAGAACTGATAAACCCAAACTATTTTAAATGGACCATTGATAGAAGTCACAAAGCATATGATTCTTCCATGCAATTTCAACTTCTAAATAACCAAAACATCAAACTAAATTTATATCAATCAAATTGCACCTTTTTAGATGGAGCAATGAATTTGAGCCTTTGTTGCTTCCTATGCAAACAACTTTCACATGGACTAAGAATTGCATTATGTACAAAGAGGATCAAGTCTTTCTTCACAAGAACATATATCCCTTTGAAACTCATGTGCCCAAGCTGTCTGTACTTCAACCACAGAGAAGTGGAGTTGTCCGTGATATTGATGATATCATGAAAAATCTTGAATACTAGTTCTAGATTCTAGAAATAAGGAAATAACACTACAAATTATCATCTAAAACTTCTTTTATTTCTATACTCTAACCTAGAGTGAAAGGGACAAACTAACGTATGCTAAAACAAAACCTTTATGTGTGGTAAATTTCTCTAGAACATCTAGCTCTTCATGAATCATGTATTACATAATTATTTTGTGATGGGTGGGGTGAGAAACTCACCCTTTGAATGAGTAATTCAAATAATACAGTTAAATGTATATAACATGGTATTTGAATATTCTTGAACAATAGAACTTAAAAGTAGAGTAGTATTGTAATCCAATGAGTCTTAGATTACATACTATACAAGTATATTAATAATTTGCATTGCTAATAATGAATAAGGTTTAAATCACATCTCAATTATTCTCTTCCTTGTTCTTCATTTATTGTAATTCTGAATTGACTTATGCACTAAGTAACTTAGTGGTTTTATTAATTAATACATTTAACATGACTACTTAAACTGACTTTTTGTACTTAGATCATGAATTCACATAGATTGTGCCATCAAAGTGAAATTCAATCACTTGTTACTTATGATATAAGTATTAAGGTAAGCAATGTAATTTTTAAGACTACCAATTGAAACTAACCTTAGTCATCAATGAATTTTCAATGCATGTATACTTTAGCTAGAATCACCCATAAATTCTGGATTTGTGTCATGTGTACTCTAAAGGGGTGCCTCTCGGATAAATAGTCCTAAATAGGATATTTTAGGACTATATGGAGAAAAGTATGTTAGTGGAAAGGAAAATTTTCTATCCATATTCCCTTAACAAGAAGATCAAATCAACAATGATGTGTCTAAGAAAGAGGGTGCAATATGTACCTTATCTTGGAGCCAATCCATTGACTATTCTTGCATGGTAATGTGCTACCTTCACAAGTAGCACACAGACGGTAGCTAACAACATTCTCCTAGTGTAAAAACTAGGAATGGCGGTTGATGACGTCCTCTTAGCATGGCAACAAAAACTTTCACACCTTTATGTAGTCCATACAGACATTCAAGAACTCCACACCACACCTCCCAAGATGACAGGAAGGAGTAGTCCTTCCATTTTTCAATGTGCTAGCATCTACATTCTTTCTCCTTGTTGTCTCTCCATATGTTGAAAGATTGGTCATTCACTCTCACACATTACCATAAATGTAATAAGAGAAGTTTGTGTCTTGAGAGCGTTGGACACCCCTCCTTATATAGGAGTGGATGGGGTAGGGTTTCCAAAACTCAGTAAATACAAAAGGGCATATCTTGTGGCTTGACGACTACTCCGTGCAACCAGTCATTGATTGGCTAATGATCAACAACACAATAATATTGCTTTTAATGCGATGATTAATGCACATCATTACACATATCATTAATCATTTGACACAATCATATTGGTCATTTTGCATCTTTGTTTGATCTAGTGCAATCGTCTATTTTCATTGGCAACCCAGTCACTCAAATGGCCACTCCAGTCGATCGACTAGCACACCATTGGTCGACTGGACACTCCATCAATCAAATAACAATCAATGTTGTTTAAGTTGATTACCTAAACACTTTTTGTAACTCAGTTAAATCTTATCCATGAGTAAACTCCTATTCCACATGCATCCTATATGTGTGACTCTATAGGTCTCAAATTATGTTGGCAGTGAATGTCCATAACCAGATTATGACATCACAAGCAATGAGAAGCACTTAGCAACACATCATTTATACCCAAGTAATTGAAAAGTTGGATAACAACTTCAACCTACATCTGCGATTAGTGTTACAGTTATTGTATAGTTCCTTTGTCTCTGACATCTATATTGAACTCAAGGCATGGATTCATCATCCTCTTCAAGATTCAATCTATGTTCCTTGAACTATAGAAGACTATATGAGATGCATGTCAGCTCACATATCACATATTGACTCACATAAGTATGGCCATACATTTCTCAGTCTCGCTTATCAAGTGGCCAAGATATCAACTCCAGTAGGAGGGACAAATCCCATCTACATCACACACAGACAATCCCCATGTGTCACAATGTACCCGAGCACCACCTTTATAGCTACTCTTATTCAAAGTCATGTTGAATGGCGTCACAGTTCATCAGACAACATGTGATGAGTGTAGCAACTTTGGTCTGAAAATCATAATCACCACTATTGCATGCTTTGAGAGTTGACTCAGACTATGATTTCATGGTTTCCATGTATCTTCTCAAGGTGGATCTATCTGGTACACTATTCTCTAACAAGCACCTATGTGTTTGACTTGATATCCAATATCATGACTAATGAGACTCTATCATCAATTAACACACATTCTATCTTTATGTACTATTTTAGTCTATTTTGCTTCTATAATAATCTCAGAATAGAAACATAACAAGAATGTATGTACTCTTATCATACATATGATCTCATTGTTCATGTCCTCGTCTTAAAGAGATATGTCATTGAATAACATCATTCTTTAAACATATATCATGTTTGTGTCATCATCTTGTGACTGATACAAACATAATGGACAGAATTAATTTTATTATAATTTTCAAAATCAAGTACATGATGCCCCAATACAATCATTATATGATTATCTCTATGAGCATACATACCAACAGACTCCCACTTGTACTTAGAGCTAATCACTAATGAATCCAATATAAGTGATCTAACATGACCATCTTGTTTCTACAACACAAGTGCTTTTGTCAGTAGGTCAAAAACATTTGCTTCTAGTCGACACTTTGCAAATATTTAAATCTCCTTACTATAAAATCTCTCGTATGAGATGGAAATGTCATACTATGTAATCTTGATTCCTTAACCTATCCAATAGATCCATTTTTGTCACAATATTTCTACTGCATCGTAAATGGTCAAAACCTTCCTAAGTTCATATAGTGAACTTCTTGATCCATACAATATCCTCTGTAGTGCTCAGAATAACAAGGTACTCAACCTCTATTGTAGAATCAACAAATGTATCTTACTCATAACTTTTCCAGCTTACAATTCTATTTTAGGCAAAATATAATTTTGGATTGCGATTGATAATCATTTCTGTCAGTTTGGATGCTCGCATCGGTGTAATCTTTTGCACCTGACTCTTTCTTATCACCGTAAAAATGAACTAATCCCTAGTTCTTCTCAAGTACTTAAGGATATTCTTTATGGAAGTCCAATGATCTTCACCGAGATCTAACTGGTATATGCTCATCATGTCCAAAACATATGAGACAACGAGACAAGTGCATAACATTGCATGGTAGATCAAGTTGTGAATGCATATGGCATCTCACTCATGCATTCCCGTTCTTCAGAGAACTGGGACTCTGGCATCTAGGGCTAATTCCACGGAACTTGTACAAATTCCCTCTCTTTGAGTCCTGCATGTTAAACCTCTTTAGCATCTTGCCAATGTATGTACTTTTACTTGGGTCTAGAAGCCTTCTAGATCTATATTTATAGATCTTAATTCCTAAGATATAGGATGATTCACCTAATTCCTTCATAAATAAAGTACTTCCTAGACATGTGTTTACCACTTGTAGAGTAAGGATGACATCCTCCATAAATATGTGAAATACAATTATGCTCCCACTAACCTTCTTGCAAACACAAGTTTAATTGTCATCTTGAATAAAGTCAAACTATTTGGATTCCTTATCAAATTGAATACTCCAACTTCAAGATGTTTGATTCAGACTATAGATAGACCTTTGCAGTCAAACTACAATGAATAGCATGATCTTGATGGATTTAATCATGGCAACTGATGAAAAAGCTTCATCATGTTCAACGCCTTGAACTTGTTTTGAAATCCTTTACATTCGATCTACCTTTATGGGTTTGTACATTAGCATCAATTTTGGTCCTCTTCAAGAAGACCCACTTGCACCCTATCGGTTTTACCCCTTCAGGTCGATCCACCAAGGTCCACACCTTGTTGGTTACATGTAATCTATATTAGATCACATGGCCTCAAGCCATTTATAAGATTCTAGTCCCTCTATAGATTTTAGGTAGGTTATTGTTGTTGGTATGTATGCCCTGAGAGCCAATCATGGGATGATTGGTGGGATACATTAAGATTGATTTGATAAACATCAAAGGCAAGCTTCCAATTCTTTCTGGTTCAGTCATATGAGACAGTGATATAACATATTGAATGTCTAGAGAATGACTGTACTCAATGACGTATGCCTTCAGGTTGAGGACCTGAACGATGAGATCATACGGATGCTAAGAGTTTGTACATTCTCATTATGTCCCTAGTCGGATGTCATTGTGGAAGGTAGATAGACAGCAATGACACACAAGACTAGATTGTGGTGTTGGTTGATGACAGAATCTCATTAGTCATGATATAGAGATATCAAACCAAACACATAGGTACTTGTTAGAGAACAAGTGTACCGGACAGACCCACCGTGAGTTTGACACATGGAACCATGACATGGTAGTCACAGTCAATACTCACAGTGATGGTGGTGAGTGTGATTCTTTGACCTGAAATCACTACACTCAACACATGTCGTTGGCCACACTTTGACATCATCAAACGCAGTCCTGAATCATGGGTTGTTATAAAGGTGATGATTGGGTGACTTTGACACATGGGGCTTTTGAGGGGTGAGTGATAGATATGAGATTTGTCCCTCCTAAGGGAGTTTGATATCCAAGGCCACTTGATGAGTAGGATTGAGATAGGCGTGCGCACGCATGTGTGAATCAGTATGTGATATTGATGTCATACATATCTCGTTCAATCTACTCTGAGATCAAGAAAGTGAATGAACGTTGACAGGATGACTGTTCCATGCCTCGAGTTCATTCGGGATATCAGTGACAAAGGAATTATACATTCACTGCAACACCATTCACGGATTGAAAGTTGTTCTCCAACTTTCTACTTTCACTTGGGTAACACTGATGTGTGACTAGGCACCACTCTTTGCTTGTGAAGTCATAAGTGTTATGGACTTTCACTGCCAACGTGAAATGGACCTGCAGGGTCACACACAAAGGATTTAACCTGGAAGAGGAGTTTTGTCTACAAGTAATGTTTAGATTGATTACTAAAGGAGTTTAGTAGTTCAATTAAACACTCAATCAATTGATGGCTCAATCTCATAATGTTCAAGGTGCTGTACACATTGATTGGAGTATTGGATTGATTGAAATCGCAATTGACTGATTCTGCACAACCTGCACTCCCAACCGATTGGTTCATGAGATGAACCGGTCGGCTCAAGTGTTGAGCCGATCGACTCAAGATCAGGGTGAACCGATTGCTTCAAGTGTTGAAACGATCGATTCTACTGGTGCAACCGAGCAAGTTGGGAAAGTAAGATTGGTGAGAATTTTCCTTTCGTTTCAATTGCCCAATTTGATTGGGAAATAGGATTGGTATTCGATACCAATTAGAAACAAAAGAAGGAAAGTCAATCGGGAACCGACCAGGACCACCAACCGACCGGTTCACTTGTGAACCGACCGGTTGAGGTGTCCCAACTGATCGGTTGAGGTGTCAACCGACCGGTTCAGGTCCCCAACCGACCGTTTCACTTGTGAAATGATCAGTTTAGGTTGTGAGTTGGTTGCTTTTGTGGAAAATCTCAAACCCTTCTACTCCTACTTTTAGTCCCACATTGCATGGGATAGAGAACCCTGTCCCATGACCCTCCTATATATAGGGGTATTGGGGGCTTCTCAAAGTACAACTCAGTGCAACCAGTTGCTCTGGAAAGTTGTCGTTCTCTCTAGTTTTGGTAACCGAGAGAGAGCCTGGGCAAGTGCTACCCGCAAAGGGAGGCGCAGCAAGGGAAAGACAACTGCAGTTCCAACTGGAGGCAGGAGAGTGTGTTGGCGACTAGTACGTCAACAGGAGGGTGTGACTCCTTACAACTCTTTGTGGGACAAGGAGTGTGGAGTTCCAGGTGGTCCGTGTTGACTACTTCAGAGGCGGGAGGTTTCTGCCACTCAGGAGGACAACTGTCAACCCGACAGTCCGGTAAGACCAGGAGTCGTCAGTCCTGGTGCGACCAGGAGCTGCACAGACACCGTTCAAGACCGGAGTTGAAGACTGCGCTAAGCGCGAGGTATTGTCACCGAGCAAGCCTCGAGACAAGGTATGATTCCACAAACCATCCTTTCCTATTATATAGACATTGACATGTTTCCTTGTTCCGGGTTTGGGGGAGAAAATTTTTGTTTCCGTTGCCTTCTCTGCCTCCCCTAAAACCCAACAATTGTCTCATAATATGTGACCAATTCTACACCTTCTTGAGTCATTAGGTATCTGAATCTTTCAAACTCAAGCTGTATCCTAATAGATCTATGAGGTTCTTGTATTACATGAGGAACTTGAGTTTCACAATAGTTTGTGACTCCCCTTGTTCCTTCCGTACATCTACATGTTCCAAATGTTTTCTTGTTGGTCTCAAACCTCTTCAAGTTCTATTTCTCTTATACCATTTCCTTTAGAATCAAATTCCTTTTCAAGGAATATGGCAGTCTTGGCAACAAACACTTTGTTGTCAGATGGAATATAAAATTAATATCCCAAAATAACGTTTATCTAATTTGGGACCAAGCTTTTCAAGAAACTACTTTCTAATATAAGATTCAAATCCCTAAATCTTCATAAAATAGATATCAAGATACTTCCCATGCACATCTCATATACTGTCTTTTGAACCAATTTAGATGGTACACGGTCTAGTATAAACACTATAGTTTCTAAATCATATCCGGAGAAGGAAGTCGGAAGATGAACTAGACTTACCGATGATCACACCATGTCCAATAGGGTATAATTCCTTCTTTCTTATACATCATTATGTTTCATGTAGAGTCCATTTTGATTCAATCCACAGTCTCCCCGAAGGTCCTTAAACTCTTGGTTTAGGTACTCTCTACATCGATCATATCGAAGTGCTTTAATACTAGTAACCATCTTTAGAATTTGTTTCAAAAGGTCTACATATATCAGTATGTATGAGTCCTAATAGATCACTCGCTCTCCCACTATTTCTCTAAAGGGCACTTTTATCTTTTACCTAATAAACATGACTGGCATGTCTCTATTGGTTCAAAACCAAAAGAGTCTAGATAACCATATTTATGGAATCTAGAGATGCATTTCTCATTCATGTGCCTTAGACAACAATGCCATAGGTACATTTTGTTTGAGTCATCAAGTCTTGATGTATTTACATTATATATATTTGTCTATGGAACTATCGACTATAGAGTATGGGACATTGGATCACTGTCACAAAAGATCTTATCTCTATAATAAAACATCAACCTTTCATTATATAAAATTCGAATTCACTCTTGTCCAAACAAGATTTAGAGATGATATTTAATGGCAGGTACATAATAATAGTTCACTAATTCTATTACAAGTCTGCTGGGCTAAGATAAATGACAGGTTCCAACTATAGTGGCATCTAAGGGTGAGCATAATTTGGTTAATAATCAATTAACTGAATGGTTGATTTTATATGGATGATTTAGTTAATTCGGTAAATTTGGTTAATTTATTTCTATTAATTGGTTAAATAGATAACTTTTTGGTTAAAATATATTTTGTTTGGTTAACTGAATTAATTGAATATCCACAATTTATTAAAAAAAATCCTCAACATACATAAACATTTATAGTTGTACTTTTATTTCAAAACACATCTACATTTATATATTAAACAAGTAAGATGCATTTCATGTAATTGTTTCTAGGGCTCACGCTCTGGCAATCCAATAGTTCCCCCAGCGGTGGCACACATTGCTTGGGGGGAGGCTACTGGCGCTCGACCGGATGGGCCCTTCTCCCCTGGGCTCTCTCCCACCCCCTCTCTCGTCCGACAGTGATGCCTGCCTTCTCAGCACGAGCTGCTTCCCGCATGTCAGTTCTCGCCATCTCGCGGCGCCAGGGTTCTCTGCTCGTGAGCAGGCACCCCGGTGGTCTGGCCTCCGTTTTGCGGCTCCAGGCCCAGGCGGTCGGCGACTGGAGGTGGCAAGTTATGGGTGGTGGCGGGCTGTTGGTCGAGTGCTTTCCTTCCCATTTGTGTGTTCGTTTGCAGGTCGAGCTGCTGGGAGCTTCTGAGGAGAGCCGGTGAGTGCGGACGGCCCTTTGGCGCACAGGTAGAGGGAGAGAAATCGGGATACGAGCGGTGTGTGGATGCTCTCACCCCCTATTCGTAGGGGTGATTGGGAGTGGTGGTGGGGTTTCCCGATGTTATCTACCCCCCAATTTCCATCCGCACAAGCCCTTTCTCCTCTGGGGTTGCGTCTATGGGGATTTTTGCCTTCTTCCCGGCTCTCCTGGTTACTACTTTCTAGTTGTTCGTGGAAATGCCTGTGTCAACCTGTTTGTTTTGTTTTATGTTGAACGAGTCGAGCTCTCTATGTTTCTGGTGGCCTCAAACATGGATGAGATTGTAATCCCTGTTGGTGGTATTTTGAACTCCTTCTCCGATATTTTCATGGTCTCTTATAGATTGTTGGCTTCCATCCTAGACAGCTGTTGTAGAAAGCTACAACGAGAGGTGATTGGCATGGAAATTTACCTATCCCATCCCAATCTAAGTCATGTGCTTTGTCATTCTGTCAAAAGAGTTGTTCCTTGGTACCCTGATGTGGTTTTACTATCTTGTAGATTCCGTATGGCTTTCTAGTAATGTTATTGAGCTATGTGTTATAAAAAATATTAAAAAAGTCTTGATGAACTATATAGCACTATATTTATATGTAATACTATTATAATACAACAATGGTTCAAAATTCTATGAGTATTTTTATACAAAATTAATTGAAGAATGTTACTTATTTAATCAAATTAATCGACTGCATTAACCACTAAATGATTAACTATAACTGAATTGACCGACACTAATTTGGTTAGGTTAATGTTTAAAATCTTAAACTACAAATTAGCCATTTAACTGAATCGAACTAACTATAACATACTGAATTTACCAAATGCTCACCCCTAGTGGAAACAACTCTTTGTCCATGTAGTTTCACCTCATCTTGCTTACTTCTTCATGTATTATGTACATAATAACATATGTGAGATCCTCATTCAATATCCGATACCTAAGATGATTAAATAGGAAAATCTAACATATATACTAGAAGTGTATGCCTCCATCCCTTGGTTCTTCTTCATAAGTTCCTCTACATAGAGAGGGTAATTCCTTTTCTAATGTTCATGATGGTGACAGTGGTGGGAATTTCCTTCCCCACTCATTCCTCCCTTTGCTTTAAGTGTTGAAGACTTGGGTTTTGGCTGGCCTTAGAACTATTCTTGGCCTTGCCCTTTCCCTTTCCCTTGGACTTCCGCGCCCCTCTATTTATCATCATCACAAATCTAGGATTGTCCTTCTTAATTTGTGTCTTGATAGTTCTCAACATACCAAGCAACTCAAACAACAATTTAGAAAATTACTCATATTTTAATCCATGACAAGTTGGCTATATGATTTAAGAAATGATTGCAGAAACACATTTGTGGCCAACTCTTGGCCTAAAGGAAAAGCCAATCTCTTTAGGTTTTCCATGTACCCAAACTATTTGAGCACATGGGGCCCTACTGGATCTCCCTCTGCCATATTACACTTAAACAACACATTTGAGACATTATATATATCTTGCCTAGTTTGATCCTACAACATATTCTTAGGATGTACCACCATCTCAACAATGTCTATATTTTCATGTTGTCTCTACAACTCATAGTCCATTGGGCATAGTATAAGGCATTTTTGTCAATGACATCATCATAATTCTTCATATAAGCATTCCTTTCAGCCTTAGGCACATTGGGAGGAGGTTCCTTTAGATCTGATGTTTCCATGACACAAATCTTACACTCATGAGTGAGAATGATTCTCAAATTCCTGAATCAATCATGGAAGAGTTTTCCCTTCTCAAGGACCGATTGCAACAAAAAAGGGTTGGTCATTGTCATTTGTTTCTACAATATAAAGTTTACATTTTGTCAAAACACTTTTGATTTGATTTGATTATAGTGAAGATATTAATTAGGCCTTTAATTAATTATTTCTTCCACTATATTTTTTCAAATTAGTGACTCTCACCATCAATATAAAAGATTGTAGCGTACAATTCTCTAGTGAGCCAAGATTCTAATATATTGAGTTATTACCCAACGAATGTTGGCGTCCATAACCAATTGTGTAGGTAGGCAACATTTGAAAATTGCATCCAATGCAATTATTAGATAGATGGTATGTACAACTCCTTGTCATAGTCCAACTATATGCTTCTAGGTACTTAATCCTATTATCACCTAGTTAAGCCTGACCCAAAAGCCAACATAATAGAAATGACCCTTCTTTGGCAGACCCACATAACTACCATTACAATTCCACGATGGTGCAACACATTTGGCATTCCCATTCTTGGTTGATCAAGCTTATCATGTGTTCTGCTCATGGAAAACATCTAAGACTTATTATTTTTTGATGGATTTTATTTATAATTACATATACATATCCAATCACCAAATAGTTATCGTATGTATCATATACATACTATATCCACAAATAAAATATGCAAGAACACATATGAAAGTGATGGTTATGGTGACACTAATGCAATTCTATGGAGCCATAAGGAATTGCTAACCTAAGGTCATACATCACATGTAGCAACCTATATTGGAAAAATATTATGCTAGGAATAGACCAATCAGTTGATTGGACCTTCCAGTTGATCAATTGGTCCTCCAATCAGTCAGCTAGTTTTTATTACTCAGTTTACTGAATCCTGGCTCAAGTGGTTGGATGGACTCCCCTGATTAGTTGATTGGGCCTCCAGTCGATCGAATATATCCTATTGTTCTCCAGTCAATTGACTCAATTTTCAATCAGTTGACATGCCTAATCAAAAAGTCTTCTTCTTTCCAAAAAAAAAAAAAAACTAATACTAATCCTATCTATATATTACATTATGTAATGAGATTCCTCAATTTGCATTCAAAAGGAGAATAGGGGGTTAAGCACTATTTACATTTGTAGAAGAATAAGAAAGACTCAGTATGCAAATAGAATTTAAAAGTCAGGAAATAAACCATCCAACCACACAAACATCCAAGGGGTATTGGTCATAACCACAAATACATCCACATCAAAAATATTTTAGGACGACACACATGAGTTGCATATATATACTATCATATATAGAGGATCTATGTGACATTTCAGAGAGTATGTGATATTTAATCGTATATGCAGTTGAACCATTTAAATGTTCACATCATATGTAATAAAAAAATGATAAATTAAAATCATATTCTATTGACTTAAATCCTGACACACAGTAAATTGACATGAATATGTTATCTTTGTAATATTATATGGAGACAAAGATGATAGTGGAATAGAAAATTTTCTATCCATATTCTCCTAGCAAGCAAATCACATAAAAATGATGTATCCATGAAAGAGGGTGAAATATGTACCATATCCTGGAGCCAGTCCAACGACTATCCTTATATGATGATGCACTCCCTTCAAAAGTAGTACAAAAATGGTAGTCGACGGCGTCCTCTAGGTGTAACAACCACAGACAAGAATGGCAACAATGACTTCTATGCCTCTATGTATTCCAATTAGACCAATGGGAACTCCACGTTACACTTCCCAAGCCGACAAATTAAGTAGTCCTTTCATTTGTCAATGTGCATCGACTTACTTTCCCCTTGCTGTCTCTTCCTTTCTTGAGAAGACTGCTCAGATTCTCTCACATGTTACCACAACTGTGAGAAGAGAAGTCTGTGTCTTCAGAGTCTTGGCCATCCCTCCTTATATAGGAGTGGAAGGGATAGAGTTTTTGAAGCCCAAGGGAAGGAAAGTGCAAATCTCATGGATTGACGGCTGTTGCATGCAACCAGTCAGTCAACTGGACCATCCACTGGCCGACTGAATTGTCCACTCAGTCGTTTGGCTTGCGGTTAGTGACACAATACCATTGGATTTTAATTTGATGATTAATGCACAACTTTACACATATCATTAATTATTTGAACCAGTCAAACTGGTTGTTTCACATCTTTGTTTGACCCAGTACAACTAGTCGATTTCAAAGGAAGTCCAATCACTTGAGTAGCCACTCCAGTTGATCAACTGGCCACTCTAGTTGATCGAATGACACACCAGCCAGTCAATTAACAATTAGTGTTATAGAAGTTGATTTCTTTAGCACATTTAGTAACCAAGTTAAATTTTATATGTGTGTAAAATTTTATTCCAAGTGCATCCCATGTGTGTGACCCTATAGGTCCCAGATTACATTGGCAGTGAATGTTATAACTAGCTTATGACATCACAAGCAATGAGTGGTATCTAGCAACACATCATTTCTACCCAAGTAATCGAAAATTGTATGAAAAAATTCAAGCTACATCTGTGATCAGTGTTACCATGATCATATAGTTTGTTTGTCTCTAATATCTAGATTTGACTTGAGGCATGGAATCATCATCCTCTTCAACATTCAATCTATGTTCCATGAGCTGGAGCAGACTATATGAGATGCATGTGAGCTCACATATCACATATTGACTCACATATTTGGTTGTATGTTTCTCATTCTTTCTTATCAAGTGGCCAAGATATTAACTCTAGTAGGAGGGAAAAAATCCCATCTACATCACACACAGTCAATCTCAATGTGTCACAATGTACATGAGCACCACCTTTATAGAAAACACATTCAAGGTCACATTGAATGATGCCAAAGTTAATCGAACAACATGAGATTAGTGTAGTGACTTTAGGTCCAAGAACCACAATTACCACTATCACTTTGAGAGCTGATTCTGACTACTATTTCATGGTTTCCATGTATCACTCTCAAAGTGGGTCTATCCAGTACACTGTTGTCTAACAAGTACCTATGTGTTTAACTTGATATCCAATATCATGAGTAATGAGACTTTGTCATCAATCCACACATATTCTAGTCTTATATATTATTTTCATGTAATTACATCCACAATAATATCTGACTAGGGATATAATAAGAATGTATTTTCTCTTATGATACGTATGATCTCATTATTTAGATCCTCAATCTAAAGACATATGTCATCAGGTAATATAATTCTTTAGGCAACCATCATGTTTGTGTCATCATCTCATGACTAACACAAACATAATGGATGGAATTACCTTTATCATTATCAAATCAAGTACATGATGCCCCATACAATCATCATATAATTATCTTTATGGGAATGCATACTAAAAGATATGTCTCTCCTTGATTGATCTTCTAGTTAGTCACATGTCTGACTCATGATGTAATGCAGGTGATAAAATCATGGCCTACTCTGCCAACCAATCACTATTTCATTTTATATAGATCTATATGACTCCTCTATCCTAAGCTACGACTAAATCATCTATTTCATATTAACCCACAAATATGTCGTGTCTAGGTGATGATATAGTGGCCTAGGATTTCATTCAGTCATCATGTTTCTCTTTTCATGTTACACACCTCCTACAAACAATGATAAATGTTTAAGTAAATGAATACTATCATGTCTTTTTAGTATGTCTTTCTCTTATGCTTGTTTCTTTTCTTTATGCATTTTATATATTAACTAAACCATTCAACTAAAATAACTATGAATTTTAAAATATAAGTGATTTAATTTATACTATGTACTTATGATTTCACATAACTCATAATCATTTAGCACATCTCTCACATTCAAATAAAATCCATAGATGACAACTCATTCTCGTTGAACATTTCTCACATGAAAGTATGATATTACAAGAAACCTTAATTGTTGATATCAACATTTTTATTTACTCATAGTGTGTTTTATACCAAGCCTTTACTGTTTGACTTTATTTGAGGGGAGGAGTGTCATGAGGATATTTAGTCATCTTTCCTTCCTTGTGTAGGAAAAGAAGAGTTACTCAATATGCTAGAACTACTTGTAGATTGGAATGAGCAATACTACCATTACATGAACTTTTCAAATTAACTAATTTAAAATTCAACTAGGAGATGTAGGATAGATAAAACTACCATAACTTTAAGATGTAATTTTTCCAGGCCATCAACATCCTAGTTGGAACCTATCTTAGAAATTTTTATTTTTACATGAAATTTTTTATGAATTCTATTTATGATACTAATCTACACATGAGGAAAAGTTAGGTATTCATTTTGGGAAAGTTTAAGAATATCCACATCATTTGTATAGTTAGATTTGACAACTAAGTGGGTTTGACCTGTACTCATATACATTTCAAAAGCATAATCAATGATCATGAGTTAAGCTACAAGCACATAATTAAATTTTCTATTATGGCTCTCTCCTACTATCCAATATCCTTCTTCATTTCTAATAAATATAAATGTATGTCAATGAGCTTTTCTTCATAGTAGTGCAACATCAATTTTTGACCATCTACGAGGTGGACCTTTCCAACAATATGCGTTACCTATGAAAGATATTTCTATCTTACTCCAATCTTATTTCATCAAACTGATTTTTTTTCTGATAGTATTAAATATTGAGTTTTATCATGTGTGTGTCCCTCTAGCATGTATGTTTTCCTGCCTTTCCATATGAAACATGATAGTTATAACACTGTAAATTGAAATCTTTGTGTGACTCTAATAGAGTACTAATCAATTATTGTAGTTTCCTATTGAAAAAGCTCAACCATCAGTCTTAGATTTCTCAGGTTCTTCTAAACCTCAACCATTATCTAATAGTAGTAAATAGTATATAGGATAGTTTCCTCTTCATTGTTACATCTAAGTAATGTATTGTGCACTATCATATTCTTGATAATCCTCCAATGATTAGAGAGAAAAGAACCATAATACACTAAATATAAGTAAATATTGAATTTCACTAGTAATCTTACTTTCTAGATCCTCCCTCAGTTGACCAAGTGCTAAATAGTTTTGTCTTGGCTAGTAATTTTATAGGATGAGATCGTGGAGAATTCTCATTTGTCTGTTCTATTTGAGGACTAGACATAATTCCCAATACCTAACTTTAGGTATGTATTAATCACTAAAATCTCTATCACTCATGTTATCTTCTTGAATTAGGAAACTGACTTGAAAATCATCTTGCTCCTTGTGTATAGGTCTAATCACCTTAATGGAAAGGGTGAGTGATTATGAATCCATGCATCACTTCACACATTAGTATTGTCACCACTCACCATATATTTCTTTATGTTACCATATATAAGGTTCTTGAAGCCATTATCTTTCCTTCAAAAGGCAATCACACATTTGTTTTTGAATGAAGAGTATTCATAATGTATACATGAACACCTTAACAAGTCCATCTTGTTATTAAATTCCTCTACACTTTTTGGTTATCAATGTTTATTTCAAGTTCCTCATAGTTTAAGATCTGTGTCCATTATCGCCTTTATCATTATTGACATTCTCCCATGATACTAATAAAAAGGCTTGTTTTTATGGCTTCCTTCCCAGAAAAATCTCCTAATTTAATCATCCACTTTATCACACAAACTGGATATTAGTGTTGATGTTTACATCACATAGGTAGGCATTGTTTCTAGCATAGACCTAGCAAGACACAACCATCCTATAAAGGATAGAGTTCTTGTAGTCCATGTATTAGTTCTACTCCACACCTTTTCAAGAGTATTCATATAGGTTTTCTTGGAAACTTTCTAGTGTAGAATGGGTACACTGAAATGCCTCCCTATGTCCTTTGTCTTGGTTATTCCATAGTCAATACATATAGAGTTTTTCATACTAATCGATACACCCTTGGAGAAATAGATTCATGACTTCTCTCAGGATATCTATTGGCCGATTGCTTTTCCAAAATGTTGAAGGGGTTTCATGATAAATCATATTGTTTCTTGGAGTATTTTTTGAATAGGATGATATCATATACAAACATAACATGTGAAGTTCTTGGTTCTTCACTAGATAACTTGATGTGGATCCAATTTCCATTGTTAACTTCCCAATTAAAAACATGAATATGATGCACCATAAACAAGATAATGGGATAAGGGGATAGAGGATCCCTTTGTTTGATCTGTCTACTCATAGAAAAGGTCTAAAGAAGATCTACAATTCAAGAAATATTAGTAGATCTTCAGTTATATAATTCTAGGATAAACATTGGTTGGCTAACCTTCTTTCATAATTATGACTTTGTCAAAGAGCATCTCCATGCACATCATATGCTTCAGATAGGCTAGTTTTATGTCCACATTTTAGTAGGTCTTTTTTCTCTCATAACAAAGATAAGCTCATGGACTAGAATGATATTATGAGAAATGTGATGACCAGACATAGAGTTACTTTTTGACTAAGATATCCAACCATACATATAATATTTCATTCATGTAATAACAATATTGTTACAAGCTAGCATGAAACAAATGTTCTTTAGAGAGATACACTACATCAATAACTTATAAGCTAATGAATGCTTGCATGATATTTATTTGTTTCGTTATACCAATATTTTCTTTGCATGGTGTTGCCTTTTTTTTTTCTTCTACTAGGTTCTTATGATCTTTTTCGCTTTCATTGTATGTGATGTTTACATTTTTATGTTGATCCCAATGATCGCTAAGAATATGTTGAAAATTTTCATTACAATTATAAAAGCTTTCATTATTAATAGGAATACATCCTTTTCTTTGTATGTGAATATGCATAAGTTTTATACAAATACATGACAAGTATCTGACTTAATGCGTGCAAATTAATAACTTACATTTGGGAAAAAGTGTTGATCAATTGTGAATTGAACATTGATCTATTGAGATGCACCTATAGTAGACCATCTCTTCGATATATATTTTACCCCCTTAGAGATTATATTATTGAGACTTTCATAGAGTAGGGAGGAGACAAATATGTTGGATTAGTTGTAGCTAAATAACATGCTTACACTTGTTTTAATTAGAGTTTCACAATGTATTAAAGTCACCCAAGACCACCCTAAGCATTTGGTTTGGCTAATATTCATGAGGTGCTCCAATAGAAGTTCTATGACAATGATATATTGGTTATCATTAAAAATTGTAAGGAGTTGGGTACTTTTACTTTGTAATGTAAAAGTTGCCAGTGGTAGAGGAGAATAGTCATCCAAAATTTAAAGTAATTCCAGAGTATAGAAAACCCTCTAAAGAAGTAGCATGCTTCCATGCAATGATAGATATCCAAAACAAGTTTCTTTATCACTTTACCACCATTATTATCTCTAATATTTTACTCAAGAACTCCCACTGTCTTTGAACTATGTTGAGAGAGAAGCTACTTCATCACATTTACTATGAATTGCATGCATTAAATCACTAACGAGTAGGGATTGAACATGATGTATCCTCTGCAAATCAGTTCCCCCACTCATACTTAACCTCCCAATGCCAACAATTCTTCTTCAGTCTGCCTTCTTGATCTACTCCTTGTATTGTAAGGAGTACATTTCATTTTTGCATTGTTTCCATTCTCTTTACCTTAAGCACCAAGGTTTGGTTTATTAGATACATATGCCTTCTCTCCCAAGTAGCATCCAGTTGCTTGGTCTCTATAAAATTTACTTGCTTAACTCAACTAGCATTGACAAAACTTTATTTGGTATAACATAAACTATGGATATGTTTCTAGTTTATTAGAATCTTCATTTTGGGTTGTCATTTTATTTTATGATTGGTTGACTTCTCCAGTCATGTCTTCATTTTCTACATTTTTTCATCCTACTGTGCTATTCTTTTATTCTTCAAGATTTTGTGTGCGTTTGGAGCTCATTTCCTACACAATAAGAACTTTCTAATCTTGGTCACTCAACTTTTTGGGTTGTTCTTATCCTTCATTGGCAAGGGGGATATGTCAATTTCCTCGATTTTGCTTCCCCTTTCCTCTTTCTAAAGACTCCTTGTCACACTATCTTTTCTATGTATTTATGTTCTTTCCTTAAAATTTGTTATGACCTCTCACCCAGATACCTACCATCATAGGAAAATCGTAGAAAAAAAGATCATAACTTCAACTTTTCTAGCTAGGACCCAAACCTTAAGAAATAAAAAATAATAAGGAATTTCATTTGTAACTCTAAATATGTTGTGATATTCATCCTCAAATGAGTTTACATGAAGAGTATGTACTACAAGAATGGGATCACTATTTTTCTAACTAACCCCCCTTGTGACACTTTTAATATCTTCAATGTATTCATCTGAATCTTCATATCATCATATCTCCACATAAACCAATTACCTAAAATACTGACAAATAAATATGTGGAACAATATATTTCTATCCTATGTACACAGGTGCATAAAGCATATATATATACATACATATATATATATGAGTGATCCTATACAAGGATTTTAAAGGTGTAAACATGGGAGAAGTGAATGTTCACTTCTCATTTCTATAACTACAAAAGGATGACAAGTGTCCCATTTATGTGGTTGAGCAAACTATTCTTTTGAGATTTGCTTCTCATGAAATGATGTCGTCTGCAGAACACTTGTCAAATCAAATTAAATTGATTAGTATAAGAATAATGCTACACATACCAAAAGGCATATCCCAAATGGGACAAATTTTGGATTCTATCATGCTAAACAACAAATATATGGAGGGAAGCAACATGTTTCCCTCTCTATTTTTGTTGTTTAGCAGGATAGAATCCAAAATCCATCCCATTTGGGGTGTACTTTTTGGTCTGCATAGCAGGTCTGTTAGTATAATATTCTTATCCTATTTCCCACATGTCTTTCTCTTAAAAAACTTATATCATATAGACCCTTCTTGGCACATCAATCTCTTATCTACTTAATGTCTTTGTTTAAAGTATGTATTCATCTAATAAAAACATGGGTGTCCAGTTTCCCAACTTGCAATGATGACCAAAAGCATTGTCCATGAATTTTTATTACTTGCTTTATTCGAATTCTTCTCTACTGAACAATATTGAGTTTCCTAATATAGTTTCTAGATGAAAATATTAACCCCTATTGTGCTTTCTTATCGCCATTTAACAAACTAAGGACACAATTCCTATTTTTACATCACGTCACCCATCTTTAGCATTTTGATACAATCCACTAAAAAAACTTTCCATTCCATAGAGGTAGTGGTTTAGTGATGGCTAAAACTGTATCCAAACTTGTGAACCTAAAAAAAATGATTTCCCACTTGAATTCTATTGATTCATATGAGTTTCTTGTGATGATTAGAATGGAATTTCTTCTACTTGACAAATTTTGAGAATCCACGTTCCATTATAGGTGCGGATTTAGGTACATAACTAGTAACCAATAATTTAAGCATAATTTATATTGAACTTATACAGTCATGGTGTTATATAGTAAAATAAAAAAGTGAGCCACGCCAATCTTTGTCAGCCAAAACGTGTCAAAGATCCAATTAAAAACCATATTAAATAATATGGCTCTAGATTCTACATTTGATATCTCAACTAGACAAATAAAGTTAGATTAGAAGAATAATTCAATTATACTCAAATTGTCCCAATGGTTTGACTCATCGGCATAATAAACAAATTTAATTTGAATGGATTAGATATAATATAGGTTGATATGAAAACTATTGGGGGATGTCCATGACAAAATCCCAGGACCAATACATCCCACATACCAAACCCTAGTCATCATAGGGGGAGTCAGAGATGAACGTCAACAACTTGACATGGAGACATGTTTTGCCAGAGGACATGATCGGAGTCTACAACTATCATTTTGGATGATGATACCACTAAGCTTATACTCCACGACGTAACTTTCTCAATGATATTCTTCTTCTTGTATCTCATTTTGGACCATGGACATGATCATCATAGATCCCCAGTAGTAGTGAGAAAGAAAAATAAAAGTCATGTCATGCTCCTTTCCTCGGACTCGTCATCCGGGCTCTACCTATTGGTATGTATGCTTAGAGAGCCAAACATGTAATGATTGTAATGAGGCATGGTGTAATTGAATTGATAATAATAAAAAGGCAATTCTGTTTGTTCTATTCTATTCAATTATGAGATAATAATGTAACATAATAAATGTCTAAAGAATAATGATACTCAATGACATATGTCTTTAGGTTTAGGGCTTAAACAATGAGATCGTATGTATGATAAGAGTACATGCATTTTTTATGTCCCTAGTCAGATGTTACTGTGGAAGAAAAATAGACAACGATAATATATAAGACTAGAATGTCTATTGGTTAATGACATAATCTCATTAGTCATGATGTGTGATATTAAACCAAGTACATAAGTACTTTAGAGAATAGTGTACTAGATAGACCCATCTTGAGAGTGATAGATGGAGACCACAGAATGGTGGGCACAATCAACTCTCATAGTGATAGTAGTTATCATGGTTCTTAGACCTAAAATCACTACACTCACCACATCTCATTTGGTGTACTTTTGCATTTCTCAACATGACCTTGAATGAGGGTTGCCATAAAGGTGCTGCTTGGTTATGTTGTGACACATGTGGATTGATTGTGAGTGATGTAGAAGCATTTGTCCCCCTATTAAAGATTGATATCTTGGCCACTTGAAAAGAAAGACTGAGAAATTCATGACCATGCTCATGTGAGTCAATATGAGATATTGAGCTAGAATGTACCACAACAATCTACTATATTTAAAGAAACATGGATTGAAAATTAAGAGGATGATGATTTCATGTCTTGAGTTCAATTCGGATATCAAAGACAAATGAACTATATGATCACAGTAACACTGATCACAAATTAGAGGATGAAGTTGTTCTCAATCTTTCCAATTACTTGTGTAGCAATGATGTGTTGTTACATACCACTTATTGGTTTTGATGTCATAAATCAGTTATGGACATTCACTACCAATGTACCTTGGGATCTATAGGGTCACACACATAGGATGCACCTCAAAAAGGAGTTTTCTCATGAATATGTTTTGACTTGATTACTAAAGTGTTTAGGTATTCAATTAAAATAACAATGGTGCAATTGATTGACAGGATTGTGAACCGACCGATTCAAGTGTTGAATCGATCAATTCAAGTGTTAGGTCAATTTAAAATTACATTGGATGAACATTGGAAGAACTGGGAAATGAATCGACCGGTTCAATTAGTGAACCAACCGATTCAAATTCTGAAATGTAAGACCCCTGACCTAGCCTTGTGCTTAATTGTAATTTCTTTGTGTAATAAGATGCTTAAACCTTAATTTAATCTTGTGGAATACTTTAATATCATGTGACAGGTCTATTGTTTTGATTTGGTCCAATTTGATTAAGATTTGAACCACCTTTGCTATATAAGTACTTGTTTTGGACTAGTTTGCAATTTACCCAAAATTGAGGATTAACATGTAAAATTTCACATGAAGAGAGTGATTCTTGTACCTTGGAACCATGAGAGAGAATGTGGTGACATGGGAAACCTTGTTTGATTGATGATTGATGATGGAAGACTTCATGGTGTTCTAGGGTTTCTGGGGTTACCATGCGTAAGTGGTGACTAAGCTAGGGTTTGGGTGTAGCAACCATTACCTCACACTTGGGTCAGGGTAGAAACTGCAAAACCATCCCTAAGGGTTGTGGTTTCGAACTAGACAAGCTAGAGGTCGAAACAAAACCTTGTTCTTTAGTGTTTCGACCTTGCTTTGTCAATTTAGGGTTTGGTTCAAAATAAGGCAAACATGGATGAAGTGTTGCGACATTAATGATGGTAGAAACCATGGAGGTCACTACACTTCATGGATAAATATGGGATTTTGTATTTTTTCATGTGGGAGAGGATAAGACCATGAGGTTGAAGGACATGTGTCCTTTGACGATCTAGAATGGTGATACATCACGAATCGTTTCCTCTCTCTCCCTTGGGGTATATATACCTTTCTCTTCATGTGTGAGAGACTTTTCGATTTCTTAATTTTTTTCCTTTAAATGTGAACCGACCTTGGAGCTACAGGAGCAAGAAGGAGCAGATCTTGAAGCTAGGGTGGTTGATCCATCTTGCATGAGGCAAATTTGGTGCTATATTATCTTCTTGGTGGTGGTTTCTTAGATAATCTCTTATGTTGGTAAGTGATTCAGACCTTGGATCTGGTTTCCCCTTCGTTATTCATCTTCTTCTACCTCTATCATGACCATGAGGGATGTCCATGTTCCATGGTGATTTCTCTTGTAGATTTCTTCTTCTCTTGGGATGAAATCATGCTTTTACCTAGGATTTCTTCATCTTCTACCTTGGTTCGAAGTTAGGGTTTGGGTTTTCTTTTCCCCGGACTCTTCTTTAACCATGGTGTTCCTCTCTTTTGAAGGAGATCTGGTCGTCAAAGGTTTGGATCTAGTTGGAGCTTCCTTTTCTTCTTTGGATCTTAAGATCTTGGAGGCTTAGATCATCAATTATAGGTGGGTTATATAACTCCTTCCTCCTCTATTATGTACAATCTAAACATGATTACATGTTATTCTTATGTTGCTATTCTAGATCTTAAAAATCTTTTCTTTTAGTGAATAAAGTGATGATATTTATGTTTGATCTATATTATATCTCGAAGATGATGTATACTTCTTGTAAACCTAAAATCCTTGTACTCTCAGGTCTTTGGGGAGATTTTGTGTTTTGTATACCGACATGTAGATTTTGGCTTTATGCTATGTGTGTATATAAATAGAAAATATGTGTAGATAGTATATAAGTGTTGTACAATAATGGCTTGATAGCCTTTGAACATGAGATGTAACATCCTTTGGTATATATATGAATCAGAGACAGCCCGAGTTGAGGATGGTTTAGTAAATACTTCTGCTTGAGATATTAAATTACAATTGGTTCAAATTTACCCTAATTTGTGGTAATATGGTGATAATTGTTAATTTTGCATTTTGATTTGAGTAATATCATTTTGTGTGATGAAGGGTGTCATAGAAATGATCAATTCAACTTGTGAACTGCCCTGTTTAATGATCAATAAGATTGAATCAAGGATTGATTATTACGTTATGTTATGCATTAATCATCACATTGAAAAACAACATGTATATGAATAGGAAACATAGTGAGCCGACCGGTTCAAGTGTTGAACCAAATGTTTCACACATGAACTAAATGGTTCAATTGTGAACTGAATCGTTCATGGTTTATAGCTTCCAAAAAATTCATGAAATTTTGGCTCTTCGACTCCTGGAGGATCTGGAAATCATGACCCTGGCCATCCTATAAATAAGGGGATAGTCAAGGCTTTCAGGAGATACAACAATAAGCTTTAAAAATTATTATCCTCTCATAGTTGTGGTAACATGAGAGCTTGAGCAAGTCTTACCCATAAAAAGGAGAGATAACAAGGGAGACAAAGTCAATGCTAGCATGTTGACATTCAAAGGGACAAATTCTTCTTTTTGGCTCTGGTAGCGCAATGTGGAGTTCTTGGTGGTACGTGTGAACTACGTAGAGCCATGGAGGCTATCGCCGCCAAGCTAGGAGTACAACAACTAGTGTTCCATGGTGTTGCACCAGGAGGTCATCATCACCAATTATCCATGTATGTCTTGTGAAGAGTGCACATCAGCAACCAAGAGTAGTCACCAAACTTGCTCTAGGACCAAGTATACCTCTTGCTACCCTCTTTCCTAGATACATTTTTGTTGACACAGTCTTCTGGTAAAGGAATAGGGACAATTTTTGTTTCTATTGTCTTCTCTACCATCCCGATTCCCCAACAGTGGTATCAGAGACATGTCAAATTTATAGTGTACTGGAGATCTTAATCGATGTGTTCAGATTTATATTTATTGCACACAATGCAAATATTAAAATGATTAATGTACATATCCAATTAAATTCATACGATCCCAATACACACACACACACACACACACACAGATATATATATATATATATATATATATATATATATATATATATAGAAAGAGAGAGAGAGAGAGATAGAGAGCCTATATGCATCATCCTAAAAGTGTTTTTATGGTGGATGTATGCATGGTTATGTATATATATACACAGACACACAACCTATATGCATCGTCCTTAAAGCATTTTGATGGTGGATGTATGCATGGTTATGGCCAAAACCCCCGTGGAATGTGTGCATGGTTGTTTCATTTATTTCCTATTTCTAATCGATTTGGATATCGAGCCTCTACCCTCCTTTCCAGATGTAAATTAATGCTCTTATTCCCATATTCTCCTTGAATGTAACTCGAGGCTTTCCCTTTGGATAGTTTTAATTTATATTTCAACATGAGAAGATGTTTTGAAGTTGATGAGTTGACTGACTGAGTGCCCAGTCGATCGATTGGAGGACCGAGGAGGCCAAAAGATAGGATGAGCCAACTAATCAACTTAAAGGCCAACTGATTGACTGAAGGGTTCAGACGACCGACCTGTCCAACACAAATTTCTAGTATAGGTCGCTACATGTGATGTGGACCTTAGGTGGTAGTAATTCTTTGTGGCTCTAATGAATTGCATTACTATGACCATAACAATTTCTCGTATAGTTCACATTGCATTTCTTTTCATTTGTGGTTATAGCATGTATATGATATGTACCATAGGTATGTGGTGATTGGGTATGTATATGTATTTATATATAAATCCCTCTTTAAATATTAAGTCTAAGATGATTTCTATAAGAAACACACATGAAAAGCTTGATCGAAAAAGCATGGGCACACCCTAGTGTGGTGCACCATCTATCTCATAGAAGTGTGATGGTATATATGTGGGTATGCTCTAGAAGGGTGCATATTCTATCATATTGTTTTATGGGTCAGACTTAACTAGGTGACCTTAATAGGATTAAGTGCCTAAAGGCATACATATGGACTATGGCAAGGAGTTGTGCATACTATCTATCCAAGAATTACATGAGATGTAATTGGAAGATGTTGCCTACCTTAATAGTTGGTTATGAGAGTCAACATTGGCTGGGTATTGACTTAATTGTGTTGGATCTCGGCTCACTAGAAGATTGTACACTATAATCTTCTGAATGGATAGTGAGAGCTGTCAATTTGAACAAAATAGTGGGAACAAAAATTAATTAAAGGTCTAATTACTATCATAAATATTATCAAGTCAAATAAAAAGTGTTTTGACAAAGTACAAATTTTACTCTTATAGATATAAATGGAAAACATACTATCATAATGATCTATCCTTGAGAAGGACAATCTAAATGAGATAAACTTCCATAATTGGTTCAAGATTTTGAGAAACTTTCTCTATATCCCTAAAACACTATTGATAGTGGAACCCACTCCATCTTTGTGTATTGATGATATGGATGCTTAATTGAAACATGTTAATGATTCCATAGACATAAAAAACCTTATGTTGGATTGTATGAATTATGAGTTGCATAAACAACATAAAAAGCAAGAAAGGTATAATGTCTCCATGGCACTATTTGAGTGCAAACTGTCAGAGGGAGATCCAGTAGAGCCCCAAGTGCCCAATATGATTGGGTATATGGAGCATATGGAGAGACTAGGGCTTCCTTTAGGTTAAGAGTTGGCCATAGATATTCTACAATCATTACCTAAATCATATAGTCAATTCATCGAGTACTATCACTTGAGTAATTTGGCTAAACTATTATCTGAGTTGCTTGGTATGTTAATAAATATTGAAGCATAAATGAAGAAGGAAAAACCCGTGATGGTGATCAATGGGACAAAGTCCAGGGACAAACGCAAGGCCAAGAGGTGTTCATTAGGATAAGCTGAAGTCCAAGTCTTCTGCACTCAAGATAAGGAGAGGGGTAGGTGCAAAAAAAACTATCCTTTTCACCTAAAAGGACCAAGGCAGATGAAGCGAAGGATAGAGATCTCTACTTCTGGTATATACATAATTGAGATTAACGTTTCTACTTATTTATCTTGGGAACTAGATACCAAATGTGGATGACACATTTTCTCAAAGGTGAAGGATTTGAAAAGAAGTAGACCTTTGAAGAAATGTGAGGTTGAATGTGTGTTGCGAATGGAGTAAGAGTTGCTGCCAGTGTAGTTGGAACCTATGAGTTATCTCTACCAAGTGGGTTTGTGATAGAGTTACATAACTACTATTATGTACCTGCCATTAATAGTAACATCATATATGTATCTTGTTTGGACAAGAACATGTTTGAATTTCTTATAAAGAATGGTCGATGTTCTATTAGTAAAGATGAGATCTTTTATGGAAGTGCCCCAATGTCATATGGTCTATACATGATAGATCTGGGGACAAGTGTGTATAATGTAAATACCAAAAGACTAAAAATCGATAAATCAAACCAAACACACCTTTGGTATTATCGTCTAGGGTACATAAATGAGAAACATATCTCCATACTCCACAAAGATGGTTATATGGACTCTTTTGATTTCAAATAAATACATACACGTGAGTCTTGTTTGTTGGACAAGATGACACAGACTCCCATCACTGGTAACAATGAGAGGGAAAGTGATGTATTAGTTGTCATACATACTGATGTATGTGGCCCTTTTAGAACAGATGCTAGAGGTGGTTATCAGTATTTCATTACCTTTACAGATGACTTTAGTATGTATGGTTATATTTATTTGATGAAACATAAGTTTGGAACCCTTGAAAAGTTCAATGATTTCATGAATGAAGTACAAAACCAACTTGGTGAAAGTATTAAGGCACTTGGTTATGTTCGAGGTGGATAATACTTAAGCCAAGAGTTTGAGGACCTTCTATGAGACTGTGGTATCATATCATAATGGACTTCACCTGGAACACCACAACACAAGGTGTATTAGAAAGAAGGAATCACACATTACTAGACATGTTGTGATCAATGATGAGTTTTGTTGATCTTTCGACTTCCTTTTGGGGTTATTCTCTTAAAACCATAGTTTGTACACTTAACTGTGTACCATCTAAATTGGTTCAAAAGACACCGTATGAGATATGGATTGAAAATCATCCAAAAATGTATTTTATGAGGATTTGGTAATGTGAAGCTTATATCAAGAAATGTTTCCTAAAAAAATCTAGATTGGATAATTGTTATTTTGTTGGATATCCCAAAGAAATCAAAAGATACTACTTGTATAACCCATATGACAACAAAGTGTTTGTTGCTAGGGATGCTACATTCCTAGAAAAGGAACTTATTTTCAAAGGAATAAATGGGAGAAAAGTAGAAATGAAAGAGGTTTGAGATCAACAAGAAAATATTAAACCTGCTGAGGTACAGGAGGAACAAGGAGACTCACAAATTGTTGTGGAAGATCAAGTTTCTCATATAACACAAGAACCTCATAGATCTAGTAGGACACCCCTTGAGCCTAAAATTTTTGGTTATCTTGTGACTCAAGAAGGTGGTGAGTTAGTCATAGATGATGAGCCAACAACCTACCTAGAAGTTGTTGAGGGACCAAACTTTGGGAAATGACTTGTGGCCATGAATTCTGAGATGGAACCATATACACTAACAAGGTACAAACCTTTGTGGATCCACCTGAAGGATAAAACCCATAGGGTGCAACTGGGTCTTCAAGAAGAAGTCCAACATGGATGGTAATGTATAGACCTATAAGGGAAAATCAGTTGCAAAAGGTTTCAAACAAGTTCAAGGTGTTGATTATGATGAAACTTTTTCACCAGTTTCCATGGTTAAGTCCATTAGCATCATGCTTGCCAATGTTGCTTATCATGACTTTGAGATGTGATATATGAATGTTAAACCACTTTCCTTAATGGGAATCTTCTTGAGGATGTGTATAAGACACATCCTAAAGGTTTAAAAATCAAAAGGAATCCAATAAAGTCTATAAGAAACAAATTTCAATCTATGAATTGAAGCAAGCATCTCAGAACTGGAATCTTTATTTGACGAGACAATTAGAGTTTATCTTTAGTCAAAATGAAGATGAACCTTGTGTGTACAAGAAGGTTAGTGGGAGCATATTGCATTCCTCATATTCTATGTAGATGACATACTATTGATGGGGAATGTCATTCCTACTTTACAGATGGTAAAGAACTGTCTAGGAAGTACCTTCTCTATGAAGGAATTAGGCAAAGAATACTATATCTTAGGAATCAAGATCTATAGAGATAGATCTAGAAGGATTCTTGGCCTAACCTAGAGTAGAAACATTGACAAGTGTTGAAGAGGTTTAGCATGAAGGACTCAAAGAGAGGGAATTTTACCATGTTACATGGAATTAGCCTCTATAAAGTCCAATGTTCTAGTTCTTGTGAAGAACGGGAATGTATGAGTAACATTCCATATGCATTTGCAATTGGATCTATCATGTATGTAATGTAATGCACTCGACTCAGTGTCTCATATGCCTTGAGCATGACAAGAGGATATCAGTCAAACCCCGATGAGAGTCACTGGACTGCTGTAAAGAACATCCTCATGTACTTGAGAAGGACTAAGGATTCGTTTCTTATTTATGATGGTGAGGAGGAGTTGGATGTAATGAGTTACACGAATGCAAGCTTATAAACTAAAAATTATGATTATCGATGGCAATCAAGATTTGTGTTTTGCCTCAACAACAGAGCTGTGAGCTATAAGAGTTCCAAGCAAGAGATAGTTGTTGATTCTACAATATAGGCTAAGTATATTGCTACATCCAATGCAACAAAGGAAACTGTCTAGATTAAGAAGTTCATCAGTGAACTTAGGATGGTTCCAAGCATCAACGACACAATAGAGATGTATTATAACAACAATGGAGCTGTTGCAAAAGCTAAGGAACCCAGATAACATCAGCGTTCCAAGCACATACTACATCAATTCCATATCATATGAAAGATTGTACAATGAGGAGATGTTAAGATTTGCAGAATACCAACTGTAGGAAACATTGTTGACCCGCTGACCAAAGCGCTTTCATATCATAAGTATGATGGACATATTAAATCACTTGGAATAAGATTCATAATGATTGGGTATAAGTGCAAGTGGGAGTCTGTTGGTATGTATTCCTAGAGAGCCAATCATGTGATGAAATGACATATGTCTTTATTTTCATAGGTGGTGTAGGCTACTATGTGTTTGCATGGAACTAGTAGGTAATGTGGCATGATGTAGTTGATTTGATAATAACAAAAAGGCAATTCAGTTTGTTCTATTTTATTGAATTATGAGATAATGATGTAGCATAATAAATGTCTAAAGAATGATGATACTCGATGACATATGTCTTCAAGTTGAGGACCTATACAATGAGATCATATGTACGATAAGAGTACATACACTCTTGTTATGTACCTAGTTAGATGTTATTATGGAAGAAAAATAAACAACAATAATACATAAGACTAGAATGTGTGTTGGCTGATCATAGATACTCATCATCATGAAATGTGATATCAAACCAAGCACATAGGTACTTGTTAGAGAACAATGTACCAGACAAAACTACCTTGAGAGTGATACACAGAGACCATGGAATGGTAGTCAGAATCAATTCTCATATTGATAGTGGTGATTGTGGTTCTTAGATCTGAAATCACTACACTCATCACATGTCGTTTGGTGTACTTTGACATCACTCAATGTGACCTTGAATAAGAGTTGCCATAAAGGTGGTGCTTGGGTACGTTGTGACGCATGGGAATTCACTGTGAGTGATGTAGATGAGATTTGTCCCTCCTATTAGAGATTGATATCCTAGCCACTTGTGAAGCAAGACTAAGAAATGCATGGCCATGCTCACGTGAGTCAATATGAGATTTTGAGTTCACATGTATTTCACCAGTCTGCTCTAGTTCAAGAAATATGGATCAAATGATGATAGGATGGCAATTCCATTCCTCCAGTTCAATCTAGATATGAGAGATAAAGGAACTATACGATCACAATAACACTGATCACAGATTGTAGCTTGAAGTTGTTCTTCAATTTTCCAATTAGTCAGTTAATAATGATGTGTTGCTAGATACCGCTCATTGCTTGTGATGTCATAAATTGGTTATGGACATTCACTGCCAATGTAACTTGGGACCTACAGGATGACACACATATGATGAACCTGGAAAAGGAGTTTGCTCATGAATATAGTTTAAATTGATTACTAAAGTGTTTAGGTATTCAGCTAAAACAACAATGGTGAAAATTGACTGACAAGAATGTGAACTGACCGGTTCAAGTGTTGAACTGATCAATTCAAGTATCAGGTCAATTTAAATTACATTGTCTGAATATTGACTGAAGTGGGACATGAATCGACTGGTTCAAGTAGTGAATTGATCGGTTCAAAGTTTGAAATGACTGATTCAACTTGTGAATCACCCAGCTCGATGATCATTGGATCAAGGATTGATGTAGACGTCATGGTATGCATTAATACTTGCATTGAAATACAATATGTATGAAAATAGGAATATAGTGAACCGACCGGTTCAAGTGTTGAATCGACCTTTCACATGTGAACCAACTGGTTCACGGTTCAGAATTTCCACAAAATTCATGAAATTTCATCTTTTCAACTCCCATATGATCTTGAAAACTTGACCCTGGTCATCCTATAAATGGGGGGGGGGACATTCAAGGCTTTAGTAGATACAACAATAAGCTCTAACAATTATTTGTCCTATCACAGTTGTGGTAATGTGAGAGCTCGAGCAATTCTTTCTTGTAAGAGGGAAAGACAACATGGGAGAGAAAGTCAATGATAGAATGTTGATGTTCGGAGGGACAACTACCTATTGGCTCTGGTAGGGCAATGTGGAGTTTCTGGTGGTATGCAAGGACTACGTAAAGGCGTGGAGGCCATTGTCACCACATTAGGAGGACAACAATCAGTTCCATCCATGGTTCTATACTAGGAGGTCGTCGTTTCTAATTATCTATGTGCATCTTACAAAGAGTGCACATCACCAAGCAAAGTAGTCACTAGACTTGATCCATGACCAAGCATACCTCTTGATACCCTCTTTCCTAGATACATCTTTGTTGAGGTGATCTACTGGTAAAGGAATAGGGATAATTTTTTTCTATTGCCTTCTCTATCATACCAATTCCCCAACATTACCTACATTTCTAGAATGTTGTCTAGAATTTCCCTAAGAGGTTTATCACCATGTGTTCTATCATTCCCAAATTCCTCTTCCCATATAAAGTAGTTGCACCCTTTAGATAGACCCATATGAAACTTTATTCCTCAATTAGTTTTTGTGGGATACAACATACCATCACCACTACTTTGTCATCTCTGCCTTACTTTCACTATCAACACCCTTGCATCACTTGACTTGCTTCTTCCTTTATCGTGATTCATGTTGGATGCCTGTTAGGGATCTCGGTTTTAGTTGCTCAAGGTGCCTAGTTGTCATATTTCTGCCTTATGAATTGTGGCCTTTTCAACAGTGACACGAGAGGTGGTAAGGGAACACAATCATGCTCTACTTGGGCTGACAAGTTAGATGAGCCATTACCCTAACACTCTACGTTACCACTCACTATTGGATGTCCCTCATGTAGTGAATTTTCACCTCTGGTATTCACTTATCTAACCACCAAAGGTTGCTTTTGATCTCATATTTGATTTAATATTGGTTCCTATTCTATAAGGGATTTTGCATGAGCCCATTTGTCTTTGTTTGACTCAAAATTGAGAATTTTTTCCCAATTTTTCCAACGGTTGTTGTGATTGAATCATTTGGCTTATTTTTGTTCTTTTGGTTTTATTTGTTGTGGAATTGGTTTTAATCCTTGATGTGGGGTCCTTGTGAGACCAACAACTTGGGGTTGATTAATACTGGCAGTATATAAGGTGTAGTGGCATCCATATGAAACTGGCTCCTTCTCGGACCCTATACAATGGCTTTCACAATAATAAGGTTGCAATATGGGCGATATATTCCAAACTAACCAAGACAAGAGTCAATATGGTATACACTTGAGTATGTTATGTTGATGACAATTTATGTCAGTTTTAGGTTTAGAAACCAACATGACCAAAGTTTGGGTCAACGTCATTCCTGATCTAAGAAGTCACATAATCTACTCAACCTTTTGTGGCACTGAAGCAAACCCAAAATTTTGTGGAACTGACCATAGTTTTCATAATTTTATGTTTCCAAAACAATTGAGTTGATCTGCTGGCCTCCCATCCGATCGACTGGAGTGTTTCTTGTGTATTCCTTATTTTGTGTCTAATTGAAGATTGTGAATAGGGAAATGATTTGGGTTTTAAAAAATATAACACATGAATCCCTATGTAACATTCATGGGTTGAAACACACAACTTACTATGAATTTCTACCTATGACAGAGAGATTATATTCAAAAAGATGACATCCCCTAATAATAGGAGGAAAGGAGTAAACCACACTAGAACATCAATAATCATATTCTACTTATTGTTGGAGGCCAATGAACCTCAAGAGTTTCCTTTGCACGCATCGAAATAAAGAGACTGAGACACGTGTGTAGAGGCTTGGAGGACGAATTCCATTATCAAGGAGGATGAGTTCTCTCTTTGTTGTTGTTGCAAAGACAACTACACTACTCTGGATTTGGACCTGAAAGTACACAAATGACATCGACATAACATGTCTAGATATTTTATAAATAGTTTGTTTTAAGGTATATTCAATATCCCTCCTTCATCTTGTATATACTGTCATTTTATGAGTATGAAGGACCTACAGATTAATGTTTTTATCTGGAGTTTTATGTTATTCCACTCAACCCACTTCTCAAAAATTCTATATAGACATCTGAGCATGTTTGTGATATTCATAGTACCATTTGACCTAGACATTTGAGATGCATGTTTATTTTAAAAATATAAATTTTATCATGCTTCCTACTCACATTGATATCACATTTTGTTCATGATAGTTTAAGACATGTTTCCATCTGAGTATTTATCCAAATAATTGGTTGTAATTTCATAGAGAATGATGGTAATCACAATTAAAACTATGATATGAAATATGTTTCTATTGCGGAATTTCCATATATTAGACATTATGTAATATGTTAGAAAGAACAACTAGCCTAGCCTATTTCGTCGAACTTAGTATTTTGAAGCCACATGCACAACAACACTCATTTTTCCTAGTATAATTTTTTTGTCTAGTCTGAACTAAAATCAAAACAGACCTAGATTTTTCTAAACTTAAAACAAACCCTAATAGTAAATTTTATAATCTAGACATAGGGGTGACAATCGTGTTTGGGTTGACCAAGATTTATTTTGGGTATTTTCGTGACAACACTTTTTGGTTAGAATGTATATTTCTTGGTTCGTCTGTTTGACCCTTAAATACCTAGGAGAACAGTTACAAAGTTAAAAATTTTATGTGTCTGATTCTCAAAGAAAAGAGAACATTATTTTCACTAGAGCCTAGGAAATGGGATCGGGCATTGTAAATGGTATTACAGCCATAACCGCTGTAATAGGTTGGGCCCACATGGGCATGAGGCATGCCAATCTTGAACATTGCAGTGCATGCTAGAAAGGGATGTCCATGGTGATGTAGACATCCTTGCATAGGTAGTTGTAATCAGGAGCTAGTTGTCCATGGGACATTCTGGGTCTGCATAGAAATGTGCAAATATTATGAGGCCATATAGTTGAGCCTTGTCGAGGATGTCAAGAGTCTAAGTGGGGGATATTTTAACATTCTAGGATTTGAGTCCATGTATGAAATCATATATAAAGGAATGATTGGACTACTCATATTATCAAGACGCACCTCCTTTTCAGGGATCCAATCACTAAGAACTCCATAGTTATGCGTGCTCAACTTAGAGTAGTTTTAGAATGGAAGACTAGTTTGGAAGTTGATCCCGTCTTGCACACGAGTGAGGACAAATAACACAATTATGGCCAGTGGTGATTCGTAGGGCCAATCCTCATTCTTGAAACTCTAGTAGAGCCTTGTCCAATGGGCTAGGGCATTGTAGGAGAAGATGATCGACCTACTATAACCTAGAGTGATTGACCTCTCTACCAAGAGTGATCAACCTCTAGTAACTCAAGAGAAATTGACCTTCTTCATTTTACAGAGCAATCAATCTCTCCTTGGTAAAGATTGACCACCTACAACCCATTAATGATTGACCACTACAACTAGACTTTGAATGATCTACTTCTAGAAACTCAGTATAAATTGACATCGAGGAGCTCAATGTGACACCCAATGCCACACAAATGAGATTACACAAAACAAAACACATGATGAAAAACTAAGCATCCTTATTACCATAAATAGTGAGTGAATAAAAACATATTTGTACATTACCATTTTGAACATAAACATATTACATCAACGTCCAACAACCTGTATCACAACACATACCATACCATGTATTTACATAATTGTTTAGTGACATCAACCACAACCTATATACAAAATAGAGATACGTTCCTCATATACATGCCATACAAACATAGGCATACTTCCAAAACCACATATCAATGTACATCATCTACAAAACACATCCCTTCCTGGACTTAAGAGTACAGGGACAACTCTAGGACTCTACTACTAAATACAACTAGAAACTATCCAACCTTCTGCATCTATTGATCTCCAAGCTGCTCTTCCTCAACAACATGATCCTGACCACACCGCTGATGACCACCTAATAAGATGTGGTGACCCACAAGGTGAGACCCATGTCCCAACAAGAGATATAACTCTCAACCAACAACTATTTTTCATAGTAGTTAAATAGGATGAGAAGATTCAACTAAGTAAGCAGGTTAAACAGATTAAGCAAATTAAGTAGGGAAGCTTATTGAATTATTCCAACAGGTTAGGCATATTAAGCAAATTAATTAGATAGGAATAGAAACTTGTATTACTAGAAAGAATATGAAGAACATATATGTTTATCACCTGCTAAACAATATAAGAAAAAGGCAAGGGTTAACATCCAATGTGAAGTGTGTTTGACCCTAAGCAGATATACTACATGATTATATTACATCTTTATTAATGCCTTGAGGAATTGAGGTATACCACTCACTTCCAACTAACCACTGCTAAGTCAAAATTAGTGACATACAAGATTCATAGGAGAGTCGGATTCCTAAGATATCATCCTTCCACGGTCAGTACGAGTCTTCCATAGTGACATATAAGTCCAGTTGCAAAACAACCCATTCCATCCTTGGTATATAGATCATGACACTAGTGAACAACCTAGTCCATCCTTTAAAGGTCACATTACTAGTAAAAATAGGGTATACAAACCGAATCATCCAAGGTATAACTATTGTTGTCCTCTATCACATCATATATACTAAGACACGAATACATATGTTCTCGCTTCAAGGAATGACCACAGTCATCCTCAAAACATTTGGATCAAGAAGTCAAGGATGCTCAGTCACTTGCACCTCTCATACTCAAGAGTATGCGCTCTGAGTTTCCATTAATGGAATACTCATTTAACTATCCCTCAAGTGTTGACACTGGAATGGATCTATGACATAGGGCAATTACATGATTAGGGTTTCACTTGATTAGTTTAATCCAAATGGGTATCTTTTAACTGCATCAATCAAGTTACATATAAATCTAGAAAGATTCTATAAGGATAAGGGTAGATTGCAACTTTAAAAGATATAAAACATATAAAATCTAAACTTGTCACATCATATTACTCATTTCACTGCCATACATGAGACCCTCATCATCATAACACCACCATGGTATATAAATCCTCTGTTACATCATACAGAGGATATCGCCTCAATTATGGTAATCAACCATGTCCAAGGTCATAAGACCATTCACATTGTTTCTTGCAAGAACATCATCATCTTTACATATCTCATTAAGGCTTGTCATTATCACCATATGTTGTGATACATAAGTTTGGCATAAGATTGTAATTAAGAACTATGATGTTCATAAGATAACAATTTATGGTTAAAATAGTTTAGAGAGAAAGTATTCCATCACCATGATAATTACTCAAGTAGGATTAAGAAACATCGCCATGTACTTGAATTAGGATTTAGTTCAACAGAGTAATTGAATTAGGGTTTCAAATCAAAAATTTAAGATAAACCCTAATTACCATCATCTCCTACAATCATGAAAGCAATTAGGTCAAACATCTTCAATCGTAGAGTCAGATAGACATTGTGACCATATAGACCAAAAACATCATCGACCACCAAAGGTTGAGCAAGGTTGGTGACCACTGAGGATAGGTCCACCACCTTCATCGACCATTGAGGGTTAGCCACATTGGTGACTGCTGAAAACACAAGGTTGGCGATTAAAGTAAACTAGGGTTTAACCCTTCATCAACTACTGAGATAGACCACCTTCAATGACCATTGAACTAGGGTTAACCACCCTCAACGACCACTAAGGTCCAACAACATCAACTACCACACATAGATCCAATCTTGGTGACCACATGACCGTGGAATCATCATCGACCGAAGAGAAATCACCATCCTTAGTGACCATCAAACTAGTAAACATAGAGACCTCAACGAGGGGTAAAACTCATCAACCACTAAGGAAATATTGGCGACCACTCAACATCAACATTCTTGGCAACCACATAGAATCCAAATCAGGTTGGTCATCACTATGAAACTAAAAATCCATCAAGGTGAAAATCACAAGAAGAAGATCAACTCCAAAACCCTATAGCAAAATCGTCATGAGAGAGAACAAAACCATAAATTGAGAGAGAGAAAACCAACATTTCCACCAACATGTAACTAATAAAACCAACTAGAGAGAGAAACCTAAACTACACCAACTTTGTCTCTAAGAAACAACTTCATGAGATGGATCCATGCTTAAAGTCATCTACTCCTTATCCTATTTCTAGGATGGTCCTCCATGCTCCTATTGCACAACTATGATCCTTGGCCTTGCTCAACTCCTTGATCAAACCCTGGGTGGTTGAGAAAGCACCCAACAAAAGAAAGAAGCAAGGTATGTGTCAGGGATAATGAACAAGGACAAAAGATAAGATAACTATATGGAAATAAAGGCTAAGATTTCATCATAAGATGAAGATGGTCAAAGGTATGAGGCATAAATAAATAGATACCTAACTTAGAAAAAACAGTAAAAAGGTTGCATGCATGATTAATATTGACTACCTAAACTATGTAGGGTTGATACACCTACCTAACCTCAACCAATAGGTGAGGGAGAGTAACACATTCTGATCACCTACAAATATTCTATGTTGGGGAGAGTAACACATTCCCATGGGCAAATTTACACATGCCCTATCTATGGGTGGTTACACAAAAGTACCACTACACTAGTTAAATAGTCTAATAAAATCAACATGCTAAGAAATATGGCAAGTATAAGCATCGAGTAATTAAAGATATGGCAGTGGGGTACATGACCCAAGAAACAAATAATAAAACTGGTTTTGAGGCAAATATAGGAAAGAAATTATAAAAAGAGAAATTAGGGTTTCATAGAAGCCTCATTAGGGAAACTAGGTTAGTGTTTGCAAATTATTCCCAACTTAGGTGTAAGGAAATAACATACCTATCTTAATGAATTCAATTATCAACTTTCACCACTTTAATTGAGTCCAAGATCCACTTTTCCTATTTTCAATGTATAATCAAGTATTAGAGTTTGTCATATACATTAATGTAAAGAAAACCCTAGTTTTGGACTTTACACACAAAACCTCAATTTAGTCTCTAAAAAATCACCATTGATCTATTTAGCTTCTCCTGATTAATAAAACATATAATTTTGTCTACTTTGGAGTTATGATGATTACAGTGCATTTTTGGTGATTTTTATGTATTAATTTCATTTTTTAGAAAACACCTTCGGGTAAAAACTCAAAACCAAATTCAAAAACATTTTTATTAGACATATTACATTTTTTAATTCCAAAACATATTTTCTTTTAATTTTTGGACAAAGAAATAAAAAGATATGATTTTTATAAAATAAACCAATTAGAATTTGACATATCATCATCAAGATAAGAGAGAGGAAGAGAGAGAGAGAATGAGAGAGAGTGGGGCCATCCAGTGACTTGGCCCAATGGAAGGCTGTCAAATCACCCAGTCAAGCCCAGTCAGCAGTTCGCTGACCCTCCCCAAAACAAAGGGAAATAGAGGTAAAAGACTAAACAACCCTTACTCAAAAAAGCACAGCAAGAAGGCAAGGGCAAGAAGGTAAAACAACATGAGGATCATCTTCTCCCCTCGTCATGAGCCATAGGTGCACAAACTGCTAGAGTAGAAGGCCAAAGATTTGGACAAATCCAATAATCATGCAAACTCCAAGCAAGAAAAGAGAGAGAAAGATAAGGCTAAACCGAATTCACCTATACCAACAATTTGGCCGGAGATGCACGGAGGAGGGAGTAGGACGCACCGCAAATCTTGGAGCAAGCCTCACACGTGAAAAGTCGAAGGCATGATCAAACAACTAATTGAGTGGAGAGATGAGTCACAAAGGGCTAGGGAAGTTTGTGGTTTAGATATTTATAGACGAGGAAGGGAGATATGGTGAGGAGGGAGGTGGTCGCAATGCTTGGAGAGCAAGGTTTTGGGCATTTTCTGAATACACTATGAAACCGCATGAGAAAGGGATCGTTAGATGCAGAACACTCCAGAAATCCAAAGCAAGAAAAATCTCAAAGAAAGATGGAATGAGGAGCGAGAAATCCACGAATCATTACTCACTGAAATAGGCGACCTATTGCCTTATATGGATCGAGGTCGAGGATGAGTTGTAGACAGTATGATCACTGATCCAACAGCTTGGATCATGTGCTCCCACCAAAGAAGGCATGAAAAATATTTAAATCAAAACCATGTCCAAATCAGAATCCAAATAAATGTGGAACATTAAATTATTTCTCTTTTTCTCTCTCCTCATTTGAGGGCATAAACGAGCCTCAAATTAAATGAAATTTGACACCCAACTTATTTTTGATATGAGGAATCCAAATATGCAATTAGATTTGCCTTTTAAGAACTTTTAATGTGTTTAATAAATCAAACATTATTTTCTCTTTCCTCCATCATTACTAGTTATAAGATTATCCAAATTTTATGAAATTTCACCCACAAGTCAGATTAAGTGCCTTGGATATAAATTTGCCATAAATTTTACATGTTGAAGTTGTTTGTATATTTATTTAATATTTTGAATGTTATACACACTTTCTCTCTCCTAACTTCACATGTATATTAAAGATTATCCAAATTATATGAAAATTAACACAAAGGCTATCTTTTAATGTTTAGGTTATGAATCCAAGATTATCTTCCACTTTTAGAGGCATTAAGGATTTTATTTTGTATTTTGAGGAAAACTCACTTTTTTGTCAAAATAAAAGAGATGTAATTATTATCATTCCAAAATTATGAAACTTGGCCTCCAAGCCAAACCAAACCCAAGGAAAAGAAATCTCAACTTATCTTTAACCAATTAGTTTTCCTTTTATGAGTTTTAATCCATTATCCAATATTACCATTATTTCCCATATTAATTAATTCAATATTATATTAACATGTTTAACACATTATTATTCATTCATTTTTCTCTTCCTTGCTTCATAAGGCTAAGGAATGATTTAGAATGAATTATTTTATCATTATCTTATACATGTGGTAAATTTGCATATTAGACCCTTATTAAAAATATTTACTGAGGTATATGTGCATAAACCCATATGTTGGCAATAATATTGAACAAATGTTCACCAAACCACTATTATTTCCACAAATTAAACATAAAAGCCAAAAAGGATAGAAAATAAAGGAAAAGTTGGGAAAGAGGGTCAAAAAGAGAATATATCCAAGTTTAGTATGTTACAACACTCCACCCCTTAAAGAGGATTTCGTCCCCGAAATCACAAGTAAAGAGGGCAGGGTGAGTGTGCAACATCTCAACATTATCTACATGAACTTTCACTAACAACATGTCATAGGCTAGGTTCTCAAGGATCACCTAGGATTCCACTTAAGAGATTTATTTTTATAGATATAACACAATTATCATTTTACGCTTGTTAGCATTATATTTATTAGGATATTACATTATCATTATTATTCTTTTAGTTGTGTCATGTTATATGCACTTTATTGCCAAGAGAGTTATATTTTATTATTATGCAAAGAACTGTATATATTTCTTATTTATCTCATGAAGAGTTTTAGAAAAATTAGAGGTTACTCAGTTATCTATATATGTGACCATTTTTCTTAATAATTTGGATTTAGGCTCCATTATAAATTATAACAGATTATTTTTCATGAATCAAGACATTTTATCCAATTTGTTATTAAGTCTACAATTAATCTAAATTAATGTCACATTAGTTACTTATATCTATATTAAACAACTATTCATTGTTAGATTGTCACATTACTTTTCTTACTCACATTCATGTCCTCATTAATCATTTACACATGTTTATATACTTCTTATTATTGGTTATGCACATTTGTTTATCCAATTACTTATTTTCCATATTGAACTTATTATATGTATTTTAGTGAACACGGTGGAACATATTACATAGTAATGAATTGTTTCACATACCAGATTATGGTTTGGTGATTAATTAGGTGTATATTAGTGAACAAAGATGATATGCATTTCATATTGATAACTTGATTAACCTATGATTAGGTGATTATATAACATTAGTGTGTATCAAAGTATGTTATCTGATTATGACACATAATGTCACAAATGTATCATTAATGACATTAAGGATGAATAGGTTAAGGGTAGATGATTTTAACTTAGGGTTTAGGTTAACATGATCATTATTCTTCACATATATATCTTCTTAGCATGTATTAAGTTCAAGATTAGGTTACAACTATCTTTCTTATCATATCATTAGGGTTTATTGGTTCATGATATGGTTAGCATCATGTGTATCCACAATGAGGATTGATATGTGAGTCACTCATATTATGTACATTAAATATTTATTAGGGTTCAAATATATGAAATATTCATTAGATGGCCATTATATGTTCTTTAGTATATAAACAAACATGTGGAGTTATAACTATAACTTATTTGGTCAATTCTAAGGATCCAAGCACAATATCCCCTATTCATGGAGTTAGGGTTTCTAGAGTCACATAGCTAGATCTCAGTATGGTACATGGCTCCATCCCCTTTAAAAAGATTTTTTCCTCAAAATGTAACCACCAAAGCATCAACAACCAACTACTCTCCACCCCTTAAAAGTTTTGACCTACCAAGCCAAACTAAACTATAGGTAAAAGGGTTAATCTAGCTAAACCATGTATAAGATGTATAACACTTCCACTGTGCACTCTGACGGCTTAACAAACACCTAACTTCAAAATCTAGGTTCTAGGGATAGATTGACCAAACATGTGGTTCTACGGGACATAAGAGAACTATATTGGGTATCCATCCTCAAAACAACACCTAAAAGACAGGTCATCACATAAGGTTCCCAAAGATATCCAACAAAGATGTCTAAGGTTACTATTGCTAAAAGCATGCTATTTTAGACAATATCAACTCAGTCCAGGTAGGTATCATATGGATCCATGAGTCCTAGTAAACCAAACTAGTGGAGCAGAGGAAAATATTGCCAGCCCCTGAATCCTGATCCTTTCTAGACATCTTTTTTTCAACTTCATATCCTAGTAGCTGCCTAAAGGCAGAACTAAACAACCTCAAGTTACTATGGTTACTCACATATTTTGATTATAGATATTTTATGGGTTTATTCATCATGATTCTAATGTGAATCTCATAGGATCCTAAACCAACCTTTCATCATCTATAGATCAATTCAATGGAAAACATGTAATTAAAAGGGGAACTAGGCAAAGTTTCTAATTAGGGAGACAAAATTGAAATAATCAGATTCCGACTACCATGGTCTCTGATACCATGCTGTAAAAGAGTGAAATAATCCCTTTACTAAAAATTTGAAAAATAAAACATCCATCCCAAACATACTCAAAAGGTATGTTGAAACGGGTATAAAATTTTCAAATCTTTATATATATGGTATACAAAATACCAAAGAGTATTGTAGAGGAATATAATTTTATGAATATAATCAATTTTATAAAAGTGCACATCATCATTCTCCCGTATAGGGTTTAAAACAACAAAAGGATCTAGATAGAGGGAAATCTAAACTACACCAACCTTGTCTCCAAGAAACAACTTCATTAGATAGGTCCATGCTTAAATCCATGTACTCCTATCTTATTTCTAGATGGTCCTCCACACTCCTGTTGCACAACTCTAATCCTAGGCCTTGCTCTACTCCTTGATAAAACCCTGGGTGGTTGGGAAAGCACCCAGCAAAAGAAAGAAGCAAGGTATGTGTCAGAGATAATGAACAAGGACAAAAGATTAGAAAACTATATGGAAATAAAGGCTAAGATTTCATCATAAGATGAACATGGTCAAAAGTAGGAGGCATAAATAAATATATGCTTGCCATAAAAAATAGTAAAAAGGTTGCATGCATGATTAATATTGACTACCTAAACTATGTAGGGTTGAGGCACCTACCTAACTTCAACCAATAGGTGAGGGAGAGTAACACATTTCGGTCACCTACACATATTATATGTTGGGGAGAGTTATACATTCCCCTGGGTGAATTTACACATGCCCTATCTATGGGTGGTTGTACAAAAGTACAAATACACTAGTTAAATAGTCTAATAAAATCAACATGCTAAAAAATATGGCAAGTATAATCATTAAATAAATAAATATATGGTAGTGGGGTATAAGACCCAAGAAATAAATATTAAAACTGGTTTTGAGGAAAATATAGCAAAGGAATTATCAAAAGATAAATTAGGATTTCATAGAAGCCTCATTAGGGAAACTAGGTTAGGGTTTGCAAATTATTCCCAACTTAGGTGTAAGGAAAGCATATACCTTTCTTAATGAATTCAATTATCAACTGTCACCACCCTAATTGAGTTCAAGATCCACTTTTCCTATTTTCAATGTATAATCATGTATCAGGGTTTGTCATATACATTAATGTAAAGAAAACCCTAGTTTTGGACTTTTCACACAAAGCCTCGATTTAGACTATGAAAACACCACCATTGATCTAGTTAGGTTCTCCTAATCAAGAGAACATATAATTTTGTCTATTTTGGAGTTATGATGATTAAAGTGCATTTTTGGTGATTTTTATGTATTAATTTTATTTTTAGAAAACACCTTTCCATAAAAAAATCAAAACCAAGTCTCAAAAACATTTTATTAGAAATATTAAATTTTATGATTCCAAAATATATTTTCTTTTAATTTTTGAACAAAGGAATAAAAAGATATGATTTTATAAAATAAACAAATTAGAATTTGACATATCAACATCAAGGTGAGAGAGAGAGGGAGAGAGAGAGTGGGGTCATTCGGTGACTTGACCCAATGGAAGGCCACCAAATCACCCAGTCAAGCCCAGTCAATAGTTTGCTGACCCGCCCCAAATCAAAGGGAAACAGAGGCAAAAAATTAAATGACCCTTACTCGAAAAAGCACATAAAGAAGGCGAGGCGAGGGAAAGAAGGTAAAACGACATGAGGGTCATCTTCTCCCCTCATAGCGAGCCATAGCTACACAAAATGCTAGAGAAGCAGTCCACAAATTTGGGTGAATCCAAGAATCACGACCAAACTCAAAAGCAAGAGAACATAGAGAAAGACAAGGCCAAACCGAACTCACCTATACCAGCAATTTGGCCGGAGATGGACGGAGGAGGGAGTAGGAGGCACCACAAAGCCTGGAGCAAGCCTCGCACGTTGGAAGCCCAAGGAATGATCAAATAACTAATTCAATGGAGAGATGAGTCACAAAGGATCTAGGGAAGATTGGGGTTTAGATATTTATAGGTGAGGAAGGGAGATATAGTGAGGAGGGAGGTGGCAGCAATGCTGGGAGAGCAAGGTTTTGGGCATTTCTCAATTACCCCTTGAAACTGCATGAGTAAGGGCTAGTTGGATGCGGAACTTCCCCAGAAATCCAAGGTAAGAAAAATCTCAAAGAAAGATGGACTGAGGAGCGAGATATCTGCAAATCATTACTCACTGAAATAGGCGGCATGTTGCGTTATATGGCTCGAGGTAGAGGATGAGTTGCGGATCGTATAATCGCAGATCCAACAGCTTAGATTGCGTGCTCCCACCAAAGAAGGAATGATAAATATTTAAATCAAAACCATATCCAAATCAGAATCCAAATTAAGTGGAACATTAAATTATTTCTCTTTTTCTCTCTCCTCATTTGAGGGTGCAAACAAGCCCCAAATTAAATAAAATTGGACACCCAACCTATTTTTGGTATGAGGAATCCAAATATGCAATTAGATTTGAACTTTTGAGAACTTTTAATGTGTTAAATAAATCAAATCTTATTTTCTATTTCCTCCATCATTAATGGTTATAAGATTCTCCAAATTTTATGAAACTTCACCCACAAGTCACATTAAGTGCCTAGGATATGAATTTACCATCAATTTTACATGTTGAAGTTGTTTGTATATTTATACAATATTTTGAAAGTTCTACACACTTTCTCTCTCCTAACTTCACATGTATATTAAAGATTATCCAAATTACATGAAAATTCACTCAAAGCCTATTTTTTAATGTTTAGGTTACGAATCCAAGATTATTTACCACTTTTGGAGGCATTAAGTATTTTACTTTTTATTGAGGAAAACTCATTTTTTCTTTTCAAAATTAAAGAGATAATTATTATCATTCCAAAATTATGAAACTTGAACTCGAATCCAAACCAAACCCAAGGAAAATGAATCTCAACTTATCTTTAACCAATTAGTCTTCATTTTATGAGTTTTTGTCCATTATCCAATATTACCATTATTTCTCATATTAATTAATTCAATATCACATTAACATGTTTAAAGCATTATTATTCATTCCTTTTTCTCTTCCTTTCTCCATAAGGCTAAGGAATGATCTAGAACAAATTATTTTATAAGTGTGGTAAAGTTGCATATTAGACCTTTATTAAAAAATATTTACTGAGGTATCTGTGCATAAACCCATATGTTGGCAATAATAATGAACAAATGTTCACTAAACCACTATTATTTCCACAAATTGAACATCAAAGCCAAAAAGGATAGAAAATGAAGGAAAAGCTTAGAAAGAGTGTCAAAAAGAGAATATGTCCAAGTTTCAGTATGTTACACCTAGTCTTAAATTTTGGACTCCAAAGGCCTACGACAGTTATGAACATAAGACATTTTCCTGTCCCAAGCTGTCTTCAACTGGTGTTGTATCGCTTTGATCTTCTCTATAGTCTGATGTACTAGCTCGGTTGCCAAAAGTTGATAGTCATCTATCTCATACCAACACAATGGTGATCGATAACGTCTCCCATACAAGGCTTCATAAGGTGCCATATCTATGCTCCTCTGATAACTATGGTTGTAAGCAAACTTTGTCAAACTCAGGTGCACATCCCAACTGCAAAGAAACTACAAGACATAAGCTCTCAACAGATCCTACAATGTCTGAACACCCTATTCATCAATTCCATGAAAGTTGTTTGCACGTTGGTTGATCCAACAACATAACCACAAACTCCTAGTAACCATACCTAGTACTAAAAGCTGACTTGGGTATGTCATCCATCTTGATCCTTAGCTGGTGATATACTGACCTCAGATATATATTGGAGAACACTGTTGCACCTCTCAATTGGTCAAACAAATCATCTATCCTCGACAGCATGTACTTGTTCTTGATTGTGACCATTTTCAACTATTGATAGTATTTGCACAACCTCATAGATCCATCCTTCTTCTTAACAAACAACACAGGAGAACCCCAAGTGGAAGTGCTCAATCTAATAAAACCCTTCTCCAACAACTCCTAGAACTATTTTTTCAACTCCTGCATCTATACTGGTGCCATCCTGTAAGGTGACTGTGCTATAGGCTGCGTTCTAAGACCAAGATTGATCTCAAAATAAATCTCTCTAGGAGGGGGGACACCAAGAAACTCCTCAAGAAAAACTTCCTCAAACTCTCTCACTCCAGACACCTCCTGGATACTAGGACTCCTCACCTTGGTATTCACAACATGTGCTAAGAAAGAATCACACCCCTATCTCATCAACCTCTCCACTGTCATAGATAACACAAACATGTAGGAATAATATTCCTATCTCCTTGAAAGATCCACGAAACATCTCCATCATGGAACATATCCACCTTGGAACCACAGTCCAAAACAACATTATACTTCTCCAAGGTATCCATCCCAAGGATCATATTGAATTTGTGCATGTCAAGTGGCATAAGATCCACTTGAATGGTGTGTCCTAAGAAAGAAAGAACATAGGATGGACATGCCTCCAACAACTCCACAAAACTAACAAGAGGGATTTCTAACAGAACACTATCAGATCTACTATGAACAAGAAGTCAACAATTATCTATCACCTCTCTGGCAATAAAAGAGTGTGTCACACTCGGGTCAACCAAAACACATACAAAAGAAGAAGTAGACAAATCAAAATGATAAAGTTCCATCTGACCTATCATGACCCCTGAATTCACCACTCCCTCTTCATGACTCATAGAATATAATCTTTTCATCGCATTGTCATCCATGTCCTCTACTCGCTTGTCCAGAAGATCCTGCCTGTGAAACCTGATCACCTCTTCTGCTACCATCACTGCTAAACTACTACTACTGGGAACCCCTCTAACACTGTCTCAGTTGTTGGGTCACTTCCTCATCCTTAATAGGGCAAACTCACTTGATATGCCCAACTTATTCACACTTGTGACAAGTCCTCATGTTATAATGTGGCTTGGATGGCCCTGTCACTGACACAGACACCGTACTACATGTTCCTACTAGTGGAAAGCTATGAACTCTGCCCTTGCTCATGTACCACTATGATGACACACTTGATCTCAGCTTGAAAAAAGATGACCTTTGCTGAGACTATGGTGAAGAAAACCTTATCTTCTTAAAGCCACCAAATGGTTATACCTAAAACTGAGCTGGCCTCTTCTTAGTGTTGGCTTCACGCTTCTCGATAGCAAACCCTTTTATCCTCCTAACTGACTCCACAAAGGTAGAGAACCTCTCTCTATTCTCCAAAATAACACTATCATCAACAACTCCGTACTCAGCCCTTTCTCAAACCTACGAATCCTCTCCTTATCAATCATCATCATGTGAAAATAGAACCTCAACAACTCCATAAACTTGGCCTCATGCTCATTGCTTGACATCGAACCCTATCGGATCTTGTCGAACTGTGATATCTTCTCATCCAAATATGTCTCAAGGAAGTATCGTATTACAAACTCTTGCCAAAACTCTTCCCAACTGATCACAACTCAATGTCTCATCTTCTATGGCCCACAAGTGACCAACACTGCCCTTCAATAGTAAACAACGTGCTTCACCTTGCCCTTTTCTAGGATTTGAGGATCTTGAAAGCCTTCTCAAGCTCCATCACCCACATATCCCCATCCTCTGGGTCTGCTATACCCGCATACTCGATCACTCCAACATGTCTCAACCACTCAAATGTCTTCCCAGAATCCTAGGATTCCACATTAAGGACAACTTCCCTGGCTTGAGGTACAGGTGCTCTATCCACCATATGCAAAATTGTGGCCATTAGTTTAGCCAAACACGAATTGGAAAACTTGGTTGGCCATGGTTTCTGGGTCAAACTGAGGCACCGCGAGATGCTCTGAACCTATCTCTAGCACTCTATCATCACATGCTTGCCTCCCCACTCCACCTCTTGGCACCACATAACCATTCTCAACATGTTCCTCATGTTCTCCAGACAGAAGTAATAATCAGATTTATTGTATTACATAAGAACAGAGGCAATCTAGTCCTATGTACCTATAGACTCAGCAAACCTAGAGATCCGATACCAATCAAACTGTGACACCCAATGCTACACAAATGAGATTAATCAAAACAAAATATGTGATCAACAACTAAGCATCCATATTATAGAAAAATGAGTATATTAAAACTGATCTGTACATTACTGTTATGATCGGAAACATATTACATCAAAGTCCAACAACCTGTATCACAACACATACCATACCATATATTTATATAATTGTTTAGTGGCATCAGCCACAACCTATATACAAAATAGAGATATGTTCCTCATATACATGCCACATATACAAACACATGCATAATACTAAAACCATGTATCAATGTACATCATCTACAAAACACATCCCTTCATGGACCTAAGAGTATAAGGATGACTCTAGAACTCTACTACTAACAACAACTAGCATCTATCCAACCTTTTGCATATACTGATCTCCAAGCCACTCTTCCTCAACAACACGATCTTGACTAATCCCTTGACGACCACCTAAAAAGATGTGGTGACCCATGAGGTGAGACCCATGTCTTAGTGAGAGATATAACTCTCAACCAACAACTATTGTTTACAATAGGTATCATTATTAAATAGGATGAGCAAATTCAGCTAAATAAGTAGGTTAAACAGATTAAGAAAATTAAGCAATTAAAGCTTATTGAATTATTCCAACAGGTTAGGCAAATTAATCAAATAGGCATAGCAACATGTATGACTAGAAGGAATATAAAGAATATGTAAATTTATCACCTGCTAAACAATATAAGAAACAAGGCAAGGTTTAACATCCAATGTGAAGCGTGTTTAACCCTAAGCAAATATACTACATGACTATATTACACTTTTATTAATGCCCTAAGGAATTGAGGTATAGCACTCAATTCCAACTGACCACCTAAGTCAAAATAAGTGCCATACAAGACCTGTAGGAGATCTTGATTCCTAAGATATCATCCATCCTCGATCAATACGAGTCAAACACAATGACATATAAGTCCATATGCAAAATATCCTAGTCTATCCTTGGTATATAGATTACGACACTAGTGAACAACTTTGTCCATCCTTAAAAGGTCAAGGTACTAGTGAAACAAGGATAAAAAACCCAATCATCTGAGGTACAACCGTAGTTGTGCTCTATCTCATCATATATACTAAGACACAACTGTATCCATTCTCCCACCAAGGCATGACCGCAACCATCCTCAAAACCTTGGGATCAAGATGTTAAGAACACCCAGTCACTTGCACCTCACATACTCAACAATATGTGCTCTGAGTTTTCATTAATAGAATACTCATTTCACCATCCATCAATTGTTGAAAGTGGAATGGATATATGGTACAACGCAACCACATGATTAGGGTTTTAGTTGATTAGTTTAAGCCAATTGGGTATCTTTTAACTGCATCTAACAAGTTACATACAAACCCTAGAAAGATTCTACAAAGATAAGGGTAGATTGCAACTTTAGAAGATATAAAAACATATAAAATCTAAACTTGTCACATCATCACATGGTACTCATTTTACTACTATAAATGAGTCCCTCATCATCACACCACCATGGGATATCAATCCCTTATTACATCATACAGAGGATATGACCTCAACTAGTGTAATCAATCATGTCTAAGGTCATAAGACCATTCACATTGTTCCCTATAAGAACATCATCATCTCTCCATGTCTCATTAAGGTTTGTCATCATCACCATACATTGTGATCCATAAGTTCGGCATAACATTGTAGTTAAGAACTATGATGTTCATAAGATAACAATCTAGGGTTACAACAGTTTAGAGAGAGAATGTATTCCATCACCATGCTAATTACTCAAGAAGGCTTAAGCAACATCACCATATACTTGAGTTAGGATTTAGTTCAATAGGGTAACTAAATTAGGGTTTCAAATTAGCAATTTAAGATAAACCCTAATTACCATCATATCCAATAATCATGGAAGAAATTAGGTCAAACATATTCAATTGTGGAGTCAACATAACATTATGACCATATACACCAAAAACATCATCAACCGCTAAAGGTTGAGCAAGGTTGGCGACCGTTGAGGATAGTTCCACCACCTTCATTGACCACTGAGGGTCAGCCACATTGGTGACTGCTAAAATCATAAGGTTGGTGATTGAAGAAAACTATAGTTCAACCCTTCGTCGACTGCTAAGATAGACCACCTTCAGTGACCGTTGAACTAGGGTTAACCACCCTCAATGAGAACTAATGTCCAAAAACATCAACAGCCACACATAGATCCAATCTTGGCAACCAAATGAGCATGGAATCATCATCAACTGAAGAGAAATCACCATCCTTAGATACCATCAAACTAGTAAACATAGAGACCTCAAGGATGTGTAAAGCCCATTGACCACTAAGGAGATCTTGGCGACCACTCAACATCAACATTCATGGTGACTAGATAGAATCCAAATCAGGTTGGTCATCACCATGAAACCAAAAAGCCATCAAGGTGTCAATCACAAGAAGAAGATCAACTCCAAAAACCTAAAGCACAATAATCATGAGAGATAACAAAACCATAAGTTGACAGGGAGAAAACCAATGCTTCCACCAAAATGCATGTGTCAAGACCTTCATCATCAAAGATAGATTTTGTGTACTAAGATTAGGGTTCGTCCAAAAAGAGATTCATGTACTAAGATTAGGATTCGTCCATAAAGAGATATATACTCAAGATCACTAAATAAACACAAACTCTAGATTAAAGATATCGTCCCTCTACTTGTAACCACATTTTTAAGGTAGATTATTTGGATTCAAGGTAAGTGTAAGAAATAACAATGTAGAAAGTTATATAACTCACCTTAGAGTTGATGTAGAAAAATCCAAGCAACAAGATATCTCCAAGGAAAAATAGAGATTACCCTATCTTGATCACCACTCTTAGACAAGCTAGCTCCACCACTAAAAGAGAGAAAACCCTAGGTCAAAGGAGCAAGAAAAGGGATGATCTTCAAGCTCTAACTCAAGCACTACCATGGAGAACCATGGATTCAACCAAGAATAGGATGAAGAAAGGTAGGGTATCAAGGAAATGAATATAGAGAGGGATATCACTTATCAAGACAAAAGAAGAGATCAAGGGTTGCACCAAATGACCACAAGAAGGGTTGCTCCAAACTCTACCTCAACATGTAAGGGGGATCAATCACCTTCACCAAGCTTGAGCTCCTCCATTACCAAGAACAAAGTGACGAGCTCTAAGGGAAGGAAGAGAGAAAAAGGGTAAAGGTTTTAGTTTTATGCAAGGACATAAAGTTATATAGCATGAGGTTGGAGAGAGAAGGGAGGCTAGGTGTCATGCTAACACATGCCATGTGTCCAAGATATATCGTCCATGCAAGCACCATACTCAAGCATGCATCTAGGGCGTTAAAACCAAGAAAATTAGCGACCACTTGGTCCAGGAAAAACCATCGACTATTGAAGATTCAGATGAGCAAATGGTCATTAAAGATTCTCAGTGACCTACAAGATCAAAACTCAATCGGTCGCATAAAACCAACCCTAGGGTTTCTTGGAAGCCTAGAGAGTTCATGGCCTCATCGACGACCAAGACTTGGGGGATACACATCAAACCTCATAGAATGCCATGAATCATGGATCACAAGATCCTTGGTGATCGCTAAAACCAAATCTCATTGGTCACACATACTTCAAGGTCAACCATCCACTTAGGGCATCCAAGCATACCCTAAACTCAACACATGATGTCATCACTCTAACAAGGTGTGACAAGGTGCCTCGAAGAAACACTCTCTCCAACATGATGTCAAAACATGTGAGGCACAATAATCATGTGACAAATTATAAGAAAACCCCTAAACATAGGTAAATTGAAATTAAGTATAAAACAAACACATATATGCAAAACTAGTTCAAAAGCATCCAAACTAGACCAAACATAAAACATAAGTTCATTACATGTTATCAAAGCACTTCATGCGATTATATTAAAATTTTAAGCATCTAATTATGTTAAGCAAACAAGATCAACCAGAAAGCAAGGTCATGGGTCTTACACTCATCCCTTTCACGATCAACCTAGGTGACTGACATTTGCAAGTCAAGGGATATGAAACTCCCTCTCGACCTCCAACCTAGTCGACCTCTTTCAATTGACTAGAGTAGCTACTTCCTGCCTCTAGTGATGTTTGAGATTGCCTCCTCAGTTGCTGGTTGTAAAGATCTCATAGTGAGGTATGAGTAGTCCTTTCACTAGAGTGCATGGACTAGTCTTGCTACCTATTATTGGAATTTCATTCTTATTCCAAATCTTATATGAACTCAGCTAATTCATTGATAATTATTTATCACATTTTTTTGGATTGACAACCCATGTATATTACTTATCTTAAATTGAGAGAACTTTGATATTTGGGATTTGAATATCAATTAGCATTTGTTGATGCCTAGATGAGAACTTTGGATGAGAAGTCTTTAGAGTAGTGCACATAATATCTATAAGTAACAAGACATCCAACTTACAGTGATATTCACTCATACAAATTCCTTACGCCAAAAGAGAAATTTCACAAAGCTCCAATTTAATCTTCATAAAAGTTTGGATATGTTTGTTTGTGTAAGAGCAGGTAGTGGTGGTGAAAATTGATTCCACCCTAGTGTTTTCCACCATTAATTTGGATATTTTTCAATATGAACTTTTACTCTTATTGCAATTAGTTTAACCCAACACAATCAAATTTTGGTTTTAAATAGTAGTCTTAGTTAAAATAGACAAAAGCTAGCAAGTTTTTTGAAAAGGTTGTCCCTTAGGATTCAATCCTCAACTATAGTGCAATAAGACCCATCCTCTCGTTTGTGACATAACTGTACTTTTTTTTACAAACACTACAAATTTCAATTCCTAGTGCATTTGTTTGTTGCGATAAAATATGACTTTAGAGGGCATACTAGTATATATATGTATTTAAGCTAGACCATAGTTCGAGACACCAAAAAACCTAGTTTTGGGATTTTTAGGAAATTATCAAATAATTTTCTAAATATATGTTTGACTAAGATGTAAACATTTGTGTGTTTATATATTTTTAGTCATTAAATATATTTCTATGAGAGTCCTTAATTTTCATGTAATTATTCATGTAGAACAATAAACTTAGAAGCTATTACTGTATCAGTGAATATGAAAGCAAATAGAAAAAACTTAATTGTTTGAATTCAATTGGATGCATATTTGGATTATCCACTCACAAATATCAACTACAACTTAATTTCATATTTGTGGGGTAATTATTCGGGATCCAATTTGATTAATGTCTATGCAATTAAAACTTCTCATTCCTAAAAAACTCAATGTAGCTCTTTTGGTTCCTCCCAGGAAAAAGTAAAGGAAGGAATGGGAAAAGTGAGAGAAGATAGTGATTCTCCATAGAAATCTGAATGTCGACCAATGAGAAACCAAATATATAATTGATTATAGCATTATCTAATTTTTAAAATAAAATACATTGAATTATCCTTCGCCTTTTTAGAAAAAACTTCTTGAAATTACCCAAGAGTTGAGGCAACAATCAAACACAAGTTCAAATCCATAGAGTAGATGACACTGAACTTTAAATTCAAATTTGAAATATTAGTTTGATTGTTTGAGGTGGAATATATGAATGGAATGTTGGTCCAATGGTCTGCATGTTTCATACTTGTAAGTCAACCTAATTGTTGCTAAGTCAGCCTGACTCACACGGTCAGGTAGTGCTCTAACCAATGCCAAAGTTGGATAAAGTACTATGACCATGTGTAAGTCATCCAACCTTCTATAGATCCTACAAAAAATAAAACTTTGTCCATATATCAAATTCTTGGGTTTCAAAAAGAAAGGTCACTACCCAAATTAGTCATGTTTCTTAGTGTACAATAGATCAACATTCCCAATCTCATGAAACTTATATTGAAATGTGACCCACCTCAACCCAACTTGTGCATATGTATAAATACATATATAGATCACCATATAAGTTCATTTTCAAATATTAAGAAATTAGATTATGGGTATTTATCATTATTTCTTCTTGACTCAAAACTACAATTTATTATCTCTAATAATATTCAATTTACCAATTTCTTATTGAATTCTCAAATTGCTAAGTGGCAAACCTCATCATATAACATTAGGGTTTAATTTGTTGTTAATCTTCTATTGCATGTTTTGTGGATTGATCACCCATTGTATGTGATTTATCTTAGACCAAGAGAACTTCAATGTTTGAGTAATGAATATCAATTCACACTTGTTGATGCTCTGATGAGAACTTTGGATGAAAGTATTCAGAGCAGTGAACACGAGATCTATAAGTAATGAGACATCCAACTTACAGTGATATTCACTCAAACAAATTTATTACAAAAAAAGTGGAAATTTGCATGGCTCATATTAGATCTTCATAGAAGTTTGGATATGTTTGTTTGTGCATGTGTAGGTAGTGGTGGCAGAACCCAATTCAATCCTAGTGTTTTTCACCATTAATTTAGATCCTTTTTAATTTGAACTTTTACTCTTCTTGAAAATGGTTTTACCCAATACAATCAAATCTTAATTTGAAACAGTATTCTTAGTTTAAATAGAGAAAAGCTAGAAAAAAACCAGCATGCTTTCATAAAAGGTTGTCCCATAGGATTCGATCCTCAACTATAGTGCAATAAGACCCATCACTTCTGGGTGACATTATTGCACGTTTGTTTTGGAAAAAACTAGAAATTTCTACTCCTAATGCATTTGTTTGGAGCGATAAAATACATCATCAGAGGGCATACTAGTATACATATGTGTTTGGGCTAGACCATAGTTTGAGACACCACAAAAACCCTAGTTTTGACATTTTCAGGAAATTATCAAATAATTTTCTAGATATTGTTTGACTAAGATGTTAACATTTGTGTGTTTATATCTTTGTTCACCATGAAATCTATTTTTATGAAACTCTTAAATTTACATGTAATTATGAATGTAGAGCAGTAAGCTTAGAAGCTATTTTTGTATCAGTGAATTTTAAAGCAAATAGAAAAAGTTAACTGTTTGAATCCAATTGGATGCATATTTGGATTTAGCCACTCACAAATATCAACTACAAATTAATTTTATATTTATGGGGTAATTATTGGGCCTCCAATTTTATTAAGGTCTACAAAAATAAATCTTCTCATTCCTAAAAAAAGCTTAATGTAGCTCTTTTGATCCATCCCAGGAAAAAAGTGAGGAAAGGAATGGGAAAAGTGAGAGAATATAGTGATTTTCCATAGAAATTTAAATCTCTACCAGTGATAAACTAATTTTATAATTGATTATAGCATTATTTAATTTTTGAAAATGAAAAACATTGTATTATTCTTCCCCTTTTTGCAAAAAATCCCAAAATAACCTCAAAAGTTGATGCAACAATCAAACATGGTTCAAATCCATAGAGTAGGTGTGAATGAACTTAAAGTTCAAATTCAAAATATTATTTTGATTGTTTGAGGTGCAATATATGAATGGAAAATTGGTATAATAGTATGCATGTTGCAGACTTGTAAGTTAACCTAATTGTTCCTAAGTCAACACTCACATGGTCACGTAATGCTCTGACCAATGCCAAAGTTGGCTAAGTTGTTATCACCAAGTGTAAGTCATCCAACCTTTTATAAATCCTACAAAAAGTCAGAAAATGTCTATATATCAAATTCTTAGGTTTCAAAAAGCAAGGTCAGTACCCAAATTAGTCACCTTTCTTAGTGTACACTAGATCAACATTCCCAAACTCATGAAACATACATCAAAATGTGACCAACCTCAACTCAACTTGTTCATATGTATAAATACATGTTTAGATAATCATATGAATTTCTTTTCAAATCTTAAGAAATGAGATTATGGGTATTTACCATTGTTGCTTCATGACTCAAAACTCAGGTTTACTATCTCTAATATTATTCAATTTTCCAGTTTCTTACTGAAGTCCCAAAATTCTATGTGGCAAACCTCAAAATACAACACTAGGGTTTAACAATACATCACTAAATTCTTTTGGGGGTTTCACCAAAACTATGACTGTCACTGAGTCATACATGGATAGAAATTAAATTAAATAATGCATAATTAGCTGAGTTATAATACTAAACTAAAACTAGGACTTCTTGATCCTGAATAACTTAATAAAAAATTTAGGTTGCAACGTTTTTTGAGTAAAGATAACAGAAAATCAGCTATACATTATGTGAAACTTGGATCACTTTGCACATCCAAGTATGTATAGATTTTAAATCAGTCGCCAATCTTATTTCAAGGTTTAGTCATACCAGATGATTCTTAATCGAACTAGTAAGAAACATTTCTAGGATAGAAGAAATTAATTTTGTTGGACATACACAATTTTTAGGTAACAAAGTGTGTCCTTCTGTGCAAAAACTTAATCCATACTCTATGCAATTTCTTATTGAGATTTTTACTACCAAGCACTTTTTTGTCATTGATCAATGATTGTGAACCACTTTAAACTATAAAGTATCAATTTTTATTACTTCTTCCACATTACACATATGTATAGGCTCGTACCAACCGTTTGAGTATAACGTTTTTTGAGATATGTTGAGTAGAAACCTATACAATTCATGTTTGTTATATTCTATTATCGGGATCCCATCTGGATGACAATTCGTGGTTCACCACTAGAGGGGCTTCACGTAATGGTGGGCAGCTTGCATCTCCTATTCAATCCAGATGTTGCGTTTTGTGGAGAGTGATGTTGGGAACCATATGATAAAACTATTTTCATATAATTCATGGTGAGACGCTTAGGGGACAATGTCCACCAACCATTTTTGTTGTCATTTTGTGCTGGCCCTCCCGTGTAACCATGTTAGGAATCATGGTGTTTTTTCCTAGACACCAGATGTAGTGTTGTTATGATATATTTATTAGGGATGTTAACCTTTAAATCTTAAGAAAAAGTGATTGGACTGTATCCATTTCATTATAACTTGGTGGGTACAAGTTAATCAGTTTCTTTGATAAAGAACTTTAACCTAAGAGAATCAATGATAAGTATTATGTGTAGATAGATTTTCACCAACATGGTTCTTTTGACATTATTTGTTGTCCAACAGGGGACGTGCTCATTGCGAACATGCAAAGAAGCTATAGGCTCCTTTTGTAGCTATTCTGTAGGATCTCGAGAATCGATCCAACGACTTGCAGTTCGGTCACCGCCATCTTTGTTAATTGAGCTACCGGTTAAATTTACTTACATGCAGTGGCGTAGCTAAATGTAGGCATAGATAGGCACATGTTCTACCCAAACTTGCCACGATTCACACTAATCAAACATATTTTCTATAATCAAACATACTTTCTTATAGTGGCCCTACCCTTTCACCCGCAGTAATAAAGTGGCCACCCTACTCCTAAATTCTTACTCTGCCACTGCCTAGCTACATGGCTACATGTATTGTTTACGAGCATTACACGATAATTATATTGGTTCTTTACCTTTGTTTATTCTCTTGATATCACAACTGATGGCCGGAATTACAAAGTTCAAAATTTGACTTAAAGAATATGACAGTTACGTTAAGTGATGGTTCTTGTATGCGGTCTAGACAGTATACGAAATTGAGTATGTTTCATTGACAAGATTGGCAATATAATATATTTTATATTTAGCTTTTACCTTCTATGTTGACTACTTAGATGATTCCCTGATACTAGTCATCATATTTCTTGAATATTCTCTTATTGTTTAATATAGAGTTTTTTTCCCATATACCCTCTATGCTCTCTGGAAATTCCTGATTAGCCTCTCTCCTTTAACTAATTCCAAATACCCCCCTACGGTTAGCCTATAATTCCATATGCCCCCTTCCCGTTAGATTGCTGTCAAATTCAGTTGACGGAAGCTCCACGTGAGTTTTTTCTTGAGACCACTTCCTATACATAATAATATAAGGCTTTCGTCGATTACACAAGTATAAATAAAATGATTATGTTGGGTAAACACATTTAATAACACCACTTATTTGGACAGTCAAAACTCTAAGTCCGTGTTTATTTCAACTCAGAAAAGGCGCTGGCATGTTTTCTAACATTTAGACTGATCATCTTGGATTTGAATTTTGGTGACTTCATTCAAACTGGCTGCGATTATCAAACTTAAAACCCGAAACAAACCTAGGCACATATTTCTAACAACCAAGGAACTGGCCCATGGTTGCCAAAATTAGAGTCTGAAATCAGGTGTATCAAAATTTTGATTATGAATAACTTAGATTTTCCCCCAGTCTAACAGAAAGTTGACTCGAACCCGATTTGTCTAAAATCAGAACTGACATGCAGTATAAATGTTAGAACACATAACCGACCCGTTCAACATTTCTACCAATTTGTATAGTCTCAAAGCAATACAAATTGTCAAAATTAGATGTGTAACATTTTTTCTACATCAGACATAATCAACTCAGACGTATCATTAACAACCTTAATCATTTTAATATCATATGATCTTCTAAAATTTGTTTATAAGAATGGGGTTCAAATTAAATAATATAAAAATCAAATCTAAATCTAATCAAAAAGTCAAAACTCGGTATCCTCTTCAAAATCCACTAGATGTCGCAATGTAATTAAATAGGAAACTAAACAAATTGGATACTACTCGTCTCTAGACAATTATATATATGATGTCACAACCAAAATTTATGAAAAATAGCAACATTACAAAATTGATTGAGTATTTCCCTCATTTAGAAAACTAATTGATAAGTAATATGAATATCAAATCTAAAAGTCATAAAAAAATGCATACGCATTATGATATTTATAAAATTCTAAATTAAACATTGAATAAACTTTGATGCATCTAACTTTTGGATTTTAAGGTTTGACAAATTTAACTCATTTCTGAATTGCATCGGTTGAGCAAAATTTGAGTCCAAATCAGTTTCAAGTAACTAACTTGACAATCCTAAAAATTTGTGAGTTTGAACAAAGTCATTGAAATTAAGATTTAGCTGACTTGGTTTGAATTCCAAAAATACTTCAGCCTTTTATGAACCAAAATTGACCCGACTTGAAGTATAAAATAAATAAATTTAATCAACTTGGCATTATTAATTGTGTATATCCAATGTAGTTGTCACGCCCCGATCCCACAGTTACCACTAATCATGAGATTAGGGCATGACAATGAGGATTACACTTAATACAAATACACCCTTAACTTTATCTTTTCTTAATCACTTAAAATTTACTTAAAAGAAAGTCTTATAACTTGAAATAAACTAAAATCTTACTAAATTGCGGAAGCAACTACTATTTACATTCCTAGATAGATAAAGCAGATTTACACGTCATATTAAATTGTTCATGCAGAAAGTAAAACACAACAGATAACTGAAATCTAAACTACATATTATATTACATTCTCTCTCTACCACACCACATGCCTAAGGACCGAGGGGAAAGGACTAAGAGACATCTATCTAACTACGTACTGCCTTCTAAGAACTTGGGTGATATGATTCTTCAGCTTCCTCGTGTTGACGCTGACCTGAAAAATGTTTCAGTAGGTTGGTGAGCTACTGGCTCAGTGAATAGAATTTCACCCAACTATCCTAGATAACTCATTTTATGTTTATTTTATGGAATAATATACAAGAAATACTACACTGAGCAGATATAAAATAATATAGTTTAAATATCAGGAAATATCAACATCTCATTAAAATAACAACTGTTGCAAGCTATAGTTACAATTAAATAACAAGGATTATCAACATTTCATTTAAAGAACAACTGACATGAATCTAAACTCAAATCTTTCTTAGCTCTTTAACTTATAAGAAACTCTGTGAACCTATATGAACATATTTTATCTTATGCCTTGATCATATACAGTGTACTCTACATATGAAGACTCGTAGCGAACTACGATCCCACCGTACAAGACTTAGCTGACACCTCGGGATAGCTAAATTTGACTACTGTCCTGGTCTGCAATAGGAAAATCGGCTCTCTGGCCTCGACACTCCTATGGTGCCATAAACTGGACTCCTCCTCTAGGCTGAGTACACAGGCGGAGGGTCTGAGACGCTTTGTGGGCCTCAACTTGATACGCTCTGTGGGTACCTCTGGGTTACCACCGGGACTTCCGGTTCATTTTGGGTAACCTATCTTCTCTTAGGAGACTTCCTCAAGGGCTTTGTCTCCCTGCATGCTATGTGGGTGCGTTCCGACCCCCGTATACTGGACGCACCGCCAGGGTAGGTCGTTTCATCCCTATGGCACAGACCTCACATAGGGATTCTATGGTGTCAGGGCCCTTAAATCTATTATTTTATTATTCTAGAAAACCTCTTACTAGATTGTACATTTCTATTACTTATACTCGACTCTAGTATCTCTATGGCACCATGTCTATTTATATGAACTTTACAACATGACATGAATATCATTCTAAATTTGACAGAGCAGTTTATTCAAGTATTACAAATGCTGAGAGATTCGACATATTAAGCATGCATGCATATTTTAAGTTCTTAAATAAACTAAATACATGCCCACTTGTAATTTACTGAGAAATCAACATTATTATGCATGCAGACAGACTAAAATTGTTAAAGAAATAGAATTCAAGTCAACTTCGCACATATACACTGAAATCATACAATTGAACATCGTAACGCACTAACAAGAGTTAATTACTCGATATATGAGTAATGGTCAGTAGCATTTGTAAATTATCTATAATTCCTCGAAAATGGTGCACATCAACCCAAGATTAGATTTTTGCATCACATTACTCAATTAAGAGTTAAATTACTTATTATGGCACGAGTTATTAATATTAATTGAGAATTTCAAATAATTTCTTTAGAAAAGGTGTCAATTTGTATAGTTATTAAACTACTCGCATTAAGTATAATAGGGAGCGTGCAATTAGGTTTTCTTGAACGTTTTCATGTCATCGTCATTTCTTTGTAATCGTGCATCAATTGAATTACTAAAATCATGCAGCTTGAGTTTATACCCAAATTGTCCAGTTATTGGTCGTGTTCTATTGATTTTGACTTTTAAACTGGACAACTTAGGTTTCAATCAACCATGTAATTCCACTAGTTTGAACCACACTGAATCTGATAATAAATTAGATCATTCAAAGCGTAAAGAAGCAAATCTTGAAATAAAAGTCAGGCGACACCAATACCATACAACGCCTGATAACCGCTGTTACCAGCGAAAAATGTAGATTCAACCGAAATTATCTGACTTCCGGAGTTAAATCTTTCTTGGTGAGTGAAATTCTACTCATAGCGGTTCGGGATGTCTGAATTCATCTAGAAACACGTCCAGAGGCCAGTTTTTGAGTATACGTAGGTCGTCTTCTACCTCTAGCTTGCCCTGGATTCAACCTGCTTCACGCACAGGTGAAGGGGAGGCTCGGTTGGGTGCCTAATCGTGGCTAGATGGTTGCGGATTCTTGATATGGACCTCAAGCCGAGCTCGATGGCGTCGCTTTGGAGTGCTAGCTCATTCCCTAGATGGCCTTGTTCGTTGCTTCTTGCAGCAACTTCTGCTGCCTGCTTGATGGGCGCTTCCCTTGCTAGGTTGAGGTGTAGGTGGCGCAATGGAGGCGGGGTGCTACGCTTTCTTGTCTATACCTTAAGGACGGAGTCGGGGCAGCCGTTTGGTGGTACTTGCTCGCTCAATCGAGCTCCTGGCTGAGCCAAAGCAGCTGGCTACCGGCCACTGCTGCTGTTGGCCGCCGGCCACTACTGCTGCTGGTCGTAGCTATAGGGGCGTCGCCCTAGGCACTGTGCTGATCGGGCTACAGGTGGGCAAGGTAGAGGAAGGATGGAGGAAGAAGAAGGGTGGACGGAGCTCGAATCCTTGATGTGATGCCCAAAATCACCCAAAATCCCTCCCTTTGCTGCTCCTGATCGAACTGCTGGGTACCGCTTCTCAAGCGGTCTCTGGTTCATTTGGGAAGAAGGGGATAAGGAAGAAAGGTTAATAACTTATGGGAAATTTACAGTTTAGGTCCAAGGAAAATAAAAATGGTATAACTATTGCCTCAGAGGTTCAATTGAAGTGATTTCTTTTGCAACTTTTCAAGCACGAAATCCTCTACCTTCTCAACACACAAAATTATGCTGATTAGACTATAACACTAGATCAAAGCACTAATTACATCTGTGAGTACTTAATTTAACTTAATCAACTTAATGATGCACTAAGCGTTGTGCTTACTTAACTTAATAATATTAATGATGTTGTGATCATTGAACTTACTAGTTTGCTTTGGAGTGGGTCATAACAATCTCCCTCCCTTATAAGAATTTCATCCTGAAATTCCTAAAAGATAAAAGAAAACTTGTTACACATCTCTGACTCAAGCTCCCACGTAGCTTCCTCTAGGTTGTGGTTCCTCCACCGAAGTTTCACTAATGGTATTTCTCGATTCTTGAGTTTCTTGATCCTTCGATCAACAATCTGAATAGGTCCTTCAACATAGGACACATCTGATCTGAGCTGTTAGGTTTTGGGTCCACTATCTTCTCTGTACCAGGGTAACACTTCTTCAACATCGATACATGAAATATGTCATGTAGATTAGCTAACTTGGATGGAAAATCCAACCTGTAGGCTACTGGTCTAATCCTCTCAATGACAGGATATGGGCCCATAAACCTAGGAGTCAGTTTGCCTCTCTTGCCAAACCTCAACACTCCTTTCCATGGTGAAACTTTTAGATACACTTCATCACCAACCTCAAACTCAAGAGGTCTACGTCTCTTCTCAGCGTAACTCTTCTATCTGTCCTGTGCAACTTTCAACTGTTCTATGATCATTGTAATCTTTTCAGTAGTCAAATCCACTATATCTAGTCCAAGAATCTTTTTTTCACCCACCTCGTACCAACATATGGGTGATCTACACTTTTTGCCATACAGAACTTCATACGGGGCCATACCAAGACTGGAATGGTGACTATTGTTGTATGCAAACTCTATAAGGCTCAAGTGTTCTTCCCAACCTCCACTGAAATGCAAGACACATGCTCTCAGCATGTCCTCAAGAGTCTGAATGGTCCTTTCTGACTGACCATCCGTCTGCGGGTGAAAAGCTGTATTGAACCTCAACTTTGTGCCCAAAACATGATGCAGCTGATTCCAAAACCTAGATGTAAACTTAGGATCTCTATATGATATAATTGAAATTGGGATACAATGCACCCTGACTATCTCATCCACACTTAACAGGAAGAAAGTGAGCAGACTTAGTTAGTCTATCTACAATCACCCATATTGAGTCACAACCTCTAGGTGTCCTGGGCAACCCTACCACAAAATCCATTGTGATATGTTCCCACTTCCACTCTGGTATAGGAAGAGATTGCAAGGTACCTGTAGGTTTCTGATGCTCAGCCTTAACCTGCTGGTACACACTACATCTAGCAACGTACTCAACTACATCATTTTTCATACCTGACCACCAGTACAACTCCTTGAGATTCCTGTACATCTTAGTTTTGCCTGGATGCATAGCATTCATCGATGTGTGTGCTTCCTCAAGAATCTGTTCTTTCATTCTTTCAAATCACTGTCTCTAGGTACACACAACCTGTCATATCCTCTATCTGGTGTCTTTCCCTCTATCATATCCTTAGACATGTAAATGGATTGAATTCCAATCGGATACTAGTATATCCGAAATCCGATATTTTCTATTTGAATATCCGATATCCATCGAATATGAAAATCGAATATGAAAAAATCTATCTGAATTCGAATCTGAATGCTATAATTTGAATTCAAATAAATATCCAAATTTGATTCTTATTACACTAGAACACTAAAATCTTATTAACCAATGTTCATAATCTACCAAGGGACAGTTTTTACCAATGTTGTACACTACTGGTTGAACACATGATGCTCTTTTGCTGTAGAAATTGGATCAAAATAAAAAAGACTATGGTTTGCTTGCAGCCATTCCAAAAGGACACACATACAAAGTTATTTATTATCCCACCAATTAATTACACTAATGTGACATACAAAGCATACATCAACATTTAACATATTTTGTTGTTTACAAAAATCAAAAGTGGGGAAATCCACTTATATGAACATTTTTTTCTACTTTCTTTTTGTACATAAGAAAAAAACAGCTGGCATTGCTGCTACCAAAGTGGCCGAAATACATGACCAACATTCCAGCAAAACAATAAGTGCAACGTGAGATTTTCAAGGGGTTGATGAAGATCAAGCATGTCTGAGGGGATCAAAGAAATTATTATTATAATAATTCCATAAAAGGTATGAGACAAGAGTATGACCGAAAGTTGCTAAATATGCAAATCCAAGGATCTTAAACCTACTTTCAAGTATGGGTAAGTAAGTTTCGAAAAGGGATTTGGGCCACTCTCACGTCCGGGCGGTCGTCGGGCTACTGGCTTGATCTCCCGAGCACACGACTTATGGAACATAGCGCCCCGTCAGCACACAGTCTCTCGAGCACAACACTTACGGAGGTGCTACTTCGGTGGCTTGGCTCCTATCTTCATTACTCGGTCATTTAGATTTCATTCAAAAGCCAGATCATGCTCGTCCCGCCGGAGATGGAGGTTGTAGCAGCGGCACTAGAGCATAGTGGGGTGAGCTTCATCTGATGCGCAACACCGGAAGGACCGTGAAGCGATGGGGTAGTGCCACAGCCAGAGGGGGTCGAGGAGAGGATTGTGTGCAGAAGCGTAGTGGAAGACTAGATCCTCCATGCATCGAGCTCCAGTGGAACATGCAAGCCGCGGAACTGTAGAGAAGTTGCTCCTGTATGCGCCGCTGGATTCTAGGGTTCGTCGCTTTGAGATTTGAGAATGGGGGTTAGGGCAGGTGGGGTGGAATGCTACTGCTGGACCGAGTAGCTTTATACTCACGATAGATTATTAAATAAAACAAGTTACATAACCAGTGTACATTGCACTTTCACGCAACACGACATCTATTTTTCTGGGTTAAAATGAGTGGTCGGATAAGAGTAGATGCTCCAATGCGGATATTTTTCAGAGCGGATAGGGTATATCCGATATCGAATCCAAAAATATTCGAATAGTAAATCTGATATCCGAATCTGATCCGATGTGTGTCGAATACGGATTTTTTCAGCCTTTTCGAACTCGAATCTGAATTGAATATGCAGATTTTGAATATCCATTTACAGGTCTACATATCCTGCATGATCAGTCGTAACTCACGGTCACTCTGCTGAAATTCCTTGATTTGATCATAAAAAGTAGGCTTGACTTGCGTCTGTGCAATCAAACCACTCTGCTCTGTCACCCCTAAATCTAAGTTCAACTTCTGCATTTCTACTAGCAGGTCTCTCTTGAAACATGCCATAGAGAATACATCAGCTGTTAAACTTGACTTCCTGCTGAGGGCATCTGCTACCACATTCACTTTTCTAGGATGATAATCTATCATCACATCATAATCTTTGATCAATTCTAACCATCTCCGTTGTTTAAGATTCAGATCCTTCTGGGTGAAAATATATTTCAAACTCTTATGATCTGTAAACACCTGACATGCCTTACCATAAAGATAGTCACACCTAGTCTTAAGAGTATGAACTACTGCACCTAACTCCAAATCATGTGTCGGGTAATTCTCCTCATTCTTCTTAAGCTGTCTAGATGCATAAGCTACTACCTTGCATTCATACATCAACACACAACCTAAACCTCTCCTGGAAGCATCACAAAACACTGTATAGCCCTTATCTGCCTCAGGCAGGATCAACATTGGTGTTGTAGTCAGCCTCTTCTTCAAGATTTGAAAATTCTTCTCACAGTTGTCTGACCAGACAAATGGTGCAGCCTTTCTTATTAAGCATGTCAGAGGTGACGCTACAACACTGAAGTTCTAGACGAACCTTCTGTAGTAACCTGTCAATCCTAAGAAGCTTTTGATCTTAGTAAGAGTCTTAGGCTGCTCCCACTATAGAACAAACTCGACTTTCTTAGGGTCAACACTTACTCCATCACCTGAGATGACATGTCCAAGAAACGACACCTCAGCTAACCAGAACTCTGGGTTGTCTCAACAACTGTAATGCTACCCTTAGATGCTTATCATGTTGCTCATCATCTCTGGAATAGATCAGAATGTCATCTATGAAAACTACTATGAATTGATCCAAGAACGGCTTGAAAATCCGGTTCATCATATCCATAAAAGCTGCTAGGGCATTAGTCAGTCCAAACGACATGACCAGAAACTCATAATGCCCATATCTTGTTCTGAAAGCTGACTTAGGAATATCTGAAGCCTTTATCCTCAACTGATGATACCCAGATCTCAAGTCTATCTTAGAAAAGATTGTCACTCCATGCAACTGATCAAACAGATCATCTATCCTTGGCAATGAGTACTTATTCTTGATGGTGATCTTATTCAACTGTCTATAGTCTATACATAGCCTCATAGTACCATCTTTCTTTTTCACAAACAAGACTGGAGCTCCCCATGGAGAAGAACTAGGTCGAATGAAACCCTTATCCAGTAATTCTTGTTACTGAATCTTGAGTTCCTTCAACTCTGCAGGTGCTATTCTGTAGGCTGCTAGAGCCATAGGTTGACTGTCTGGCAACACCTGGATCTCAAAGTCCATTTCTCTTTCAAAAGGTAGACCTGGAAACTCATCTGGGAAAACATCTGGGAACTCACAGACCACTGGCACATCCCATAGACTGACTGTGTTGTTCTTTGCTCTAGTATCTACTACATGTGCCAAGAACGCCTCACAACCTTTCTACAACATCTTATCAGTTACAACAACTGATATGATACATGTAGGCAAAATTTTCCTATCTCTAGAAAAGATACAAGAAAATCCACCCTGTTGAAAGACAGCCTCCTTCTTCCAACAGTCGAGTTGAACTCAATACATCTCTAGGAAATCCATACCTAAGATAACTTGAAAAGAGTTAATATCTAGAGATATAAGATTAATCGTGATGTTATAACCACCAAAGGTCAAAAAACATCTGGGACAAAACTCTGTCAACACTATTGGTTCACCTAATAGAACCCTCAACAACAACTCAACTGGTAACTCCTGGGTTAACAGGTTAAACTCACAAGATAAAGAATGTTGTATAAACGAGTGAGTAGCACCCAGATCTATCAAAACTGTAACTGAAATGTTGTTAAAGAAAAACATTTCTCCTGTAATCACTCGAGAAGAAACAATACCTTCTTGTGGTGTCAAAGAGAAAAAAATGTCTTGAAGCTCTTCCTCTCCCACAATGTCCTTGTTGTCCTTCCCTAGCACTGGGTGCTGCACCACCTTGGGAACATGAAGCTACAGAGGAACTGGGTCCTCCAGCTAGAGCCTGTCTGGGAACATTCTGATACTGTGACTGAGAACCCTGTGATGCTGACTGCTGTAACTGGGGGCAATTCCTCTTGAAATGTCTCATCTGTCCACATTGATGACATCCTTGAAACCCTGTTCCCCAACACTATCTTGAGTGTGATCTTCCACAGATATCACACATGGATGCATCACGTCTCTACGGTCCTGTCACTGACACTGAAGATCCTGAAGACCTAGTTGGAGGTGTCTATGTAGACTGTGTACTCCGTCTTCCAGAATTAGGTCTTCCTCCACTTGATGAAAAACTAGATCCTTGTCTACCAAAACAGCAAAGTCCTCATCCTATCTTTGAAAGGAAACCACCACCTTCTTTGTATCCACCACTGCTTTGTCCCCTTATAATAAAGTCTCAAGATCTTTTCTTACTCTCAAACTACTTATCATCATTAACTGACTCTTTTACACGTCTTGATGCTTCTACAAATTCCCCAAAGTTTTCTCTATCTCTTCGACCAATGGCTGAAACTGTGTGTCTAATTTCTGATCTTAATCCTTCTTGAAATCTTCTGCACTTTTCTACATCATTAGGAATAAGTTGTAGATAGAAATTTGCCAACCTTGTGAAATGTGCCTCGTATTCACCAATTGTCATACATCCTTGTCTGATATTCTGCAGCTGTCTTATTTTCTCACTCAGAAAAGTAGGTGGGTAGTACTTAAGATGGAATTCATCAACGAAATCCCTCCAGGTCAGTACTGTGTTCCTCCTTTTATCTTCCACTCCACACCACCAGAGCTTTGTATCACCTTTAAGCAAATAAATTGCGTGGTTGATTTGTCTTTCCTCAGACAACTCCATCAGACGGAACACTTTCTCTAACTGTCTCAGCCATTCATCTACCACTATAGGGTCTGTAGTTCTATTGAACTTAGTACCTCCAAGTTTCTTAACCAGCTCATAGGATCTCATCAGGTCCTTGCTACTCGAGGTAGAAGCTCACCTCTCCATCTTATACTTTTCCCTGGTCTCAAGAAACATCATGTACATCCTTGATGCCTCATGCACATCATCTCCACCACCTGGACCCATCACCTGAGGATCAATTCCAATGTGGCTCTCAGTTTGGTCCTCATGACCACGTCCTCTTCCTGCCATCTGCAACAGTATAACAGAATACTTCCTGTTAGAAAATTGTAGATAGAAGGAAAACACCTAAGTCCTTATCCTATTGGTCTCTTATAATCTCCTGACCTTGACTTAGAGTAACTACGTACTCAACCTATGCTCTGATACCAAATTAACTGTCACACCCTGATCCCAAAATTACCACTAATCATGAGATTATGGCATGTCAATGAGGATTACACTTAATACAAATACACCCTTAACTTTTTCTTTTCTTAATCACTTAAAATTTACTTAAAAGAAAGTCTTATAACTTGAAATAAACTGAAATCTTACTAAACTGCGGAAGCAACTACTATTTACATTCCTAGATAGATAAAGTAGATTTACACGTCATATTACATTGTTCATGCAGAAAGTAAAACACAACAGATAACTAAAATCTAAACTACATATTATATTACATTCTCTCTCTACCACACCACATGCCTAAGGATCGAGGGGAAAGGACTAAGAGACCTCTATCTAACTACGTACTACTTTCTAAGAACTTGGGTGATACGATCCTTCAACTTCCTCGTGTTGACGCTGACCTGAAAAATTTTCAGTAGGTTGGTGAGCTACTGGCTCAGTGAATGGAATTTCACCCAACCATCACAAATAACTCATTTTATGTTTATTTTATGGAATAATATACAAGAAATACTACACTGAGCAGATCTAAAACAATATAGTTTAAATATAAGAAAATATCAACATCTCATTAAAATAACAACTGTTGCAAGCTATAGTTACAATTAAATAACATGGATTATCAACATTTCATTTCAAGAACAACAGATATGAATCTAAACTCAAATCTTTCTTAACTCTTTAACTTATAAGAAACTCTGTGAACCTATATGAACATATTTTATCTTATGCCCTGATCATATGCAGTGTACTCTACATATGAAGACTCGTAGAGAACTACGATCCCACCGTACAAAACTTAGCTGACACCCCGGGATAGCTAAGTCTGACTATTGTCCTGGTCTACAACAGGAAAACTGGATCTCTGGCCTCGACACTCCTATGGTGCCGTGAACTGGACTCCTCCTCTAGGCTGAGTACACAGGCGGAGGTTCTGAGACACTCTGTGGGCCTCAACTTGGTACGCTCTGTGGGTACCTCTGGGTTACCACCGGGACTTCCGGTTCATGTTGGGTAACCTATCTTCTCTTAGGAGACTTTCTCAAGGACTTCGTCTCCCCACATGCTCTGTGGGTGCGTTCCGAACCCCGTATACTGGATGCACCGCCAGGGTAGGTCGTTTCATTCCTAAGGCGCAGACCTCACATAGGGATTCTATGGTGTTAGGGCCCTTAAATCTATTATTTTATTATTCGAGAAAAGCTCTTACTAGATTGTACATTTCTCTTACTTATACTCGACTCTGGTATCTCTATGGTACCATGTCTATTTATATGAATTTTACAACACGACATGAATATCATTCTAAATTTGACAGAGCAGTTTATGCAAGCATTGCAAATGCTGAGAGATATGACATATTAAGCATGCAGGCAGATTTCAAGTTCTTAAATAAACTAAATACATGTCCACTTGTAATTTACTGAGAAATCAACATTATTATGCATGTAGGCAGACTAAAATTCTTAAATAAATAGAATTCAGGCCAACTTGGCACATATACGCTGAAATCATACATTTGAACATCGTAATGCACTAACAAGAGTTAATTACTTGATATATGAGTAATCATCAGTAGCACTTGTAAATTATTTGTAATTCCTCAAAAATTGTGCACATCAACTCAAGATCAGAGTTGTGCATCACATTACTCAATTAAGAGTTAAATTACTTATTATGGCACGAGTTATTAATATTATTGGAGAATTTCAAATAATTTCTTTGGAAAATGTGTCAGTTTGTATAGTTATTAAAATACTCACATTAAGTATAGTAGGGAGCGTGCAACTAGGTTTTCTTGAACATTTTCATGTCATCATCATTTATTTGTAATTGTGCATCAATTAAATTACTAAAATCGTGCAGCCTGGGTTTATACCCAAACTGTCCAGTTATTGGTCGTGTTCTACTAGTTTCAATCAATCATGTAATTCCACTAGTTTGAAACACACTGAATCGGATAATAAACTAGATCATTCAAAGCATAAAGAAGCAAATCGTGAAATAAAAGTCAGGCGATACCAATACCACACATCACCTGATAACCGATGTTACCAGCGAAAAATGCAGATTCATCCGAAAGTATCTGACTTCTGGAGTTAAATTGTCACAGATCTGTTCTTACCCTAATCCCAATCCCACTGTTCAAATGGACAGTGTTAAAGAGATTAGAGAACCCATCCCTGAGTGGCCCAAAAATCACACACAAATAATATTCAAAAATGAAATAACATTCTTCTTTATTAAAATGAACCAAAAGGTTTAGTACATAAGGCCCGTAGGCAACATGGAAAGAGAAAAAGATAAGAAACTAGCCAACAACTACATCCCTTTTACAAATAGCTCCCATGTAGAGTCCAGATTTGATGTAGCAATCTTTATTCCAGTGGATAAATGAGTAGATGAGTGTACATATCTAGTTCCTTTCATTACCTAAAATTGAGAAAATCAAGACACAATGTCAATGCAACTCCACGGTACACTATATAAAAACAGGTAAAACAATTTATAAGAAAACTAGTATGCTTGGCAGGACTTATGTTTCAAAAGCATATCGAACGATCTTCTAAAAACCAAAATGTTGTTCAACAAGAATTTTATTATGAATTTACCATTATGTTGTAATCGAGAAGCATGCTTATATTAGTTTATGTGACTCTATTACCCCAACGCGATGGGGAGGTCACCTAACTCCTTCTCACTAAAGGAGATAGGATGTCAATGTACAAAACCTCACCCTTCAAATAAGGGGGTTTTGCTTATATTCAATATCAACATTATCAACTTTTCCAACATCATTATCAACATCAATATACGGGCAGTCATAATGGGTATTGAAATTTAGGGTTTCATGTTTTTCAAAATATAGTATAGAAGAAATATAGAAGACTAATCATTGGGAACAGTAGTTCATACAAATAAATAGTCAAGCATATGTCAAGAGATACCTAAAAGTATTATCATTACAATCAAGGAGGAGTTGTATAATAGCGTACCTTTTTGGATGCTAACCGAGTAAAGGTTCAAGAGTGAAAGGTCAAGGTCTTAAGTAGTTCCTAGATCAATCAAGATATAGATTTGAGGGTCAAGATCATATTATGAAAGAACCATGTATCGAGTATGCAAGATTAGGGTTTTTCATTCCTATACAACCCTAGGGTAAATCATCCATTTATAATCAACATTATATCCATATTTTAACATTTAATCAAGCATCAAACATATATCGAGAATGAATGATCTACTTTGTTGTTTTTAGGAATCATATTAGATAAACCTAGTTATATCATCAATATCCAAGTCATTATTCAAGTTTCTAGATCATAATGATAGGTTTGTTCTTAAACATCAGAGTAAGATTACATGATGGATCAGGAACTAGATTAGGATCATGAAATTAAGAAAGTTGTCCATTTTATGCTCAAGAAGTTTATTCAAAGGTACTTGCATAAAAATAGAGGACATAGATATGAAACAGGTTCTGAAACCATTTTTATTAGATCATGCTAATTTTGTTGATGAAAATGGACTATAATTTTGATATATTAGGAGCTAGGAATCTCAATATATAATTTTTGCAAGTTTGAGTCATTTTCTGGAATTTTGGGCAGAGAGGGAAATAAATACCCGAAAAGAAAGGCCGAGAAAATTTGATGGTCGTTGGATTCCTCAGTTGCTTTTGATCGGATCAGGATCTAGCGGATGCAAAGTCGTCCGCTTTTGATCAAGAGCACGCGGATGAAGGATCCAGGGAGGGCACGAGGACCGTTGATCTAGACTTGGATCAACGTGGTCTCTGATCCGAGGGTCACTGTTGATCGTCCCAAACAGAAGAGCCCGCTCGCGAGCAGGTTTGCTCTGTGGCAGTACAGCGGCCAGAGAAAAAGGGGACGAGAGAGAGAGACCATGGCGTGGGAAGAGGAGGTGTCGTTCGTGTCCGTGGGGGCGGGCTGAAGGCAGTAGGGGTTTTAAATAGGAGTTTGGGGCCAGGGTTAGGGCTTAGAAGGGGGCGACACACCCTATGGAGGTGGCTCAATTTCTTGGCCTTCAAGATGTGGTTTCATAAGACCGAAGCATGAGGAAGCTTCGAGAGAGGGTAAGGGAGCTTTTTGTCATGACATTGGGGTGAAACTGGTTTGGTTAGCCGGTTGGGTTATGAGCCAGGGTGGTCGGTCCACCGTGGACTTGCCATACCAGGTGCGAGGTAGGGGATGACCTCATTGCCGTTGGATTGAGATCCAAGGGCTGCTAGGTCAATTAGTGGGGCAAGTCTGGCCCAGCGGCGCCCCAAGGTACAAGATGGGCCGAGCCCAACAAGGGAAAAGAAGAGAAAAGAAATAAAAAGGGCCAAAAAGAGCTAGGAAAGGGCTAGATCTTAGGAAATTCGTATAAAATCATAGGAAGGTCCAAATGGTCTCAAATTTGGACCATAGGTACAACATGAAGTGTAGAATATTGTATACAGGTTTGGAGACCAAAAGATAAAGTTACCAAGTCAAACATAAGTATTTGAACAAAGAGGTGTATTAAGCTAATTAAGGTGCCCAAGAGTGCATGAAATTTATAGAAATTAATAGAATTTGATTTTGGGTATCTAAATTGATCAAAGAGTCAAATGAGATCATGAATGACCATTATAAAGGTAAAAATATAAATTAAATAATAGAAAAGAGTAAAAACTCACATTGTCACATCCTCCCTTCCTTATAAGGAATTTTTTCCCCAAAATGCAAACTTCCTTGAAGGGGTCAGGAAATCTTTCCTCCATATCTAGCTTCAACTCCCAGGTAGCATCATCACTCCCATGGTGCTTACACAACACCTTAAACATATTGATTTTCTTATTTCTGAGTTCTTTGGTGCGAGTATCAAGTATCTTGACTGGAACTTCCTGGTATACAAGGGTGTCTTTTAATTCAATTGGTTCATGATTGAGAACATGGATAGGGTCCTTGACATATCTCTTCAAATTTGATATGTGAAAAACATTATGCATCATGTTGTATTGTGGAGGTAAGGCCAGCCTATATGCACATTCCCCAATATGGTCCAAAATTTCAAATGGACCCATGTATCTAGGGCTAAGCTTCCCTTTATTCTTTGTAATAGCTCGAATCGGTCGAATTTTCAGAAAGACATGGTCACCTACTAAGAATTGAGTGTCAGTCCTATGTGCATCAGCATAAGACTTTTGATGATCTTGGGCCCTTTTTAACCTTTGCTTGATCAGGTTGACATTGTCAGAATAGAGTTGTAGTTCCTCAGATTTCAGAATTCATCTTTCGCCTACTTCATCCCAGTAAAGTGGAGATCTACACGGTCTTCCATACAAAACTTCATAGGGAGGCATGCCTATACTGGACTGGTAGCTATTGTTGTAGGCAAATTCAACGATAGGAAGGTAGTGGTCCCAAGAACCGCTCCAATCGAGGATGCATGATCTCAGCAAGTCTTCTAGAATTTGGATTGTCCTCTCAGAATGTCCATCAGTTTGTGGGTGATATGCAGTACTAAAATTCAGCTGAGTTCCCAACTCTTCCTGTACTTGTCGCCACAAGTGAGAAGTGAACTTCACATCACGATATGATACAATAGATACATGAATTCCATGCAGCCTAACTATCTTCCGAACGTACAACTATGCTAGCTCTGGGACTTTGGTTGTTGTCTTGATCGGAATAAAATGGGCTGACTTTGTTAGGCGATCAACAACAACCCAAATGGTGTCACTCCCTTTCCTGGTCCTAGGTAGACCCACCACGAAATCCATGGTGATGTTTTCCCATTTCCACTCGGGGATAGGTCGGGGTTGTAGAAGACCTCCTGAACGTTGATGTTCAGCCTTGATCTGTTGGCAGGTCAGATACTTGGAGATGAAAGTAGCAATGTCATTCTTCATATTCCTCCACCATAAGTGCCTTTGCAGATCCTTGTACATTTTAGTCGATCCAGGATGCACTGTATATTTTGACCCGTGAGCTTCTCGTAACACCATCTCTATCATGATTGAATCTTCTGGGACCCATATGTGTTGTTTGTATCAGATTCCACCATCCATACCGTCTGTTAGATGAGTTTGGGGCTTCTCCAATAGCTTAGTCATTTTTTCAAGGCTCTTGCTATTCTTTTGGGCTGATAGGATCTCAGACTGGAGGCCTGGTTTTACATGGACACAGGCCAATCTAAGAATGTTTCCCATATGCCTCGGGGCCCAAGGTGACATGACTTCAATGTTCTTCCATTCAGTAGTAAAGACAACATCACATTTAGCCTGCTTCCTGCTGAGTGCATCGGCCACCACATTTGCCTTACCAGGGTGGAAGGCAATGGTGAAGTCATAGTCTTTAAGGTACTCGAACCAACACCTCTGTCTGAGATTGAGATCATTCTGTGTCAGGATGTATTTCATACTCTTGTGGTCGGTGAGGATGTCGAAGGTGGCACCATATAAGTAGTGTCACCATATCTTCAAAGCATATATGATGGCGGCAAGCTCGAGGTCATGGGTTGGGTAGTTGACCTCGTTTGGCTTCAATTGTCAAGAGGCATAAGAAACTACCTTTCTCTCTTGCATGAGGACACAACCCAGACCAAACATTGATGCATCAGTGAAGACGATGAACCCATCATTTCCCGAGGGAAGAGTCAAGATAGGTGCAGTTGTCAACTTTGTCTTTAGCTCTTGAAAACTAGACTCACGCTCCTTCGACCAGATAAACTATTCTCCTTTCCCGGTGAGCTTTGTGAGAGGCAAGGCAGTCCTGCTGAAGTTCTGAATGAAACGTCGATAATAGCCAGCAAGACTCAGAAAACTTTGAATCTCAAAAACATTCTTTGGGGCTTGCCACTCTAGAATAGCCGAGACTTTGGCGGGGTCAATAGAAATTTTCCCACCAGAAATTATGTGGCCCAAGAACATGACTTTAGAAATCCAAAATTCACATTTTGACAACTTTGCATAGAATTTTTTAGATTGGAGGATGTCAAGAACTTTGCAAAGATGAAAATGGTGTGATTCAACATCAGTCGAATATATCAATATGTCATCAATGAAGACCACTACAAACTCATTAAGGAAAGGTTGGAAGACACTATTCATCAAGTTCATAAACACACCAGGGGCATTGGTCACAACCCAAATGGCATGACAAGGAATTCATAATGCCTGTATCGGGTTCGAAAGGTTGTTTTAGGGATGTCTTCATACTTAACTTTGAGTTGGTGGTAACCAGAACGGAGATCAATTTTTGAAAAGACATGGGCAAAACGGAGTTGATAAAAAAGGTCATCAATTTCGGGCAGCGGATACTTGTTTTTCACAGTAGCTTGATTGATCAGACGATAGTCAATACACATGCGAAGGGAACCATCCTTTTTCTTGAAAAAATAGAACGGGGGCTCCCCAAGGAGAGGTACTAGGGCAGACGAAACCCTTATCAAGCAATTCCTCCAACTTCTTTTTCAGCTCAATCAATTCAGTAGGAGCCATCCGATAGGGTGACCGAGAAATGGGTGTGGTACCATGTGCTAATTCGATAGAAAACTCGACATCATGATCTGGTGGTAGCCTAGGGAGATCCTCAGGAAAGACACTCGGGTACTCCGGCACTGTATCAATGTTTTCTGGGGCACTCGTATCAGGATTGACTATGGTTATAGTTGCTAGGTATTCTTTGCACCCTTTCTCTATCAAGTTTTGGGCTTTAATCAGAGAAATAACAACATTTTGATTTCGATCTTTTCTTCCAGGAATTACAAGAATAGGGAGGTTGGGTTTGGAAATAATGACTTTCTAGGAACGACAATCGATCAAAGCATGATTTTTATGGAGCCAATCCATCCCTAAAATAAGGTCAAAGTCTTCCATGTCTAAGATTATGAAATCTGACTCAAAACTATGTCCAACATAAGATAGAGGGACTTTTTCGACAATATAGTAGGAGACTTTCATCATCCCACTTGGGGTAGTTACATCAAGTATGTACCCTAAGTCCCTTTTTTCAAGATTCAACATACAGACAAGATTCTTAGATATGAAGGTGTTTGTTGACCTAGAGTCAAATAGAGTAACAACAAAATGGTCGGATATTTGCATCATAGCTACATACACATATATTTTGTGTAAGGATTTTGTACAAGATAATCATGATATAATGTTCTGGAAATAATTTTGAATTTAAAAGGTACCTTCCATGAGTTTGTTTTCATTGGCCTTCACCTCATCTGCATTCACGACAAAGACACGGGCTTGTCGATGTTCACCTTTCCTGGCCCATGCTGGAGGAGGGTGGGGGCAGCTATCTCTGAAGTGACCCTCCTATTTGCAGTAGTGGCAGACTGGGGACAGATACTTGCACTGGCCAGTGTGGAAGTTACCACAATTGTGACAACGAGGAGTATTGGCGTTCCGGCCTTGACCCCTATTTTGGCCAGGATTCTGGTTTTGTGCAGGACCACGGTTGTAATTCTGGTTCTTGCCTTGATTGTAGTTCTGGGTAGGAGGATTTCTCTGGTTCTTCTGTCGATTCTTGTTCTTATTTCCACCAATATGGGGTTTTCCCTTCTGTTCGGGTTTTGTAGGTACAATTTCAGTCAGGCCTATATAGGCAAGGGTAGGTAATGGTTTCCCGTGTCCCATCCCTAGGGTTTTTTCCATGGATAAGGCATGGTCATAGGCATCTTGAAAATTGGTGGGTTTGGATGAGGATACAAAAGCTTTTAGGGTAAGGAAGAGCTCATCAATGTAACAGTCAAGTTTTTGTTCTTCAGTGAGGTTGGTGACATGCCTCTCCAGAAGGCAGAACTGTCGACTATATTCATCCAGTTCCTTGGGTAAGGGTGAGGAATTGTTTTTGTTTCTCCTTTCTCTCAGAAGTGGGTTGGAAACGATTGGTGAAAATGGGTTTGAAGGCTTCCCAGTTGACAGGGATGACCTATTGTGACCGGATATAATTTGCCCACCACAACATAACCGCCCCCTTCAACTGCTAGGTAGAAAAACCAACCTTGTCTTGTTCAGGGCACCTCAAAACCCTAAAGGTGTTTTCCATGGACACTAACCAGGCATCAACCTTGTCTAGGACATCATCTTTGTCTTCCCCATAGAAGGCTTTCGGGCTGAGTTTCAAAAAATCTTGGATAGTGATGGGTTTTGGGTTATGGGTTGGCACAAGGGATGCTGTACGAACAACTAGGTCATGGAGGGCATCCATAATGGCCTTCTATTTCAACTCCCACTCCCCCATATCGGTGGTCTTATTGGCAGAACCGACATCTTCATCATCATTCATACGAGGCTTCTTCCGCTTGTCTTTAGTACTAGAGGTCCCTTCACCATCCCTATTGTTCCTGGTTTTTGGGGCCATCTGCAAGTGTTCAATTGATATAAGTTTTCTTATTTATAACTTTCAAAGCAAAAAATATGATAGATCATGGAAATATTGCAACAAGTTTTCTCAATTTATTTTCTGATTTTAGTTGTTCCCATCCTTAAATTACCCAAAATAGAGAGAGTACATAGATCAAGTCATGACACCTTAAAGAGAACAAGAAGATGAGAAGTCATCCTACTTCCTTCTAATAGGTGGCTTGGGAAATCCTTAAAGAAGAGATAAGATGCTAGAAGACTCTCTAGGGTTATAGGAAGTCCTTCCCTTCATTTTTGGATCAACTAAGGCCAGGTGGAGTAGGAGGAACCTAAGCCACCGTGAAGATGGATAGGACGAATTATGCCAGAACCCCCTTTGTGCTCTTTCTAGACACCTCCATTTTCACCATAGTGAATTTTAGGGCTTCCTTGGTTCAACGATTAAGAACATCATTTCACTAATGCATATGAAGTGTGTTATGGCTCTGATACCAACTGTCACAGATCCGTTCTTACCCTAATCCCAATCCCACTGTCCAAATGGGCAGTTTTAAAGGGATTAGAGTGCCCATCCCTGAGTGTCCCAAAAATCACACACAGATAATATGCAAAAATGAAATAACATTCTTATTTATTAAAATGAACCAAAAGGTTTAGTACATAAGGCCCATAGGCAACATGGAAAGAGAAAAAGATAAGAAACTAGCCAACAACTACATCCCTTTTACAAATAGCTCCCGTGTAGAGTCCAGATTTGATGTAGCAATCTTCATTCCAGTGGATAAATGAGTATATGAGTGTAAATATCTAGTTCCTTGTACTACCTAATATCGAGAAAATCAAGACACAGTGGCAATGCAATTGCACGGTACGCTATATAAAAATAGGTAAAACAATTTATAAGAAAACTAGTATGCTTGGCATGACTTATGTTTTAAAAGCATATCGAACAATCTTCGAAAAACCAAAATGTTGTTCAACAAGAATTTTATTATGAATTTCCCATTATGTTGTAATCGAGAAGCATTCTTATATTAGTTTATGTGACTCTATTACCCCAACACGATGGGGAGGTCACCAAGATCCTTCTCACCAAAGGAGATAGGAGGTCAATATACAAAACCCCACCCTTCAAATAAGGGGTTTTTGCTTATATTCAATATCGACATTATCAACTTTTCCAACATCATTATCAACATCAATATACGGGCAGTCATAATGGGTATTGCAATTTAATGTTTCATGTTTTTTAAAATATAGTATAGAAGAAAAACGAAAGACTAATCATAGGGAACAATATTTCATCCAAATAAATAGCCAAGCATGTATCAAGAGATACCTAAAAGTATCATCATTACAGTCAAGGAGGAGTTGTATAATAGCGTACCTTTTTGGATGCTAACTGAGTAAAGGTTCAAGAGTGAAAGGTCAAGGTCTCAAGTAGTTCCTAGATCAATCAAGATATAGATTTGAGGGTCAAGATCATATTATGCAAGAACCATGTATCAAGTATGCAAGATTAGGGTTTTGCATTCCTATACAACCCTAGGGTAAATCATCCATTTATAATCGACATTATATCAATATTTCAACATTTAATCAAGCATCAAGCATATATTGAGAATGAATGATCTACTTTGGTGTTTTTAGGAATCATATTAGATAACCCTAGTTATATCATCAATATTTGAGTCATTATTCAAGTTTCTAGATCATAATGATAGGTTTGTGCTTAAACATCTGAGTAAGATTGCATGATGGATCAGGAACTAGATTAGGATCATGAAATTAAGAAAGTTGTCCATTTTATACTCAAGAAGGTTATTCAAAGGTACTTACATAAAAATATAGAACATAGATATGAAACAGGTTCTGAAACCATTTTTATTAGATTGGGCTAATTTTTCTGATGAAAATGGACTATAATTTCGATATATTTGGAGCTAGGAATCTCAAGATATCATTTTTGCAAGTTTGAGTCATTTTCTGGAATTTTGGGCAGAGAAGGAAATAAATACCCGAAAAGAAAGGTCGAGAAAATTTGATGGTCGTTGGATTCCTTGGTTGCTTTTGATCGGATCAGGATCTGGCAGCTACGAAGTCGTCCGCTGCTAATCAAGAGTGTGCGGATGAAGGATCCATGGAGGGCACGAGGACCATCGATCTAGACTTGGATCAACGTGGACTCCGATCCAAGGGTCACTGCTGATCGTCGCAAACAGAAGAACCCGCTCGCGAGCAGGCTTGCTCCACGGCAGTGCAGTGGCTGGAGAAAAAGGGGATGAGAGAGAGAGAGACCATTCCGTGGGAAGAGGAGGTGTTGTTCGTGTCTGTGGGGGCGGCCCGAAGGCAGAAGGGGTTTTAATTAGGAGTTTGAGGCTAGGGTTGGGGCTTAGAAGGGGGCGGCGCACCCTATGGAGGCGGCTCGATTTCTTGGCCTTCAAGATGTGGTTTCATAAGATTGAAGCATGAGGAAGCTTTGAGAGAGGGTAAGGGAGATTTTGGTCATGACATTGGGGAGAAACTAGTTTGGTTAGCCGGTTGGGTTAGGAGCCAGGGTGGTCAGTCCACCGTGGACTTGCCATACTAGGAGTGAGGTAGGGGATGACCCCAGTGTCGTTGGATTGAGATCCAAGGACTGCTGGGTCAATTATTGGGGCAAGTATGGCCCAGCGACGCCCCAAGTTACAAGATGGGCTGAGCCCAGCAAGGAAAAAGAAGAGAAAAGAAATAAAAAAAGGGTCAAAAAGAGCTAGGAAAGAGCTAGATCTTACAAAATTTGTATAAAATCATAGGAAGGTCCAAATGGTCTCAAATTTGGATCATAGGTACAACATGAAGTGTAATATATTGTGTACAAGTTTGGAGACCAAAAGATAAAGTTACCTAGTCAAACTCAAGTATTTGAACAAAGAGGTGTATTAAGCTAATTAAGGTGCCCAAGAGTGCATGAATTCATAGAAATCAATAGAGTTTGATTTTGGGTATCTACATTGATCAAAGAGTCAATTGAGATCATGAATGACCATTATAAAGGTAAAAATATAAATTAAATAATAGAAAAGAGGAAAAACTCACATTGTCACATAAATCTTACTTGGTGAGTGAAATTCTACTCACAGCGGTTCAGGATATCCGAATTCGTCCGGAAACACGTCCAGAGGCCAGTTTCCGAGTATACGCAGGTCGTCTTCTACCTCTATCTTGCCCTGGATTCAACCTGTTTCACGCACATGTGAAGGGGAGGCTCGGTTGGGTGCCTAATCGTGGCTAGATGGTTGTGGATTCCTGATCTGAACCTCAAGCCGAGATTGATGGCGTTGCTTTGGAGTGCTAGCTCGCACCCTAGATGGCCTTGGCCGTTGCTTCTTGCAACAACGGTTGCTGCCTGCTTGATGGGTGATGCCCTTTCTAGGTTGAGGTGCAGGTGGCGCAATGGAGGCGGGGTGCTACATTTTCTTGTTTAGACCTTAAGGACGAAATCATGGGGGGCGTTTGGTGGTTCTTTCTCGCTCAATCGAGATCCTGGCCAAACCAAAGCAGCTGGCCGCAGCTACAGGGGCGCCACCCTAGGCGTTGTGCTGATTGGGCTGCAGGTGGGCGAGATAGAGGAAGGATGGAGGAAGAAGGGTGGATGAAGCTTGAATCCTTGATGTGATGCCCAAAATCGCCCAAAATCCCTCCCTTTGCTGCTCCCGGTTGAACTGCTGGGCGCCGCTTCTCAAGCGGTGCTCTGGTTCGTTTGGGAAGAAGGGGATAAGGAAGAAAGGTTAATAATTTATGGGAAATTTACAGTTTAGGTCCAAGGAAAATAAAAATGGCATAACTATTGCCTCGGAGGTCCAATTGAAGTGATTTCTTTTGCAACTTTTCAAGCACGAGATCCTCTACCTTCTCAAGGCACAAAATTATACTAATTAGACTGTAACACTAGAGCAAAGTACTAATTGCATATGTGAGTACTTAACTTAACTTAATCAACTTAATGATGCACTAAGCGTTGTGCTTACTTAACTTAATCATCTTAATGATGATGTGATCATTGAACTTACTAGTTAGCTTTGCAGTGGGTCATAACAGTAGCCATTGATTTAAATTTGTTGAATTGACTAAGGTGATATGTATTGGAAGAGGTTCACAAATAAAGACCATCGTCAACCATTCCGTCAAATGAATTAACGGCAGCCTGACGGGAAGGGGGGAAATGGAATTATAGGCTAACAATAGGGGGTCCTTTGGAATTAGTGAAAGAAGAGGGGGTATTCAGGAATTTTTAGAAAGTAGAGGGGGCATTTGGGAAAAAACTCTTTAATATATAGTGCTATAGTAGTTTATACAGTATTCTAGTTTTTTTTCTCGAAACATATCGTATGTCTGAGGTGTGATTATATAAACTTGTTGAGGCTTTCCATATATTAGGTGTGTTATGTTTATAAGTACAGTCACATCAGGTAAACTGTGACGAGCGACCGAGGAAATAATAACTATGAAACAGACATAGATTGCCCTTATGCGTTAAGGGGTTTAATTCTTGCTCATGTGAAATGAGTAAATGTATGATTTAATAAGATTGACTCAGTGTTGTCATGTTCTTGAGCTCGAGTTTTCCGCTGCTTGTGGTAACCATCGCACCTATAGGTTCTTCTTTTGTTGTTGTGATTCGTTTCCTGTAGGTGAACGAATTTTCGGTATTTGCCTGTCGCATGTTGCTTTTACCGGTAGGTGGTGCGTCGACTCGCTCGCGCCTTTCTTTTGGTTGCCGGTGCGAGACGTGCGGTGGCCGAATGTCATGACACCACCCAACGGGGTTGGGACTTTAATTATGCCATGGAAATGGTCCCCATTCTGCTGGTTGCTTCCCTTGGACAGTTCTGTACAGCGAATAAGCAATCACAGTTGTCATCATCACGCAATCTGGACATAATATATCCTAGGAGCACCCCCAACGCTATACGCATGGGCTTTAAACCCGTGCTGGATGGACAGCTTTCTGACTCAGGTCATCGTGAACGGAAATTTCATTTGCGGAATGAAACCGTCATCCACTTTTCAATGTGGCAAGCGTTTGGAGGATCGAAGGTTGCCGTGCAAAAAAGAATATTTGGGCATGAGTTGTCCGATGTCTTCCACTTGGAACCTCTTCTTACTAAAGAGGAAAGTAGCGGTCGATGGATCGAGAAGTGGATGCTGACAACAGGGATCATAAGCAACGAATAAGTTCCCGAAACGGTATCGATAATGGCTATGGAAGTCAAGCCCAGTCTAACCCAGTCAGTATCAATCACCTCCTAAGTCAATCCGATACAGTGGCTCCAACGGTTTAGTGGTTGATTCGCATTGGATTCACGATATATCTCTCTTTGAGCAATGATACCATTGTGGGAATACTACGAGTGGTAACTAAACACATCCGAAAGGTTTTCCTTGGCCTGTTTGGTAGAGTAAAGTCGGAAGACAAAATGTGTGTTTTGTGTACATCTTTACATTATGACTCACACAACCACATCTTACTACATCTAACCAAACTAGCCTTAGCATATGTTGCCCAAAGTTGGAAAGTTGGCAACACAGACAAACCAACTTATGCTGATACTTCAATTCATGGTGGTAGATCCAAATTGCAGAATGTTAGTACAGAAGGGTGCTTCTGGGATCACATATGGCAAAGTGCAAACAAGATGGAGAATTACCTACAAAACTGAGTCAACAAGAGGTGGATTTCTACTCATAAACTTCACAACCCCAAGAGATCCTAGCTAAATCACGAAATTTAAATCGGGGAGTTAAACCAAAGTACATAAGTGTGGATGCCATTTTCAAAGAGGAGGCTAACAAAGCCGATAGAGACAAGGCTATATGTAAGGACCCTGACCCACGTTTTGGGATAACTCTATTTGTTTTGCTTAAGTATATTGCTTAGCTCCTTGCTCTAATAATCTGAGATGTAATTAGAGCATGTTGGAAACCTGAATTCCTTGTTTGAGCTTGTTTGGTTGATTCTCGTATTTTGTGGAGAGGTGTTGGTGTAAGTTACAATTTACCCAAAATAGGGGTTGATGTGCACGTTTGCCACCTACAGAGTGTTCCTTCTCTCTCTTGGCATCATCTAGAGGAAAGAGAAAGAGATAGGCATCTTGTTTGAACCTTGGATGAGTGGTGACATCCTTGGTGGTGTTTTGGACACATGTTTGATGTGTGTTTTGCTCTTTGAAGTGTTGTTTCAGGCTTGAGAGCCTTGGAGAGGCATTGTATCGGTTTTGGGTGTCTTGAGGGATATCCTATCAATTTGTGGATGTCTTGAGGGATATCCAATCGATTTGTGGATGTTTTGAGGGATATCCTACCAGGTGGTGGTGCAAGGAACCAGACACGAGAAGATCAGGTGGTTGAAGTCCCCCAGTTTGACCCGACCATGATAGAAAATGCTGCCTTTCAATCTCTTTTTAGGCAGTTTATGACAACGATGACTCATATGGAGGACATGATGCCTGCACCTCATCCTAGGGCACCAGTTCCCCATACTGAATCTTTAGACACTGGGAAGACTTTTGAGCGGCTTCCCCATGTTGGAGCGGTTGAGTATGTGGGGACAAATGACCTGGTAAATGTGGATATGTGGCTGACAAAGCTTGAGAAGGCCTTTAAGATCCTGAGTATCCCTAAAGAGGATAAGATAAAGCATGTGGTGTACCTTCTAAAAGGGAGTACTGGCCATTGGTGGGCCATAGAGGAGGAGAAGAGACTTGGTGTTGTGGTTGGTTGGGAGGAGTTCTGACGAGAGTCTATTAGTCGGTACTTTCCTCGGACGTATCTCGATGAGAAGATCAACCAATTTGAGAGGATTCGATAGGGATCCAGGACGATAAATGAGTATGAAGAAAAATTTATGGAATTGTTGAGGCTCTGTTGTCACATGGTTGTGACAGAGGACGAGAGGATTTGTCATTTTGAGAAGGGGTTGTACACTGAGTTGTCTACCCCAGCTTCTTCTTTGGAGAATTGAGAGAGGTTTGCCGTGTTTGTGGAGTCTATTCAGAGGATAGAGCAGTCTATAAAGGAGAAGAGAGAGACAGATGCCAAGAAGAGGTCTGCATAGTCTCAGGGGTAGTCGTCAGGAGGCTTTAAGAAGTTGAGGTTTTCTACACAACCAGTTTCATACAAGTTCGAAGCATCGACACAATGGTCACCAAGTAAGGGTAGAGGCTGGAGTTTTCCGCCCGTAGGAGCCAGAGTGTTGCATCAACATTGGTGACAGGGCCATAGGCCACAATATGGGAACTGGGCTTGCCACAAGTGTGGATAACTTGGACATCTGAGGTAAGAATGTCCAAAGAGGGGTGAAGAAGTGACCCAACAACTGAGGTAGAGTCAGCAGGGCTCATAGAGATAACAAAATAGTGGTATAGGAGTATGAGGATGTGGTCAAGTGTCACAGTCTGCTCAAGGAAGTTGAGGATGAGGGCGACAACAGACAACAACTAGATTCTATGCTATGAGTCAGCCGAAGGCAGTGGTTTACCCGTGAGTGGTGGCAGGTCAGATGGAGGTATTTCATTCTCATTTGTCTTCTTCTTACTTTATATCTAATTTTGTCGATCCTGGTGCGACACACTCTTTTATTGCATGTAAAATGCTTAGTAGTTATTCCTTGCATGTTAGTCGTAAGAAGAATAGTTTGTTGTTAGAAATCCTGTTGGTTGGTTCTGTAGTTTTGCAGGATGTGTGTCCTTCTTGTATTCTCTATTTTTTAGAACACAACATTCAAGTGGACCTTATACCACTTGACATGCATGGATTGATTTGATCCTTGGGATGGATACCTTGGAGAAGTATAGAGTAGTCTTGGATTATAGTTCCAAGCAAGAAATACTTACAGATGGTGGTCAGATGTGGATCTTCCAAGGAGATAGGAAGATTCTTTCAACGTGTCTTGTATCAATTATGGTAGCAAGGAAGCTTCTGAGATAGGGTTGCAAGGCGTTTTTGGCACACATAATGGATATTGAGGCAAGGATTCCTAGTATTCAGGAGGTGCTGATTGTTCAGGAGTTTGAGAATGTGTTTCCTGAGGAGTTTCCAGGTGTTCCCCACCCCAAGATATTGATTTTGAGATCAATGTGGTCTCTGACACACAACTGATAGCTCAAACGCCGTATAGAATGACACCAATAGAGATGGTAGAGTTGAAAAAATAGTTGTAAGAGTTGTTTGACAAATATTTCATCAAGTCGAGTACATCGTCGTGGGGTGCTCGAGTGTTGTTCGTGAAGAAGAAGGACAAATCTATGAGGTTGTGCATAGGTTACAAACAGTTGAACAAGGTGACAATAAATAATAAGTATCCTTTATCGAGGAGAGATGATTTGTTTGACCAGTTGTGTGGTGCGACAATTTTCTCAAAGATAGATTTGAGATCTGTATATCACCATTTGAGGATAAAGGAGGATGACACACCCAAGTCTGCTTTTAAGACAAGGTGTGGTCACTATGAGTTCGTGGTTATGCTATTTGGGCTAACCAATGGACCAACATCATTCATGGATCTGATGAACAGAGTGTTTCGACTGTCCTTCATCAGTTTATGGTGGTATTCATAGATGACAACTTGATATACAGTCATGATAGTCAGCGGCATGAACAACATCTTCGTCAGACGTTGACCGTGCTAAGACAACACCAACTTTATGCTAAGTTAAGCAAGTGTGATTCTGGTTGAGGGAGGTATCTTTCTTGGGACATGTTATATCTGCAGAAGGAGTATGCGTGGATCCTAAGAAAGTAGAGTCTGTGATAGCATGGGAACAATCGAAGATGCCGACTGAAGTGTGTAGTTTTCTAGAATTGGCAGGCTACAATCGGAGGCCCATCAAGGACTTCAATGTTGTCACTCTACCCCTAACAAAGTTGATGAGAAAGGATGTGATGTTCATTTGGGACGATATATGTCAACGTGCTTTTCAGATGTTGAAGGAAAAGTTGACAAGTGTACCGGTTCTGGTTTTACATGAATAAGGAAAAGGATACGTCGTCTTTTGTGATGCATCCAAGAATGGTCTGGGTTGTACGCTGATGCAAGACAAATAAGTGATTTCTTTTGCCTCCCGACAGCTTAAGAAACACCAAGAGTATTTTTCGACCCACGATCTGGAGTTAGCAATGATAGTCCATGCTTTGAATATTTGGAGGCACTACTTATATGGAGAAAAGTGTCAGATCTTCACAGATCACAAGAACCTGAAGTACATCTTTTCATAATAGAAGTTGAATATGAGACAACATCATTGGATGGAGTTGATCAAAGACTACGACTGCATAATTTATTATCATCCGGGAAAGATGAACATTGTAGCTGATGCGTTGAGCAAGAAGTCTTCATCCACATCCATGCATAAAGGCCAATTGAGTTCTTTGGTGTGCCACAAGCAAGACGTGTTGGTCTCCTTGAGTCAAATGAATGTCAGGTTGGAAGTCTACTTGTTAGATGGTTTTTTAGCACATCTATAGGTAAAGCCTATGCAAATACAACATATTAGAGAGCCGCAGTAAAAGAATATTGTGGTACAACAAATTATATTAGAGTTTGGCAGTGAGAAGCGTGATGGTTTTCACGAGTCAGGTGATGAGACATTTTGTTTCCATGACAGGATAGTGGTTCCTGATGCTGATGACCTAAGGAAGATGGTGTTGGAGGAAGCTCATTCATCCATATATGCAATGCGTCTAGGTAGCACCAAGATGTACCACAATATGAAGGATATGTATTGGTGGCCAGGCTTGAAGAAAGATATAGTTGAGTTCGTTGCAAGATGTGTGGTATGTCAATAAGTCAAATATGAGCATCAAAAGCCTACAAGAACATTACAACCATTGCCTATACCGTCGTGGAAATGGGATCATGTGACAGTGGACTTTGTGGTTGGTCTGTCTAGGACAACTAAAGGTTATGATTCTATTTGGGTGATCGTTGATAGATTGATCGAGTCAGCTCATTTCCTTTCGTGAAGACAACGTTCACAGCAAAGAAGTTAGCCCAAATTTATGTGGATGAGATAGTGTGTTTGCACGGTGTACCAACTACTATCATATCTAATAGGGGTCCTTAGTTCACGAGTCATTTTTGGGAGTGACTGCACACAACTTTGAATACACAGTTGAAGTTCAACATTGTTTTTCACTCACAGACAGATGGTCAATCTAAAAGGACGAACCAAACCTTGGAGGATCAGTTGAGGGCTTGTGTTCTTCAATTTTTAGGAGGTTAGGATGTACATCTCAGTTTGATAGAGTTTGCTTACAACAACAACTATCAGAGTAGTATTGACATGGCACCTTATGATGTGTTGTATGGGAGACGTTGCAGATTTCTATTATGTTGGTATGAGATAGGCGAGTATCAGCTTCTTGGTCCTGAGCTGGTGCAGTAGATGACAGAAAAGATTAAAATGATACATTAACATTTGAAAGTAGCACATGACAGACATAAGTCGTATGCAGACATTCGTCGTAGGCCCTTGGAGTTCTAAGTGGGAGACAAGGTATATTTGAAGGTATCTCCTTGGAAGGGTGTTCTGAGGTTTGGGAAGAAGGGTAAGTTGGCTCCAAGGTATTTGGGATCTTACCCAATTGTGGCACGAGTTGGGAAGGTGGATTACAAGTTGGATTTGCCACCTAAGTTGCATAGGTTGCATCTAGTGTTCCATGTCAGTATGTTGAGGAAGTGTCATCCTGATACTTAGTTAGTGTTACAACCTGTGGAGGAGGAGCTTGATGAGGATATGACCTATGTGGAAGGTACAATGTTGATCCTTGATCGGAGAGTGAAGAAGTTGAAGAGGGAGGACCTTATTCTTGTGAAGGTTCTTTGGCATCATCGTGGTGTTGATGAAGCCACGTGGGGGCTCAAAGAGGAGATGAGGAGGAAGTACCCCTCCCTTTTCTCTTAGGATTTCGGGGACAAAATTCCTATTAGGGGTTTATGGCTTGTAAGGACCCTGACCCACATTTTGGGATAACCCTATTTGTTTTGCTTAAGTATGTTGCTTAGCTACTTGCTCTAATCATCTGAGATGTAATTAGGACATGCTGGAAGACTGAGTTCCTTGTTTGAGCTTGTTTAGTTGATGCTTGTGTTTTGTGGAGAGGTTTTGGTGTACATTGCAATTTACCCAGGATAAGGGTTGATGTGCAATTTTTCCACCTCTAGAGTGTTCCTTCTCTCTCTTGGCATCATCTAGAGGAAAGAGAAAGAGCTGAGCATCTTGTTTAAGCCTTAGATGAGTGGTGACATCCTCGGTGGTGTTTTGGACACATGTTTAAGGTGTGCTTTGCTCTTAGAAGTTTTGTTTTAGGCTTGAGAGCCTTGGAGAGGCCTTGTATCAGTTGCAGGTGTCTTGAGGGATATCCTATTGGTTTGTGGATGTCTTGAGGGATATCATATCATTTTTTTTGGTGTCTCTAGATGGACCATATCGGTTTGTGATATCTAGTGCTTACCCCTATTGGTTTTGGAAGAGGGTAGATGTGTGTATTGACCTTGACCATCTTAGGTGACCTAGTGGGCAAGACATAGATCTTATCACCTTGATGCATGGTGTTGCATCTGGTCCTTCTTCGTGGATAAGTGTCACCTAGGGTTCTAAGGTGGTGACACCTTCCCCTTACTCTCTCTCTCTCTCATCCCTCTTGTATATATACCTCTTTATCCCCATGTAAGAGAATCCTTTTGGCCATCCTTACTTTCTCTCTTTGGTGGACAACCTTGAGCTAGAGGAGTCTCTCCCTTAGAGCTTGGTGGATGAGTCCCAAGCTTGTGGTGTGTCCTTCATCCTGTACCTTGGTAAGCCATGATCCTTATCTTCTCTTTCTCTCCTTCTTTCGTCTTCTAGGCCATGGACCTTGGTTAGTTTATTTTCCCTCTCATACTCTCTTAACCATGGTTCCATCTTCTCTCTTGGAGGTATTGTGGTGATTGAGTTTGGAGGATCTTCTTCTACCTTGAGCTTGTGAAGCTTGGAAGCTTGGTGGTGATCCTTGAGGCAGATTATATAACTCTAAACCCTCTTTGTTATTATCACCCACTAGTATAGAAATGGCGTATAACGTCACATTTATAGGCATCAGTTGTATCCAAGAAACTGATGCCTAAAACCTACAATGTCAGTTAACTACACAAACCGACATCTATCTGTGAAGAGCAGCCAAACACAGGTATCACTTTTTATTTAGCATCAGTTCCTCAATAAGCAATCGACGCCTAAAATCGAACACCAAATCTGAATTTTTCAACGAAAAAAATTACCTCCAAAATTTAACATATGACGTCGGTTGTTAACAAACCAACTGACAACTAAAAGTTTTTCGCGAGACAGAAATTTGTCCCACTTTTATCGTCGGTTATCTTGCAATAACTGACGCTGATGTATTTTCACACGTTGTCCCTGTGAACATTTTCACCCCCTTTGGTATCAGTTTTTCTACGGTAACCGACAACTATGGTCATAATTCGAGAACATTTTTTTTGTCGGCATATATAGATAGACGTAGGTTTTTCTAGTTGGAACCGATGACTATCATTGAACATAGGTGTCAGTTTTTGTGTGGTGACCGACACCTTGTATTTTATGCGTCGGTTTTTTTAATAACTGACGTCAATTGTTAACTTAATAGAGCATGCGTAAAAGACTCTTCCCCTTTCTCTGTTTCATTCCCAATTTCACGAGTTAGGGCTCTGGCGATTCCTCTCCGCCGCACTACTCCTGCCGCCGCTGCACTACTCGCCTACCACTACTGTTGCCTGCCGCCACTGCCACGTGCCACTCCTACCGCCGTTGCCGCTCCTACCACCACTGCCACTCCTCTTCTTCCTGCACAGCTATCGGTGCTACTGTGGTTGATCACGGACCAATCAAAGGTAATGGAACCACCCTTGATGTTTGTTTCCCATTCTCAGATCGCCTGGCGTTGGCCCCAATTCATTGGACGACGAGGGTCCCCTATTTTCTATGTGTGTGCTATTGTAGCTAGGAGTATCGTACAATCTGGTCTCCATCTCTATTTATTATATCCACTATCGATTTCTGTAGGGGTTCTTGTCTGACCCGACCCTAGTATTGGTGTCATTTCTACTGGATTAGTCCCTTAATACATTGTTAAGAGTGGATTTGATGTCTACCTGCATGGGAGTTGTGATCTTGAATCAGGATATTTTTCCAGAGTATTTAAGACATGACTTTGTGCCTAATATTGGTTCCTCTAAGGGAGTGTTTATTTAAATTGAATATTGTATATGGAATAAAATATGATTATCTAGTATTTTTTCAATTATCACTTCCATTATGGGTCTATCCAATACAACTTATTTTCAACAAATACATATATTGAGAATCCTAATCACCCTTCTTGCTTAATGGTGAACTCTAATGCACTCATGTGACATGCTTGGAATGTAAATGATGAACTTTTCCCTAGATTGCCAATCATACTTCTAAAGACATCAATAATCACCCTAACTTGAAGAACAGTAACTTTGTGGTCATACATGACGCTCTTATCAGCCCCTCATCTCCCTTATTGATAGTTTGTCTATATGAGTTTATATGTATGATTATGACCCCCTTATGGTGAGGCATGGTCATACCTTAAGTCAATTGGGGAACCTTGGTCTTCTATTACATCAAACCCCTTTTATACTTGAAATCAGTAGTAATGTGATGGTTTGTGACGTAATGGCCATGCCCAAAGCTAAAATGTGGGTCTTCTATTTCTAAAATGAGTATGTGAACTCCTAAATCAGTAACATATATTATTCTTTGTGCACCCAAATACCTTGTGAATCATGTATGCGCCCTAAGGTGATTAAATGCCTAAATCTTGACTTGAAATATGACCTAGTATGTATGTTGATATATGAAACTCTAGTTAAAACTTCAAGATTGACCCCTAATTAATACATTATAACAAAATTGAATCGTGTATTTGTGTTGTTGTAGGTGTTGTTGACTTGTCGTTGATTTGCATATATTTCTTCTTCAACCTTCAAGTGCGGTATAATATTCTCACTCTCCCAATGTGCCATTAGGCTTCATTTTGATTCAAATCTTTGATATATGGAATCATGATTTATTTATTGTTTAGTATTTACTGACAAGCATGATTAAATGATGTTACACAAAACTTAGGATATGAATGATGAAACTAGGATTGTAGGTATAAGAATGACAACATACGTGTATTTGTTGGCCTAGAAACCCATCCATGATTTACTCATTAGGAGTAAATCATGAATAGTCCCCAACTTGGGACTATTCTTGAACACTTAATCTCACTTAGGATGTAAGTGTATAATGTGTATTGGGTTTTCAAGAAAATGTTGGCAGCATTTCCCTGTTTGTTCTCTAAGTACATATGTACTTGGAGAATAGCGGGGAAATGCTACCGAAATTTTCTTGAAAACCCAATACACATTATACACTTACTAGTGAGATTAGGTGTTCAAGAATGGGATAGGTGGTACACATTTATTATATATAAGACCTAATCTTTTAACCCTAAACCCTAATATATACATGTTTTCTCTTTGATCATAGAATGGATAGATCATGGATGTCTATTCCAAATTGCTGCACCTCAGAGTTTATTTCTGGTCTTGATCAGTTTATTATATTTGTCGAGGAACATAGGAAACAACCTGGAGATAGGTTCTACTATCCATGTAGGCATTGCGGTAACAACTTGAAAGTCAGCACTGGTGACAAAATCAAAAGTCATGTCATGTGCAATGGGATTGTACTAGGCTATACAGAATGGCACTGGCATGGAGAGATTTCAAACCTGAAATTAATGGATGTCGATAGCAGTGCTTGTGTGGAAGAAGAAATTGCCTCCGATGACGTAGATGTGAACGAACCCGTTCCAATAGACATCGTTGATACAATGTTGGATAGTTATGGGGTAGAGCACACTGATCCCCCTCCCATGTTTAGAAACATTGTGCATGATGTTGAGATACCATTATACACATGTTGTAAGTTGACGAAGCTTAGCGTTGTGTTGAGATTTTATAAGCTGAAAGCTAACAATAGATGGAGTGACAAAAGCTTCACGTCATTGTTGTCTTTGTTGAAAGAAATTCTTCCTGAAGGAAACAAGCTGCCAATCTCAACATACCGATTAAAGAAATTATTGTGCCCAATGAGAATGGAGGCCCAGAAGATACACGCATGCCCGAATGATTGTGTATTATTTCAAAAGGACTATGTAGATTTGAAAGATTGTCCCAAACGTGGTGCGTCAAGGTATAAATTGATGACTTCAGGGGAGTCCTAAACTGGTTCTCCTGCTAAGGTGATGTGGTATCTACCTATAATACCACGGTTTCAACGCTTGTTTTCTAGTCCGATAGATGCGAAGAATTTGAGGTGACATGCAGATGTTAAGAAAAATAATGATGGGATCCTACGACATGCGTATGATTCCCCACAGTGGAAGAAGATTGATTTATTGTACCCTGAATTTGGTGAAGAAGTTAGGAATCTAAAACTTGGGCTTTGTACAGATGGGATGAATCCGTACGGGACATTGAGCAGCCAACATAGCACTTTTCCAGTTATACTTGTTATATATAATCTTCCTCCCTGGTTGTGTATGAAAAATAAGTATGTTATGCTGTCGTTGTTGATATCGGGCCCTAAACAACCTAGAAATGATTTCTACGTTTATCTTGAACCTCTGATTGATGACTTGAAGAAACTCTGGGGTGAAGGTGTGATGACCTATGATGCTTCACGAAGAGAGACATTTCGTTTGCACACTATGTTGTTTTGCACTGTGAATGACTTTCCAGCATATGCGAATTTGTCTGGATATAGTGTCAAAGGATCTAAAGCGTGTCCTATATGTGAAGAGACCACTGATTCAATATGACTAAAATACAGAGGCAAGACTGTATATATTGGTCATCAAAGGTTTCTTCCAAAATTCCATCCGTATCGTAGGTTGCGCAAAGCATTCAATGGACGGAATGAGGAACGGAGTGCACCTAAACCTATGCCAGGGGAGGATGTTTATGAAAGAGTAAAAGACTTTGCTAATGAATTTGGTAAGAGATTACAATGTACGATGGCCACACGGATTGACAAATCTTTATTCAAGAAGAAGTCAATATTTTGGGATCTTCCTTATTGGAGTTCTTTAGTAGTCAGGTATTGTATCGATGTCATGCACGTTGAGAAAAATGTCTGTGATAGCGTCATTGGTACTTTGTTGAATATACTAGGTAAGACGAAAGATGGGATAAAATCCAGAATGGACCTACGTGAAATGGGAATAAGGAAAAAATTAACAGAAGTAGTTAGTAGCGATCAGAGAACATACTTACCTCCCGCTTGTTACACGTTGTTGAGAAAGGAGAAGAAAGCTTTTTGTGAATGCTTGGTAAATGTTAAGGTGCCACATGGTTACTCATCTAACATCCATACATTGGTATCAATGAAAGATCTGAAGTTGATAGGTCTTAAATCTCATGATTGTCACACTCTAATGCAATAAATATTTCCCATGGCAATTCGATCTATATTGCTGAAGCATGTAAGGTTTGCAATCACCAGACTTTATTTCTTTTTCAACAGTCTGTGCAACAAAGTTATTGACCCTGATACTCTCGATAAATTGCAAAGAGAAGTGGTTGTTACCCTATGTCAGCTTGAGATGTATTTTCCTTCTTCGTTCTTTGATATCATGGTACATCTTGTTGTCCACTTGACTAGGGAAGTGAAAATGTTGGGACCAGTTTTCTTGCATTGGATGTATCCCTTTGAACGATACATGAACATTTTTAAAGGTGATGTTCAAAACCGTTATCCGCCTGAATGGAGTATTATTGAGGGTTATGTGGCGAGAGAGGTTATGGATTTTTGCAATGACTTTCTGAGTGATAATGACGCTCCTATTAATGATAAGAATATTGAGGAGCATTTTGGCAAAAGGAATTTTGGGATCACAGATGAAAGTAATCAATCGTGAGTAGTTGGAACAAGGTCACTTGTATATTTTACACAACATCGACAAAGTGAGTGTTTATATCGAGGAACATGCCAATTTCATCAAGAGATAATATCCTCAAGCCAATTCAATGTGGCTTGCTAGAGAGCATAACAAGACATTTATTAAGTGGTTTGAAGATAAAGTCTTACATCAACTATCTCAAACACCAGATAATCTTACTAAAACTATCAAATGCCTCACCTTTAAACCAAAATTGAATGTTATGTCTTATGAAGGGTTTGACATAAATGGATTCTCATATTACACAAAGCGTCAAGATGATAAGAGTGTCATCCAAAACAGTGGGGTCACCCTTCAAGCGTCTTCATTGTTTTTTGCAAGTGTAAAGGATAAGAGTCCACGTGAAGCGAAAATGTCATATTACGGTGTCATTGAAGACATATGGGAGTTTGACTACGTAGATTTCAGAATTCCGCTCTTTAAATGTAATTGGGTTGATAACACCAAAGGAGTTATAGTGGATGAATTGGGTTTCACATTAGTGAACTTTGAAAAGATTGGCGAGAAGGGTGAACCATTCATATTGGCATCACATGTGAAACAAGTATTTTATATCGATGATCCTGCAAATGAAAAATAGTCGGTTGTTCTTCATGGTAAAAGACAGTTAATTGAAGATCCTATAGATGAAGAAGAGCACTATGATAAGTATGATGACTCCAGTCCATTCTCAGTTGGGTTGCCAACACCACCAAATATTGAAGCTAATGATGACTTGTATGTGCACAGAGATCACAATGAAGGATTGTTAATTGATAAAAGATCACAATATTAGAGGCATGCATGTTTATATTTTTTATATGTTTTTATTTTTCTGAATGTGAACTTTACAATGTGAGTGTGAACTTTACAATGTGAATGTGAACTTTACAATGTGAACTTTACAACTTTACAATGTGAATGTGAACTTTTAGATGGCTGAGCATTCTCTTGATGACCGTGTTGATGATTACCGTGAGGGTGAGGACGTCAATGCACCTCCTCACAATGTAAGTTTTGAAAATATATCCCTGAGATTTCTATCTATATGTTCATTTATAGTTATATCATGTAAGTGTGTTTTTTTGTCAAATTTTAGGTTGGTGATGTACCCCCTGAAGAAATTGAGGCACTTAATGAGCAGCAAAAAAATTGAGAAAGTGAGGGGCATCACAATGATGAACAAGTTACTACAGCAAAGGGTCAATGGACCCAAACTGGATGTGGATTTCGATCATGCAGGAAATCCAGTTGGAGTGAACCACAACTCATTTATTTCATATCTTGCGGTTCTTACTCGCAACCATTGTAGTCTTAACGTAGAATCCTGGCATAAAGTTCCTAAGGGGAAGAAAGACTTAGTATGGAAGGAACTATGCGTGATTTATTATTAATTGCAATTCTATTTTTGTAGATTACTAATTTTTAGGATACTAGTTAATAGCAATTCTATTTTGCAGAGTATATTTGATCTGGATGAGAAGTTGCATCGTAAATGCGTGATGCAACAGTGTGGGAGGGTCTTAAGGAACTATAGGAAAAATCTCACCTGAGATTACATACGCGATGTTGAGAAGAGGTTCTTGATTGATTTCCAATTCTAGACATTGATCACTTTTTGACTAACTCTACACTAATAATTTTTGATTGTATTCTCTTTAAAAAATAAATTTAGGCAGAAGGCATCCACTGAGCAATGGAACTACCTGGACACCAAAGACTGGGAGGAGTTTGTTACCCAAAGAAAAACGGATGAATTCAAGGTATTAAGCGCCACTCCCAATTTAATTAATATACATTCTTATGTATTCACCTATTCAAGATTAACCTTTAGTGTTACTAACCAAATCAATGTGCTTACTAACAAGGCTATCAACGATGCTCAAAGAGTAAGGCGTGCACTGAATGTGCATGACCACACAATTAGTCCAAGAGGCTATGTAGGCATTCACCAAAGACTACAGGATGAGTCTACTGCTCAGTCTGCTGCTACTCAGGAGTCCTCTACTATTGGTCCCGCACCTCTGCCTCGCCATGCTATGTGGATAGCTGGGAGGCAAAACAAGAAGGGAGATATAACAAAGCCCGCAACGGCTGAGGCGGATGCAAACATGGTAAAATTCAACTCTTAGAGCAATCGATTGATATTGATTATCATTATATTTACTTACTAATTTCTGTTGATGGCGATTAGCGGGAGCTGCATGAGCAGAGGAAGGAAGGCAAGTTCATCCCTGAGGGCACAAGGGATGAATTGACAGTTGGGTAACCCAGAGCATCCTGGACATGTTAGGGGTGCTGGAACTGGTGTGGGCATCAAAGTGTTCTTTGGGCCATCCCAACGCAAACCTGTCCCAAAAGCAGGTATTTCACAAGTTGAGTTAACCTATTCTTTTTTTAGAATGTTATTGTGAAAGGGAATTTAATAATCGACTACGTTTCTTTTATCCATGTATAGGTAGATGAATTAATTGAGAGGAAAGTCCAAGAAGCAACAGTGAAGTGGAAGGCGTCTCAGACGGCCACTCAAATGGTACCTGTGACGTGCCACGCTTCTATTACTCCTACTGCAGAGGTTGGGAGTAATCCTGTAGACCCACCACCTAGCACATCCTCTGTAAGTATTTTTATGACATAGTAGCCAGTCTTTTCAAGATGATATGTTTATGTATATATGTATATAATATTCTTTACGTAAATTTGTAGGGGTTGAAACCATGCCGTTTAAAAAGTAAAGAATATATCATTGTAGAGACACTGGCTTGCCCAGACCTTCCAGGGGAGATGTTTCATGGGACTCCAGTACCAGCTGGTGCGGTTCGTGTGAGCCCAATACATATACTCCCCGATTGGAGGGATCTTCAACTACCATATGCACACCCAAATTCTGAAATGCTTGGTGAGACATAAGGCAGAGTAATAATGTGGCCCAAATCAGATGTCGTCTATACTAATATTGTATGGTAAATTTACATTACGTAATTTGTTAGTGTGCATATATGAGTCAATTGATCTGAAATTATATATACAGGTCAAAAAGACGACACCCGCTACATCTCAGCCTCCATGTCCACCTCCTGAAATTATATATACAGGTCAAAAAGATGACACCTCCATCTACATACTCCCTATACGAGGGAGGAATTAGATGTTGTAAGAGAAGAATGGGCAAAAGCCCTACAATTAGTGGGAATTTTAAAATATAATTGGGTATCTGATGACAATGATGATGATGAATAAAGAATGATATTTCTAAACTTTGTTCTCATAATTATTTTTGTGTGAATGTGAATGACTTTTTCTGAATTGTCATGTGTGAATGTGAATGACTTTTTCTGATCAATACATGAATGTCTGAATGTGAAAAGAGATGAAATGAAATGAATGGAATTGAATGTGAATGTAAATGACTTTGTAGGTTTCTACATGTATCTGATCAATACATGTGTCTGAATGTGAATGACTTTGTAGGTTAGTGGCATGTTGTTGGCTCATATCAATGGATGTTGTAAACCTGCAGTTCAGAACTGAACTGTAGGTTTTGCATCCTGCTGACCAGCCATACAGTAGGCCTGCAAACTGATAAGAAAAAAAATCAGAACATATGCATCAATTATTTATATAAAACCGACACCAAAGAAATACAACGTCGATTATTAGCAAAAAACTGACGTCTCTTCCATGGCTGGCGTCGGTTATCAGTAAGAACTGACGCCTATTGTGGCCAGACACGACCATGCTGGTAGGGATATGGCGTCGATTATTGTTTAATAACCGACGTGTTTAACCATGATATATTGTCAGTTTTCTGTACTAACCGACGCTTATAGTTCCCTTACTGACACATTTTTGGTGGCGGGAAGGGTTATGGCATCGATGTTTTTTTAATAACTGACGTTTTTTATCATGATATAGTGTCGGTTTTTGTTAAGAACTGACACCTATAGTTCCCTTGCTGGTGCATTTTTGGTGGCGGGGAGGGTTATGGCGTCAGTTAGATACCGACGTTGAAGGTGTCGACTTTTAGCGGCGCCCACTTGGGTGTCGCTTGGAAACTGATGCTAAAGGTTCTAAATAACTGAAGCCAAAGACCTTTTCTATAGTAGTGACCCTTTAGTTGCTATCTTGTTCTTTATCTTTGGCTCGTTATCCTTTGCTTGTTGGTACTTCCTTATTGGTGGTTTTGTGTTTTGTTTTGGAAGAGGAATCTTGCTTAGTTTCTACCATGTGTTACACCTTCTAGATTTGCTTTGAACGAGTGTCTTTAGCTTGAAGATAAGTAGGATGATATGCCTTGGGTGTCCGTCATGATTTGTGATGCCACTGACCATCACAACTATGACTGGTCGTCACGATCTTGGCTAGGTCTAGGTCGACACGTTCTGATGCTGCTTTAGATCATCATGCCTTGGGTATGTAGGCCAATATGAGACGATGATGTTAGTTTACTTGGGGGTTGTTGAGCCGATATGGTGTTTGGCTGTGATACAAAGAGTGCTAACTGTTATGGCCTTGGCCGTCCCACCTTGGGGGTGTTGCCGCTCGACATACCTACGGCCGCCATGGATTAAACCTAAGCAAACCATTCCCCTTTCAGTACCCGACATAGGAGTGTTGAATGTTACCCCTGACACCCGTCACACCACGAGATGGCATTGCACAATAGTGTAGGTTGTCCGACATCCTCTCCATGAGGTGCTTGTGCCCCACACACCTATACAATGATTCCTAACTGATATGCCTTGTTTCCCGATACACCTATATAGTGACACCTAAACTGATACACATCCTTGGTAGGCCAACACCTAGGTTGCTTACCTTGTAAGGACCCTGACTTTCGTTTTGGGCTTACCCTATTTGTTTTGCCTAAACCTTGTGCTAGGTTTCTTGCTAATCATATTTAGCGATGATTAGGGTTTTCTTGTGTTTAGTTGAGAGTTGGAGGTGCTACTTGCAAAATAACCTAAGATAGGGTTGGAAAGAAAGTTTGTCACCTTGAGAGACGTATTTCTCTCTCTTTGCTTCCTGTAGGAGTGAGAGGAGGTTTGGGCTCATGCCTTGAGTTGTCTTGGGCTTGGTTGAGCTCTTTTGGGCCTTGTTTTCCATTGTTTGGGCCTTGCCTTGCTTGGTTGAGCCCTGTATCGGGCAAGGATGCCTTGTATCGGCCATGGGGTATCGCCATGGGGGTTTGTCGACCTTGGAGGTGTAGTGTGTCAGCCTTTGACCTTTGTTGACCTTCTTGCCTTGGTTGTGTCACCCTAGCTTGGACATGTGGCCGATCCTTGGTTGATTTGTGGCATGGCATGTGCATGTGTTTTGCAAGGTGGTGGAATGTGTGGACAAGTGTCCCTTGATTTTTAACCTTGAGCCCCATCTATATATGCCTTGCCTTTATCTTCCTTAGGAACCCTTTAGCTCTTTGTTGCTCCTCTCTTCCTTGTGTGCACGATACACCTCTCCCTTGCAACCTTGGTGGCCGATCCCCTTGAAGGAGTTCTTCTTCTTCTTCCTTTAGCTTGGTGGCCGAACCCTAGGTGGGTCTTGTTCTTTGTGGTGAGCTTGGAGCTTTCGAGCTTGAGGAGTTTGCTTAAGGCGGGTTACATAACTTCTAACCCTAGCTATACTACCTTCTCTATATGTTGCACGTTTCATATATGATGATGGTCGGCCATTGCATGCTATGTATCTTGCTCTAGTACATGTTGTTGATCTTATGGATATAATGAGCATGATGTTGTTGATGTTGTTAATGGTTTATATACCTTTGGACCTAGTTGGCCGAACCATGATTTAGGGTTTCCTTGTTGAGCAATACCCCTTTCTCTCCTTGGTTCTCGAGAAGTGAGTTTGAGCTCTAGTGATGTGGGCAATACCCCTCTGTCTTGGTTGTTGAGAGTTGAGCCTACATCCTAGTTGCTTGAGCAACACCCTTCTCTCACCATGGATTAGAGAGGTGAGCTTTTGGATAGATGATGACCTATGTTGAGGTTGGTCCTTGTGGTTGCCCGATTTGTGATAGAGGTTGTGCAAAACCCCTCTCTCTTGGTTGTTGAGAGGTGAGCCAATCTTCTTGATCAATTAGGGTTTGGTGCCCTTGTGCTTGAAGTTGAAGATGATCTTGTTGGGTTGTGTCTTGCACGATATGACCTTAGGATAGTGATGTCCGATTGCCTTGTCTTGAGTTGTACCCTTGTGTGACACACCTAGTTGAGATGGTTGGTTTGATGCCCATATGGTCCTTCTGGTTTGGGGTAGAGTTTGGGCGATACACCTTATATCTCGTGCTCTGAACGATACATCTTGAAGTAACGTTGCCCGATACCCCTACCTTGTTGACATAGTTGGCTTGGTGCTTGTTATGCTTTGGCTAATAAAGAGCCTAGTAGGCTACCCTTGTGTTGGGCGATAGGGTTTAGTTGAGGTGCATCTTAGTGAGTATCCTAGTGGTGTTGTTCCTTTGGCTGATATGCCTAGTAGGGCTTGGTCGGTACTGCTTGTGGAGTTGGGGCTTGGGCGTTATACCTTAATGTATTCCCTACACGACACATCTTGTGATGATCTTGGCTGATATGCTATGATGAGCTTGGTGGCATGGTGCACGATATGAGGTGTTTGACCTAGTTGGACGATAGGTCTTCTTAAGGTGTGCTTGTTAGACGGGCGACACCCTAGCCCTTTCCTTGGACGATATGAGAAGGATGGGTAACCTTGTGTCGAGCATGAGTTTGTGTTTGCTCGACATACCCTTAGTGATTTGATCGATATGGTGCCTTAGTGGTAACCATGCCTTGGACGATAGGGTGCCTTAGTCGTCATAAGGGTTCCCTGGACGATAGGGGGGATGGTTGGATGTTAGGGCGTCTTGGGTGCCATACTATTGGTCGATATGCTTCCTGTTGAGAGGGTTGGCCAATAGAAACCCTAACCCTAGTGCACAATAGGATGGTGTGTCATTGGCCGTTTTATTGGTGCACCTGCTTTAGGGGTTGGAACCCTAGACGTTACACCCTTTGGTGAGGGTTGGCGCTGCTTGCCATACCTATAGTGAGGGTTGTAGGAGTTTTGGTGAGGGTTCTGATGACCCGGAACGTATATAGTTGATAGTTCTCTATAAATAATGATAACACAAGTGATATGATGTAATTACCTTGAATTCTGCAAATATGTTGATGAGTTAAAATGATAGGTTGAGAACCAGGTAAGTTCGGGAGACTATGATGTTGCTTCACTTGATGGTGTGACACATGCCTATGATCACAAGTATGGGGCATGATATATGTTTATGATGAGTGTGTATACTAACCATGCAGGTATTTCATGTGGATCCATAGCCAGGTAAGAGCTATGAGATATATGTGCTTTGACTAGCACAATGTGATGATAATCCTTATTAATGAAATAACAAGTTGATAGGTTTGAGGACTTGATATAAGGCTGAGTGCCTAGTTGAGGTGTTATCCTCTCATAATGAGATAAGGGATGCGTTCCTAGGATGCTGATGCATGATTATGATGCCTTGAGAGGCAGTGGTTGATATCATGAGGGATTGAGGTCCCAAGACAGTATGTTGATGGAAATAATGATGTAATTCTATAAGGCTATGTTACATTTTGTTTTGCCTCGACAATTGGCTTAAAATATACTAATCAATTATAGATGAACATATCATGTAGTTGCCCTGGCCATAGATCCATTACCGCCAGTATTTGGTGATGGTGAAATAGGTTTATCCTGCGGGATTACCTGGAGCGCATATTGTTGAATATGCGAGGTTTCCCCTAGCCGAAAATAGGAGGGTTGAGCGCAACTGTGGTTGCAGACTCAGGGTATATGGAGCATGGTGAATGTACCCATGGCTCAGGATATGTGATGATGAGCATGATGCGTTCATGGCTCAGATGTATGCACTAGCACCTATGATAAGGTGAGCTAGAGATATGGGTAGCTTGCGGAGCTGACCTAGAGGCTGAGGCCCTATAAGCATAAGATTGCAGTCTTGCTTGATGGTTCGTGTACTGACCATGAGAAGGTGAGGTCATGGAGTCTGGATCTCCTTAGACCTTGTATGGCACCGGATTGGGCTTCACGGCCAATGGTTGGATTTGAGCAGGGAAGGCTCACTTCCTCAGGGAATAATAAAATGTAATCCACCCGAATGGTATATCTTACTTAGAGCAAAACATGGAACATTGATTGAGGCCTTGCTTATATAGCTGATCTAGTTACACCTTGCATATATGTGTATGACCCTTATATCTTGTGATAAATTCTTATAAATCTTATATTGTCAATCATGATCCATGAAGTAATACTTGGATATATGCCTTCCAGATATCTTGGTAAGCTTGATGGTAATAATAGCTTTGCTCAGTATGCTGCTCTTGTCATATGCTTTATCCGTTATTTGCTGTTATCTACTTAACCTTTGAGGTTTTATAGTTTCGGTGGGGAGTTATGTTTCTCACTGGGACTGTGTGTCTCACCTTGCTGGTTTATGCCCTTTTTAGGTGATCTCTCTAGACGTGGTGGTGGTCGTGAGGTTGCGGCCGAGAAGCAAGAGGAGTAGTAGAAGGCAATTGATGGACATGCTGCTATTTTGGTGGTTTTGTAGTAGAGTCCTAGAAGTCATCCATGTACTCTCAGGTCCTTGGAAGTGTTTTGATGACGTTTCACGATGTTTAGCTGCTATAATTTTTGTACACCCTGTTGCTGATCGTACGTGGCCGTTCTGTATGTATAAACATGTGATGAAATAAAATGCATTGTTGCGACAGTGGGTGACTTTAAGTGGTGAACATATCAGGCAGGTGATCTTGAAAATATCTATATATGACTTGATCTTCTTGCAGGGCCTGGTTGTAAATGTTATGTATGTATGCTTTCCACAATCGGTTTTAATTAACCCGTGTTTTTGGTAATATATGGTTTCGCGCATTTTCGCGTGTCATCTTGTTGTCTGTGTGATGGCGGGGTGTCATAGTTGGTTTGGTATCAGAGCTCTAGGTTCGCTGAGTCTATAGGGATCTAGGACTAGGTTTGCGTTTGTTCTTGTGAGTTTCCCAGATTTTCTTACAATAACATTCTGCTCTCAGCAGAAGATAAGACTTAAAGATGTCTGGAAACCATGAAGAACATGCTGCCGAGAGCAGCGATGCTGCATTAGTTGATGGAGCAGAAGGGCAGACACATGGAGATCGGGTGCCTGAGGTCCCCCAACTTGACCCAACCATTCTCAAAAACCCTGCCTACCAACAACTTATGGGGCAGATGATGGCTACGATGAATCACATGGTGGAGAGGTTGCCAGTGCCTCAGCCAAGAGCAAAGGCTCCCATGGTGAAACATTGGGTATTGGGAAGACCTTTGAGCGGCTTCGCCGAGTTGGAGCTTCAGATTATGCTGGAACGGCTGATCTAGCAGATGCTGATCTGTGGCTAACAGGTCTTGAGAAAGCCTTCCAGATCCTTGACATCCCCGAAGCAGACAAAGTCAAGCATGCTGTCTACCTTCTAAAGGGAAGTGCTGGCCACTGGTGGGCCATCGAGGAGGAGAAGCGACCCGGTGAGGAGATCGGTTGGGAGATCTTTGGGTGAGATTTCGTCAGCAGATACTTTCTGAAGACGTATCTGGACGAGAAGATCAACCAATTTGAGTGTCTACGCCAAGGATTGATGAGCATCACCGAGTATGAAGCCAAGTTCATGGACTTGCTGAGGTTTTGTCCTCACATGGCGGCAACAGATGATGAGCGGATCAGGTGGTTTGAGAAGGGTTTGAGTGCTGAGCTGTCGACACCTGCTGCTGCTCTAGAAAATCGGGAGCGGTTTGCCACGTTTGTGGAGTTCGTCTACAGGATTGAACGATCTATTAGGGAGAAAAGGGAGTCCATGACCAGGAAAAGACATGCTCAGTTCCAGGGACAGAGATCTAGTGGCTTCAAGAAGACAAGGTTTTCTACACCTTCCATGATGAGAGGTTCTAGTGCACCATCACAGTGGTCTCTGAGTAAGAGAAGAGGTCATGTTTCTTCATCGTCGAAGGCACATAGTACAACTTCTGTGGCAGTAATAGGGCCATCTAGGCCGCAGATAGAAGGCAGGGCATGTTACCACTGTGGACAGACTGGGTACTTGAGGTCAAACTGCCCAAAGAGAGAGGTTGAAGTAACACAACAGCCGAGACAGAATCAACAAGGGCCAGACAGACAGCAGCCTAGTGCTAGCAGAGGGCAAGGACGCGGTCAAGCGTCGCAAGTGGGATCGTCTTCTCAAGGAAGCAGAGGACGTGGACAATAAGAAATAACTCGATTCTATGCTATGAGTTAACCAGAGGCGATAGTCAACCTACGAGTGGTGACATGTCAGATGGTGTTATTTCATTCTGATTTATTTTCTTCTTGCTTTATATCTGTTTTGGTTGACCCGGGTGCTACACACTCTTTTATCGCACATAGTTTTCTTGATAGCTATCATTTACCTGTTCGTCATAAGAAAGATAGCTTGTTGTTAGAAACCCCTCTTGATGGTTCCTCGATGCTTCCAGAGGAGTGTCCATCTTGTGTCTTATCTTTTTCGGGACACAATATACAAGTGGATCTTATACCACTTGATATGCTTGGATTCGATGTGATTCTTGGGATGGATACCTTAGAGAAGTATAAGGTTATGTTGGACTGTGGTTCCAAGCGGGTGGTGTTTGATGACAACGGAGAGAAGTGGATCTTCCAAGGAGATAGGAAGATTCTTCTGACATGTCTAGTATCAGTGATGGTGGCAGAAAAGTTGCTGCGGAAAGGTTGTAAGGCTTTCTTAGCTCACGTTGTGGATACCAAGGCGAAAGGTCCTAGACTTGAGGAGGTGACGGTTGTCCGAGAGTTTGCATATGTGTTTCCTGATGAGTTTCCCAGTGTTCCCCCACCCTGAGAGACTGATTTCGAGATCAATCTGGTACCTGGAACACAACTAGTTGCACAGACACCATATAGGATGGCTCCAGCAGAGATGGCAGAGTTGAAGAAGCAGTTACAGGAGTTTTTGGAGAAAGGTTTCATCCGACTGAGCACATCACCTTGGGGTGCTCCAGTGTTGTTTGTTAAGAAGAAAGATGGGTCGATGCGGTTATGTATAGATTACCGATAGTTGAACAAAGTTACGATCAAGAATAAGTACCCATTGCCGAGGATAGACGATCTATTTGACCAGTTGCGTGGCGCTACAATGTTCTCAAAGATCGATCTACGGTCTGGATATCATCAGTTGAGGATTAAGGCAGACGACATACCGAAATCAGCATTTAGGACGAGGTATGGTCACTATGAGTTTGTGGTTATGTCGTTTGGGCTAACCAATGCACCTGCTGCTTTCATGGACCTGATGAATTGAGTGTTCCGTCCGTTCCTAGATTAGTTTGTTGTAGTCTTTATAGACGACATTTTGATCTATAGTCGGGACAGGCAAGAGCATGAGCGTCATCTTCTAAAAGCATTGACTCTTCTTCACCAACATCAGTTGTATGCCAAGTTCAGCAAATGTGAGTTTTGGTTGAAGGAAGTGACATTCTTGGGTCACGTAATATATGTAGAAGGAGTCCGGGTGGACCCTAAGAAAGTGGAGACAGTTGCAGATTGGGAGAAACCAAAGACGTCGATGGAGGTTCGTAGTTTCCTGGGTTTGGCAGGATATTACTGGAGGTTTATAAAGGACTTCAGTGTGATCGCGTTGCCGATGACAAAGCTGACCAGGAAGAATGTACCTTTTGTTTGGGATGATCGTTGTCAGCAAGCTTTCCAAAGTTTGAAGGAGAAGCTGACTAGTGCTCCAGTCCTAGTGCTTCCAGAGCCTGGGAAGGGCTATTTTGTTTTCTGCGATGCTTCCAAGAAAGGCTAAGGTTGTGTGCTGATGTAGGAAGATCATGTGGTTTGTTTTGCTTCACGACATCTTAAGAAACATGAGGAGAACTATCCGATACATGATTTGGAGTTGGCAGTGGTGGTCCATGCGTTAAAGATTTGGAGAAACTATCTTTATGGGGAAGTGTGTCAGATCTTTACAGATCATAAGAACTTGAAGTACATCTTTTCATAGAATGAGCTGAATATGCGACAACGTCGTTGGACGAAGCTAATCAATGATTATGATTGCACCATTGAGTATCATCCTGGTAAGGCAAATGTGGTAGCTGATGCACTTAGCAGAAAGTCTTCTTCTCTCCCTACGAAGAAAGCATAGTTGAGTTCCTTGGTATGCCATAAGCAGGATATGTTTGTCTCTTTGCGGCAGATGAATGTGCAGTTAAAAGTTTCCTTGTTGGCAGGACTGATGGAACAAATGCAAGTCAAGCCTATGCTGAGACAACAAATCAAAGACGCACAACATGCAGATGACACAGTACAGTTGATCAGATCAGAGCTTGGCAGTGAAAAGCGTGATGCGTTCCAAGAGTTCGAGGATGGACTAATTTTCTATCATGGTAGGATGGTGGTCCCCGATGGTGATAATCTAAGAAAGCTAGTGCTCGAGGAAGCACACACGTCAATGTATGGTATGCATCCAGGAGTCACCAAGATGTATCATAACCTGAAGGACATGTATTGGTGGTCTGGCTTGAAGAGGGATGTAGCTGAGTTTGTGGCTAAGTGTGCAGTATGTCAGCAAGTTAAAGCTGAGCATCAGAATTCGGCAGGTACATTGCAACCCATGCCGATACCACAGTGGAAATGGGATCACATAACCATGGATTTCATAGTAGGTCTACCAAAGACAGCTAGGAATCATGATTCCATTTGGGTAATAGTGGATAGGTTGACAAAATCTTCTCATTTTATACCGGTAAACACAACGTATACAGCAGAGAAGCTTGCTCAGGTGTATGTAGATGAGATAGTGCGTTTGCACGGTGTACCAGCAATGATAATTTTTTACAGAGGTCCCCAATTCATGAGTCGTTTCTAGGAGCAGCTGCACAAGGCTTTGGGAACACAGTTGAGGTTCAGTACCGCCTTCCACCCACAGATGGATGGACAGTCTGAAAGGACTATTCAGACTTTGGAAGATCTTCTCTGAGCTTGTGTTTTGCAGTTCCTAGGCAGCTGGGACATGCATCTCAGTCTGATAGAGTTCTCTTATAACAATAGTTATCAGCGGAGCATCGATATGGATCCTTATGAGGCTCTATATGGAAGGAAGTGTAGATCCCCTTTATGCTAGTATGAGTCTGGTGAAAATCAGCTTTTGGGTCCTGAGTTAGTACAGCAGGCAACAGAAAAGATCAGAGTGATACAACAAGAGTTGAAAACGGCACATGACAAACAGAAGTCTTATGCAGACAATCTCCGACGACCCTTAGAATTCCAGGTGGGAGACAAAGTGTATCTCAAGGTCTCACCTTGGAAAGGCGTGCTAAGGTTTGGTCGAAAAGGCAAACTGGCACCCAGGTATATGGGGCCATACCCGGTAATAGCACGTGTTGGCAAGGTAGCTTACAAGTTAGAACTACCTCCAGAGTTGCACATGTTGCATCCAGTGTTCCTTGTCAGTATACTGAAGAAAAGTCATCTAGAAACAGGGACAGTTATACAGCCAATTGAGGTTGAGCTTAATAAAGACGTGACCTACGAGGAGGGTCTGGTGGCGATCCTTGACAGAAGAGTAAAGAAGCTGAAGAGGAAGGACCTGGTTCTTGTGAAGGTTCTTTGGCATCATCGTGGTGTTTAGGAAGCCACGTGGGAGCTTGAGGAAGAGATGAGGCGGAAGTATCCCTCGCTTTTCTCTTAGGATTTCAGGGACGAAAACCTTTTGTAGAGGTTTATGGCTTGTAAGAACCCTGACTTTCATTTTGGGCTTACCCTATTTTTTTTGCCTAAACCTTATGCTTGGTTGCTTGCTAATCATATTTAGTGATGATTAGGGTTTGCTTGTGTTTAGTTGAGAGCTGGAGGTGCTACTTGCAAAATAATGTAAGATAGGGTTGGAAAGTAAGTTTGTCACTTTAAGAGATGTCTTTCTCTCTCTTTGCTTCCTCTAGGGTTTAGAGGAAGGTTTGGGCTCGTGCCTTGAGTTGTCTTGGGCTTAGTTGAGCTCTTTTAGGCCTTGTTTTCCCTTGTTTGGGCCTTGCCTTGCTTGGTTGAGCCCTGTATCGGACAAGGATGCCTTGTATCGGCCATGGGGTATCGCCCATGGGGGTGTGTCGGCCTTGGAGGTGTAGTGTGTCGACCTTTGACCTTTGTTGACCTTATTGCCTTGGTTGTGTCACCCTAGCTTGAACATGTGGCTGATCCTTGGTTGAGTTGTGGCATGGCATGTGCATGTGTTTTGCAAGGTGGTGGAATGTGTGGACAAGTGTCCCTTGGTAAGGTAACACCTTGCCTTGGTTTAACCTTGACCCCCATCTATATATGCCTTGCCTTTCTCTTCCTTAGGAACCCTTTAGCTCTTTGTTGCTTGTCTCTTCCTTGTGTGCACGATACACCTCTCCCTTGCAACCTTGGTGGCCGATCCCCTTGAAGGAGTTCTTCTTCTTATTCCTTTAGCTTGGTGGCCGAACCAGGTGGGTCTTGTTCTTTGTGGTGAGCTTGGAGCTTTGGAGCTTGAGGAGTTTTCTTAAGGCGGGTTACATAACTTCTAACCCTATCTATACTACCTTCTCTATATGTTGCATGTTTCATATATGTTGATGGTTGACCATTGCATGCTATGTATCTTGCTCTAGTACATGTTGTTGATCTTATGGATATAATGAGCATGATGTTGTTGATGTTGTTAATGGTTTATATACCTTTGGCCTAGTTGGCCGAACCATGATTTAGGGTTTCCTTGTTGAGAAATACCCCTTTCTCTCCTTGGTTATCGAGAAGTGAGTTTGAGCTCTAGTGATGTGGGCAATACCCCTCTCTTGGTTGTTGAAAGGTGAGCCTACATCCTAGTTGCTTGAGCAACACCCTTCTCTCACCATGGAATTAGAGAGGTGAGCTTTTGGATAGATGATGACCTATGTTGAGGTTGGTCCTTGTGGTTGCCCGATTTGTGATAGAGGTTGTGCAAAACCCCTCTCTCTTAGTTGTTGAGAGGTGAGCCGATCTTCTTGATCAATTAGGGTTTGGTGCCCTTGTGCTTGAAGTTGAAGATGATCTTGTTGGGTTGTGTCTTGCACGATATGACCTTGGGATAGTATTGTCTGATAGCCTTGTCTTGAGTTGTACCCTTGGGTGACACACCTAGTTGAGATGGTTGGTTTGATGCCCATATGGTCCTCCTGGTTTGGGGTAGAGTTTGTCCGATACACCTTATATCTCGTGCTCTGAACGATACATCTTGAAGTAAGGTTGCCTGATACCCCTACCTTGTTGAGATAGTTGGCTTGGTGCCTGTTATGCTTTCGCTAATGTGGAGCTTAGTAGGCTACCCTTGTGTTGGGTGATAGGGTTTAGTTGAGGTGATGCCCGATATGAGTTGGATGGTGCATCTTAGTGAGTATCCTAGTCGTGTTGTTCCTTTGGCCGATATGCCTAGTAGGGCTTAGCTGGTACTCCTTGTGGAGTTGGGGCTTGGGCGTTATACCTTGATGTGTGCCCTGCATGACACATCTTGCGATGATCTTGGCCGATATGCTATGATGATCTTGGTGGCATGGTGCACGATATGAGGTGTTTGACCTAGTTGGACGATAGGTCTTCTTAAGTGTGCTTGTTAGGCGGGTGACACCCTAGCCGTTTCCTTGGACGATATGAGAATGATGGGTAAGCTTGTGCTGAGCATGAGTTTGTGTTTTCTCGACATACCCTTAGTGTGTTGACTGATATGGTGCCTTAGTGGTAACCATGCCTTGGACGATAGGGTGCCTTAGCCGTCATAAGGGTTCCCTGGATGATAGGGGGGATGGTTGGACGTCAGGGCATCTTGGGCGCCATACTCTTGGTCGATATGCTTCCTGTTGAGAGGGTTGGCCAATAGAAACCCTAACCCTAGTACACGATCGGATGGTGTGTCGTTGGCCTTTTGTTGGTGCACATGCTTTAGGGTTTGGAACCCTAGCCGTTACACCCTTTGGTGAGGGTTGGCGCTGCTCGCCATACCTATAGTGAGGGTTGTAGGAGTTTTGATGAGGGTTCTGATGACCCAGAATGTATATAGTTGATAGTTCTCTATTAATAATGATAACACAAGTGATATGATGTAATTACCTTGAATCCTGCAAATATGTTGATGAGTTAAAATGATAGGTTGAGAACTAGGTAAGTTCGGGAGCCTATGATGTTGCTTCAGATGATGGTGTGACACATGCCTATGATCACAAGTATGGGGCATGATATATGTTTATGATGAATGTGTATACTAACCATGCAGGTATTTCATGTGGATCCATAGCCTGGTAAGAGCTATGAGATATATGTGCTTTGACTAGAACAATGTGATGATAATCCTTGTTAATGAAATAACAAGTTGATAGGTCTGAGGACCTGATATAAGGCTGAGTGCCTAGTTGAGGTGTTATCCTCTAATAATGAGATAAGGGATGCGTTCCCAGGATGTTGATGCATGATTATGATGCCTTGAGAGGCAGCGGTTGATATCATGAGGGATTGAGGTCCCAGGACAGTATGTTGATGGCAATAATGATGTAATTCTATAAGGCTATGTTACATTTTGTTTTGCCTCGACAATTGGCTTAAAATATACTAATCAATTATAGATGAACATATCATGTAGTTTCCCTAGCCATAGATCCATTACTGCTATTATTTGGTGATGGTGAAACAGGTTTATCCTGCGGGATTACCTGGAGCACATACTGTTGAATATGCGAGGTTTCCCCTAGCCTAAAATAGGAGGGTTGAGCGCAACTGTGGTTGCAGACTCAGGATATATGGAGCATGGTGAACATACCCATGGCTCAGGATATGTGATGATGAACATGATGCGTTCATGGCTCAGATGTATGCACTAGCACTTATGATAATGTGAGCTAGAGATATGGGTAGCTTGCAGAGCTGACCTAGAGGCTGAGGCCCTATAAGCATAAGACTGCAGTCTTGCTTGATGGTTCGTGTACTAACCACGAGAAGGTGAGGTCATGGAGTCCAGATCTCCTTAGACCTTGTATGGCACCGGATTGGGCTTCGTAGCCAATGGTTGGATTTGAGCAGGGAAGGCTCACTTCCTCATGGCATAATAAAATGTAATCCAGCCGAATGGTATATCTTGCTTAGAGCAAAACACAGAACATTGATTGAGGCCTTGCTTATATAGCTGATCTAGTTACACCTTGCATATATGTGTACGACCCTTATATCTTGTGATAAATACTTATAAAGCTTATCTTGTCAATCATGTTCCATGAAGAAATACTTAGATATATGCCTTCTGGATATCTTGGTAAGCTTGATGGTAATAATAGCTTTTCTTAGTATGTTGCTCTTGTCATAGACTTTATCCGTTATTTGTTGTTATCTGCTTAACCTTTGAGGTTTTATAGTTTCGGCGGGGAGTTATGTTTCTCGCTGGGACTGTGTGTCTCACCACGCTGGTTTACACCCTTTTTAGGTGATCGCTCTAGACGTGGTGGTGGTCGTGAGGTTGCGGCCAAGTAGCAAGATGAGTAGTAGAAGGTAAGAGATGGACATGCTGCTATTTTGGTGGTTTTGTAATAGAGTCCTAGAAGTCATCCCTGTACTCTCAGGTCCTTGGAAGTGTTTTGACGACATTTCACAATGTTTAGCTACTGTAATTTTTGTATACCCTACTGCTGGCCGTATGTGGCCGCTCTGTATGTATAAACAAGTGATGAAATAAAATGCACTGTTGCGATAATGGGTGACTTGAACTGGTGAACATATCAGGAAGGTGATCTTGAAAATATCTATATATGACTTGATCTTATTGCAGGGCTTGGTTGCAAATGTTCTGTATGTATGCTTTCCGCAATCGGTTTTAATTAGCCCGTGTTTTCGGTAATATATGGTTCCGCGTGTTTTCACATGTCATCTCATTGTCTGTGTGATGGTGGGGTGTCACATATCTAGTATACCCTAAACTAATATCCTTCTTGGTATGGTTTCCCAACACACCTAAGTTAATTCGATACCCTATGTTGAAACCCTAATCGATATCTTGTGATGGTTTTTGTGATACACCATGTTAAAGATAGGATAAAGTGATAAGTTGTGATACCCTACGGTGTGATCATATGTATTATAATGAGAAATATGTTTCTACATATCATAACATACCTTATGAATGATGTTGAAAGCTATGATTCTATACCTCATGACATGTGTTATAACAATGATGCAAGTGACAATTTAAGGGTGGTTGTTGATCCAACCTTGTAAACCCTAATTGAGTAAATAGAAACCCTAATTCTAATGATGTAAAATGTATGGCATGAGTCCTATGAGATGATGGTGTTGATGATGTATTACTTTCTTGTTATCTATTACTAACCATGCAGGAAACACCAGTTGATGTACATAGCCAGATATGAGCTATGGTAGTTATGATCTGTTTGAATGGGCCTTATGAGGTATAAAGTGTTGATAAGGTAAATGGTCTTATGACTTGAGGATGGCTTAATGCCTTGCATGAAAAATGATTTACTCCAACAATGAGGTGAGAGGTTGTTACCCCAAGATATGTAGTCCTTGTGATGGATACATGTTGAAAAACATATGTGAAATGATGAGATCATACTTTATATGTTTCAGTATATATCTAGTGAGGTGTTATGTCTTTATCCATGTAGAATTTGTTTGGAGGTTGCACGTTGTAACTTGATTGATGCTAAACGATGTTTAAATAACCTAATCAATCTAGTTGAAATCAATCTTATAGTTTTTCCTGTGTCATAGATCCATTTAGTGTCAGCATTTGCTGAATGGTGAGATGAGTTTAACTTAGAATGCATATTGTTGAATATGTGGGGTGCAAGTTGAGGTATCTACTTGTGTCCTGAATGTATATGCATCACGGGATTGGCTGCATGCCATACTTGGAAGAGTGAAACTTTGGATTGCAGCTACATAATATATATCTCGGGATTGGCTGCATGCCATACTTGGAAGAGTGCAACTTTGGACTGCAACTCCTATATATATATATATATATATATATATATATATATATATATATATATATATATATATATATATATATATATATATATATCACGGGATTGGCTGCAAGCCATACCCTGGAAGAGTGCGGCTATGGTCGTAACTCACTAGCGCAATGACCTGTACCAAGGTGGGCTAAATCTACACAGCTAGACTATACGTCGCTGGAAGCAGTTGACCTATGATGTCATTGCATGTTCACTCGTACTGACCGAGGAAGGTGAGGTCATGGATTCCAACTCTTCAATTAGACCTTATATGGCACCAATTTCAACTTATCAAGTGGTCGGTGAGATTTGGGTGGTATGACTCAAATCCTCAGGCATAATGAAATACGAAATCAACCATGTAGTATAATTGAATAGGATCAAAATACAAAAACATTAGATGTGGCCTTGATTGATTTTATTTATACAATGTTGTTGATAGGAAATTTTCTTCATATTCCTTTTAAATTATTAAGAAGTTTCATAAATTAGATAGTAAATGCTTTTCCTACTAATAATAATTACATGCTCCACTTAGTTGTAACTTTACTACTTCTCTATTTATCTTATCTGTGATAATAATAGAGTTGGTGGTGAGCCCGTGAGTTTCTCACACCCATTTTAGGTGGATGAGCATGAAGAGGTAGAGATCTTGCAGCGGAGGTTGAGGAGTAGTAGCTGACGAGGTTGGCAATTTTGTTGGATGTATTATGTTGATAGAGTCCTAGAGTCATCCTTGTACACTCGGGTCTTTGGGAATGTCTTGTAGATGTTTTACAAATGTGCTTTCTTTATGTGGTTGGCTGGTATACATGTTATGTACGGTTGTGGTGGAACCATGTATATATGTTTTCTGGAATACTCCTTTAGTAACAAGTTGACAACATGCCTTGTATATGCTTTGAGGCAAGAAATGACTTATATGTGAAGGTTCTTGCTGTTTGATAGTTTTATGAAATAGTTTTAATTTTTAGTATTTTCCAATAATCTTTTTGTTAATATTTCTTCCGCAATTATGTTTTGAGTAATCTGACTTTGTGTGACAATGGGTGTCACACTATATGCATACTACTACGAAAGATTGATGTCTCTCCATCGTTGTTCTAGAATTCTTAAACACCTCTTTACCTCTACCAAGTCTCGTTGAGTCTAACATGACAAGGAGAATGTATGTTTGTGGTTGTTTACACATGAGAAGTCATAAGATGCAAATGTGAGCTTCCCAAGTTTCTTGATGTTCTTTAATGTGTGGCAACCTTCTTTTAGATTTTTGTTTGAACAAGATATAATTCTTATGTATGTATTACACATTTGATCTTTCGATCAAGGGAATTTTTGTCTTCTCACTTGATCGGTTGTTAAACCCCGGTGTGATTTTAAGGAGGACATGTGATTGATATGCCTTCTAACTCTAATGCTTTGATGCAGGACAAGGGAGTGTTTGTCAACTAAATTGGATTTTGTGTCATATATTAGATAGACAACCTTATTCTTAAAATTCATAAATAGTTATCTATTAGTTAGAAAACTAAAAATTATTTTTAATAAAAAAATAAGCTCTACCTGTCGGTGGGATTTATTTGGCTTGATTCCTCAAGAGACTGAAGTTGAATATATGTGGTGTTTTTTTTTCCATGAATCATATAAATGCTTATTTCACTTTTGTGTCGAATGATCTTGAATAGGTGACTTAGGTCTATGGAATATAACCTTCAAAATTCAAGGTTATCTGGCATGATTTTGGACTTTGTTTGGTCAGTATCTGCCATTGTCCTTTCTTTTAACGTGGTGAGAAATTTTGTTATAAACTTCTCATGTATTCCTCTTTGTGGTCTTCTCCCCAAGGACTATGTTCCTAATATCCCTTGATGTAAACATTTTGTAGTACTATTGTTCATGTTATAAGCTTGCAAAAATCATCCATTTTGATGATGGAATACATGTGACATCATTATCTTACCTTCATATTTTCATGCCTAATTTTTGGTTACTAGTGTATTGTGATATGGGACTTTTTCACACAAGTCTTTCCATATAAAGAAATTTTATAATGACACAAAACACTGATCATATTTAAATGAGAATATAATTATTTTTTATATTCATTTTGATTATAGAAGTATTTGTTTCATATTTGTGAATTGGATTAAGAAAGTTCCCTCTGCATATTTAAGTACTTTACACCACAGTGCACTACATCTACTCCAATTATCAAATTTTCTTTTACTTTTTATATTTATATAATAAAATCAAACCTTTAAAAATCTTAATAAAAACTAAAATATTTTAAGTTTTCAAGCAGAAAAATTTGTTTTGGATATCTATTATTTTGTTTTTATTTTTTATATATTTTTTAAAATAATCATGAATCATTCTATATGTCCCTCCAAGTGACGTGATCTACGTGTCAAACTATATTTGTTGTATTCCCCCTAGTTGTGGGTTGTACTAATTTTTTATCATATTATTTATATTTTCCTTCCCACGTTTTATACTTTTCTCCGAAATTTCTATTATATTTTCTGTCAAGTCTTACCGCTTCCCCTTATCTTCACTCCAATTTGGCGGGGGAGAGAATGAGAGAGAAATCACTAAAAATACACTTGTTTATTCTCCCTTCATTCTCCTTCCTTCCCTTTCCCCTTGTGCAACCAAACAACCAAATTACTTTCCCCTCCCTTCCCCTTCCATCGTACCTAACATGCCGTTAGGGCTAGCAGATGAGAGTCGTGTTGTAGGAAAATAAAAATTGTCCCGCGCTTCAGTGCGAGCGAAAAACGAGTGGAACGACTTTCATTTTTAAATGCTCACATAGAAGCAAACAAAAGGATCCATTTTATAGGGAATGTGATAACTAATATATTAAAATAGAAATTTTGGCACGGTCTACAATATTATCTTCTTTACTAAGTTTTTTATAATGACCCATTAGAATATATGTATATGAGATTGGTAGAGAAATATTAATCCCTCTCTCCGACAACTCGTGGCGAGACACCAAATGGGCGATAGATTGACAAATACTTATTTGCATAATTTGAATCGAGGTTCCTTTATTGGGGATCATCCAAATTTGCCAATTTCGTATTCAATACCTAGAAACATATAACATGGTATGTTTCTAAAAATATTTATGTATGATGAATTTCAATTATGTAAGTATGTAATTATGTGAGTATACAATATCCTATTACAACCATGTATGTAGCCCTGACCTACCTCTACTACTATATTATACTAGCAACAATTATATATGCTGGAAAATATAATGTATACCACACAATATATATGGTGTTGGGACATGGTGCTGGTATTGATAATGTTTCTTGTAGTGTGCAAATCGAGTTTGACAAAGCTACGATCTTTTTCTAAGATTTTTAACAAAGAATGAGAAAGAACTATCCCGTCAAGTAGGATATAGATTTTAGAAGACATGCATGACTCTTAGTTATATCATTGGGATATGAATAAGATTAAGAGTGAAAATTCATGTTAAGAAGAAAGTAAAAGAAATTGAGGATATGCAAAAACATGAAACGTCTCATGATGCAATCTTGGTAAGCTGAGTGAAGCTATTTAATCCATGATGGAGTTAGGTATGTTTTTGGTTTTTGGCGTGCTCAAATGTTGTCTATATGTATAGGTTGTTGGATGTTCATATCCATACCTTTGTTTTTGAAAAGAGTTATATGTTACTCATGTTTTTGTTATAAGGATAGGGTACATCAAACTCTGGTACTTAACTTTTTCTTGGTTTGGGATGCAATTGGTGCAACATCCTTTTGTTCTTCTATTTGGGGTATTTGACTCTTGGCATGCATGCCAGTACTGTGTTGTTCTTGATTTATTTTTTGCTCCCTACATGAGTTTCGATCTATAGATTTAGGTTTTATAATTTCTTTGGAATGTGAGGGCTCATCTTTGTATATATATGAAGTTGGTTTTAATAAAGTTGTATGCTTACTTGACCAAAAAATAACATTATACTCACGCATAGGGATGACAGTGGTGCGAATATAGTGTGGTTTATGCCAAAACCATAACCACACCATAGATAAAATCAAACACCATATTAACACCATATCCACTGTTGTGTTAGATATGAGAAACCATATACCACTAAAAATTGTGGTTAACCGTGCCGTATCACAACACAACACACTACACTACATCAGGAATTATTACTATTAGAAGCATTGTACATAAGTTTATAAAAATGATGTACACGATAAGTAAAAATAACATCATTGAAATACGAAACAACTTTGTCATGTTTATATTACATAACAAACAAATTTTACTTTTTGTTCATATGAACAAATATTCTAACTTTTCTTTGAAAATTAGTAAACTAGACCCTATTTCTTTATACATTAAATCATTTATAAATATAAAGTTATGGTAATTTTTTGTGTGAACAAAATATATGATGTGATTAGAATAATATTCTACATATGTATATATATATTTAAGATAAATTAATTAAGATTTTTTATATCTATGGTTATTTTCTTTAGAACCATAACTACACCATAATACTACGGCTTCAAAATTTCAAAATAATATCTGCACCACAATCATTTGACGCGGTTATGCGCTGTAATATATGATAGTGTTATTTGCGGATGTGGTTTTCTCGCAACATCATTGCCATCCCTACACACACGGGGGCGCGGAACTTGAAAAGTCCCACCCACCCCTAATCCCGAGGAAAAGCCTTTGCTTGCTTGATTGAGACCCAAATGTAGTTGACTTTGGAAGTCTATCCATAGCATGTGTTTGGTTCTATATACACATGGAAATCATTATCCTATACCTGAGTTTCAAGCCATCGTAGATTCGAAGATTGCACAAATTTTAGAGATGATTTTCGACTGAGAATGGACATGGACTAGTTATGTATCTTTAAATGAATATCTACAAAAACTTAGATTTATAGATGATGTAGAATCTACGAATGTCTTGTTTCCGTAATCTCAACCAAATGGATCCTTAATTGATTATACGCAGCTTTCCCCAAAAACTATTAATGGGCTACAGTAACATGAGTTAACACACATTCCTTTCGAGAACACTTGAACGAAAAGGAAAAATAAAAGTAATTATACTTTATGTGTAATAATCATTGCAACACACACAAGTCAGTAATACTACGGACACATCTGGAAGAGTGAATCATTATACAATTGAGTGAAAATGACGTATACTTGTCATTATATGCCAACCCCCCCCCCCCCAAAAAAAAAAAATAACAGAAAGAAAGCTACAGATCTATTGGTTATTTTATATCGCAATAACGTCTTATTACAGGTATCTACAAAATGTGGGTGGGATTCGTTCCTTGCATTTTTTGTTTTTTTGCCTTTGCCCTTTTCCCCCTCACAAAGGTTTTGCGGAAAGCGATGGTTGGCCTCTTGTAATACTGTGACTGTTTTAAGAAAAAGACGATGAAGGGAAAGAAGGCCAAAAAGGATAAAGTATGCGGGACAGATAAATCTTCTGATCGCTCGTCGGAGACGATCCGGCTTGGTAGGCCACTCCAGTTGGATGGTCAGCGATGCGGAGCCGCCGATGAGCTGGTAGACGGTGTACCTGTCTGCCTTGCTTCCATGGTGATGACCAAGTACGTACCTCGGCCAGTTAACCCCAGTAGTAGCCCCCAGTCCGTAATTCCTATACTCACTGTTATGGTTGCTTGTGGAGTTCGCCCAAATCCCCCATCACCAATCCCTCCACCCACCAGCCTGGAATACATCTTTCACGGTCTCCCTCAAAGCGTCTGGAACTTGTCTGACGTCGTTGCCGAAGACGAGGTCGGAAGTGAGGGAGTGGACGTAGCGCGTGTCCTGGTAGCTGATGACCACCCACTCACCCAGGCTCCGAGCTAGCATAGACGACGGAGTGGTCAGCGCAGATGCGGAGTACCACTGCCTGATGCTTCTCGTGACCCGCCGTGTTCTCCAAGGTGATGTCCCTAGCGGGCGGTAAGCGCAGCACCCATAGCCGCTACAGCAGGCGATGCCCCACCGACAGCATTGGGTGAGTAATTAGTGAGTTCGTTAGAGGCAATCAATAAGATACAAAATGTGAGTCGTGTCCCCATCAGTCACCCATCTGGTTGACACTAGTGACAGATCGTGTCCAAGCAAGCAAATCATTCCAAACGGAGCTCATAGGAGAACAAGAAAACAATTGCTACCACCTGATTACTCCCTAGGAAGTATAGTCAGGAGTCTTACATTACATCATTCGAGAACAAACACAAAGGAAAAGGAGGGAGAGAAAATAAAGAGGGAGTGCGAAGGGAGGGAGAAAAAATAAAGAGAAAGTGTGAATGGAGGCAAAGAGAATAAAGGATAATTAACACAAAGGAATAGGAGGGAGAGAAAATAAAGAGGAAGTGCGAAGGGAGGGAGAAAAAATAAAGAGAAAGTGTGAATGAAGGCAAAGAGAATAAAGGATAATTATACATATGTCATGTTATATCTAGAGCAAATTTTGTATACATAACGAATGCAGAGAAAATTATTATAAATGTTTAGAATGAGTAAATACTCATAAATAAAGTAATACAATACATGAAATATATATGATTTAACATATAAATTTTAAAGAAATCGTATAAAATATTACTCATAAATTCACATAGTAACAATAATATGCATACATACTTGTACATAAATATATAATATTACTCATAAAAATAAAATCAATTTTCATAATGATAATACTATATATCGTAAGAAAATCAAATATATATATATATATATATATATATATATATATATATATATCCCCTTCTGTCTTATTTGCTTTCCTTTTAAATGTAGTAGATTTTGATGTGTCTAGGTTATTGTCCTTCGTTATCTGCATTTCCATGATTGGGAATACTCACCCCCTTCCTAACGTATGGGTATGAGCTCATGCGCGAGGAACATGCGTGGGTGTCACTATTAGAGAAATAGGGAGCTCAAAAAAATGAGAGATAGACTGGAGATCATGTAAGAAATTTTGTTAATCATATTCTATGTCCTCTATCAACAACACATTTCATGGTGGTGGATGCAGGGGTGGACCAGAGGGACATAAATAACAACATGTGACCCATATATATGAACATATGAAGGTTGAGTTACACACACACAGAGAGAGACAGAGAGAGAGAGAGAGAGAGAGAGAGAGAGAGAGAGAGGGCAATGAGGAAAGATCTTAAAAAAATTTTATGCATACTATGATGTTTGTTCCTCGTTCATATGAGATGGATACACTATTTCATGAAGAGTGGCGGTTGGGGATTCTAAAGATAGATCATGTTGACGAACGACATGATGATGATCAAGACATAATGATGTGGTAAAATGGGTGATTCTAATGGATATGTGTTCCACGTAATCTAGCCAACAAGGTGAGGTAAAAAAAAACCCAACTTGAACATACATTTGTGTTTTAGGGTTTGTTGTGGTTTTAGGTCGAGTCATGCCAAATCCTTTTTGGGTCTGAGTTAGGGTTCAATGAGGAGAAGTGTTAATCGAGTCGGGTCAAGTACACACAAATGTTACTCATTGTCACCCTGATTTAAGTATGAAATTTTATTGAGATCGGTCTGTAATAGTAGTAAAACACAAAAAAGGTATAATATTAAAATAAACACATTCGGTGTCAATTATAGACGGTTGTTTACCACGAAGGGGCTTTTGTAGCATACGCGAAAATTGACGGTGTTATTCGTTTATTTGATGAAAACATGTGATTTTTTTGTTGTTGGGGGTGTGGGTTGGATTTTGGAGGGTGGGGGCTCCAGGAGGTGTATGGTGTTGAAACGTTCTTTTTGACATATTTCTTCTTCTTCATACTGGGATTAATAAGGCTTAAAAGAAGCCCCGATCACATTTCTTAAGTCATGATATGTTGGTTTCCACGCTAAGAGATATGTTAACATCTTGTTATATATGATCGGACTAATACTTGTGTTGATCTTATTGAGTTTTCTCCATTGATTGACAATATTCCTACTAGCTTCAAGGTAGGACAAGTAACTTTTGATGTGGCCGCACATAAAGTCTGCAAGCATGGTAATGCATGTGAAGCTAAACAACTACCATTTTCTTTCATTTACATTTGATATCTTTGGAATGTTAGCTTTTGATTCAGTTTCTCTCTTGAAGTGCATCGAAAATATCATAAATAGAAATGTAATAATGCCACCATCATCACCTTCATATTTTATCTTTGGAGATCTTTGGAGTTTGCCATCCAAAAGGAACCGATAACCCAATTGATAACCCGTGCCTCTTCGAAGACATTTCTTTAAAATTAGTATATGGTACGTTATTATAAAAAAAATTTACTTGCACAAAAAAAATCTAATGATTTGTCGTCGAAAGGGAAAAAAAAATCCCCCAACCAGATAGCTGTAGTAGTGGGCGCGAGACCCATGATGCTCAGCATCCACATTGGAAAGTATAGATGACGACTTGAACAGACGACCCACCCCACCGGCCACATGGATGGAAGGCCGCCCCGGCGCCTCCCACCGCTGAGCGCCAGCTATATCCAGAGGCAGAGTCAGGCACTGCAGCTCAGCAGGGTTGAATTTGGAGGTGGCAAATGGCCCAAGTCCACCACCACAGCATGTTTTAGGTTCCTACCATTGGCGGCCGCCGGCGCAGGAGAAGAAGAGCGCTCCCAGCGCACATGCATTTGTCTGATATCTTCGCGCCCCACCGGCACCTTGTTCTTTCTCTAATCTCACTCTGTCCTTACACTAGTAATGATGGGCCTTCCATGATCCTTTTTCTCTGCCAAGTGCCAACTCTTCTTTTACTAGTGGCCGGGTTCAGACCGTAGTTTCTCTCCCGATCCACAACTGGAGCCGGACGGACGTACTCTGACTGGAAAGTTCTATCATGGAAAGTTCTATCCCGATTGCTCAACTCGTAAAAATCCAAGAGTTGGGAGTCGTCGGATACGGATCAGATAGTACCGTGTCCCCCCACCATGTGCTGCCGGGTTGATCATGCATTGCTGAGCTCATACAGCTCGCCATCTTAAGGTAATGGTATGGCCAAGAAACGTGGTCCTGGTCTCTAATCAGTGGGAGGAAGAAGACGATGGACGGGATCAGGATGATGTATTTGGGACTCCGGCACCGGCATTCTCACTTTACTCTCACTTGGTGAGATACAAATTCGTCCAGCCAAATAATTGGAAAGAAATACAGAGAGGAAGGAAGGAAGATAAACAACACAGCAGTAGCCCCGGCCAGCTATATGTGTGTTGTGTTGTTCTTCCTATTGCTATATGTGACCGGGGCATTGGCCTCTCGACGTTGACGTCGCACCCACCAGAACGGAACAGGGGCACTCCCACTACTTGTTGCCACTTGTTACTTGCATGATTCCATCCCCTTCACTTGACTCTTTTTCCCATCTCCTTCGTCTTTCTTGCTCGCTTTGCCACTAAGTAAACAGCTGAGAAGAGAAGAGCAGAGCATAGATCCACCAGGTACTACTATACCTCCTGTCCTTTCAACCTCCCATAATCATCCTTTATTAGCTACTACAAACACAGAACCCGGTTCCAAACCCCATCACTGACTCCCTCAATTCCCCACACATCCACAATGGACTACGACCGCCTCGCCAAGCGCGGCGGATCCATCGACTCCTCCTTCCGCTCCGAAGCATCATCAGACATCCCTCCGCCGCCGTCATCCACCACCGCCAACCCCAAACTGATCGTCTCTGAATCCACTACCGACGCCTCTGCCTCAACGCACCAGAAGCTCCGTCGTCACCGCCTGGTCTACCTCGCCCTCTTCGCCGCGCTCTTCCTCCTTGTAGCCGCAGCCTCCGTGGTCGCCCTCTTGGTAACCCACCACAGGGGCACCGGACCAACAGGCACAATCCTCCCCAAACCCACCGAGGCAATACAACAAACATGCAGCCTGACACAGTACCAGTCCCTCTGCGTCACCTCCCTCCTCCAGTTCCCAGGGGCACTCCGCGCCGTTTCACGCAAACAGCTCGTACCGATCTCCGTCAACATGACGCTCTACCGCGTCCGACAAGCCCTGGAGGCCGTACAGGACGTGTCCAACATGGACATGGGCCAGCAGGCCAGGTCCGCATACGACGGGTGCGTCGAGCTCATGGAGGATGCGCTGGGGCACCTGGCCAGGTCGTTGGCAAGCATCGACCCGGAAGGGGCCGATGTTACCGTCGAACAGGGGAGGGATGGCGAAGCGGCCAGTGTGGAGGACGTCGTCACGTGGCTCAGCGCTGCGCTCACCAGCGAGGACACGTGCAGGGAGGACTTGGAAAGCGTGCCTGGTGGAGAGAAGGTCAAGGACGAGTTGGAGAACAGGCTCAAAGATCTCAACGAGCTGCTCAGCAACGCGCTAGCCATATACGCACTAACCAGTGACACCGGTGGTGTCCCGATACAGAACAGGAAGAGGAAGCTGCTGTCATCGACCTTGTCAGGTGATCAACACTACCACCAGCAATTCCCTCACTGGGCCGGCAGGGCCGAGCGCCGCCTCCTGCAGGCACCGGCGTCGCAGATTCAGGCCGATTTCGTCGTGTCCAAAGGGGAGAAAGGACACTACTGGACCATTAATGACGCCGTCAAGGACGTTCCGGAGAAGAGCACGCGAAGGATCGTCATCTACATCAAGGCCGGCAGGTGGGCCTAAAACCATTAATGCCTTGTTGTTGTTTCTTCCAAATTCATTTCAATTATTATCTCACTCACTGATTGCCCCATGACCATGTGCTGATATATTATACCTCCTCACTGAACTATATGCAATTTACTCATCAGTTGCCACTCACAATCCCAATTGCTTCTCCGCAGGTATGAGGAGAACGTCAAGATCAGCAGGAAGATGACCAACCTCATGTTCATCGGAGACGGCAAAGGGAAGACCATCATAACCAGCTCACGGAGCGTGCAAGACAAGTACACAACCTTCCACACAGCAACATTCGGTCAGTAACAACCACTATTAAATTATTTATTTACAAATGTCAACAACCACACATCGGTGGCCGATCGCGACACCACTTCATTCCATCCAATTCATTACCACTACTAACCACCCACCCAACCCTGTCCTTTCAATTCCCGCGTATTACTTCAGCCGCGACAGGTGCCGGATTCATCGCCAGGGACATCACCTTCGAGAACACCGCCGGGCCCGAGAAGCACCAGGCCGTCGCGCTCCGGATCGGCGCCGACCACGCCGTCGTCTACCGCTGCGAGATTCGCGGGTACCAGGACACGCTCTACGTCCACTCGCTCCGACAGTTCTACCGCGAGTGCGACGTCTACGGGACAGTCGACTTCGTATTCGGCAACGCCGCAGTCGTGCTCCAGAACTGCTCACTCTACGCCCGGAAACCCATGAGCCAGCAGAAGTGCACCGTCACCGCGCAGAACAGGAAAGACCCCAATCAGAACACAGGGATCTCTGTCCACAATTCACTCGTCTTGCCCGATCAGGACCTGGAGGCAGTCAAGGGCAACGTCCAGACGTTTTTGGGGAGGCCGTGGAAGATGTATTCCAGAGTGGTGTTCATGGTGTCGTACATCGGTGATCATGTCGACCCATCTGGATGGTTGCCGTGGAATGGGGATTTTGCGCTTCATACGCTGTATTATGGTGAGTACAGGAATTATGGACCCGGAGCTGCTGTTGGCAAAAGGGTCAACTGGCCGGGGTATAGGGTTATTACCATGGAAGCCGAGGCGGACAGGTTTACCGTCAACCAGCTCATCGGAGGCTCGTCTTGGCTGCCGTCCACTGGAGTGGCGTACCAGGCCGGATTGACTCCGTGACCGACGAGATGATCGCAACATTCATCGGTCGGCCCCACACACTCTTCTTCTTTTTTAGCCTTTTTATCTCTTCTTTTCCCTTATATAGTTACGTTATTACAAAAAGCCACCCTTCACTTTCTGCAACAACAGCTTTCAAGGGACAGAAAGGCCAAAGTGGAACAAAACTTGCAAACAACAAAATCATCCCACCCCCAGCCCACGATTTGTAGATTCCTGTAATACGTTACGGTGACACACTATAACCAATAGGCTCTATAGGATTTTTCCCCTTTATTCTTTAGGAGAGGGGAGGGGGAGCAAATAATGACAAGCAGGCGTCATTCTCACTCCAATTGTATAATGATGCCTACTCTTCCAAAAATGTGTAAGTACTGTCCCACTTTTATTCAATAAACACACTTCATTCCCCTGAATCAATTACCAGACATGTCTTTCTTTATAGTTAATGCAAGTTTCTATGTGATTGCGCAATGATTACAACACACAAAGTACGACTACTTTTTAGCCTTCCTTTTCGTTCCACTGTTCTTCAAACAAAATTTGGCCTGCGACATGTTGATCTGACACACTAATAATACCTTGATGTTTTGTTTTTGTAAGGACCCATTTGGTTTGGATTATGGGGACGCCTTTTTTCATAAGAGGCCTTGTATAAAAACTTGGTAGGATACAAGTATAATTCGTCTACATTGTTTTTTTAGAGGTGAGTTTTGGGTGTTAGTAGTTGCCTTCTTATTGGAACTTCTATAGGAAAAGTATAAAATGCCTCCTAAACCACCTTTGTCTCGATTATGAAAACCACAATTTGTTAGGGATCTATATCATTTGTGAATCAAAATTTCTTATTGGTTTACTTTTGTCTTTGATATCCATGAGCAATTTCAATAGACAACCCTAAATCTTTCAACTCCAATAGACAATGTTATGGTTTAGAACTCGTTTCGACATCAAGTGAAACGAAAAAGTTGAGCCCAACTAGTACCATGGGTAGTCTCCTAAATATCAATTAGATGTGAACATATATAGTTACATGACATGAGAAACACAAGATAATAAATGTTTGTGTTACACATTGTTTAAGCAACATAGTAGAATTTGACAAGCATTTTTCCTATTCTCAAATAAACACTCATACATCATTGAACGGGTTTCGTTGTTCTAGAAATCCCTTGGTGGGCCAACCTTTTGTATAAATATTATATACTTCTATATCCCCAGTTCACATGTATACTTAAATATCTTTATGATCCCAATTCACATCAATCAAATACCTTCATCACCTTTGTTGTCAAGTACCATTTAAAGGGAAATCCATGCATGCTATCTACAAATCGTAACATGACATCTGTAACTTTTGGGTCACAAATTGTTATGAGGATGTAACACAATAATCTTCTTATCATAGAATTTTATGCTTTAAAAGTTGAGGCATACAAAAGAGAAACACGATGGATTGTGCTAATATGTGCACCTATACAGAGAAACCTAAAATAAAGCAACTACATCACCATCAAAGGTGTAAGAATTAGATAGGGATGCGAACATGAAAACCAAACGAGCATACATCCACTTCACAAATGAAGACATGAAAGATGGACTTCTTTCTTATCAGGATCCCTAAAAGACAACCCTCTGATGTGCCAATGCCACACCGGGATAACAAAAGTCACGAATGAGGCACACTCTTAACACAAACAATCCCCAAATAAGAACATGCTTGGGATATAGCATAGGAGTGGCAAGTGAATTTACAAGGAGAGATGGAGGCACTGGAGCTAGGTCTGCTTTAGCTAGGTTTATACTATGGATATTAGGGTTTATGTTGGATTTAAACTAAACTAAAGGTGCATGCATGAAGGAAGGGCAAGAATGAAATCCCAAGTTAAACTAGTAAATAGGGCTAACAAACTAAGACATGGAGGAAATCAACACTAACTAAGTGATATCGATAATAATTAACATTGAGCAAGGCAAGAACAAGGACTAACTAACACTAAGCAATGCAATTGACCATTACGTATTCAATCAACACTAGAGAGCATGAGAGTAACCTAACTTAACTAACACTAACTAGCTAGAAGGCAATTGGAGTTTTAACAAGTAACGAGGGTAGTGGTTTGTTTGAGTGATATGTAACCATCAATCATATATAAAAGTCATAATCATGCACATACATCCAAAAATTAAGCCACCTAACCAAAAAACAAGTAATAATGTAGATTATGAATCCTATTCTATTAGTTGGCCGGTGGTGGCATGGTGGTGCGGGGAACTATACCTTATCACTTCCCATCCAACCTTTTGAGGCTCTTTTGACTAAGGGATGGGTAAACATTGGTCTAGATTACCCAAGTCTAGGTTTCCAAGTATGATTCTAATACACTTAGTGCCAAGGGGAGGTATAAGGTGTTGAAAGAGAGCATTTCACCTCTTATTATCCCCTATCCAACATCTTAACATGATCTTTTCTAAGTGAATATGGAGGAAAATAACTAGCTACTTAGATCTCACCCATGGGTAGTGGATTATAGAGGTAGGTGGGAAAATAAGGAAACTAACTAAGGATATACTAGTTGGACTTAGGAGTTTTTCCTCTTCTAGATTCCTATCTCCTCTTTCCTCTATACCTTAGTTGCTTTCATACATCACTTACCATAGAGGAAGTAAGAAGATAGAACAAGAAATACGATAGCGAGTGAATATGTAATCAAACTATTGTGCATAAATGTATCATATCATGATATCACATTTACATATTTTGCCCCTAAACAACCCACAAAGGGATTAGCTACTCGTACTCAAGTAAAATACAAAAGAAGATGGACAAGAAAATAGAAACTCAATGGATGTGTGTGGAGAAGCTTCAATCTTCACTTATAGAATCTCCAAGTCAAACTCCTCCTCTAAGTGGGTGGAATGTCATGGGAAATATGTGGATATGGTAAAAACCCTAGAAAACTAGGATTTTGGGTGTGATAATATGGAAGGAAACAAAGTGAATGAGATAGAGTGGAGTAGTTGGTTCTATGAAGGCTAGGGGTTCTGCCCTTGAATCCCAACCATTACTAATGTATATGTAGTGGCCTAGGGGTTCTAGGGTTAAGTGAGGGTGAACTGGTAAAAGTGGTTGTGGGAAGCATTAGGGTTAGGTGGTGGTGTGCCCGTGGTAGTCATCATGCACATGGTGCGTAGGTATAGAAAGAGTAGTGGTAATAGTGTAAAACAATTAGGAGAAAATAGAGTATTGGAGTGTAGTGGTATGAAATGGTGTCTATCATATTCGTGGTGTCAAAAGGGTAGAATGACCATGGTGATCACCACAATCGTGGTGGAAGGAGGAGAAGATTGCCATGGCTATGACAACTATAGTCTTGTTGGGGATGACCACAATCATTTTTATTGGCACAACTAAGGTGGCTTAGATGTTGTGGTCCTTAGAGAGAATGTAATCAACTAGATTTTGGGGTCTCGTACCATGCCGTGGAGAAGGACCACAACCATTTGAAGGACTTTTCATGCACTATGAAACATTTATTGGGAATATCACATACATTATGAAACATATAAATGTGAATAATAGAAAAAAGACACAAGATGGAGACCTGAAATAGGGCTCCACCACCACCCTTATTTTAAAACATACTTTTCCTCAAGTATTATCCAACGAACTCTCTTTTACAATTGAACCCATTATGAAATGATAAATGGACTCACTAACATGAACTTTGACTAGATAAGTTCAGCCTTGACTATATATGTACAATATCTATCTCATCTCTCCAATCATAGTTTAAATACAACCAAAGAACAGAGCACCAAGATTTCCTAAATATGGAATCAAAACTCATGTAAGTGATTATGGCATTTAAAAGGACTCAAGTAAAATTGTTTCACATGTAGATTCTTCGATAGTATCTAGGAATGTACTTTCACTTCCATGCATTTACTCATATAGTTCATTCCACCTTATTGACCTGCTTGGCTATGGATGGGGGAATGGGGTAGACAAACAAGTACACAAAAAGAAGAAAGGGGTTGTGGAAGGAGATTGGGGTGTTATTACATAGGGGCATCCTTTTATTTTCTTTTTTTTTTGCCCCTTATGTAGCTAAGGATATGGTGGTAGGAGTGAAGCATAAGGGAGGAACTGTTGGTCACTAGATGGTTTTAGGGAGAGGCCAAAGGCTTGCTCTTTTTCTTCCATTAGACATCTATTCATGAGTGAGATAAGAAGTGGAGAATAATAGTGTATCAAAAGAGGGGTTAAATAGTGTGGATTTTCATAGAGGGGTTACTGCAAACAAGCTAGTCCAACTACCATCAGAAACGAAGGAAAAATCATAATGAAGGAATATGTATTTCAAACCACATTCTTTTCACAAGAAATTATCAAACCCTACGTATTTATGGCTTCCTCTAAGTGCTCTTACCATTCAATCCAAAAGAAGAAAAGTGGGAATCATGTATGAATTCAAGAATGAGTTGTACCAGTCAAAAATGATATATAGAGGGAGTGAGTTACATTCATCAAAGGTCATTAAATTGAGTTGCAGTTCAAAGTGATAGATATCAACATGCATGGTTCTACATTAAGGTACGTGGTTACTTATGATTACCCACATTATAGACTCTCTATGTTTCTCTAAATGATTTCAATGGTACTAATTCGATGAATTAAAATATTAGATGTTTATTTACTTTTTGCTTAACTATAACGCCGATATGAGTATCACATTATGAAACTTGATCATTGTGAAACTTGGGTTACATGTATCAAGGGGTAATACACATAAGTCCAAGGATGGACATTGATTACACCCTAGATAACATATAAAGAATGGGTTAGAATATCAAATGAAAAACACAAGTTCATATGTGCAAATAATTTGATTGTTAACATTATAAGTTGTTATTATACTTGCACATATTTTGGTTGCACCACTTACATAACATAGTGCATATTTGTTTTTTGATATTGTAGGTAACTCTCTCTCTCTCACACACACACACACACACAAACACACTCGCACTCACACACACACACACACACACACACACACACATATATATATATATATAAAATATAATATAATATATATATATAGAGAGAGAGAGTTGGGATAGAATACACTTGAGTGTATTCAAAGAAAAATACACTCAAGTAGTTTTTCATGATGCAATTTTTTTCTTTTCAAAAATCTAATACGTTGATCTTATTAAACATGTTGTGAATAGTTCATATGCAAAATTTGAGAACATTTGGACATTTATATGTCATGTTATAGAGACCGCAAAGATTATGCATTTCAAATTAATTTCGCATGTCGATTTTGTTGCCTTGGATGAGTGACTTACACTCATCCAAATGGTCTCAAAATTTGTATGTATCCTAGTTATAGTATGACGGTGAAGATCAATGGTTTACATTTTGCAAAAAATAGTCTTGATATGCAAAACACACTTGAGTGTATTCGTGCGATCTGTACACTCGAGTGTATTCTAGCCTAACTCTCTCTCTCTCTTATATATATATATATATATATATATATATATATATATATATATATATAAAGATCTGAATACTTAGATGAAATATATTCAAGATACAAAATATAAATCACATGGAAAATTATATATATAGTCTTAGTATTTCTTCTCATATGTGTTAGTTTCTCGTGTAAAGTTAATACAACTCCTTCGAGGAGCCTCACTATAAATCTTATAAATAATATTTACTCAATTAGAAAAAAGAATTAGTCATTATTAATTATTTGCTATATTGGATCCTAGAAAATCTTTGGTAATGACTCTCGACTTTACAATCCACCTTAATTGGGAGATACTCAAAAGTGGGAGTATGTACATGTTTTATATATTATCTTTAGATAGTTCACTTAACTCTAAGGGATACACTATGAGTCGTTCAAGTGAGTGTGCCCTAACAATGTTTACTTGGTTTGGCACAAACCAAATAAATTCACAAAAAATTAATAAAAATAGAAACTAATTGTATAAATATTTTTCCTAAAGACTATACTGCATGCTTGTTATATCTTACTACCAAATTATTGTTAATTTATAACTATTTCATTCTTAAAGGCTTAACCTATTATTTATCTATTTCGAGAGTGAAATAGTATGTGCTCACTGGATATGTGTATCAACTCACTTTGACATTGAATGTTGAACCAATAAACAATTTTTTAGTCATGAATATGAGACATCAACAACCCAACATTTGTACCAAGCCAAATAACTAGAAGGTTAGGTGAAGTTGTGATCAAATGTTTGTGTTGCATATAGTTATTTTAGTGTAGTTTGGGATATGACATTGGGTAAAACATGTTTTGTTTTTATGACATGATATTTTATAATATGAAAAATTTCTTTTTGAAACTCAAAAGCTTGTGTCACGAAAATATTTTGTAGGAGATGTCTAATAGAACATTATGTGTGATTCTCTATGAATGAATGATTATACAAAATAAAATGTTAGTCTTGATTATGAATGTCTATTCTAATAATCGAGCTTGTCTTAATTCTTCTGATTTGTAGTGTTATTATACACCACTAGAGATTTTGGGGTTAATATTGCGCTAAACCTAGGGTTTTGTCCTTAGTAGTCATGTATGAGCTACGTTTGAAAGATTTTATGATGATCCTGGGGAGAGACCCAAGAAACAAAATAAGTATCTATGTTTCCACATGAAGGGGACACTTATGAGATACATTACAACTTTTCTTCACTATGACGTCATATATACCAAATGTGATGGCCACGGATAATAGAAGTGCACTATCACAATGCATAACTGAAAGGACCCCTACCACATAACCTGGATCTAGTGCTAATGGGGGGGGTTTCCAAGTACTTACTCAGAAATTCCAGTCCCATGTTCCCTAAATCTCTCCTTAGAGATCCATATGTATAGTGAAATGCTATGTGTGTGTTTCACTATGCACAAAGATCTCTAGGGGGATTTTGGGAAATGGATGGCTGAGACTTCTCTTTTCCCTTCTTGAGAAATATTTTCGTTATTACTAAACTTTTTTCCCAATAACCACAAAATGATGTCCATCTATAACTCTCTTGTCCTTCACTATGAACACGGATATATATGAAGAATCTTGTAGAATGGACGATTGTAATTTCTCTCAACACTTCTCAAGAAATGCCCATGTGTAAGGAGTGGGACCCGAGAGGAGATGTACTCCTTACTTAATTTAAGAAGATAATGCATAAAACCCCATACATTGAAAACTACACAACAATAACCTTCAAATAAAAGTGATGCACAATATTTTCTCAAATAGATTAGTAAAAGAAACATAGTTTTGTAGTAGCGGAATGGTAAATCTATCTATACATAATTTTTTTGTCCAAGTCGAAATTGATGAAACAAAGAGAAACTAACAAGATATGAAATCTAAACTAGTAGGGTTGATTTGTTGTGAGCAACTTGTCCTTCTGAAAAGACATCTTGAAGCTAGTCTTGAGAAACACCTACTTCCTGGTCCTCAAGTTGTTCACCATTTGGACGGGTTGAGAGAAACATCCAAAAGTGGAAGCAAACAAGACAAAGGACGTTAGTAATGTTGTGTATGTGTAATATTATAACAACTATGCAATACTTAGAGAAAATCAAAATCAATGTTAGACTTTTCAATAAAGAGATGTTCAAGAGGGAAGTTATAAGATAATTAAGAAGTTAATATATGAAGCATTTATCATAAAGAAAATGATTATTAGGAAGGATTCCTACCATAATTTTTTTTATCAAATCATAATTAGTGCATACAAAAATAATCAAGCTAGTTTTATTTAAGTAGGGACGAGATCCTTAAAATCTCAAGCCTAAGCATTGGGTGCAAAAAACACACCCTAGGCGGAATACAAGATGCCCTATATATATGAGTGGAATACACACACTTGGGATAATATACACACATCCAAATATTATGAAATTATAGGTGTACTACTACTATAAATAAACTTAGCCTGTTGTATAGACTTGAAACAAGAAATAAGTTTAGTCATCACCAATTTGATTCAAATAAAGTGGATGAGATCATCCAAATATTTTATACAAATAGGTCAGAGGACCTTCAGTCATAAGATCTCATGGAATCCATATCAAATCAAGAAAAAATATCAAAGAAATAAGATTTAATAATGCTCAAGGATTGATCAAGAGATGCCTCATATGGGAAATAATGTATAGGTCATATCATTAATGTCTAGATAACCAAGAAGATGTACATACATCATATCCTTGTCTTATAGTCCAAAGTCAACACCCTAGGTCCAATGGAAGGTTTGAAACATTGGCGTTTAAGAACAAATCACATATAAATTATTTCATGAGATTATAAGGCTTTGACAGCTCTTCTAAGGAACTTAATAGGAATGAATACCAAAATAAGGGAGAAGGTTAGAAGTCATTCCTATTCTATATGTGGAGAAAACTACACATAAACAAGCCACAAAGGTGCACACAAGAGAACTTTTCATGGAATATGTAGTGATTTTTATGTGTGTATAATACAATTGAGAGGGGTCTATATATATTGGACTATAAGTCTTGGGTAGCAAGAAGCTCATTTATTTTTTATTATTGGGAAAATATCTGATGTGTATTGTAAAGGAGGAAAACCAATTGAAAAAGGTATAAAACTAGAACTTCAATAAATTATGGAAAGAAAAAAGGATAGGTGTATGAATCAATGGAGGAAACACAAATAACAAACAATAAGAGAAAATTAAGTTTATAAATCATTATTAAATCTTGAAAAGTAAAATATAAATATACATAAGTGAAGCACATGGTCAAATATATAAGAAAAACAATATATACATATAATACTTGTCAGTATTTTGATGGAGGAAAATATTTTTCAAACATTATTCCTTAGTAGAGAACTAAAAATGATAGGATCACAATAAGAGGAGAAACACCTGAGAGAAAATTTATAGGAACAAATATTATCCAATTTAAAAGAGAGAAATTAAGCAGTTGTTAACACATAACATGAAAGAATAAATATAAAATGTGTCATTTCCCTTCCAGTTATTTATTCCTACATTCTTTTCACTATTTTATCCTTTTTTTAATAATATGGTCAAATAATTATTGACTACTACATCTACAATGAAGAGACTTCTAAATGTCTCATTTTGTAATTATTTACTCAATGTAAATGCATATAATAATTTAATGTACAATTGTACATGATATATTTATTAGTTCCTTTTCTATCATTCCATTAATCAACCTCTTACATATGATTATTCATCCCATCCCAAATAAACATTCTCATAACGTTTCTTTTCTCACGTTAGAGTAATTGAAATATGCATAATAATTTTATTTTAATGAAATACACCAATTAAATTAATATTAAGTGAAATCCAAAATTCCAAATTTGAGGTAGACATATATATTGTTAATATATATTTTAAATTAATTATTTACAGATTCTATAGGGGGTAATTATTTTATATATCCAAAACTAATTATTATAGACACATGAATTTCAAATCAAAAGAGTGAAAACATTATCAATCGAACTATTTTCCTTTTCCTTTTCCTTATTGTTAACGATTTTAGGAGGTAGTGGGGGGTTACCAAGGAAATGATTTAGCAAGTATGATTATTATTTCTTATTTAAGTTAAGTAATTAATTATATAAATTTGAGATTTTTTTGAAAATGGCAATTTATTTGTTTCTAAACAAATATATAATTAGTTAAAATATTTGTTTCCTTTATGATATGTTAATGTGATTGTTTTCATTTATTTATTACTTACAAACATTAAGGAAATATAATTTGTCCTTTAAATTTTACTCTAATTTATTAAAATATCTTCTGTCTTCCACGTTGTTGCAATTACCTCAGCTTATATTTCTATATCTCATATTGTTTTTTTTGAAAGTAAGTCCATAATAAGATTTCCCACCAAGATAGATTTTCCATAGATTAATCATGGAAGTACAACATAGTTTACCTCTTTCTTATACTTATTATTAATTCACCTAATTTATATACATAATCAATACACGTTAGTTTATACTTGTTATTTAATAAATGTTTATATGTTCTTGCTCCAAAACAAATGCTTCAGGGTTTTTATGTTGATCCTTATATGTTATACCACATTAATGGAATTTAGTGTACACTAGGATAACATCTTGTTAAAAAAAATTATCTCTTCGACTTATTTTAATTCCTACCATGCTTCAATAGTTTTAAGGGTAGGAATATCTAGATTTGGTATGTTACAACACTCCACACCTTAAAGAGGCTTTTGTATTCAAAATCCCAAAAAATTATAGTTTAGTGTATAGATTCACATATTAAGTAAAATATAACTACATCATTCTTAAGAATTATGTCATCACTATATCTCTCACAATAAAAGTCAATCTAAGAGAGTTACTCACATATTAGGTTCTCTTAGATTTTTTGTACTTACTTGGGTTGTCTAAATTGTGATGTAGTTTTATCATCATTGTTTTATCAAAATTCATTCCATAATATTTTATAAAGTATTAGAATTACAAACTTGTGGCCACTAGGGTTTATAATAGCTTCTTATCTTCCATTACATAATCATGAGATAACTAAATTTCGTTACTGGGTTCCCTTGGGGATTATCATTTTTCCTAAGGGATTAGGTTTGCACATACTCAAAGAGTTTGAATAGTATGAAGGTTTTCCTTTAGTTTTCAGTATTAGGGTTATCTCATTGAGTATTTTTATAGGTTTTACATGGTGAACTAACATCTTGTGTCCAATGACAAACTTTTAGATTTATTTTATTTGGCAGACTAGGGTTAGGTTCAAAATTAGAGTTTAGCTAGAAAACACATTTCTCTTACCATAATTGAGTACTATAGTGTATTATGTGCATATTATTAAACGAATTATATATGAACTAAGTGCATAAATTAACCACACATATAATGATAAGACTATGGTTAAGTTTCTTTTCCATTCAATTTGTCACTATCTTGTAGTGTAGGGATGCTCATGCACTAAGTTAGACATTACCAATGTTTATGTGATGTGCTTTCCAAAGTAGACATATACAACAATTTATAGCAAGTTGAGGTAAAAGGACATCAAGTAAAAAAATACTTTACTACATTTCTAAGTTTTTTTACCTAATTACCAACTTACCTCACATATGTTCACCATTTTAGTTAAGTGCAAAATTAATTTTCAAACTTTATTTTAATCCTTTAACTATCATTCATGGTAGTCCACTCACTAATGTATGCTCATTTGCATTAGTAGGGTGGTTTTTTTAACCGTTTAACATTAACAGAAGAAATTAACGTGTTCTTTATTAAGTCCACATATCCCTAAATTTGAACTATTATGTTAGAGATACATATTATGATACTCCAACTCTTCAATTGATCAATCTAAAACCTAATTGATATTCAAGAGATAATGAAGGGAAAGCCAACTAGAACATATAGTTCTGAAACTTCTTCTCATAATTGTTCCACTCTAGATTAGGGCCTAAGGGTTTAATCTAACCAACTAGGATGACTTTGATAGATAGAACTAAACATATTATATAAGGATTAGTACCTAATCATGTCTGTTCTAGTGGAAATCCTATTAGAGATCATAGTTTAAAAACTATCCCAAGAGTGGTGTTCAGCTTTCAGACCACATCTGTGGTTAGAATATATCATAGCAAAGTTAACTCCTACTCTGGGGACATGCCAGTCAAAGAAGTAGCAGTCGGGATGACAACATCCTGAGTCACAAGGTTGACCTATGAGCTTGAGTTGCCTCTCAGAGGGGGATCCATAGGCATATCAGAACGAGAGTTTATCAGTGTAGTGAACCCATCCAAAACACCAAACTGAGGGGTTATACTGGTTTTGTCAAACACATTGGTTCTCCTAAAATGTAGGCAAAAATTGTAAGAGAAAATGTTATAGGGATGAATTCCAAGATACCCAAGTTAATTAGTACAAAAACATTCTGATATCGTGTTGTAAGAAGTGGGACCCAAGAGGGGTCCACTCCTTACTAAATTTAAGAAACTAATTCATAAAAACCCATTCATCTACAACTACATAATAATAATTTTTAAATGTAATGGGTGCACAATAGTTTCTCAAATGAATTGGTAAAAGAAACTTAGTTTTGTAGAATCAGAAAGGTAAATCTAACAATTACAAAATTCTTGTCCAATTTTGACATTGGGCCACAAAGAACAACTAACGAGATATGAAATCTAAACTAGTAGGATCGGTGTGTGGTGATAAACCTGCCCATCTTAGAAGACATCTTAAAGGTAGTCTTGAGTAATGCCTCCTACTTCCTAGATCTCAAGCTGTGTACCCTTTGGATGGGTTGAGAGAAACACCCAATAGAGGAAACAAATAAGAGAAAGGACGCCAACAAAGATATATAGGCGCAATATTATAACAACTAGGCAATACTTAGGGCTTAGTAAAATCAATGTAGATATTTCAATAAAGGGATGTTCGTGAGAGAAAGTTACTAGAGAATTAAGAAGTCAATAACTAATGCATTTATAAAAATAGATATGATTATCAGACAAGATTCCTGTCATATAACAACATTACCAAATCATAGTCAGTGCATGTAAAACAATCAAACTAATTTTATAAAAGTAGGGTTGAGACCCATAAAATCTCAAGCCAAACACTGGGTGAAAAATGCACACCTAGCTAGAATATGCACACCCTCTATATACGAGTACAATATGCTCACTTGGGATGAAATATGCACATCCAAATATTATGGATGTACATATGTACTGCTACTATAAATTAACTTATCCCATTGTACACACACAAAATGTAAATATAAGAAATACATTTAGTCATCATCAATTTGATTCAAATAAAGAGCATGCTATCATCCAAATATCTTATAAAAATAGGTTAGAGGACCTTCAATCATAAGATCTCATGGAATTAATATTAAATTAGATAATAATATCAAGAAAATATGATTTACAAATAAATTCAATATTGTTCAAGGATTGATCAAGAGATGCCTATTATGTGAAACTATTTATTGGACATATTAGTAATGCCTAGATAATTCAGAAGATACACATACATCATATCCTTGTCTAATAGTCCAAAGTTAAAACTTGAGGCCCAATCCAAAGTTTGAAACACTAATGGTTGAGAAAAGTTCACCATATGAATTGTTTCATGAGACACTACTACAGATCCGTCCTTTGGCGTCGGTTATTTAAGCCCTTTTCGCGATGGTTTCCAAGCGACGCCTATGTGGGCGTCGCTAAAAGTTGAACCCTTTCGGCGTCAGTTTTCCAATCGACGCCAAAACACTTCGCTCCACCAAAAACGTTCCAGTAGGGCCCCCATTAGTGTCAGTTATAAGTAACTAAACCGACGCTATAATCATTCGTGCCACAAAAAGGGCGCCATCTAGGACGCTATCGGCATTGATTTTATACTAATAACTGATGCCATCTCATCTGCCACCACGGCCAGGCCAGCACAGTGTTAGTTTTCTACTAATAACCGACGCCATATCACCTGCCACCACGGCCGTGCTGGATAGGCTGTCTGGAAACATTAGGCGGCAGTTTTTTGCTATTAATCGACACTATAAGCCTTTGTTGCCGGTTTTAGACAAATAACCGATGTCTATGGTTTGATTTTTTTCCTTATCAGTTTGCAGGCCTACTGTGGCTGGTCGCAGGATGAGAACCTGTAGTTCAGTGGAACTGAACTGCAGGTTTACGACATCTATTGATATCAGCCAACAAATAGGCCACAAACCTGCAAAATCAACAAATATTCTTTTCACACATTCACACATAGGTAGATACATTCAGACATCAATTCAATTTTCACATTCACACATGTAGAAATATTCAAATACATGTAGAAACATTTAGACATGTAGAAACACATATAAAAACATTCATTTACAAAATATCATTCATCATCGCTATCAACATCCCAATTATATCTTATAGTCCCCACTGCTTGTATGGCTCTTACCCATTCTTCTCTTACGTCATTTAATACTTCCATCATATATGGAGCATGTACATATTTTAAGGCTTTATTTGTAGTGGGGTCAGTTTGAAACACTTACAAAGAGAATGATGTATATATATAAGTAAGAATATATAAATAAGATTGATATATTTCATACTATCTAATGAGACTATATATAACACCTTAGGTATGGCATTGATTTCATCTACATGTTTGATAATTATGTCCATAAACCACATCACATAGTATGCACATGCCCAACCGTTGTCTTGTGTAGCACACTATAAAATGGATACAAAATATTAAAAAATACAAATAAGCACAGTTCACATAAATAACATATACATTGGAGTCAGGAACTTACTTTCACGTTCTCCCAAATTATTGGCTGGTTCTTTTTATCGAGGACCTTTCCTCTAGCCTTTTTGAATGCATCTAAACCCCTACATGTTAATGTAACACAATAAATTACATAATTAAACAATAATGTAATAACAGATGTTAACATATATAAAAATGAAATATTTCTCACCAGAATAATGCCATTCTCATTACGTGTTCAATTTTTGGATTCAATGTACTCCCCGCAGGATCTAGATAATAGACAGTGAACGTCCCGGGGAGAATAACTAGTAACTCCCAATGCTTAGCGCTAGAGGTAAAAAAGTTAAAAATTAATAACTCAAAATCCACAATAAAAATGTAATTTTCTGAAGTTCAAATTATAAGCAAAGTAAACTTACTTCACATTAAATGGAGGTATTATTATCATCTTCTTTTTTTGACCAAAAATTGTAAAAGCATCAGAACCGTATTGAATGCTGTCAGGGTCTTTAGCTACCAGACTAATCAATGATGGAATCAAAAATCCCACATGTTCAAATCCAAATTGTTTACATTGAATTTTGACTAAGTAGATGCAAAACATGTATTACGTATGCATTAATATATAATAAACCAGATCACCAGATCCTACACAAGGTATATGGATGTATAAACAAGATCTCACCTTATCCATGCCTCTATCAATTATGTATTCAACTAATCATAGTTAAACAACTCAATAGTATCTTATATAAGTAGAGAGCTTTCGTATGATTGACCTGCATAATCCGCTTCTAAAGAAACAACTAGAGGGCAATGCATATTATGTGCGCGTAGCCATACTGCCATTCCCTTATAAGCAGGACCTAACAGGAATTTTAGGTCAGTTGGAACCCAACTTGGTAATGCAGGAAGTGGAAGGGGAGGCCTAGATGCTCCAGGTGTCTTCTTTTTAACCTGTATATATATTTTCAGATCAATTGACCTCATATATACACATTAACAATTTAACGTAATATAAATTTATCTTATAATTTCAGTAGTGTAGACGACATCCACTTTGGGCTATAATATCACCCTGCCTTCTGCCTCACTAAGTGTATCAATATTCGGATGGGCATATGGCACTGTAGCTTCCCTCCAATCGGAGATTACACGTATCAGGCTCACACGAACATAACCCTGTGGTATTGGAGTCCCGTGAATCATTGCCCCAGGAAGGGACGGGTAAGCTTGTGCCTCTGCAACAACATAATCTTCAATTTTTAAGCGGCATGGCTTCAACGACTACAAATTTATGTAAAGAATGTTATACATATATACATATCATATTGAAAACATATCATCTTGAAAAGACTAGCTACTATGTCATAAACAATACTTACACCATACGTGCTAGGTGGTGGGTCTATAGGATTACTCTCAGCATGTGCATCAGGAGAAGAGCAGGTCGCCATAGGCTGATTGGAAGCTTGAGATGCCTGCCACCGCAGCATTTCTTCCTTGACCTTCTTAGCAACTATATCCTCGACTCTCTTATTCTCCTATATATGGATAAAAGAAACATTAGCTTCTTATTATTGAATTCCCTTTTGCAATAACATTCTAAAAAAAGAATAGGTTACCTCTTCTTGTGAAAGTCCCGCTCTTACGATAGGTTTACGCTGGGATGGCCCAAAGAACACTTTGATGCCCACACCAGTGCCTGCAGCCCTAGCATGTCCAGGATGCTCTGGGTTACCCAGAGAAACTTTCAATTCATCCCTTATGCCCTGAGGGATGAACATGCCCTATTTCCTCTGCTTTTGTAGCTCCTTCTAATCACCATCAACAGAAATTGGTAAGTAAACACCACAAATAATCAATATTCAAACGACATGCATTGTTGAGTTGTATTTTACCATTTTCACAGCCGCCTCAGCACTAACGAGCTTCTTTATTTCACCCTTCTTGTTTTGCCTCCCAGTTATCCAGACATCATGGCGAGGCATGGGTGTGGTACATGTAGTGGAGGACTCCTGAGTAGCAGTAGACTCCGACTGTAGTCTTTGACGAACGCCTGCATAGCCCTTTGGACCCATTGTGTGGTCATGCACATTCAATGCATGTCTTTCTCTTAGTGCCTCACTGAATGCCTAGTTAGTATGCACATTGATTTGGTTAGTAACACTAAAGGTTAATCTTGAATAGGTGAATACAACGTATATTAATTAAATTGGGAGTGATGCTTAATACCTTGAATTCTTCAGTTTGTCTTGAAGCAACAAACGTGTCTCAATCTTCTTTGTCTAGGAAGTTCCACTTTTTAAGGGATGACTTCTTCTTCTTATCACCATCTTTTATGTATTCTCTGTTGAGATTTGTCCTATAGTTCCTTAGCATCTTTCCAGCGCATTGCATCACACTTTTACGATGCAGCTTATCTTCCAATGCAAACAGATTCTGTAAAATAGAATTGCTATTAACTAGTATCCAAAAATAGAATTGCAAATAATAGAATTTGTAATCTATAAAATAGAATTGCAAATAATAATAACTCACTCATAAATCCTTCCATATCAAGTCTTTCTTTGCCCGGGGAGCTTTATGTCAATTATCATACTTAACACCACAATGGCTTCGAGTGACAAACCCAAGATAGTTTACAAAATTATTGCGGTTCACTCCAATTGCATTTCCTGCACTATCAAACTCCACAGCCAATCTGGATCCACTGCCCCTTAGCACTGTTAACTTCTTCAACAGAGTGATGCTCCTTTTCTTGTTAACTTTTTGGTGATGTGCATCAAGTGCCTCCAATGCTTCAGAGGGTACATGTGCATCATCAACCTAAAATTTGACCAAATAAACACACTGAATAAGCCCAATATAGAAATATAGGATATATGACATAACTAGAAGGTAATGGATTTCTATAGAAATATAGGATATGTTTTTAAAACTTACATTGGTATCCTCACCATGCTCATCATGGACATCATCCTCATCATGGACATCATGCTCATCATGGACATCACGATCATCATGCCCATGGTCAACCATATGAAAATGTCATTAAAAAGACAAACATTTAGCATTTGTATTAACTAGAAGATAATGAAACATTATATCTGAAAATGATATTGATATTAAAAAAGCAAACATTTAGCATTTTATATAGTTCACATATAAAAATGAAACATATAAGAAAAATATAAACATGCATGCCTCTAAAATTGTGATCTTTTATCAATTAACAATCTTTCATTGTGATCTCCGCACACATATAAGTCATCATTGGCTTCAATATTTTGTGGAGTTGGCAACCCAACTGAGAATGGACTAGAGTCATCATACTTATCATAATACTCTTCTTCATCTATAGGATCTTCAATGAACTGTCTTTTACCATGAAGAACAACCGACCATTTATCATTTGCAGAATCATCGATATAAAATACTTGTTTCAACTGTGATGCCAATATGAATGGTTCACCCTTCTCGCCAATCTTTTCAAAGTTTACTAAAGTGAAACTCAATTCATCCACTATAACTCCTTTGGTGTTATCAACCCAATTACATTTGAAGAGCAGAATTCTAAAATCTATGTAGTCAAACTCCCATATGTCTTCAATGACACCGTAGTATGACATTTTAGCTTCACGTAGACTCTTATCCTTTGCACTTGCAAAATACACAGTCGATGCTTGAAGGGTGAACCCACTATTTTGGATGACACTCTTATCATCTTGACACTTTGGGTAATATGTGAACCCATTAATGTCAAACCCTTCATAGGACATAACATTCAATTTTGGTTTAAAGGCGAGGCAGTTGATAGTTTCTGTAATATCATCTGGTGTTTGAGATAGTTGATGTAAGACTTTATCTTCAAACCACTTAGTAAAAGTCTTGTTATGCTCTCTAGCAAGCCACATTGAACTAGCTCGAGGATGTTGTCTCTTGATGAAATTGGTATGTTCCTCGATAAAAACACTCACTTCGTCCATGTTGTGTAAAATATACAAGTGACCTTGTTCCAACTACTCATAGCTAATTACTTTCACCCGTGATCCCAAAATTCCTTTGCCCTCCTCAATATTCTTGTCATTAATGGGAGTGTCATTACCACTCAGAAAGTCATCGCAAAAATCCATAACCTCTCTCGCCACATAACCCTCAATAATACTCCCTTCAGGCCGATAACGGTTTTGAACATCACCTTTAAAAATGCTCATGTATCGTTCAAAGGGATACATCCAATGCAAGAAAATTGGTCCCAACATTTTCACTTCCCTAGTCAAGTGGACAATAATATGTACCATGATACCAAAGAACGAAGGAGGGAAATACATCTCAAGATGACATAGGATAACAACCACTTCTCTTTACAAATTATCGAGAGTATCAGGGTCAATAACTTTACTGCACAGACTGTTGAAAAAGAAACAAAGTATGGTGATTGCAAACCTTACATGCTTTGGCAATATAGATCAAATTGCCACAGGCAATATTTGTTGCATTAGAGTGTGACAATCATGAGATTTAAGACCTATAAACTTCAGATCTTTCATTGATACCAATCTACGGATGTTGGATGAGTAACCCTGTGGCACCTTAACATTTTCCAAGCATTCACAAAAAGCTTTCTTCTCCTTTCTAGACAACGAGTAACAAGCGGGAGGTAAGTATGTTCTTTTATTACCCATTTCATGTAATACTGTTAATTCTGACCTTATTCCCATTTCACGTAGGTCCAATCTAGATTTTATCCCATCATTAGTCTTACCTAGTATATTCAAAAGAGTACCAATGACGTTATCACAGACATTTTTCTCAACGTGCATGACATCGATACAATGCCTGACTGTCAAAGAACTCCAATAAGGAAGATCCCAAAATATTGACTTCTTCTTGAATGATGAATTGTCACTCCGTGTGGCCATAGTACATTGTGATCTCTTACCAAATTCATTGACAATGTCTTTTACTCTTTCATAAACAACATCCCCTGGTATAGGTTTAGGTGCACTCCGTTCCTCATTCCATCCATTGAATGCTTTGCGCTTCCTATGATGTAGATGGAATTTTGAAAGAAACCTTTGATGACTAAGATATACAGTCTTGCCACCATGTTTTATTCTTATTGAATCAGTGTTCTCTTCATATATAGGACACACTTTAGCTCCTTTGACACTATATCCAGACAAATTCCCGTATGCTGGAAAGTCATTAATAGTGCAAAACAACATAGTGTGCAAATGAAATGTCTCTCTTCGTGAAGCATCATAGGTCATCATACCTTCACCCCAGAGTTTCTTTAAGTCATCAATCAGAGGTTCAAGATAAACATCGATATCATTTCCAGGTTGTTTAGGGCCCGATATCAACAACGACAACACAACGTACTTATTTTTCATATACAACCAGGGAGGAAGATAGTATATAACAAGAATGACTGGCCAAGTGCTATGTTGACTTCTCAATGTCCCATACAGATTCATCCCATATGTACAAAGCCCAAGTCTTAGATTCCTGTCTTCTTCACCAAATTTGGGGTACAGTAGATCAATCTTCTTCCACTGTGGGGAATCAGACGCATGTCGTAGGATCCCATCATTATTTTTCTTAACATCTGCATGCCACCTCAAATTCTTCACATCTATCGAATTTGTAAACAAGCGTTGAAACTGTGATATTATAGGTAGATACCACATCACCTTGGCAGGAGAACCAATTTTGGACTCCCCGAAGTCATCAATTTAAACCGTGACGCACCACATTTTGGACAATCTTTCAAATCCACATAGTCCTTTTAAAATAATACACAATCATTCGGGAATGCGTGTATCTTCTTGGCCTCCATTCCCATTGGGCACAACAATTTCTTTACCCGGTATGTTGAGATTGGCAGCTCGTTTCCTTCAGGAAGCATTTCTTTCAACAAAGTCAACAATGAAGTGAAGCTTTTGTCGCTCCATCTATTGTTAGCTTTCAACTTATATAATCTCAACACATCACTAAGCTTTGTAAACTTAGTACAACATATGTATAACGGTATCTCAGCATCATGCACAATGTTTCTAAAGATGGGAGGTGGATCGGTGTGCTCTACCCCACAACTATCCAACATCACATCAATGATGTCTACTGGAACTGGTTCATTCACATCTACATCATCGAAGACAATTTCTTCTTCCACCCAAGCACTGCTATCGACATCCACTGGTTTTAGGTTTGAAATCTCTCCATGCCAGTGTCATTCTGTATAGCCTTGTACAATCCCGTTGCACATGACATAACTTTTGATTTTGTCACCAGTGCTGACTTTCAAGTTGCTACCGCAATGCCTACATGGACAATAGAACCTATCTCCAGGTTGTTTCCTATGTTCCTCAGAAAATCTAATAAAATGATCAAGACCAGATATAAACTCTGGGGTGCAGCGATTGTGAATGGACATCCATGATCTATCCATTCTATTATCAAAGAGAAAACAAGTATATATTAGGACAAGATTAGGGTCTAGGGTTAACAAATACATGTGATGTCATTCTTATATATAATAAATGTACATGTACCACCTATCCCATCCCTAAACACCTAATCTCACTAGTAAGTGTATAATGTGTATTGGGTTTTCAAGAAAATTTTGGCAACATTTCCCCGTTGTTCTCCAAGTACATATGTACTTAGAGAACAAATGGGGAAATGCTACCGAAATTTTATTGAAAACCCAATACACATTATAAACTTACATCCTAAGTGAGATTAGGTGTTCAAGAACAGTCCCAAACCGGGGACTATCCAAGATTTACTCCTAATGAGTAAATCTTGGACGGGTTTCTAGGCCAAAAAATACATGCATGTTGTCATTCCAATACCTACAATCCTAGTTTCATCTTATATATAATAAATGTGTACCACCTATCCCATCCTTGAACACCTAATCTTACTAGTAAGTGTATAATGTGTATTGGGTTTTAAAAAAAATATCGGCAGGATTTCCCCACTGTTCTCCAAGTACATATGTACTTAGAGAACAAACAAGGAAATGCTACTTAATTTTTCTTAAAAACTCAATACACATTATACACTTACATCCTAAGTGAGATTAGGTGTTCAAGAACAGTCCCAAATCGGGGACTATCCAATGGGTTTTTAGGCCAAAAAATACATGTATGTTGTCATTCCAATCCCTGCAATCCTAGTTTCATCATTCATATCCTAGGTTTCATGTAACATCATTTAATTTAGGTATCATATTTTATAACATTGATTTCAACATTTCGAGTGTCCATGCATGTTCATCATCTTGGATAGATATGTAAATGTTAGGGTTTCATCACAATTGATGTTAGTGTTTCATCACAATTTTAGGTATCATATAGAGTATGTAGATGTTAGGGTTTCATCATGCAATAGGGATTCATGTAGATGTTAGGGTTTCATCACAATTGATTTCATCATAATTGATTTCATCACAATATTTGAACATAATTGATTTCATCATATAATTGAACATAATTGATTTGAACATAATTGATTTCATCATATAATTGAACATAATTAATTTGAACATAATTGATTTCAACATATAATTGATTTCATCACAAATTCATAATTGATTTCCTTTGAATATATACCCACTTTTCTTCATTCTCCCTCCTTACCAACAACAAGGAGCAAGAAGAGGAGGAAGAAGGTACCTACAGAAGTAGCGAGCGGGTGGCTGGAGTAGCAAGGGGGCGGTGAGCGGGCGGCGGCCAGTGGTGTGACGTCAATAGATTTTCTAAAACTTAATCTGATGTATGACGTCCAAATTGAAACCTCACCTCAACGAGAATCACAATTTAAACACCACACACTAGGCTAAGAAGAAGAAAATCAAGGGAGTCAGAAGGAAACAACAGTAGCACATGCACATGAACAATAATAAAACTATACACACATGTTCACTATTAAACATATAATTACAACATGAATTGTTACAACATTTGATATTACATATTGAACAACAAACTTATACATATATATGTACTACATCTAAACTACAGGATCTTAAGACAACATGTCCACCTGTTCATCAGCTCGCCACACAACTCTCACTATCCTGGATCTTTAGAGCATCACCACAACCTAGACAAAAGATTACATGCAGTACACGTCAGCACAATATTCAAGAATATTGTACTGAGTATGCCTACGTGTCTTTTATATACCTCTCATCATATCTTGGCAATAAGATAAAACTAATATACTTGGCAGTAACAGAAGAATATAAGAAAAGCATATACTTGCACAAAGATGTTCATTAACAAAATAGAACACATATTTTAAGCACATTTTCCATTATATATCCATGCATTTGCCACCTAAGAGAATAATGCATCATCTCTGCTACCAAAGAGAATGAGATGTAATGCCTTATGATTTACTACCAAAGAGTTAGATCATTGTATAATGTGATCTTCTACCAAAGAGAATGATCACTTTCAAGCACTATGCTACTAAAGAGAATTAGTGCTTTCATATAATGGAACATATATATTATGCTTGATGTGTTCATAGAAATAAGTATGGAGAATCATGCAACATATCATACAAGAACAATCATTTCATCCAATATCATATGCCAAGTATTTTACTACACATATAACACAAGCATATTATATAATAAGCCAAGTAAGAGGTAATGGTGTACCTTAATCAAGAGAAACCTAATCATCACATATTCTTGATGTCATCTAAATCCTAGTCAAGCCTGACTAAGACAAAATCATATACTGTCATCAGATTCTCATCATCTTACATCTCATCTTAACCCTAATCGTGTTCATTAGAGTTTCTCTTAGTTCATTAGGATATGTGTATCATTACTTGTATTCTTATCTTATGATTATCTCACTGATGTCATTTTCTAGATTACATCTCATTATCAAAGTTCATCATCCATATCCTTGTTGTGCACATATTAACCCTAGGTTACATCATTAACCTAGATTATGGTTTTATAACATGTATTAATATTCATCTTCATATAACATGGATTATATTCATCATTATGATTTCATAATTAAAACCGAGCTTCCATATACTGATATGAGCTTACTCTGTGAATTTCATCATTTATTGAGCATGTGTGCATTTATTGCATTTTATTTAGGGTTATTAGCCCTAAATAGACATTCTAAGGAAATTACATGATTTCGTGCATCAACATCATGATTACCGACCTTATATGGACAAAAAACATGATTTATGGTTTATGAACAAGTTCTCATAATTTTAGGCCATCATTTACTATTTATAACAAATGGTATAAGAATTATACAACTTACACAATATTCCTGACATTAATGCATCAAAACATTGATTTTATGGTACCATGTTATTCTACTCATTTTTTTGAGAATTTTGGTACCTTATTTGTATTTTTCTGACATCAGAGCTATTTGCTAGGATTTATTGAAGAACTGCATATTTACTGACCTATTTGTCTTCAACGGCTAATCTGGCGTCGCCATGTGGCAAAGAAGAGACACAACACTTTGCCTGAGCTGCTCGATTCTCTGGCGGTTCACGCGCATGGACTCGGTTGAGCTGGTCCTCTCTTCTCCCCCTTTCACGCTCCGACGGAAATCCTTTCCTATCTGTGTGCGTCCGTTCTTGGCGCCGCTCAAAGTCCGCAGGAGCCCGTGCTCCTTCTCCAGACCCGCCAACACTGCTACGAGTTTCAACAAGTAAACGTGCACCGCCAGTCCATCTTCTCCAACCACCATAAGGATGCTCCATGCCTCTAGATGGCCTCCTCAATGACTTGGAAGGCAGGCTGTGACTCCGTGAAGCCGCCGTCACTGGGAGAGTCCGGTGAGGGATCCATGTGGGTTGGGTTCCACACTGAAAGCTTGCGCCCCCACCAGCAGACACATGGTGGTCATTCGTGCATGTGCCATGGTCTCTCTACAACCCAAGGCGTCGCCCTAATTTCCTGGTCAGAGAAGCTCCGACGTAGTAAAATGCAGACCCGTTTTCTCTTCTCATCAACCTACGTGAACTCCTCCTCCTACTCCTGCTTGTTCCTCCAACCTGGTATGGCTGGCGACAATTCCTGCTGACCGAGCACCTCCACGAGACTGGTCTCCAATGAGAGATAAACACCGCCCCTCTCGCCTTTGTTGGCTTCCTGGATGTTGTTTAGTCATCCATGGCAGCTCCAAACACTGCATGGCCTCCTCACGGTGCCCATGGAGGCTGCTGCTGCAAGGTGTTTTTGCTGCTGAGAAAGAAGGGAGAAACACTCCTATTCATAACCAAGCACACCAGACACTTCTAAAAACTTTGTCCAATGTCTGTAGATCTGACCATGACAGTGAAATATTAGTGGAAGTAGATGTGATCTGTATCGGCAACACGGTGCATGCAGAACAGGGTGGAAAGGTGTGGAGGAGACATAGATGGTTTCCTCTCCTTTGGTGGCTTCATGCCCCTATTGATGGGTCTTTGTGAAAAGCTGAGCAAGTCTAAGATAACTGCCTGTTCAAGACTTCATATCCACTTACAGACTCTAAGCAGCACGTTGAGAAAGTGGGGTCTTGCTCCCCGGTCCTATAACTGCAAGGAAGGATAAGCCCTCCATCACCATTGGATGGTATCCAAGGGTCAACAGCCATATCCACTTAGTTATTCCATGGTCACTTCTTCTCAAAGAGGTGCAAACCCATATGCGTTAAAAAGGGGTAGTGTAACACTACTCATATCAACAACTTGGTCTAAAATCATTAACAGACTTAGTTCTAATGTCACCAACACATACATTATTTCACCAATTTCAAATCACAATATCTCCTTCTTGGAACTTCAGATATTTATGAAATTCGAGCCATAGTTTTATCCTCATCATAGTTGCATTCCATTCTATTTTGGTGCAAAAACTCATTTACTTGATCAACCAACAACTTGATCCAAAATGGCACATACTTAAGGGTATCAATCATATTATTGACATCAACGACTTCAATCTTTGCCAAACTAGATGAAGTACATTCATATGATCAAAATTCACTTTAAGACTATCATTTTGTCATTATAATATGTATAACCAAGAATATCAAAAGTTCACTCCATCACATCCTACTCACCTTAAAAGAAATTCTGTCCTCAGAATTAAGCCCAAAAAACCACTTTGTCACATAATATACATCTTAAAAGAACTTTCATCCTCGAAAGTCAACCATACTCGTACTCCAAGGAAAACTACCATGTCTTCATCCACATGTAGGCACTATTCTATGTGTAAAATATCCATAAAAGTTACCTAGAACCATGTATCCAAAGCACTATTAGGGGGTTTTACAATCATCTTGGTGCACAAACACTCCATTCAAGGTTAAACTCAAGATTTAGAAACTTAGGTTATGTCATGACATACCTTGTATGTTAGGGTTGCACCCTTATCTTAACCCATGCATTAGGGTTCCCACCTCATATTACCATGTTCTAAATGAGTTATCTAAGATTAACTCATACATCAAGGTGTCATCAACATTTTATTGAGCTAATTGTTATAACATGTTCAACATTAACATATGTCTTTTAGGAGGGAGTTAACTTAAAGTTAACCCACTTTATCCATCTAGGTTATGTCATAGTATCATACCCGTTATGTTGTGTTAACGATCAAACTATAGTTTTCATCTTTATTAAAAACGAATGTTAATACCTCAAATAAAATGTTTCATTCATATGATCTTATTTCATTGTTCATAGTAGATTGCAACATTACTAGTGATTTCATCACAAGATTAACTAGTAGTATCACATGATCATCATCATTCATGTATACAGTTAACCATTTATGCATTGATATCTATTAAACCATCACTAGGTTTCCATCATATCATGTCTATATATCACATCTCAAGATTAGATCACGTCTTTACGTATCTTATATCATGGTTGTGCTAAACAAACTTATGTGAGTGGCTTGTCAAACATATATCAAAACTTTATCTTGCCCAATTGAGGTTCTTCTGACCCATATCATGAGGGTAGTGCCATGCTCAATCCTTCTGAGCTAACTCAACTCTGTGAGTAACTCATATGCATATACTTTATCTTTCCTATCTTAGTCTAGGGTTCTTGGATTACCTCATTGGCACTAGTTATAGCCTTACAAGCTCTAGCCACACAAGCACAAAAAAACATGCTATGACATACTCTTCATAGGTCTCTACCCATGAGTTATTCTTACTCAACACTATCTTTTACATGTCACTAGTGTCCTATGTGGGGAACCACCAACCTGAGCATGAGGCTTCTCAGAAAGTAAACATATACCTCCACTAGGGTCTTGGGACTCTCTTTCCCTCACCCAGATGGGAGGTTCTCATATACATATCCCCAATGCATACATAACCAACCTCTCTCTGACTTTAGGGTTTGATCCTCCCAAGGACATCTAGGGTTTAACACAACTATAGGAATCATGCATAAAGCAACTCAACTCAATCACTCAGGAGTAGTCTAGTTTAGGACATATCATGTCACATATTTCTCATATTTTTCATATCATGGAGTCTAGGTTCTCTGACCTTCTCCCTGTGGGTCTCGCTCTCTCTTGAGCTAACCCCAAAACTGGTCCTAGCACTAGATGTCCTCCTTTGTAAAAGAGCTTGAGGCTCATGCTGATTCACAACCTTGTCTAAACTTAGCTTATCTTATCTCATAAAATCCTATATACTTGCATCATCAAAACTTATCTCAAATCCCCAAAAACAAACATGAACCATCATAACCATCTTATGTCATCTATATAAGACTTACATCAAAGCTTATTTCATCTATTCCATCTATCATATATTCCAACAAGGCTCTAGACATCTAATCTAGAACTACTCTCTCTTCTAGACTGATGTCATTCACTTTCACTTAGGTTACATGACCACCTCCTACTCGTACTTGTGTGGGGACACGTTTTTGTAATACATATATATAATAAAATATTATATAGTTTTTCTCCGATAAAACAAGCGTCAGAGAAAACTACCAAGGTTCGATCTGATTGGAATCAAAAACCAAATCTGGAAAATGAGTATCCCACACATAGTAGAGAGTCAAGTGTCATGAAAACTAATGAAAAGGGTGAGAACATGGTGTAGACTAGCGTAACTACTCTAGACAACGAGTGCCATATGTATAGGATTTCTCTTCCCTTGGTGCACGCCATTTCCAAATAGTGCAACGTCCCATACCGCTGCACTACACGGAAAGAACGACATCTAAGGACTTGCTACTCAAAAAGCACCAGTCTAGACATAGTTATCGAACATCTAGGTGCTAACCAAGAGGCTAGGTCAGATCTAGTCTCTAAAATATGACTAATCTAACCCTAAATGTTATTAAGTTCAAGGTTCTTTAGTTTTGAGTTGCATAGTGAGAAAATGTCATGCTTTGCTATTGTTCATGATCTGATACCACCTGAGACATCCTCGGATTTTCTAAAGCTTAATCTGATGTATGACGTCCAAATTGAAACCTCACCTTAGTGAGAATCGCAATTTAAACACCACACACTAGGCTAAGAAGAAGAAAATCAAGGGAGTCAGAAGGAAATAACAGTAGCACATGCACATGAACAATAATAAAACCATACACACATGCTCACCATTCAACATATAATTACAACGTGAATTGTTACAACATTTGATATTACATATTGAACAACAAACTTATACATATACATGTACTACATCTAAACTACATGATCTTAAGACAACAGGTCCACCTGTACATCAGCTCGCCACACAACTCTCACTGTCCTGGATCTTTAGAGCATTACCACAACATAGAAAAAAGATTACACACGGTACACATTAGCACAATATTAAAAAAACTGTACTGAGTACACCTACGTGTCTTTTATATACCTCTCATCATATCTTGACAATAAGATAAAACTAATATACTTGGCAGTAATAGATTAATATAAGAAAAGCATATACTTGCACAAAGATGTTCATTAGCAAAATAGAACACATATTTTAAGCACATTTTCCATTATATAACCATGTATTTGCCACCTGAGGGAATAATGCATCATCTCTGCTACCAAAAAGAATAAGATGTAAGGCCTTATGATCAACTACCAAAGAGTTAGATCATTGTACAATGTGATCTGCTACCAAAGAGAATGATCACTTTCAAGCACTATGCTATCAAAGAGAATTAGGGCTTTCATATAATGGAACAAATATATTATGTTTGAGGTGTTCATAGAAATAAGTATGGAGAACCATGCAACATATCATACAAGAACAATCATTTCATCCAATATCATATGCCAAGTATTTTACTACATATATAACACAAGCATACTGTATAATAAGCCTAGTAAGAGGAAATGGCGTACCTTGATCAAGAGAATCCTAATCATCACATATTCTTGACGTCATCTAAATCCTGGTCAACCCTGATTAAGACAATATCATATATTGTCATTAGATTCTCATCATCTTACATCTCATCTTAACCCTAATCATGTTCATTAGAGTTTCTCTTAGTTCATTAGGATATGTGTATCATTACTTGTATTCTTATCTTATGATTATCTCACTGATGTCATTTTCCATATTACATCTCATTATCAAAGTTCATCATCTGAACATTAGGTTCCATATCCTTTTTGTGCACATATTAACCCTAGGTTACATCATTAACCTATATTAGGGTTTTATAACATGTATTAAGATTCATCTTCATATAACATGGATTCTATTCATCATTATGATCTCATAATTAAAACTGAGGTTCCATATACTGATATGAGTTTACTCTGTGAATTTCATCATTTATTGAGCATGTGTGTATTTATTACATTTTATTTAGGGTTATTACCCCTAAATAGACATTCTAAGCAAATTACATGATCTTGTGCATCAACATCATGATTACTGACCTTATATGGACTAAAAACATGATTTATGATTTATAAACAAGTTCTCATAATTTTAGGCCATCATTTACTATTTATAACAAATGGTATAAGCATTATACAACTTACACGATATTCTTAACATTCATGCATCAAAACATTGAATTTATGGTACCATGTTATTCTACTCATTTTTCTGATAATTTTGGTACCTTATTTGTATTTTTCTGACATCGGAGCTATATGCTAGGATTTATTGAAGAACTGCATATTTACTTACCTATTTGTCTTCGACGGCCAATCGGGCGTCGCCACGTGGCAAAGAAGAGACGCAACTCTCTGCCTGAGTTGTTCGATTCTCTGGCAGTTCACGCGTGTGGACCCGGTTGAGCCGGTCCTCTCTTCTCCCCCTTTCACGCTCCGACGGAAATCCTTTCCTGTCTGTGTGCGTCCGTTCTTGGCGCCGTTCAAAGTCCGCAGGAGCCCGTGCTCCTGCTCCAGACCCGCCATCGCTGCTACGAGTTCTGGAAAGTAAACGTGCACCGCCAGTCCATCTTCTCCAACCACCATAAGGATGCTCCATGCCTCTAGATCACCTCCTTCAGCAACTTGGAAGGCAGGCTGTGACTCCAGGAAGCTGCCACCGCTGGGAGAGTCCGGCGAGGGATCCACGTGGGTTGGGTTCCACACTAAAAGCTTGCGCCCCCGCCAACAGACTCATGGTGGTCGTCCGTGTGTGTGCCCTGGTCTCTCTACAACCCAAGGCATCGCCCTAATTTCCTGGTCAGAGCAGCTCCGACGTAGTAAAATGCAGACCCTTTTGCTCTTCTCATCCACCTACGTGAACGCCTCCTCCTACTCCTGCTTGTTCCTCCAACATGGTATGGCTGGTGGCAGTTCCTGCTGACCGAGCATCGCCACGAGACTGGTCTCCAGTGAGAGATCAGCACCACCCCTCTCTCCTCTGTTGGCTTCCTAGATGTTGTTCAGTAATCCATGGCAGCTCCAAACACTACATGGCCTCCTCCTCACGGTGCCCATGGAGGCCGCTACCGCACGGTGTTGTTGCGGCCGAGAAAGAAGGGAGAAACACTCTTGTTCATTAGCAAGCACACCTGACACTTCTAAAAACTTTGTCCAATGTCTGTAGATCTGACCATGACATCGAAATATTAGTGGAAGTAGATGTGATATGTATCGGCAACACTGTGCCTACAGAACAGGGTGGAAAGGTGTGGAGGAGACAAAGATGGCTTCCTCTCCTTTGGTGGCTTCGTGTCCCTATTAATGGGTCTTTGTGAAAAGCTGAGCAAGTCTAAGATAACTGCCCATTCAAGATTTTGTATCCACTTACGGACTCTAAGCAGCACGTTGAGAAAGTGGGGTCTTGGTCCCCAGTCCTATAACTGCAAGGAAGGATAAGCCCTCCATCACCATTGGATGGTATCCAAGGGTCAACAGCCATATCCACTTAGTTATTCCATGGTCACTTCTTCTCAAAGAGGCGCCAACCCGTATATGTTAAAAAGGGGTAGTGTAACACTGCTCATATCAACATCTTGGTCTAAAATCATTAACAGACTTAGTTCTAATGTCACCAACACATACATTATTTCACCAATTTCAAATCACAATATCTCCTTCTAGGAACTTCAGATCTTTATGAAATTCGAGTCATAGTTTTATCCTCATCATAGTTGCATTCCATTCTATTTTGGTGCAAAAACTCATTTACTTGGTCAACCAAAAACTTGATCCAAAATGGCACATACTTAAGGGTATCAATCATATTATTGACATCAACGACTTCAATCTTTGCCAAACTAGATGAAGTAAATTCATATGATTGAAATTCACTTTAAGACTATCATTTTGTCACTATAATATGTATAACCAAGATGTGATGGAGTGAACTTTTGATATTCTTGGTTATACATATTATAATGACAAAATGATAGTCTTAAAGTGAATTTCGATCATATGAGTGTACTTCATCTAGTTTGGCAAAGATTGAATTCGTTGATGTCAATAATATGATTGATTCTCTTAAGTATGTGCCATTTTGGATCAAGTTGTTGGTTGATCAAGTAAATGAGATTTTTTACCAAAATAGAATGGAATGCAACTATGATGAGGATAAAACTATGGCTCAAATTTTATAAAGATCTGAAGTTCCTAGAAGGAGATATTGTGATTTGAAATTGGTGAAATAATGTATGTGTTGGTGACATTAGAACTAAGTCTTTTAATGATTTTAGACCAAGATGTTGATATGAGTAGTGTTACACTACCCCTTTTTAACTTATACGGGATGACGCCTCTTTGAGAAGAAGTGACCATGGAATAACTAAGTGGATATGGTTGTTGACCCTTGGATACCATCCAATGGTGATGGAGGGCTTATCCTTCCGTGTAGTTATAGGACTGGGGACCAAGACCCCACTTTCTCAACGTGCTTCTTAGAGTCCGTAAGTGGATACGAAGTCTTGAACGGGAAGTTATCTTGGACTTGCTCAACTTTTCACAAAGACCCATCAATAGGGACACGAAGCCACTAAAGGAGAGGAAACCATCTTTGTCTCCTCCACACCTTTCCACCCTGTTCTGCAGGCATAGTCCTACTGATACAGATCACATCTACTTACACTAATATTTCGATGTCATTGTCAGATCAACAGACATTGGACAAAGTTTTTAGAAGTGTCTGGTGTGCTTGGTGACGAACAGGAGTGTTTCTCCCTTCTTTCTCGGTCGCAACAACACCTTCCGGCAACGACCTCCATGGGCACCGTGAGGAGGAGGCCATGCAGTGTTTGGAGCTGCCATGGATGATTGAACAACATCCAGGAAGCCAACAGAGGCGAGAGGGGTGGTGTTGATCTCTCACTGAAGACCTGTCTCATGGCGGCGCCCGATCAGTAGGAATTGCCGCCAGCCATACCAGGTTTGAGGAACAAGAAGGAGTAGGAGGAGGCGTTCACGTAGGTTGATGAGAAGAGCAAAAGGGTATGCATTTTACTACGTCGGAGCTACTCTGACAGGAAATCAGGGTGACGCCTTGGGTTGTAGAGAGACCAGGGCACACACACGGATGACCACCATGAGTCTGTTGGTGGGGGTGTAAGCTTTCAGTGCGGAACCCAACCCATGTGGATCCCTCGTCGGACTCTCCCAGCGGCGGAAGCTTCCCGGAGTCACAGCCTGCCTTCTAAGTCGCTAATGGAGGCGATCTAGAGGCATGGAGTATCCTTATGGTGGTTGGAGAAGATGGACTGGCGGTGCACATTTACTTGCCAGCACTCGTAGCAGCAATGGCGGGTCTGGAGCAGGAGCACGAGCTCCTGCGGACTTTGAGAGGCGCCAAGAACGGATGCACACAGACATGAAAGGATTTCCGTCAGAGCGTGAAAGGGGGAGAAGAGAGGACCGGTCAACCAGGTCCACGCGCACAAACCGCCAGAGAATCGAGCAGCTCAGGCAAAGAGCTGCGTCTCTTCTTTTCCACGTGGCGATGCCCGATTGGCCGTCGAAGACAAATAGGTTAGTAAATATGCAGTTCTTCAATAAATCCTACCAAATAGCTCTGATGTCAGAAAAATACAAATAAGGTACCAAAATTCTCAAAAAAATGAGTAGAATAACATGGTACCATAAAATCAATGTTTTGATGGATTAATGTTAGGAATATCATGTAAGTTGTATAATGCTTATACCATTTGTTATAAATAGTAAACGATGGCCTAAAATTATGAGAACTTGTTTATAAATCATAAATCATGTTTTTAGTCCATATAATGTCAGTAATCATGATGTTGATGCACGAAATCATGTAATTTTCTTAGAATGTCTATTTAGGGCTAATAACATTAAATAAAATGCAATAATTGCACACATGCTCAATAAATGATGAAATTCACAGAGTAAGCTCATATCAGTATATGGAACCTCAGTTTTAATTATGAGATCATAATGATGAACAGAATCCATGTTATATGAAGATGAATCTTAATACATGTTATAAAACCCTAATCTAGGTTAATGATGTAACCTAGGGTTAATATGTGCACAAAAAGGATATGGAACCTAATGTTCAGATGATGAACTTTGATAATGAGATGTAATCTGGAAAATGACATCAGTGAGATAATCATAAGATAAGAATACAAGTAATGATACACATATCCTAATGAACTAAGAGAAACTCTAATGAACACGATTAGGGTTAAGATGAGATGTAAGATGATGAGAATCTGATGATAGTATATGATATTATCTTAATCAGGGCTGACCAGGATTTAGATGACATCAAGAATATGTGATGATTATGATTCTCTTGATCAAGGTACGTCATTACCTCTTACTTGGCTTACTATAAAGTATGCTTGTGTTATATGTGTAGTAAAATACTTGGCTTATGATATTGGATGAAATGATTGTTCTTGTATGATATGTTGCATGATTCTCCATACTTATTTCTATGAACACATCAAACATAATATATATGTTCCATTATATGAAAGCACTAATTCTCTTTGGTAGTATAGTGCTTGAAAGTGATCATTCTCGTTGGTAGCAGATCACATTGTACAATGATCTAACTGTTTGGTAGTAGATCATAAGTCCTTACATCTCATTCTCTTTGGTAGCAGAGATGATGCATTATTCCCTCAGGTGGCAAATGCATGGATATATAATGGAAAATGTGCTTAAAATATGTGTTCTGTTTTGTTAATGAACATCTTTGTGCAAGTATACGCTTTTCTTATATTCTTCTGTTACTGCCAAGTATATTAGTTTTATCTTATTGCCAAGATATGATGAGAGGTATATAAAAGACCCGTAGGTGTACTCAGTATAATATTTTTGAATATTGTGCTGACGTGTACCGCATGTAATCTTTTTTCTAGGTTGTGGTGATGCTCTAAAGATCCAGGATAGTGAGAGTTGTGTGGCGAGCTGATGTATAGGTGGACCTATTGTCTTAAGATCTTGTAGTTTAGATATAGTACATGTATATGTATAAGTTTGTTGTTCAATATGAAATATTAAATGTTGTAACAATTCATGTTGTAATTATATGTTGAATGGTGAACATGTGTGTATGGTTTTATTATTGTTCATGTGCATGTGCTACTATTATTTCCTTCTGACTCCCTTGATTTTCTTCTTTTTAGCCTAGTGTGTGGTGTTTAAATTATGATTCTCGCTTAGGTGAGGTTTCAATTTGGATGTCATACATCAAATTAAGTTTTAGAAAATCCGGGGATGTATCAGGTGGTATCAGAGCATGAACAATAGCAAATCATGACATTTTCTCATTATGCAACTCAAAACTAAAGAACCTTGAATTTAATCACCTTTAGGGTTAGATTCGTCGTCTTTTAGAGACTAGATCTGACCTAGCATCTAGGTTAGCACCTAGATGTCTGAGAACTATGTCTAGACTAGTGCTTGTTGAGTAGCAAGTCCTTAGAAGTCGTTCTTTCCTTGTAGTGCAGCGGTATGGGATGTTGTACTATTTGGAAATGACATGCATCAAGGAAAGAGAAACCCTATACATATGGCGCTCGTTGTCTAGAGTAGCTACGCTAGTATACACCATGTTCTCACCCTTTTCATTAGTTTTCATGACACTGGACTCTCTACTATGTGTGGGACACTCATTTTCCATATTTGGTTTTTGATTCCAATCGGATCAAACCTTGGTAGGTTTCTCTGACACTTGTTTTATCGGAGAAAAACTATATAATATTTTATTATATATATGTTTACAAAAATGTGTCCCCACACAAGTACGAGTAGGAGGTGGTCATGTAACCTAAGTGAAAGTGAATGACATCAGTATAGAAGAGAGAGTAGTTCTAGATTAGATGTCTAGAGCCTTATTGGAATATATGATAGATGGAATAGATGAAATAACCTTTGATGTAAGTCTTATATAGATGACATAAGATGGTTATGATGGTTCATGTTTGTTTTTGGGTATTTGAGATAAGTTTTGATGATGCAAGTATATATGATTTTATGAGATAAGATAAGCTAAGTTAAGACAAGGTTGTGAGTCAGCATGAGCCTCAAGCTCTTTTACAAAGGAGGACATCTAGTGCTAGGACCTGTTTTGGGGTTAGCTCAAGAGAGAGCAAGACCCACAGGGAGAAGGTCAGAGAACCTAGACTCCATGATATGAGAAATATGAGAAATATGTGACATAATATGTCCTAAACTAGACTACTCCTGAGTGATTGAGTTGAGTTGCTTTATGCATGATTCCTATAGTTTTGTTAAACCCTAGATGTCCTTGGGAGGACCAAACCCTAAAGTCAGAGAGAGGTTGGTTATGTATGCATTGGGGATATGAATATGATAACCTACCATCTGGGTGAGGGAAAGAGAGTCCCAAGACCCTAGAGGAGGTATATGTTTTAGTTTCTGAGAAGCCTCATGCTCGGGTTGGTGGTTCCCCACATAGGACACTAGTAACATGTGTAAAAGATAGTGTTGAGTAAGAATAACTCATGGGTAGAGACCTATGAAGAGTATGTCATACCATGTTTTGTTTGTTCTTGTGTGGCTAGAGCATGTAAGGCTATAACTAGTGCCAATGAGGTAATCCAAGAACCCTAGACTAAGAGAGGAAAGATAAAGTATATGCATATGAGTTACTCACAGAGTTGAGTTAGCTTAGAAGGATGGAGCATGACACTACCCTCATGATATGGGTCAGAAGAACCTCAATTGGGCTAGATAAAGTTCTGATATATGTTTGGCAAGCCACTCACATAAGTTTGTTTAGCACAACCATGATATAAGATATGTAAAGACGTGATATAATCTCGAGATGTGATATATAAACATGATATGATGGAAACCTAGTGATGGTTTAATAGATATCAATGCATAAATGGTTAACTGTATACATGAATAATGAGAATAATGTGATACTACTAGTTAATTTTGTGATGAAATCACTAGTAATGTAGCAATCTACTATGAACAATGAAATAAGATCATATGAATGAAACATGTTATATGAGGTATTAACCTTAGTGCTTAATAAAGGTGAAAAATATAGTTTGTCCGTTAGCACAACAATACAGTTACGATACCATGACATAATCTAGATGGATAAAGTGGGTTAACTTTAAGTTAACTCCCTCCTAAAAGACATATGTTAATGTTGAACATGTTATAAAAATTAGCTCAATAAAATGTTGATGACACCTTGATGTAAGAGTTAATCTTAGAAAACTCATTTAGAACATGGTAATATGAGGTTGGAACCCTAATGCACGGGTTAAGATAAGGGTGCAACCCTAACATACAAGGTATGTCATGACATAACCTAAGTTTCTAAACCTTGAGTTTAACCTTGAATGGAGTGTTTGTACACCAAGATGGTTGTAAAACCCCCTAATAGTGCTTTGGATACATGGTTCTAGGTAACTTTTGTGGATATGTTACACATAGAATAGTGCCTACATGTGGATGAAGACATGGTAGTTTTCCTTGGAGTACGAGTATGGTTTACTTTCGAGGACGAAAGTTCTTTTAAGATGTATATGATGTGACAAAGTGGTTTTTCTGGATTAATTCCGAGGACGGAATTTCTTGTAAGGCGAGTAGGATGTGATGGAGTGAACTTTTGATATTCTTAGTTATACATATTATAGTGACAAAATTATAGTCTTAAAGTGAATTTCAATCATATGAATGTACTTCATCTAGTTTGGCAAAGATTGAAGTCGTTGATGTCAATAATATGATTGATACCCTTAAGTATGTGCCATTTTGGATCAAGTTATTGGCTGATCAAGTAAATGAGTTTTTTCTCCAAAATAGAATGGAATGCAACTATGATGAGGATAAAACTATGGCTCAAATTTCATAAAGATTTGTAGTTCCTAGAAGGAGATATTGTGATTTGAAATTGGTGAAATAATGTATGTGTTGGTCACATTAGAACTAAGTCTTTTAATGATTTTAGACCAAGCTGTTGATATGAGCAGTGTTGCACTACCCCTTTTTAACATATACAGGTTGGTGCCTCTTTGAGAAGAAGTGACCATGGAATAACTAAGTGGATATGGCTGTTGACCCTTGGATACCATCCAAATGTTTATGGAGGGCTTATCCTTCCTTGCAGTTATAGGACCGGGGACCAAGACCCCACTTTCGCAACGTGTTGCTTAGAGTCTGTAAGTGGATACGAAGTCTTGAATAGGCAGTTATCTTGGACATGCTCATCTTTTCACAAAGTCCCATCAATAGGGACATGAAGCCACCAAAGGAGAGGAAACCATCTTTGTCTCCTCCACACCTTTCCACTCTGTTCTGCATGCACAATGCTTCCGATACATATCACATCTACTTCCACTAATATTTTGGTGTCATGGTCAGATCTACAGACATTGGACAAAGTTTTTAGAAGTGTCTGGTGTCTTGGTGACGAACATGAGTGTTTCTCCCTTCTTTCTCGGTCGCAACAACACCTTACGGCAGCGGCCTCCATGGGCACCGTGAGGAGGAGGCCATGCAGTGTTTGACGTTGTCATGGATGATTGAACAACATCCAGGAAGCCAACATAGGCGATAGGGGCAGTGCTGATCTCTCACTGGAGACCAGTCTCATGGCAGCACCCAATCAGTAGGAACAACCGCCAGCCATACCAGGTTGGAGGAATAAGCAGGAGTAGGAGGAGGCGTTCACGTAGGTTGATGAGAAGAGCAAATGGGTCTGCATTTTACTACGTCGGAGCTGCTTTGACCAGGAAATCAGGGTGACGCCTTGGGTTTTAGAGAGATCAGGGCACACGTACAGACGACCACCATGAGTCTGTTGGCAGGGGTGCAAGCTTTTAGTGTGGAACCCAACCCACGTGGATCCCTCGTCGGACTCTCCCAACGGCGGTGGCTTCCCGGAGTCACAGCCTGCCTTCCAAGTCGTTGAAGGAGGCAATCTAGAGGCATGGAGCATCCTTATGGTGGTTGGAGAAGATGGACTGGCGGTGCAAATTTACTTTCCAGAACTCATACCAGCGATGGCGGGTCTGGAGCAGGAGCACAAGCTCCTGTGGACTTTGAGTGGCACCAAGAACGGATGCACACAGACTGGAAAGGATTTCCTTCAGAGCGTGAAAGGGGGAGAAGAATGGACCGGCTCAACTGGGTCCACATGCATGAACCACCAGAGAATCGAGTAGCTCAGGCAAAGAGCTGCGTCTCTTCTTTGCCACGTGGTGACGCCCGATTGGCCGTCGAAGACATATAGGTCAGTAAATATGCAGTTCTTCAATAAATCCTAGCAAATAGCTATGATGTCAGAAAAATACAAATGAGGTACCAAAATTCTTAGAAAAATGAGTAGAATAACATGGTACCATAAAATCAATGTTTTGATGCATTAATGTTAGGAATATCGTGTAAGTTGTATAATGCTTATACCATTTGTTATAAATAGTAAATGATGGCCTAAAATTATGAGAACTTGTTTATAAATCATAAATCATGTTTTAGTCCATATAAGGTCAGTAATCATGATGTGGATGCACAAAATCATGTAATTTGCTTAGAATGTCTATTTAGGGCTAATAACCCTAAATAAAATGCAATAAATGCACACATGCTCAATAAATGATGAAATTCACAGAGTAAGCTCATATCAGTATATGGAACCTCAGTTTTAATTATGAGATCATAATGATGAACATAATCCATGTTACATGAAGATGAATCTTAATACATGTTATAAAACCCTAATCTAGGTTAATGATGTAACCTAGGGTTAATATGTGCACAAAAAGGATATGGAACCTAATGTTCAGATGATGAACTTTGATAATGAGATGTAATCTGGAAAATGACATCTGTGAGATAATCATAAGATAAGAACACAAGTAATGATACACATATCCTAATGAACTAAGAGAAACTCTAATGAACACGATTAGGTTTAAGATGAGATGTAAGATGATGAGAATCTGATGACAGTATATGATTTTGTCTTAATTAGGGTTGACCAGGATTTAGATGACATCAAGAATATGTGATGATTAGGTTTCTTTTGATCAAGGTATGTCATTACCAATCTGGGGATGTCACATCTGGCGGCGGCCAGGAGGTGAGCGGGCGGCGACGAGGAGCAGGAGATCACCGGCGATCGAGCGGGTGGCGACCAAGGAAACTGGCGGTGGCGTCGGAAAGGAAAGAAGCAATGAGCAGCGACGGCGTGGGGGAGCAACAATGGCGGGATCGACCAATGCAGCAGGCACAACGACGACGTCGTCAGGAGCAGAAAGATCAGGCACTCATTTTCACGATGAGAAGAAAGGGGAAGAGTCTCCTTCTCATGGGGACTATTAAGTTAATCAAAGGCGTCAGCTATCTTAAAAACCGACACCTAAACAGAATAAGCGTCGGCTGAATACAACAAATGATGTTAATTGGACAATCCTTTGCCCTAAAATTTTTGGCGGGGAGGGTGCGCGAACCCTTATCAGCGTCGGTTATCCCACGACAACCGAAGCCCATATGGTAAAAATTTTGCGCAATTTTTATCTTCTTTAGGCGTTGGTTATTAGGTAAAACACCGACGTTGTATGTTACACTTTGGGGGAAATTTTGTTTCACTCGAAAAAATTGGATTTTGCAGGCTATTTTAGTTTTCAGTTGCTTTTCTTCAGCTGATGTTGAATAAAAGGCAATACCTGTGTCTGGGTGGTCTTCAAATATAGACGTCGGTTTTCCTCAATAGCCGACGCGTGATGTTTATCAACGTTAATTTTTGTAAATAACCGACGCCTCAAAAAGTGACGTTGAATGATTTTTCTGTAGCAGTGAGATTATAAGACTTTGACAACTCTTTCAAGGAACTTGAATATGATGTGGATACCAAGATAAAGGAGAAGGTCAGAAGTCATGTCATATTGGATATGTGGAGAAAACTATACATAAATGAGTCACAAAGGTGAAAAATAAGAAAACATATCATGGAATATGTAGTGATTTCTATGTGTGTATAAGACAATGGAGAGGGGTCTATATATATTGAACTATAAGGTTTGAGTAGCAAAAAACTTATTTATTTTCTTTACTTGGAAAATATCTAATATACATTGTAAAGAAGGAAAACCAATTGAAAAAAGGTATAGATCTAGAACTTGAATAAATTATGGATAGATAAAAGGAAAGATGTTTGTATCAATGAAGGAAACAAAAATAACACAGAAGAAGAGAAACTTTAGTTTATAAATGATCATTAAATCTTAAAAAATAAACAAGAATATAGATAAGTGTAGCATATGGTCAAACATTTAACGAAAACAATACACACATATACATATATATGTTTATATAATATTTGTAAGTATTGTTGATGGAGCAAAATATTTTTCCTACATTTATTCCTCAGTAGAGAACTAAAAATGGTAGGATCACAGTAAGAGAAGAACACCTGAGACACAATTAATGAGAATAAATATTATCTAATTGTATGTAGAGAAGTTAAGCAGTATTTAACACATAACATGAAAGAATAAATAAAAAATGTCTTTCCCTTCCAATTCTTTATTCCTACAATGTTTTCACTATTTTATCTTTATTTTTCCTCAATAATACGATCAAATACTTATTGACAACTACATACACAATTAAAAGACTTCTAAATATCTTGTTGTGTAATTATTTACTCAATGTAGATAAGTATAATAATTTAATGTACAATTGCATAGGATATATTTATTGAGTTCTGTTTCTATCATTCGATTGATCTACCTCTTATATACACTTAGTCATCCCATTACAAAATAACTTTCTCAAAAAATTTTATCTTCTCACATTAGAGTCATTGAAAACATATATAATAATTTTATTTTAATAAAAAACATCTATTTAACTAATATTAAGTTAGGTCCAAAATTTCAAATTTTGGGGCAACCATATATTGCAACTATATTTTAATTTTTTTTTCAGAGAATAAAGGTGATAATAAATTATATATCCAAAACCAATTGTGATATACACAAATTTCATATCATAGAGTGAAAAAACCATCTACAGAACCATTTTCCTTTCCCTTGTTATTAATGATTGTAGCAGGTAATAGGGAGGGAGGTTTAGTAAGGAAATGATTGATTCAAGATTACTATAATTATTTTCTTGGGTTAAATAATTAATTATATAAAATTTGTGAATGTTTTTTTTCAACAAATATATAACTGAATTAAAATATTTGTTTCCTTTATGATATATTAACGTGGCCATTTTCATTTATATATTATTTGCAAACATTAAGGAGTGAGAATTAGTTCTTTGAAGTTTGCTCTAATTTATTACAAGATCTTGTGTATTCCACATTATTGCAACTACCTCACTTTGTATTTCTGTAACTCATATTATTTTTTAAAGTAAGTTCATATTAAGATTTCCCAACAAGATAGATTTTCCATTGGTTGATCATGCATGGATTAATCATACATGTACAACATTATTTTCCTTTTTCTTATACCATAATTCTCTTTATTACTAATTCACCTAAATTATATACGTATATCATCAATACAAGTTGGTCCATACTTCATATATAATATATGTTTACATGTTCGTGTTTCAAAATGAATAGTTAGGGATTTTGCTATCGATATTTATATATATTACACCACATCAATGGGCTTTAGTGCATATTAGAATAACATCTTGTTAAAAGAAAATTATGTATTGTACTTAATTTTAATTACAACCATGCTTCAATGATTTCATTGGTAGGTGCATCTAGATTTCAGTATGTTACACCATGTGAACATTGATTTTTCCCCAATCACAACACAAAAATGTCCATCCATAACTCTCATGTCCTTGCTGCAATGGAATTGGATGCCATCAAGGGAAAGTTGTAGATGCTCTTGGGAATATTGTGGAAAATGCACTCTCAGGTTGTTTTCATGGTGTCACACATGGCTGATCATATCAAATTATCAACCCCCACCTGTGGCTATGTTGGACTAGAGAATTCACATCTCACATGCTCTATTACATCGATACAAGAACGAGCGACTCTTCATGACTGCCATTCACTAGAGTTGGCTGTCAAGATGGATTATGTTAGTAACACATATTAAGAAGAACTTGATAGACATTGACTTTTAGGTCATAAACACATTCCTAGTGAATATGTACTCATGAAAATACATTATAATAGAATTGAATGTTTTGTTTGCCTGTTTTTTAAGCTATGAGAGACATCTTTTTATTACAATTATGTCACATATTTTTGCGTAGGACTAACCTTCTCTACTCATTGTATAACATGAACTTGGCCTTAACATTGCCATTTCCATCTTTTTTTTTTGATAAATACCCCTTGTTCCCCTTCTCCATCAACATCAACATTCAATTCCCTGATATAGTTCTCATTAACCGTTCTAGACATATATTGAGATAAGTCTCCACTTGATGGCCTTCGCAAACATCTTTGCCACTTTATCAACTAAGGTATTGTCTCCTATGGATCTTAAAATCAACGAAATCCTATGATGTTATAAAAGACATTCCTTTGTAACTTCTATTAAGATTTTGAATATCAATGAGAAACTCTATTTCCCTTCTATATACTCTACTGTAATTCTTGAATCAGTTTGCACTAGTACAGTAATGGTCTATAGTGTCGGTTTTTTAAGTCTATAGTGTCACTTTTCAGCCGACGCCTATGTGGCCGTCGCGAGAGAAATTACTCTATAGGGTCAGTTTTTTTAACCAAAGAAAACATACCTTATATAGTAAAAACCGACCTAAGAGGCTGTCAAAAACTAACCCCAAATGTGAAAAGAAACTGTACCTGAACCCTATAAGGTTGGTTTTTCTAAATAACCAACCCTAGAGATCCCCTGTAAGGATGGTTATATGATGAAAATCAACTCAATAGAGTCTACCATTGCTGATAACCAGATACTATATGATCGGTTATCTTAAAAAACTGACCTTATAGGTATCTCTAGGGTCAGTTATTAAGAAAAACCGACCCTAGAGATACTTATAAGGTTAGTTTTTTAAGATAACCGACCCTATAGGGTACAATTTTTTTTAAAACTATGCAGAAACAGAACAGAATAGAAGAACAAGAAGAACCAGGACATGGGAGAGGGGAGCATTGATGCTCAACCGTCACCATTCCAAACCACACATTCATAACAAAAATGATTCATATATTCAGTTGAGTTACACATAATCACATCATAATTTATAAAATGAAAGATTGCAAGTCTGAGATGATATTAAATGTCAGATATAAAAGTAAATATGAAAGAGTTCCAAAACCACATACATAAATGGAGCTGACATATTCAATCTAATGCTATATTGACTTCATTTAGAAAAGCATCTGGCCACTCTTCTCAGAATTCATTTAAGTCCTCAGGTGTGTAAGGCTGAGTTGTAAAGATCTGTAAAAGAAAATGCACCTGCTAATATTTTATAAAATGACTACAACTCACTTGTAAATTTATGATGTTATTCTTTATTACCTGATCTATAGTATGAATGTCATGTGATGCTTGTTTGACAATAGCTTGCATATATTTCATTACATAATAGCCACAAGCCCAGTCATTATTTTGTATAGGAAACTACAAATAATGAATTATACTTAATGTTAGTAAACTACTATAAACATTGTTGAGATAAGACTATAAGAGTTGAAAATTAATACATATAAGACTAAGAAGTTGTCAAAGTAGCTACATTGACATTTTTCAATGTCAATGTCTTTAATTTTGTGGGTATTTGTCCTCCACCTTCACGAAAAGCCTTTAAACCCCTATCAATTAAATGATAGTTAGTAAAATAGAAATTCTAAATAGAAACATCATGTTGAAGCATTGACTAAATTTATATTTACTCCATAGCTGGAAATTTCAGTTTGTGGCCCCTTGTTGTTTTCCCCATTGGGTCAAGATAGTAAAGAGTTATCAATTTTGGGACAACCACCACTTATTCCAAATGTCTAGATCTGAGTAAGAATAAAATAAACATTAAAATAAATAAATTAATTCATTATTAAAATTATATTGAATAATAATACTTATGGACGTTAAAAGGAATTAGGATAATTTCCTTTCCCACACTAGCAAAATATTTGAATGCAGTATAGAAGTAGTCATTCACATCCTCAATATGTGTCTCCACTTGACTAGTGACTAAAGGAATTAAGAATCCAACATTCCTTATATCAAAGTTTATGGTCTCGGTATATAAATGGATGTAAAATATTTGTAATTATTTTCATATATAGAAATAAGCTAAAAATGTGTATTGAAATTTTCTATATTGATAGATCCTTTCCTTATTTGGAAAAGCTGACCCTATAGATCGAGGCGCGAAGCCAAAATTGAGCAAATTTTCACCACGGGAAACTTAATTGGTTGGCTTTCTGATCCCATTTCCTATAAGGTCGGTTATTTTAGGAAAAATGACCCTATAGAGATACACTACAAGGTCAGTTATTTTAAGAAAACTAACCCAAGTGGTCTTAAGTGGTTCTCGCATTTTTTGTAGACATATAAGGTCGATTATTTGGAAAACTGACCCTTTAGAGATACACTACAAGGTCGGTTATTTTATGAAAATTAACCCAAGAGGTCTTAAGTGGTGCCCGCATTTTTTGTAGACATATAAGGTCGGTTATTTGGAAAACCGACCCTATGGAGATACACTACAAGGTCGGTTATTTTAAGAAAACCGACCCAAGAGGTCTTAAGTGCTGCTCGCATTTTTTTTAGATATATAAGGTCGGTTATTCTAGTAAAAATGACGCTACAGGTAGCGACGTTATTGGCAAAAAATGTAGTAGTGTTGAACTATAATATAATATGTCTTACTTGCGATTCCAATCCTTTCATACAACTAATCAATATGGCACTCAGTTCTCCTTCCAAAGAATCAACACCTCAAAACCTCTTTGCCCCACCCTGAATCCACATGTCATGTCAATTTCTTATTACATAGCTTGCAACAAAGTTCTACTTTTGCCATCTACAATGGCATATACTGTGATTATAGTATCAAAATCCCTAGATACTTGATCTTGAGGTCTTTAATAGTAGCATGTCTTTCTCTCAAAATGGATGTTCTCTTGTTAGCCTTCAGAATATAATTTTCAAGAGTTTTAATTCTAGTCAAAGTAATGACTTGTATGTTCTAATTTTTTTAAAGATAGCTTCGTTCCTTTCCTTTCGTAGAATCTAACAACTAATCACAAAAATGATTTGCCAATAACTTTCCCCATTTTATCTTTCAAATTACATTCGAACCAGTAATTTAGATTCTGATTAAAGAAAATGGTATTGTTATTTGTAATCATAACTTTTCCAATCTACCTATTAAATGGGCAACCACTAACCACATGCAAACATGTTTCATCTATTACTCCAAATATTTCATAGTCTGGACTCTCAGTCATCTTTCTAACCCACCTCAAGTGATTATTCATTAGTCTATCATGTTTGAAACACCACAAGAAGCACTTCATGCTTTGAGGTAGAATATTATGCCAAATATAATCCTAGATTTCCTAAAAAAAGAATTCTATCTTTCATCAAAATTTGATATGTAGTCTTGATAGTGAATACTCCATGTTTCTGCAAACACCAACTATACCCATCATCCCCAAATCTTCATTTGAGGAGGAATCATACTCAAGAACTTATACACTGTTCTTTCCTCAAAGCAATTGTCTAAGAACTCCTTATCTGACCCCCCTTCTTCTATAACTACGGACAAAACTTTCATATATACTGGATCAATAGAATATCCTTACCTTGTAACAACACCGGCTTGCTTTTGAGTTAACCCAAGTATTGTACCACATAGTGGTATGAATTACACTCACTGCAACTCTTCTAGTATTTTCTCTAACAATCTCCAAGTGCTTATTCATTCTTCGACAAATAGTAGAGCCTTCCTTTGAGTACCCTCTTTGAATCTTATACTTCAATTCCATAAGTATCCTCCAATGGATCTTGCTCTCCATGACAATTTCCCAAGACATCTTCATAGTTAACACTTCATTGTATTATTTTTCCGAGTACACAATTAGACCTCATTTATCCATATCAGCCAAGACACGTTCCCAAGCCACAAGATTGTCTTTTGCCTTTCCTACAGTTTGAATCTATATTAAGTATGATATTATCTAATCAATCCTATCACAAGCAAAGATAGGTAGCTTTGTTGACTGCATGATGTAGGAGGTTGATCAGTTCAAACTTGATTTTGTCAATGTTTCAGCCATCTAGCGATAGCATTCGATGTATCAACTACTGATCTTTCTATGTTGATTGCTCACCAATCCTACATACAAATGCTAAAAACTTCTTCATGTATGATTGGAACCCCCAAGTTCCTTTCTAAATTCTCAGTCTGTTGTATCTCGGTACACCTACATACCTATGTTTTGATTACACGTGGTGTAGATTTAGCAAATAAATTACTATATTTCTCCATTGAGAACCTCTATCCTGATGCTTCTTCAAATTATTTTAGACACATCATCATAATACAACCTTGTTGCACCTATGATTTTCCAAACATAATAATGTTATCAACAAAGCATATGTGGAAGAAAGAAGCTTTTTTCCTAGTAAAAATATCCAATTTCCACCTCCTCTCTTCCACTTCTAATGCAGTGGCTTGGTTTAACCTTACTACACATAGCACAAAAATATACTGAGACAAATGATCTCCTTATTTTACTCCCCTAGATAGTTTGAACTTTTCCAAAGCCTACCCTCCCCATAAGATATACAAGTATCCTATAGTAATGACTTACAATTATTGAAATTAGATTAGCAGGTAAAGGTGTTCTTCTCAATGTGTCATGGATAAAATCCCAACTCATCTTGTCACCTGCTTTTACGAGGTCTAGTTTCATTGCCATATTATGGTTCCTTGATTTGGATGTCCCACTAATTGTATTATCTCTTGAACTAGTAAATCATTAACCATAATCCTCCATCCCAGACTGAATGTCATTTTATATGGAGATACCCAACCATTCAAATAAGGTTTGATCATTGAAACTTGGATTTTTTTAAGTAGCTTAACACACACATTATTCAGAGATATCAGCCTCAAGTGGATGCATGTCTCCAACTGCTGAATTTTTAGAATCAACAAAATTATAGAGTTGATGGATCCCTCCTTAAAAGGCTTATAAATAAAATATATAATGGACATTTTCACAATGTTCCAGTTGGTTTGCAGAAACTCTGCACCTACCCCATGGGGGCCTGGTGCTTTGAGTGGTGCCATCACCTTCAGACACTCTTTGATTACAACCTCATTAGGTCTTCTTCCCATATGGGTCCCCATGCTTTGATTCAGTACTGGAATCTTTACGAATTGGCTCTTCTAGATCCAACTCTAGAACCAGGAGCCTTATCAGTAAATAAGTTTTAATAAAAATTCTTGGCATGCATCTTTAGCTCTTTGTGGTTCTACATCCATAGGTCATCATCATTACATAACATACCTATTTTGTTTTTATGTATTCTTGCTTTGACAAAAGCATGGAAAAACTCCATGTTTCCATCTCCAAGTTTTAACCAGTCACAATGTACTCTTTGTTACCGTTGGATCTCTTGAATTCATATCTCCTCTTTAGGCCATTATGTAAATTTGTGATTCTATTTTCCAATTCTAGACTAAATGTATGTAAGTTTTCTTTTGGAAAGTAATTATTGAAGTTTTTTTTTGAACTAAGATATTATATATTCACCCCGCTCTCTCTGGTAGACTCAAAAACATTCATATCAATGTCTATATCTATGTCAAGCCATGACGACTTATTCGTATTAAAAGACATGACTAAGGTATTAAAATACTCAGAGCTCCTACTACTTGAGCTATGATTATTGATTGGGGTTTGCAGAGCGGACTTAGCAGTGCTATCTGCTATTTCGTTGAGTTTCCTGGGTATCAGGCTAACTCGACAAGATGGTAGGATGGAAATCAGTTGGCGAAACCTCTCCACGTAAGGCTTGAACTTCAGAAATTGTGTCTTATCGTTGTAGATGTCCACAACAATTGCAAAATCAGACAAGATGATAACGTTCATAGTATGGAGCTTGTTGGCAAGTACAACAACTTGGAAAATTGCTTGAACTTCCACCTGCAACGCACTGTCTACATCCATGATATGCCCTTCTCCTTGCAGGCTGCGACCGGAGGAGTTGACGACATGGATTCCCAATCCAGATTTGTTATCTTTGAAAGCAACATAACAAAGATCAGAATAGAGTCACAGTGTATTTTGGGAAGCTCAGGCTTTCTGATGGGGTGGTTCTTTTTAATGGTACCTCCCGGAAGTTTAGTTATGAATTTTTCCCATTCCTTTATGAACTGTAACATAATTTGTAGGGATGGAAGAGTTGCATTATGGGTGAACTCATTTCTCACTCACCAGATATGCCAACAAGCAGTAGCACAAATTGTGAACATGGAGGAAGATGTTGCTGCAACGTTCATTATGTAAGAGATCTGGTCTTCTTCAGAGAGCGTGCACATGTCTGTCCAATACCCCAATTCCTTCCAAATGGGGTTGCTTAAGTTGCAATCACAAAGACAATGAATTAGTGTTTCCTGTTCAAAGCTACACAAAGGGCATCCTATGGAAGTGTCCATGTGGCGTCAAAATTTCTCTGTGTTGGTTAGAAGGCTTTTGTGTTGCATTTTCCATAAGAAAAGTTTGATGCGTTCAGGAATATTTTATTGCCAGATACCTCTCCAGTTACCTTGGACATTGATATCTTTTCCTTCTCGTATCCATCTATAGGCTGATCTTGAGGTGAATCTACCATTAGGTTCGAATGGCCAGGCAAAGTTATCATCTTCTAACAGTGGGTTAGGAGGAGGGAGGCCTGCTATGTGTGGCCAATGCTCCTCCAGTATGTGTAACTTTATGAAATGCCAATCCTAGGTTCCATCAAATGCAACCATGTCTTGGACCATGAGGTCTGAGAGTCCAGGAGGGACTTTATCGTGCTCTACCTCCTTCAGGATTGGTTTGGATCCACACCAACGATCGAACCACACATTTGTGGAATTCCCTTTAAATATAGTCCTCACACTGGCCTCCTGGATTAGTGGAAGGACATTTTTGATGAAGTTCCAAACTGATGAGCTTGATGCTTTTTTAATGGTGCCATTTTTCATGTATTTTGATTTCATAATCTGGACACATGGTACTTCCTTATTCTGCAGAAAATCCCATGCATTCTTCATCATTAGGACTTGGTTGTGATCTCTGATATCTTTAATGTCGAGGCCTCCGACGTCTCTGTGAGAGGTCAGCTTCTTCCATGAGACCTAAGACATTTTTTTCATGTCCGAGTTCCCTTGCCAGATAAACTTATGAATGTGCCGACTGATATCATCACATAAAGTGGGAGAGATGGCTATGGACTGCATAATATAATATGGAATAGTTTGCAAGGTTGATTTTGCCAAGCATATTCGTCCAACAAGGCTGAGATGTTTCACGGCCCAACTATTCATCTTAGACTTGATACTGTCAAGCAGATAAGCATGAGTTCTCTTTTTGATGTGTTGATGAATGATGGGGACTCCTAGGTTCTTCCTGAGGTCCTCTGTGACTTAGATTCCCAGGACTATGCTAATCTGGTATTGTTCCCATTTAGTAACATTGCTGGATAGGAAAATGTGAGATTTAGTGATAGACACCTCTTGTCCAGAGACAGTGGTGAACTCAGAAAGTGTTTTCATGATAGTCTTGGCTTGCTGAACTGTACCCTCTGCAAAGAGAAGTAGGTCATCTGCAAAGTAGACGTGGGTTAGAGGTATGGAGGATTTATTGAGCACGATTGGCCTCCAACTTCCCTCTATGACTTTAATGTTGATAGCTTGGCATAGACTTTCAATACATAAAACGAAGTCATAGGGGCATATAGGGTCTCCCTCTCAGACGCCTTTACCGGTTTTAAATGCTGGCAGCGGTTCCCCTTCCCATAGGATAGAGGTATCTCCCATTGTGATGATTTGCATGATGATCTTGATAAGATATTTTGGAATGTTGGTTTTTAGCAGAGTGTCTTGGATGAACCCCCAGTGAATTTTATCAAAGGCTTTAGTCAAGTCAAGTTTGTGTGCCATCCATTTCTTCTTGCCCTTTTTAAATCTCATAGAGTGTAACACTTCTTGTACCAAAATGATGTTATCACTGATGCGTCTGCCTGGAATGAAGCTTGACTGCATGGGTGAAATCCAATTGCTTAAGAGAGGTTTGAGTCTTTCAACAATAATCTTGGAGATCAGTTTAAAGCATACATTATTTAGAGTGATCGGCCTGAAATCACCACAATTGATGGGGCAATTTACCTTCGGAATAAGAACCATATGTGCACTGGCAAGCTGTTGATCGATCATTGTTGTTTCAAAATAGGTGTGATCACTGTCTGGTGTACTGAACGGCTGACGTGAGACCAATTTGTTTGAAGAAAATCCTCCGAGATGTCGTCTGGCTTAGGGGCCTTTGATGTCGCCATTTTGAACATAGTATCTGACATTTCGTGATAGTTTGGATTTCCTACAAGGATGGGAAATGCCGACCGAGCAGGCGCTTCAAAAGCACATGGATACGATGAGATCAGGTTCATGTCAGCCTGTGCTGGAGGTGCCATGGGCTTCTTGTAATAAGATGTGATGAGCCTTTTTAGCTTCTTTGGGTTGGTCATCCAGTTGCTGTCTTCATTTTTAAGTCTATTGATCTTGTGTTGATGGCGCCGATTCTTCACAGATATTGGGAAAATTTGTTATTTCCATCACCACACTTGAGCCATGTATTGTGTGCCTTGTTCTTCCAGTCTGTTTCCTCTCACAGGAGGAGATTGTAAAGTTGTTCCTGTAATTCCATCACATACTTATTACAAGCAGGAGTATTATGGTAGGCTAGTTGTACATGGGATTTATCGATCTTGTGGAAAAGGGTTGCTTTTTCTTGTTGCATCTTCCTCGAAGCTTCACGATCCCACTTGAGAGTGGCCACTTGAAAGTTATGCAAGGTCTCTAGAAAGCTGCTATCTTTGCTCCAGTATTTAGCAAGATGACTGGAGAAGCCCTCCGTAAGGTTCCATCTCTCTTTGGTTCTAAACTGGATGGCTCGTCTATAGACTTTATCATTTGTACAAAGAAGCAGTGGGTTGTGGTCCGATTTCACCTGAGGGAAAATAGTGACACTACTGTTCGGGAATGAGGTAACCCATTCTTCATTGATTAGGGCTCGATCAAGTTTCTCAAGGAGGTGCTTTTTATGGTAAGTAAAAAACTGTCCCTCTGATTTTGCTTCAATCAGACCAGTAGTATTAATAACATCCTGGAATTGGTTGCTGGCTTTAGAGTCGAAATACTTACTGCCGCTTTTCTCCCCAATGCTTAGCAGTGTATTGAAATCACCTGCTACTACCCAGGGGCCTTTAATAGTTTGGCTTATTGCAATCAACCTGGACCAGAGCATCTCTCTAGGTTTAGGGGACAGACTTGCATAGACAAAAGTAACTGCATTTCCATTGATTAAGCAACACACAAATTGGCGGTGACAACAAAGGATTTCCAATTTGCATTTAGAGTTATTCCTAAAGATCCAGATGCCTCCAGAGAAGCCTATGGACTCTACTCTATGTGATGATTCAAAACCAAAACTTCTAATGATGTTTAGTGCTTGTTCTCCACTGCAACGAGGTTCGAGGATAGCAAGGACATCGATTTTTAAGGAATTCTTATAATCTTTGATAAGGCGAGCCTTCTGCTGCGATCCAACACCCTGGATGTTCCAAACGATAATCTTCATAGATAACTGGGTGGGATGCAGTTGTCTGAATGGAAAGAGATTAACCAAGAGTAATTATTGAAGTTGAATATAATATTTTTTTCTTTACTGCTCTTTGTCTTGCCAGCTTATCCTATTCCATTGCTTTTTCTAGAAAACATCGAACTGAACTTCCAAAGTTGTGCTCCACTTTCCATTCTTCCGTAATCAAATTCCCGAAAGTTTCCTTCTCGTGCCAGCGCAGCCAACTTCTCAGTCTCTGTTTCTTTCTTCCGACCGTATGCTCTAAAGTGATAAAAATAAGGGCATAATCCGATCTGTCCCTCTCCACCTCTTCAACTTTATACGAACTATGTTGGTTGAGCCAGTATTGGTTGCCTAGTGCTCTGTCCAACTTCATCTTTGAATTCATTGTTGTCTTTGGAATCTATAGAAAAACAAAACAACAACATCTTTTAGATCACTTTGAGTACACAAATAGATATTTTAGATGGTATACTTGTCAAACATGATTTATGAAAAAAAATTGTCTTTTTATTCACATTCACTTATTTTGCAAATGTTGCTTTTCTTTACATAGGTCAAAACAAAATCATCTTCTAAGTTTTGTTCTTCAGAACATTCGGAAGGTTAACCTTTCGATCAAGATTTTAGTCAATCATGTCCCATGGGTCACGTGCTCCATTATGTAGCTCTTTCAATGACATCGCCACTATATTTTCTGCGTTGACTTTAATTGGGCCATTAATTATTAAAAACTAATATTTATAATATGACTCCGACAAGTGGACTCTCTTATTCTCCGTAAATCTTCTCTCTTTTGAATGGCGCCTCTATTTTGGTGACATGAGCCACATCATTACTCTAATCGTTGGTGGTTCTTTTTTCACTCCTCCATCAACGTGTTCGTATTCTGTCTGATACGCCTAAATATCTTCTTTTGTTCTCCTGCTTTTGACTCTAATTGGTTTTGCTGGTACTGGTGTTTGATGACTGGACTCCTTCACTAAAGTATCCTCCTTCAGCAATAAGGATCTTCTAATTGATGATATTTTCAATAATCTTTGACGTATTGCCAATTATATCTCTTTACTTTGTCGTGCGACGTCCCTGAGTATTAACATTTGAAGACCGTGTTCTGTATTTCACTCCATCTTTTATGAATACCGATTAAATAATTTGGAAAAACTTCTTTTTCTTCAAATAGTCACATCACGACAAAATCACATCGTTCGCTTTCTGCAAGACCTTACAAGGGGTAGAAAGGCAAAGGCCGAAAATGAAAGAACAAATCCCAGTCGTTTTGTAGATTCCTGTAACTCGGTACGGTTACACAACCACTTCGCGTTATTAGTTGGGAGAGGGGCCAGATAATGACAAGTTTGCATCATGCTCACTCGATTGTGGTATAATGTTCACTCTTCTAAATGTGTACGTACTATCTCAAATCTATCGAATAGACTACATTCCCCTATCAACTTGCTGACATGTCTTTCTCAACATGTATCATGGAAGTTATGCGTAATTGCAATGATTAGATCACATAAAGTATGGTTACTTTTTGCTCTCCTTTTCGTTCAAGTGTTCTCGAAAGCAATCCGTTTTCATGCATGATCTAATCCACTAGTTGATTTTATTCGAAGCTACATATGTTCCACTAAGGACCCATTAGGGCTTATAGAAACCAGTTGGATAGATTGTACATCATTAATGAATCTAACTTTGTGATTGATGTTTGGATAAAATATCCGTCACCAATTTCGATAGAGAATCTTATATCTAAAATTTGCGCAAACTTTAGTGGTTTAGAAACCTATCCTAGATCTAGAATCCAACTAATAAAAAGTTGAGTCAACTACTTTGGAACTACCACTTCAAAACAAAGTAAATTTGCATCTAAATAATAAGGATGATTGGACATACACAAGACATTGAAGCTCTTACACGTCATATACAACAAAATTTGACATCATGCTTCCACTTTTTAGATAACTCTCTAAATGTATGCACATATTTTTTTTCTTAATTGATATCTAAATTTAAACGAAGTAGCGCTTGGCAAACGGTGTTATATTGATGGTGTATTGTTAAAGATAGTAATATGTTTAGCCAGTGGAGGATGTACATACATCTACACTCTTCAACCAAGATAATTATGGTTGGTAGTAGCACGCCAAAGTCCTTGATAGACGATACAATTAGAATAAATATGCCAAGCGACAATAAGGTAGTGACCTTGTCACAAATAGAAGTGTCATTGTAATCTCATTGATCACAATGACTACATGTGAAGATAGATGCAAGTGTCTAACCATGGGTGGTGTCTTGAGAAAAAAGTTGGTTAAGAAGAAGACTTTGTCCTAAAAGTTGTGATTCTTCTTCATTACCTTTAAAGGAGGGACTACTTGGATCTAGGAGTGATCAAATTTGGATGTTGTCAGTTATAATTTTTAATACATAGTTCTTCTTTGTCGATATTGTCGTCGGTTCTTCTCATCTTGGTAAAGAGTTTTGCATATCAAATCTAAATCTCACGCCTCCAATTCTACATATTATCATCACTTTATCCGTTTTAATTCTTAACAGATATATTGTGATTTCAACGCAAATCAACAACCTCATATATAGTTGTACCAACGTGTTATAAGGAGTCCAGAGGTGGAGCAGTTATCGTACCATTTTAGGGACTTATTCATTTGCTTATGACCAATGTTGTCAGCATCCACTCCCCTACTCATCCGCCGCCCTTATCTTCTTTAGAAAAGTGCCCGAGTGGAAGACAGCGAAGAAGATAACCCATGCCCAAATATTCTGCTTTGGTCCCACGGCAACCTTCAATCCTCCAAAACACTTGCTACTTTGAAACCTTGATGATGGTGGTAGCTGAAATAGGTTTCTTTCCCCATTTGAAATTCCCGTCCACGATGACCTACTCGAAAAGTTTCCCATCGAGCACGAACTATAAAAGCTCATGCGTGTAGCGTTGGGTGCTCCTGGGTGGTCCGTAGCTTGATGATGGAGACTGCCATTGCTTACTCGCTGCACAGAACTGTCCATGAGAAGCAACCAGAATGGGTTTTTGTGTGTGTGTGTGTGTTGGGGGGGGGGGGGTGTTGTCACTTTCCACGCCATAATTGAGTCCCAAACGCGCTGGGTCGTCAATCAGGAGTCCTGCCATTCGCCCGCCGCACGTCTCGCACCGGCAACCGAAAGAGATGCGCGAGCGACTCACCACCTACCGGTAAAACAACATGCGGCATGCAAATACCAATTTTCTTTCACCTATGGGAAACGGACAACAACAAAACTCAAACGGAGACCGCTATCTCTTATTAAGGAGGGATCACGGTCGCCCAAGTAGGCACATATGTACAGACACGGTTAATGTGGCTTTTTCGGTGCCTATCAATGGATGGATAAGTTGGAAAAGTATGTTGGAGCAGTCCACATGTCCACGACGCCTCCGGCTAACCCCCAATTAAGGAAGACCAAAATGTCAGAACCGTTAACCCAATTTTTTGGATCAATGGTTTGACAAGTAAATAATAATAATTACTAAATTCTACCAAAACTATATTAAGAAGCTGAAATAAAATAAAATTTTATATACATTTTTACTATCCACAACTGGAGTCTATTCTTACTAATCCTCCGTGTACTTTAATTCATATCTTCACATTGTATCAATTTACTATTTGATCTTTTCCATTTCGTACCTAAAATGCCGACAAACAAAACGTCAGTCAGTATAAATGAATATGTCGGTATGTGGGGGAAACAATAATCGTGCAATTAACTGTAACAACATATTGCAATCAATTATGGTTTAGCAAGAAAACTTTATACTTTAAACATAACAACTCAATCCATACATACCCTAACCTCTGTGTTGTCCCTGTAGTAGACATGGATGCTACCTCTCATATGGTAGATCCCAACTGACCCCCATGATCCTACTTAACATGTAGATCAATATCTATGGTCAAAGAGTCGCATGGCACTACCCATAGGTAGCCCAATCACTAACTCATGATATGCTGAAGAGTCGCATGGCACTACCCATAGGTAGCCCAATCCCTGACTCATGATAACTTGATGGTCCTACCTAACAAGTAGACCATGTACTAGGTCATCCTTTTCATCATTAGCAAAGCCACAGAGGAGGACCTGGATCTGAGCTAGTTATGTATACAAATTTTTGGTGATAGTCATAGTCACTTTATTGTTGCATGAAATAAAAGTCATCCAAGCAGTTATTTTCAGGCAACCGATAAAATATTCGGGAATCGTCGTGAAACTAAAGCGATTTAACCATAAGCGTAACCACATACCTGATCCGGAGTAACTTGATGTCCAAGCAAGAATAACCAAGAACACTCAATCAAGCAATCAACAATATCCTAAAATTAATGCATAACATCCATCTCAATGTTTTATCCATAACATTCTCAAGATTGACTTGGATTCCACCTTAGGATTTTTAGGCCAACTTTATGGTTTTATTAGGGTTTTAGCCTCCATAATGCTTTTATCACGTTTAATGCTCTTTTAGTCCACAAACCCTAATTTCATCATCATAGGCATACTTGAATGTCAATTAAGTCTAATATATCTCTTTTACCATGTCACGATCGTTAAGGCCAATTATCATCCTCGATTTCTTTTGAATTGACAACTAATATTTCATTATAGTCCAATTCACATATGAACTCTATTTATCACTAATTCCACATTTATCCACTAGAAAATCCTAATTACCAAATTAAGGGTATTTATCCACAATTAGAATCTTTTATACTCAAAATAGCTTAGAATCATCATATCTCAACTTTATTCATGGATTTGAACAAATGAAGCCATTAAGAGTCATAATTACCAAAATTAGGGTTTCAAGGCCCATTAAAGCATATTCATGTATATGGCACCCTACATTAATCGAACAATGCATAAAGATCATCCTTTTGGATCTAATGTGTCCTTTTTATAATCAACATGTTAATATTGATTAAAAACACCCATAATAGCTTTCTCAATCTTATTAACATCAATATTAGGGTTTCTTAGTCATTAATGCATTAAAGTTGAAAACTTTAACTACTTTTCAAATCATAAGAGGAATTAGGCTCTAAAACTACTTTTAATGGATTACTCGTATTTTTTTGAGCAAATTTCATATATTATATATACCAATCTGAGCTACCATTAATTATATACGAGTTTTGCTAGATTCACTTACTTGGACCAATGAGAGGCTGACACGTCAGCCATCCCATGCAGCGTTAACTCAACCGATTTGGAAACATAACCAAATTACACTTATACCCCCATGCGGCCGCTTGGCTCTTTAAAACCTAGAGGGGCAATTTCGTCCAACACCTTTTAGGTTGTCTTCAACCTTGCGACGCATGTTGCTGCCGCGCGGGTGCAACTTTCCGCGGTGCCACCCGCTCCTCCCCAGGGCTTGAGGGTCGCCGACAGCCACAGCCCTAGATCTGCCGCACTCCCATGCACACGAGGCTCGTCTAGTTTGTGACCAAGGTGGCCAGTTTCAAGCGTGTCAAGCCCGCGATCGTTGTGGGTTTGTAGACCTCTGGCAGGCGCTGCACGAAGACGAGAGCACTGGGATGATGTCCAATCTTCCTTAGGTTGTTGTGGGAGCTTTTGACCTCTATCATGACCACCCCGCGGTTCCTCGTTGCTCCATGGTTGCAGTACTCTTCTTTTTTAGCGAAAACAAGTTGAAGAAGAGAGGGGGATGCCCGAGACCCTCTTAGGCTCATGGCTAAGGGATCAACCCTTATATAGGGGAGGGTAACCACGCCCTAAATGCTTTTTTATGAAGAAAACATTGCCTTTCCACAATAGGAAACCTACTTTCCTTAATCAAAAATAAATTTTCTCTTTTAAATTATTCCTTATTTATCCATGATCCTTGGTTATTAAGGAATCCAAATTTTATCTCTTTTATTTTCTTTGTTTTTGGCTTTCAATCCATTGGCCATGGAATTTTACTTCCTTAAAGCAAATAATATCTCTTTTTGATAACACCAAAAGTCATTATCTATATAGAACATTATTCACATATTATGACTTTTGTATTATTTGTATTTTCTATTTCTTCCTCTCCATTGGGACTCCTTGGACCCCAAGAAATCCTAAGATTGCAAAATCCTTTTTGAAGGATACTTATTATCCTTCTAGATGCATCTACATCCATTATTTCTCATTATCTTACTTATTTCTTTATTAAAAGATTTCTTTTCAAGGATTTCTCTTTATCCTTTATTTCCTTTTTCTTCTTTTCCTATTTCTTCCATTAGAAATCATATGTAAACGAAATTCATTCAATTGTGGCCATCAATGCCACTTTCTAGAGATTTCTATGTATTTCTCATAAATATATTGCTTAATATCCACTATCTTTTATCTTTTTTTATTATTTGGACTTTTCTTCTTTTCTCCTCTTTTATGTCCATTATTGGATTAACAAAATAGTAGATATTACAAAATTCCAATCAAAAGGGAGATATGCAAGGATATCCATCCTTTGAATCAAAGCATACAACCTTCTCAATTCAAGTCCATATTCATAAAATCATTACATTTCAATTTTGAAAACTCATGTAAAATTGAGGTTGTAACATCCTTCCCCTCTTATAGGAATTTTGCCCTCAAAATTCCACCAAACATATAAACAATTTAGGATAATACTTTTCTGTATCCGACATTGGCTCCCATGTGGCTTCATCCTCTCCATGGTGCTTCCAAAGAACCTTTATCATCTTATATTCTTTACTCCTGAGCTATCTCTCACCTTGGTATCTCATACCCTTATAGGTGACTCAGGGTAAGTTAGCCTCCCTTAGGAGCTCACTAGGTTCATTGCTCATCCCATGGCTTGGGTACCTCACATAGTGCTCTAGATCGGACTCATGGAACACATCATACATCATGTTATCCTGAGGGGTAAGGCTACATACAAGCATCTTCATCAATCCATCTCATATGGTACCATGTATCGGGGACTCATCTTTCTCAGCTATAGCTCAGAGGGCTCAAATTTTCATATCACATATTCTCCCACAGTGAACTGCATGTCAGTCTTCTTTGCATCAACTCACGACTCATGTCGCCCCTGGGCTCTCTTTCTTCCATCTCATGATCAAGTGACTTCTTCTGCACACACTGTGGTCTTTTTCTGACCTTCGTGAGGTCCCTTCACCAACATCATCTTAATGAAGCGGTGACCGACACAACCTCCCTTATAGAGCTTCTTACATCCCGATACTAGCTATGGTGGCTATCATCACAACTTTCATAGGACAGGAACTGTCTCCATATATCCCCCTGAACGAGCACACACACTCTCATCATACCCTCTAGTCTGGATCATGCTAGCCATTAGTTAGGGGTGATAAGCTGTACTCACATCGAGTTCTTCATGTATCTACTTCCACCTTATGGAAGTGAATCTTTTAGGTCATACTCAAGAACCTTTGAAATCACATCATGGTGTAGTTGAACTATCTCTCTTCTCATATATAGTTCAACCATATATGTCCCCTGACAGTACTCTCTCTTTCTCTTAGATTATGTCATCTAGGTAAGGTGATCTACCATAACCCATATTGCATCCTGACCTTCCTCGGTCTAGGGGAGACTCACCACAACGTCCTTGGTGATCCACTTCCATTCCCTCTAGAGGACTCTTTATCCTCTATATCAACTCAATGGGTTACTGGTGTTCGTCCTTCACCTCCTGGCATGAATGGTGACAAGCCACAGGCAACTCTGTACCTTCTTAATATTAGACATCCAAAGTGCTACTACAACTTACTATCTTAGTAGTACCATGGTGTATGATGAACTTAAAATCATGATCTCTTGTATGTCATGATTTCTCAAGGTTGATTCCTCAAGAACCCTAAAACACTCTAGTCGTGGGTTTCATCACCTTCTCTTCTTTAGAAGTGCATATGAGATTCTACAACCATTCTCCTATCATAACAAGCCCTAGGCTGGCTAACCAAGCAACTACTAACTCAATCAATGAATCTCATTATATCTAGTGTTAGCGAAACATTTCTTGCAAACTTAGGGTTCGCCTAGCCACCTCTTCGAGGCTTTCCACTAGCTAAACTAGGCAGTTGTGTCTCAATACGAGCATCCATTACCACCTTTCATCTTTATATGCTAGGTAACAATGAAGACCTAGACCTCCATGTATTCCACTTATCATCTCATATCAGACTTTAGGTCTATCTTCATTAAGAAAACTCAGAGATCATCCTCTTGGTTATCAAACTCAAACTTATTTAACTCATAAATTCCATATAGCTCATGATAAGAACATCCTTATAAGATGACTACCTTCATTCTCTTGATGTTGGTAAACCATCCACACATCGTACACTCCACAAGGGTATGCTATTATCATAGCAATGTTTCCACTCTCATCATCTTTATCCTTGGTGTATGGCATGCATATTGCCCTATCTCTCACCTTCATAATGAGAGGAAATAAGCATTTGGCTGTAGTCCAAATATAGAGTTCTTCCCGTTCTAAGAGTAGAGATGGTGCACTCTACATCGCTAGTACACCTTCCAATCTAAGTTGAAACATGCATCACATGTCTCCACATCATGAACATTTCGATATCATGTTTTCTTTCATGGAGAACTGGTCTCAAACACACTTGGGTTACCACACGATCCTTAGTCATATCCTCTAGGTCTATAGGGTGCCGACACTTTTGGGGTCATCCCTATTCCCTTATTCATCCAGAGAGTGCCCTCTTCATCTGCCATTTGGGTCCCATGAGTTCATGAAGGTGATCAATCTCCTAACCCATGACCCTCAGACAATGATAGTTGTTACCTCCCGACCCTATGGTCATGTGCAACTAGGGAATTAGGCAACTCCTACTCCCATCGGTCTTATCCCTACCCAACCCTAGGATAGACTTAGGATTCTAACATATAACATATCCAACTTTAATCCTTACCCAAGTTTCCATCATCTCTCTTGACATTCGTGGACTAACTTACATCCTTTCATAGGGATTATGGTGACCTACCTACCTCGGTCAGGCCCCATCTACATGCACCTAGAGATGGTTATCTATGGGTCTGTAGGTTCATTCCCATACTATGTACTCTCCAATTAGGTTCTCAAGATCCTATGAGACCTCTATAGGTTATCTCAAACCCAAAAAAGCTGGTACATACCCTACAGAAGGGTCCCTCTCCTAGGATGGGAGGAAACTATATCCTGATAGAAGAAAGGGTCACAAACGTCCCTATGTCCAGGGTTTACATCCACATGAGCACGCTTAGCCCTAGCAAGCTACTAAGGCATGTAGCTAACAAGCAGACCACCTACTAAACCATGCTAGGTCTCCCTGGTAGGTCATACTTGTTTCTATTCCTTCACATTGAACCATCATCATACATACATATGTCACCAACCTATAAGTAGGGGTTCATCAAACATACACCTTAATCCAAGGGGTTTCCCTTTCCTCTAAATATGAGGGGTGCCCTGCTCGAATATAACAAAACTCAAATCTCATCATGAGCATCAGGTGCACCAGGTACTACTACTTCCCCTCTTATAGGTCTAGGAACCCTAGGTTCACTTTTTCTGCAAAAGCTGTCCAACTGCATACTCAACATTCTAACAATGAACCAATTATGTATGAGGTACATCATGCACGCCCTATTATGCTTCCACAACACCTCAGAGTTGAGCCTTCCTCAAGGACAAACATCTAGGTATGAGGCCTCACAACATGACACTATACCTCCTCAGGGTCTAAGGAACTCCTCTTCCTATCCCTAGAAGGTAAGGTAGGCACCTACAACATCCATAGCTTCGTTCGAGAAGTCTCTTTCCATTCTCTAGGGTTTGGTTCCTCTAAAGGCAACCCAGATGCCACAAGCCTCCAAGGATCATGCACGAGGCAACCACAACCATCCACTTAGGTCGTAACATACCCAACTTCTTAGGGTTTCCTTATATCCCGAAGTCTAAGCTTCCAACCTTCTTGCTCGGGTCTTTCTCTCTTTCTAGAGCTAACCCTACAAACAACCGTACTACTAGAGATTCTCTCTCAAAAAAGGTGGATCAACTCACATGTATACCCCTACATGGGTGAAACCTACATTCGCTCAAGATCATCCATAGCTCTTTATGCTTATCTCATAAGCTATCCAACATGCCCTTCTATCTTGGGTTTTAACCTACAGCCGGTGCTATGACATACTCTAGGTGCATACACTGCCATGCTCATATAAGCCCATATGGTTTCTATATGGTCATCACTAACCCCATCAATGAAGGATTTATCCTTCACCCTAACATGCACGACCCTTCCCAGGTTGGGTCGCCCAGAAGGCACTAAGTCAACCAACCTCACCTAGCTCATACTTCTCATAGGTATTCAAAACTAAAAGCAGGTCAAGTCACACACATGGTTGACCATGGTATCTAACTCATCATGCCATCTCTCTCTAACCACCACTTAGGGTTAGGGTTATCATCATCCTCAGAGGATGTGCCAGATCTCTACCTTTAATGGAGGTCTCTGTCTCCAAGACCAACTCTCTACTCATCCTCCTGATAAGAAGGTCTAACGTCAGGTCTCTCCTGAGGGTATGACAACACATGTCAAACAACCTAAGCATGCAACTAATCTTTAGTCTATGCTTAAACTATTAAGCTTATATCCATGACATATTGTTTACATGTTTTTCATTAATTTGGTGGAGGATTCTTTAACCTTATCATATGTACCCTATCCTCAAGAGGGTGAGGAAGAGAGAGACAAAACCCTAAACCTTAGAATCTTAATTGAATTAGGGTTGAGAAGGGATGAAAATAGATGAGAGAGTCCTAAAGGTATCTTATTTTGAGTCAAAATCTCAAACTTTGGCCAGATAGTCACACTACATCCGGGAGTCCTCATGACCGACTAGCGAGGTGTAGGAAAATATTGCCAGCCCCCAGACTGTGATCCTTTTCTAGATACCTCCGTCATTGAAAAATCCTCTAATAACTCTCTTGGGTTCTAAAGAGTTTGTAAAATTTAATAATTATTATAGATTAAATGATGAACCAATGCTCTGATACCAAATGTAAGTACCCCGCCTCTTGGTAACCCCCAATTAAGGGAGACCAAAAGGTCAGAGCTATTAGCCCAATTTTCCAGATCAACGGTCCAACAAGTAATCAATAATAATTACGAAATTCTACCAAAACTATACTGAGAAGCTGGAATAAAATAAAAATGTGCATACCTTTTTAAAATCTTGGATTTCTAAACTACTATCCACAACTGGAGTCTATTCTTACTAATCCTCCGTGTACTTTAATTCATATCTTCACATTGTATCAATTTACTGTTTGTCCTTTTCCATTTCATACCTAAAACACTGACAAACAAAATGTCGGTCAACATAAATAAATATGCCAGTATGTGGGGAAAACAATAATCGTGCAATTAATTGTAACAACATATTGCAATCAATTATGGTTTAGCAAGCAAACTTTACACTTTAAACATAACTACTCAATCCATACATATCCTAACCTTTGCGTTGTCCCTGCAGTGGACATGGATGCTACCTCTCATATGGTAGATCCCAACTGACCCCCATGATCCTACCTAACAGGTAGATCAATACCTAGGGGCAGAGTCGCATGGCACTACCCATAGGTAGCCCAATCACTAACTCATGATATGTTGAAGAGTCGCATGGCACTACCCATAGGTAGCCCAATCCCTGACTCATGATAACATGATGGTCCTACCTAACAGGTAGACCATGTACTATGTCATCCTTTTCATCATTAGCAAAGCCACAGAGGAGGACAAGGATCTGAGCTAGTTATGTACACATATTTATGGTGATAGTCATAGTCACTTTATATTTGCATGAAATAAAATTCATCTAATCAGTTATTTTCAGGCAAATGATAAAACATTGGGGAATCGCCATGAAACTAAAGTGATTTAACCATAAGTGTAACCACATACCTGATCCAGAGTAACTTGATGTCCAAGCAATAATAACCAAGAACACTCAATCAAGCAATCAACAATATGCTGAAATTAATGCATAACATCCAAGTGTCACTGTTTTATCCATAACATTATCAAGATTGATTTGGATTCCACCTTAGGATTTCTAGGCCAACTTTAGGGTTTTATTAGGGTTTTAGCCTCCATAATGATTTTATCACGTTTAATGCTCTTTTAGTCCACAAACCCTAATTTCAATATCATAGGCATACTTGAATGTCAATTAAGTCTAATATATCTCTTTTACCATGTCACGATCATTAAGGCCAATTATCATCCTCGGTTTCTTTTGAATTGACAAATCATATTTCATTATAGTCCAATTCACATATGAACTCTATTTATCACTAGTTCCACATTTATCCACTAGAAAACCCTAATTACCAAATTAAGGGTATTTATCCACAATTAGAATCTTTTATACTAAAAATAGTTTAGAATCATCATATCTAAGTTTTATTCATGGATTTGAACAATTGAAGCCATTAAGAGTCATAATTACCAAAATTAGGGTTTCAAGGCCCATTAAAGCATATTCATGTATATGGAACCCTACATTTACCGAACTATGCATAAATATCATCCTTTTGGATCTAATGTGTCCTTTTTATAATCAACAAGTTAATATTGATTAAAAACACCCATAATACCTTTCTCAATCTTATTAGCATCAATATTAGGGTTTCTTAATAATTAATTCATTAAATTTGACAACTTTAACTACTTTTCGAATTGTAAGAGGAATTAGGCTCTAAAACTATTTTTAATGGATTCCTCATTTTTTTTAGCACATTTCATATATTATTTGTACCAATCCGAGCTACCATTAATTAAATACGAGTTTTGCTAGATTCACTTACTTGGACCAATGAGAGGCTAACACGTCAGCCATCCCATGTAGCATAACTCGACCAATTTGGAAACATAACCAAATTACACTTATACCCCCGTGTGGCCGCTTGGATCTTCAAAACCTGGAGGGGCAATTTTGTCCAACACCTTTTAGGTTGTCTTCAACCTTGCGATGCATGTTGTTTCCGCCGGGTGTAGCTTTCTGTGGTGCCACCCCCTCCTCCCCAGGCCTCGAGGGTCACCGGCAGCCACCGCCCTAGCTCCATCGCACTCCCATGCACATGAGGCTCCTCCAATTTGCGACCAAGGTGGCCAGTTTCAAGCATGCCAAGCCCACGATCGCTGCGGGTTTGTAGACCTATGGCAGGCGCTACGTGAAGATGAGACACAGGGATGATGACTGATCTTCCTCAGGTTGTCGTGGGAGCTTCTAGACTCTATCATGACCACCCCACGGTTCCTCGTTGCTCCATGGTTGCGCTACTCTTCTTTTTGAGCGAAAATAAGATGAAGAAGAGAGGGGGATGCCCGAGACCCTCTTGGGATCATGGGTAAGGGTTCAACCCTTATATAGGGGAGGGTATCCATGCCCTAACATGCTTTCCCACGAAGAAAACAAGGCCTTTCCTCAATAGGAAACCTACTTTCCTTAATCAAGAATAAATTTTCTCTTTTATTTTATTCCTTATTTATCCATGATCCTTGGTTATTAAGGAATCTAAATTTTATCTCTTTTATCTTCTTTGTGTTTTGCTTTGAATCCATTGGCCATGAAATTTTACTTCCTTAAAGCTAATAGTATCTCTTTTTTATAACACCAAAAGTCATTATCTATATAGCACATTATTCACATATTATGACTTTTGTATTATTTGTATTTTCTCTTTCTTCCTCTCCATTGGGACTCCTTGGACCCCAATAAATCCTAAGATTTCGAATTCCTTTTTGAAGGATACTTATTATCCTTCTAGATGCATTTACATCCATTATTTCTCATTATCTTACTTATTTTTTTATTAAAAGATTTCTTTTTAAGGATTTCTCTTTATCCTTTATTTGCTTTTTCTTCTGTTCCTATTTCTTCCATTAGAAATCATATGTAAACAAAATTCATTCAATTGTGGCCATCAATGCCACTTTCTAGAGATTTCTATATATTTCTCATAAATATATTGCTTAATATCCACTATCTTTTATCTTTTTCTATTATTTGGACTTTTCTTCTTTTCTCCTCTTTTATGTCCATTATTGGATTAACAAAATAGTAGATATTACAAAATTCCAATCAAAAGGGATATTTGCAAGGAAATCCATCCTTTGAAGCAAAGCATACAACCTTCTCAATTCAAGTCCATATTCATAAAATCATTACATTTCAATTTTGAAAACTCATGTAAAATTGAGGTTGTAACATAAGGCATTGTTAGGATCGATGTTTTGTCACATCATGTGGCCAAACAATGAAGGTGCCTACACTGCTCCTCAAAAGGTTTTCCGAACTCAATAAATGTGTTCCTTCTTGTCGTCTGCTGTTAAGATGAAGGGCTTAGTTCACCTCAATTCACACCTTTCACCAATTAGTTGAGAACTGCTCATTCAATAATTCGTTTAGCCCTTTTGGCAAACAAAAGGGCTCGGATTAACCTCAACGTCGTTTGACAAAACTGGATAGAAAAATCAATATTAGACTAGCAAATTAAGGAGTTTGGTCATAAATCCAATAATGAGGGTATAGCATGGCATTATTCGATAGTGAATATGATGAAGGCAAGTAATTGAGTCAGAGAATGTACTGAAGGTTTGTAGACCAAGAAACTGATTCACCTGTTGTGGATTTAATATAGAACATCTTATTTTCTGGAAATCAACCTTTTGAAACAATGCATCCCCTTGTAGTGAAATCTCTATTACAATATGGAGCAAGAAAATGGACAAGGAAATCACATATTCAACAAGGTGCAAGCAATTACCTCAATCTAAACCTAAGTCCCCACATGATACATGTAACATCCCTGACCTGAGTTATGCCCTAACCCTAGAAGTTTTGCTTAAGTAATTCATTTAGATTCTTGTTGTTATCTTTTGAAAAGTAATTAAGACTAAAGGAGAGCTTATGTTTCAATTTTGGTCCTATTTGAATAATGTTGAAACAATATTATGCTTATTTTGGACTAAAGTACAATTTACCCAAATTAAGGGGTTACCTTGCAAATGTTACATGATAAATGTTCCTTAAGTGTTATAGCATCATAAAAATGATAATGATGCTGAGGTATGGCTTCCACAAGCCTAAGTTCCAAGAAGGAGCTTGTTTGAGTAATGTTTGTGTATTGAATGCTAGTTTTGGTATAATTTGCAAATTACCCAAAACCTAGGGTTTGGTATGTAAAGTACCACCTCTATTGTGTCCCTATTGTTTCTTGGTATCATATAGATAAAATAAAAAGAAAGGGGCGTCTTGTTTGAACTAATTTGGAGGAGAGATAAATCTTAATAATAAAATAATCAAGAAATAAGCATAATTGAAACCCTAATTTATTTTGTAGAAAAAATAAATATATTAATTGAAGTGCCCATCAACTAAAAAGGATGTGGTTGAAATCCTATAGTGCAAGTACGTACAAATGCCTTGAGTGGCACCGAAATATCCTAAGTAAGTGAAGAAATCAACTCACATTTGTTAATTAAAAAGTAATGTCCACTAAAAATGGATAATAGTATTATAATGATTAAGGTGCTTAAATGGTTGCTTTTAATTCAAGGATAATTGAGAAGGATATTGAAGGCAAGGAAGATGGATTCAAAGGAAAGGAAGGTAGGGGGCATGTGGCAAGAAAGTGGATGAATTTTCTCCTACTTTCTCTCTCCTAGAAAATCAATTACATATACTCGATTTTCTCCTTACTTGAAAGGCTGTTTTGCAAACCACTCTTCCTTTGCTTTGGTCGACGACCAAGGAGATTAGGAGCAGGAGGAGAACGTTCCCCAAGCTGAAGGTAAGCTCCATGCTCATCTTGAACCTTGAATTGATGGTTGAAATCGAATTTCAACACCCATCCAATGCTTAACCTTGGCTATCTTTTGCATCCAAAGAGTTGGAAACGAACCTTGGATAGTTGAAGGAGCTTGTTTCACCATTAAAGATGAGAAGCTTGAAGCTTTGAAGCTACTTTGAAGGCAGTTTATATAACTTGAACCCATCAATGTTATTATTTATTTCAATTTCTCATCATATGTTGATCTTTTATTTCTTCTTGAATAATTGACAAATTCATCATATATATGATAGTGGAACTCAGAGGTCTGAAGCTTGATGATGATAAAATCATCTTAGCACACACCTCAAGAATATCAAGAACAAACGGTTTCATTTTGTGTTGATCAAACGGTTTCAAACCGTTAAAGACCAAACGGTTTCAAATCGTTTGGTGACCAAATAGTTTCAAAACTGTTAGAGGTCAACTAGTTTCAAACCGTTAGAGGAAAAATGGTTTCAAGAATGTGTAAAGGTCTAATGGTTTCAACCTAATCTAATCCATATGGTCTCAACCTTGGATGACCAAATAATTAGAACTCAATTGGTTTCAAAACCCTAGATTAATTGAGGACAAAACCCTGATTTAGAGTTAAATGGTTTCAAGTTGATTTGACAAAACGGTCTCAGACCGTTTGAGGACTAAACGGTCTCAAACCATTTGAGGATAAAACGGTCTCAAACCGTTTAGGGTTAACCAATCATCAAACCGTTTGAGGGTCATGGGTTGAAACATTTTCAAAACCATTTGATGAGCAAAAGGTTCAAGACCATTTAAAGTTCAATTGGAGACCAAGACCATTTAAGGTCTAACATTCTTCAAACCATTTGAGGTTTAGAGACCAAGACCATTTGAAGGTCTAAACGGTCTCAAACCATTTGAAGATAAAGATCAAGATCGTTTGAAGGTGCAATTGGTCCAAGACCGTTTGAAGGTCTAAACGGTCTCAAACTGTTTGAAGATACAGATCAAGACTGTTTGAAGGTCAAGTGACCTCAAGACCGTTTGAAGGTCTAAACGGTCTCAAACCATTTGGAGGTTTAGGGTCAAAACCATTTGAAGGTGCAATTGGTTCAAATCGTTAGAAGGTCCAATTGATTCAAACCATATATGTACTAATAACCCATAAGTGGTTGAAGAGTATCTCAAGGTTGATTTTAATGGTAGTACCTCTAAAGAACATAGGTGATTAATACATTTAGTGTGATTATCAATTGATGCCTATAAAAGTAATAAATTCAATACACTATGATAAGCATAGGTGTATGTACTTAGTGAAAGGTTAAGTCAACTGAATAAGGTATGATTGTGATGTGTGTTTCTAGTACATGGAACAAGGTTAAGTATGATTTAATACTTAAATAATGCTATGTGCTCCAAGATATGTGGAAGCATTGACTTAGGGTTTGGATTAATAAGGTAATCATAAAACCCTAATCAATGGAGAATGGAAACCCTAATCAATAAGGAAAATTACAATACATAAGTTAATTGAATACTTATGAAGGTATTATGTAATTTTAGACGTGGAACAATGAGTTAGATTTTGGATATTAATTGTAATATCAATGCCTTCTCCTAGATGCATGGAGTTTTGAATTAGGGTTTGATCTTTGATAATGTGATCATGAAACCCTAATGAAGGGTGATGTTATGTGAAACCCTAATGAAGGGTGATGTTATGTGAAACCCTGATGAAGGGTGATGTTATGTGAAACCCTAATATAGGGTAATGTTATGTGAAACCCTAATATAGGGTGATGTTATGTGAAACCCTAATATTGGGTGATGTTATGTGAAACCCTAATTGATAAAGACGGGAAACCTTAACCCTAATGAGGGAATAGTGATGTTATCTTTATATTGCATAATGTTGATATGTAATTGATATGGTTGTTATCCAGTATACTAACCATGCAGCTATCATGAGATGATGAGCATAACCAGGTATGATCTATGATGTTAATGGGCTTTGTGAGCCATTATTTTATTTGTTGCCTAGTGAGAGGTGACAAGGAGTTGAATATGCCTGGTGAGATATGTAAGATGCTTGTTGTAAGAACCCTGACCTTCGTTTAGGGTTTACCCTATTTTCTTTGCTTAACCCTGGTGCTTTGGTGCTTGCTAATCACCTTTAGTGGTGATTAGGGTTTGGTTGTGCTTTGTTGAGAGTTGGAAGGGCTACTTGCAAATAACCCAAGTCTAGGGTTTGTAGTCAAGTTTGGCACCTTGTGTGGTGTTCCTCTCTCTTTGCTTCCTCTTGTGTAGAGAAGAAGGCCTGGGCTAGATGCTTGAGTTCTTTTGGGCCCAGTTGAGCTTGTTGGGCCTTGAGGTGCCTTGCTTTGCTTTGGTTGAAGCCTTGTATCTGCCAAGATGTGGATGTGTATCGGCCAAGGGAGTGTGTCGCCCATGGGGATGAGGTGTGTCGCCCTTGGTGCAATTTGTTGTGTCGCCCATGATGCTTGACCTAGCCTTGACCTTGTTTAGTGGACACTTGGAACATATCTTGGACATGTGTATGGAGCTTGCTAGAGTGGTGGCTCGTGCACTAGGACAAGTGTCCCTAGGCGTTTTCCAGATTTCCTCACAATTATCTTCTGCCTCAGCGGAAGAAAAACCAAGATTTCTGGAAACCATGAAGAACATGTTGATGAGCACAGTGATGCTGCATCAGTCGATGGAGCTTTTGAGCAGGCACATGGAGATCGGGTGCCTGAGGTCCCCCAACCTAACCCATCCATTCTTGAACACCCTTCCTACCAATAGCTTTTAGGGCAGATGATGGCTACGATGAATCTCATGGTTGAGAGATTTCCAGTGCCTCCTCCAAGAGCACAAGCTCCCCATGGAGAAGCATCGGGTATTGGGAAGACCTTCGAGTGGCTTCGTCGAGTCGGAGCTTTGGATTATGCTGGAACGGCTGATCCAACGGATGCGGATCTTTGGCTGACAAGTCTTGAGAAGGCTTTTCGGATCATCGACATCCCCGAAGCAGACAAAGTAAAGCACGCTGTCTACCTTCTGAAAGGTAGTGCTGGTCACTGGTGGACCATCAAGGAAGAGAAGCGGCCTGGTGAGGTGATCTGTTGGGAAGTGTTCCAGTGCGAGTTCATCACCAGATACTTCCCGAAGATGTATCTGGATGAGAAGATCAATTAGTTTGAGAGCCTACGATAAGGAACGATGAACATCACCGAGTACGAGGCCAAGTTTATGGATCTATTGAGGTTTTGTCCTCACATGGCAGCGACAGATGAGGAACGGATCAGACGTTTCGAGAAGGGTCTGAGTTCTGAGCTGACAACCCCGGTGTCTGCATTGGAGAATCGAGAGAGGTTTGCGACATTTGTGGAATCTGTCTGAAGAATTGAACGATCAGTTAGGGAGAAGAGAGAGTCTATGGCTAAGAAGAGACCTGCTCAGTTCCAGGGTCAGAGGTTTGGTGGCTTCAAGAAGCCAAGGTTTGCAGCACAATCTATGATGAGAGGTTCTGGTGGACCGTCTCAGTGGTCTCCGAGTAGAGGAAGAGGTTATGTTTCTTCACCATCTAAGGCACAAAGTACAACTTCCGTGGTAGTGACAGGGCCATCTAGGCCATGGGTTGACGATAGAGTGTGCCATCTATGTGGTTAGATCGGGCATTGGAGGTTCAATTGCCCGAATTAAGATGTTGAAGTGATGCAACAACCAAGGCAGAGTCATCAAGGATCGGATCGACAGTAACCTAGTGGTATCAGAGGACAAGGACGTGGCCAAGCGTCTCAGGCTGTATCGTCTACTCAAGGAAGAAGAGGGCGTGGACAGCAAGCAATGGCTCGATTCTATGCCATGAGTCAGCCGGAGGCGATAGTCAACCCGCGAGTAGTGACAGGTTAGATGGAGTTATTTCATTATGATATGTCTTCTTCTTGCTTTATATCTGTTCTGGTTTACCCGGGTGCTACACACTCTTTTATCGCCTATAGTATGCTTGAGAACTGTCGTTTACCTGTTAGTTGTAAGAAGGATAGTTTGTTGTTAGAAACCTCTCTTGATGGTTCCTCGTTGCTTTGAGAAGAGTGTCCATCTTGTGTCTTGTCTTTCTCGGGACACCGCATTCAAGTGGATCTTATACCACTTGATATGCACGGGTTTGATGTTATCCTTGGGATGGATACTTTAGAGAGGTATAAGGTTGTTTTGGACTGTGGTTCCAAGCAGGCAGTGTTTGATAATGCTAGAGAGAAGTGGATCTTCCAGGGATATAGGAAGATTCTTCCGACATGTCTGGTATCATCTATGGTGGTAGATAAGCTGTTACAACAAGGATGTGAGGCGTTCTTAGCTCATGTAGTGGATACCGTCGTGGCTACAAAGGTGAAAGGTCCCAGCCTTGAAGAGGTGCCAGTTGTCCTAGAGTTTGCAGATGTGTTTCCTGAAGAGTTTCCTGGTGTTCCCCCACCCCGAGAGATTGACTTTGAGATCAATCTGGTCCCAGGTACGTAGCCAGTTGCACAGACACCATACACGATAGCTCCAGTGGAGATGGAAGATTTGAAGAAACAGTTACAAGAGTTGTTGGACAAAAGTTTCATCTGACCGAGCACGTCGCCTTGGGGTGCTCCAGTGTTGTTTTTCAAGAAGAAGGATGGATCGATGCAGTTGTGTATAGACTACCGATAGTTGGATAAGGTCACGATCAAGAACAAGTATCTGTTGTCGAGGATAGATGATCTGTTCGATCAGTTGTGTGGTAATACAGTGTTTTCGAAGATCGATCTATGATCTGGATATCATCAGTTGAGGATAAAGGTGGATGACATACCAAAGTCATCTTTTCGGATGAGGTATGGTCATTTCGAGTTCGTGGTTATGTCGTTTGGTCTAACCAATGCACCTGCTGCTTTCATGGACCTGATGAACAGAGTGTTCTGTCCGTTCTTAGATCAATTTTTTGTAGTCTTTATAGATGACATCTTGATCTATAGTCAGGACAGGCAAGAGCATGAGCAACATCTTCGACTAGCATTGACTCTTCTTCGACAACATCAGTTGTATGCCAAGTTCAGTAAGTGTGAGTTCTGGTTGAAAGAAGTGACTTTCTTGGGTCATGTGATATCTGCTGAAGGAGTCAAAGTAGATTTGAAGAAGGTGGAATCCGTTGCAGAATGAGAACAGCCGAAGACGCCGACAGAAGTTCGCAGTTTTCTGGGTTTAGTAGGATACTACCAGAGGTTTATCAAGGACTTCAGTGTGATTGCTTTTCCGATGACAAAGTTGACGAGAAAGGATGTGCCTTTTGTCTGGGATGATCGATGCCAGCAAGCTTTCCAGAGTTTGAAGGAGAAGTTGACTAGTGCTCCAGTGTTAATCCTGCCAGAGCCTGGGAAGGGCTATGTGGTTTTTTGTGATGCTTCCAAGAAAGGCTTAGGTTGTGTGCTGATGCAGGAGGATCATGTGGTTTCTTTTGCTTCGCGACAACTTAAGAAACACGAAGAAAACTATCTGACTCATGACTTGGAGCTGGCGGCAGTGGTTCATGCGTTAAAGATTTGGAGACACTATCTGTATGGGGAAGAGTGCCAGATCTTCACGGATCATAAGAATCTGAAGTACATCTTTACGCAGCAATAGTTGAATATGCAACATCGGCGATGGATGGAGTTGATCAATGACTATGACTGCACTATCGAGTATCATCCTGGTAAGGCGGATGTGGTAGCTGATGCGCTTAGTCAAAAGTTTTCTTTTTCTTCCAAGAAGGCACAGTTGAGTTCCCTGGTATGCCATAGGCGGGATATGTTTGTCTCTTTGCGGCAGATGAATGTGCAGATGGAAGTTTCCTCATTTGCTGGACTCTTAGCGCAAATGTAAGTCAAGCCTACGTTGAGACAGCAGATCAAAGATGCCCAGCAGACAGATGATGCGGTACACTTGATCAGATCAGAGTTCGGAAGCGAAAAGTGTGATGGGTTTCATGAGTCCGAGGATGGGCTAGTCTGCTATCGTAATAGGATGGTGGTTCCTGATGTTGATGGGTTGAGGAAGTTAGTGATCGAGGAAGCACACACGTCGATGTATGTTATTCATCCAGGTGTCACCAAGATGTATCATAGTCTCAAGCACTTGTATTGCTGGCCCGGTTTGAAGAAAGATGTAGCTAAGTTCGTGGCTAGATGTGTGTTTTGTCAGCAAGTCAAGGCTGAACACCAGAAGCCGACAGGTACGTTGCAACCTTTGCCGATACTGCAGTGGAAATGGGATCATATAACCATGGATTTCGTAGTTGGTCTACCCAGGAAAACTAGGAATCATGATTCCATTTGGGTAATAGTGGACAGATTGACGAAGTCTGCCCATTTCCTACCTGTCAAGACAACGTATACAGCAGAAAAGCTCGCTCGAGTATATGTGGATGAGATAGTACGTTTACACGGTGTGCCAGCGACGGTAGTCTCTGACAGAGGTCCTCAGTTCATGAGTTGTTTTTGGGAATAGTTGCACAGAGCGTTGGGAACACAGTTGAGGTTCAGTACCGCCTTCCACCCACAGACAGACGAACAGTCTGAGAGGACTATTTAGATTTTGGAGGATCTCCTTCGAGCTTGTGTTTTGCAGTTTTTAGGCAACTGGGATGTGCACCTTAGTTTGATAGAGTTTGCCTACAACAACAGTTATCAGCGGAGCATTGCTATGGCTCCTTATGAGGCTTTGTATGGGAGGAAGTGCAGATCTCCTTTGTGTTGGTACGAATCTGGTGAGTATTAGCTTTTGGGTCATGAGTTAGTACATCAAACAACAGAAAAGATCAAGGTGATATAGCAATAGTTGAAAGTGGCACAGGACAAGCAGAAGTCTTATGCGGACAATCACCGACGGCCTCTGGAGTTCTAGGTAGGAGACAAAGTGTATCTCAAAGTCTCACCGTGGAAAGGTGTGCTGAGGTTTGGCCGTAAGGGTAAGTTAGCACCCAGGTACATGGGGCCTTACCCAATCATAGCACGTGTCAGCAAGGTAGCTTATGAGTTATAGTTGCCTCCAGAGTTGCACATGTTACATCTAGTGTTCCATGTCAGTATGCTGAAGAAAAGCCATCTAGATTCAGGAACAGTGATACAGCCAGTTGAAGTTGAGCTTGATGAAGATGTGACCTATGAGGAAGGTCCTGTGGCGATCCTTGACAGAAGGGTTAAGAAGCTGAAGAGGAAGGACATGGTTCTTGTGAAGGTTCTTTGGCATCATCGTGGCATTGAGGAAGCCACATGGGAGCTTGAGGAAGAGATGAGGAGGAAGTATCCCTCGCTTTTCTCTTCAGATTTCGGGGATGAAATCCCTTAAAGGGGGTTAGCTTGTAAGGACCCTGACCTTCGTTTAGGGTTTACCCTGTTTGCTTTGCTTAACCCTAGTGCTTTGGTGCTTGCTAATCACCTTTAGTGGTGATTAGGGTTTGGTTGTGCTTTGTTGAGAGTTGGAAGGGCTACTTGCAAATAACCCAAGTCTAGGGTTTGTAGGCAAGTTTGGCATCTTGTGTGGTGTTCCTCTCTCTTTGCTTCCTCTTGTGTAGAGAAGAAGGCTTGGGCTAGATGCTTGAGTTCTTATGGGCCTAGTTGAGCTTGTTGGGCCTTGAGGTGCCTTGCTTTGCTTTGGTTGAAGCCTTGTATCGGCCAAGATGTGGATGTGTATCGGCCAAGGGAGTGTGTCACCCATGGGGATGAGGTGTGTCACCCTTGGTGCAATTTGTTGTGTCGCCCATGATGCTTGACCTAGCCTTGACCTTGTTTAGTGGACACTTGGAACATATCTTGGACATGTGTATGGAGCTTGCTAGAGTGGTGGCTCGTGCACTAGGACAAGTGTCCCTAGGCAAGTGACACCTTGCTTGGACCAACCTTGTTTTCTCCTCCCTTTCCTTCTATATAGGCGATTCCTTTCCTTAGCTAAGAGTTCCTTTGGTTCCTCTCCACCTTGTTGCACGACACAACCCTCTTCCTTGCAAGTGGTGGTCGATACCCCCTTGGAGGAGCAGCTTGGTGGCCGATATCCTTGGTGTATCCTTCTTCCTTGCTTGGTGGTGCTTGGAGCTAGGAGCTTGGAGCTTGCTTGAGGCGGGTTACATAATTTCTAACCCTAACTACATTATCTCTTGCTATGATCTTGTTTATATGTACGGTAGTAGCTTAGCTCTTTCTTAGTATCCATGTTGGCTGATCCTTGTGATCTAGGGTTTGTAGGTGAGCAATACTCCTTTCTCCCCTTGGTCTAGAGGAGTGAGTTTGAGCTTCTAGTGTCATGAGCAACACCCCTCTTTCTTAGTCGATTGAGGTGAGCTTGTGTTCTAGTTGCTTAAGCAACACTCTCCTCTCACCATGGGCTAGAAGGTGAGCTCGGTTAGTGGTGACTCTTTCTAGGGTTTCTCCTTGTGACCCGTTTGGTGATAGAAGAAGTGCAAGACCCCTCCTTCTTAGTTGATTGAGGTGAGCCTCTTCTTGACCCACTAGGGTTTCGGGTGTCCATGTGAGAGGTGGTAGATGACCTTGAGAGTTAACACCTTGGTCGATATGAGCATGGGGAGGTGCTGCCCGACAACCCCCTTGACCTAGACCCCCTTGTGCGACACATGAAGTGCTGGTGGTGGACGACACCTGGTCTTTGTGATGGGCGTCACACCACACTGCCTTGTGTCGACCGATAGGCCATGAGGTTAGATGGCTGGACGATATGTAGTTTCATTGCACCCTTGGACGATACCCCCTGGAGTGGATGTTGCTAAATGGCCCTTGTGACGAGCGTTGCTAGTAGTTCTGTGTCAGGCGTTGCATGACACAGGTTGTTGCACGATACCCCTACCAGCCCGACACCCCGTCATGTGTCATACCTCCTTTGCTTAGTTGCACGTTTAGCTGCTGTTGCTCTGGGTGGTGACGCTGTGTCGCCCGACACATGATGTGCACGACATACCCTGAATGCAGCGTTGCACTTGGGCGCTGGCCGTTATAGATAGGCGATAGAGTGAGCCCTGCCCGATACCCCTTTTGTGAGGGTTTGTGATACCTCTAGTGAGGGTTCTGTGTATCATGGAAAGTCGATGTATTGGTTATACTCTTGTTAATCAATGGTGACTCGTTGCATGATAAGTATTTCATTGATAAAGCTTGTCCATCTAAACTTAACATAGCTATACACATACATGTGATCACCTTGATTATCTCTTTAATGTTAAGAACAATAATGAGCAGGCAATAGGGTTTGCTTAATGATGTGTCTTATACATGTGGTCATAAGTTGAAGCATGATTAAGAAAGTATATAATCACTAATGTCACTTTGTGTGATAAAGCACTTAATCCTAAATGTCACCATTTGCTAATGATATGAGTTTCCAAGTTATTCATGATGATTATTGAATAGTGCTAACCATGCAGGTAATGCACAGCCAAATGAAAGGCTATGAAGAATGAATATATGAGAACAATGAGATAACAGGTACATTATGAATGTTGTTCCATGATGAATGATGATGTAAGCCTTGAGAGGCAGTGGCACAATGTGTTGAGGGATTAAAATCCCATGAGATGTGATGATCCTTGAGATGGATCTAGATTGATTGGCAAGAGGCCAAGTGATAACATGTGATGTGGGATCCTTGTGATGGATCAGTATGATGTGAATTGTAATAAAAGTACAATGTTGAGTTTATGTTGTTTATTTCCTGTTATAATTGCATGTTATACACCTTGGTTGAATCTTGCAATCCATATAAAAGATACTAATTAATCACAGTGAAATATATCATGTAGTTTCCCTGGCCATAGATCCATCATCGTCAGGAATTGGTGATGGTGAAACGGGTTCTCCTACAGGTTAACCCGGAGCGCATATTGTTGAGTATGCGAGGTTTCTCCTAGCCTAAAGTGAGGAGGTAAGAGTGCAACTATGGTTGTAGACTCCAGGGTGCGGATTCAGGCCCGTAGACCATTTGTGATACAGAGCATGGTGAATAGGCCCATGGCTCAGGATATGTGATATGAGGAGCATGAATGCGTTCATGGCTCAGAGCATAGTGAACAGGCCCGTGGATCAGTTTCACTAGTGCCGAGACCTGTACCAAGGCAGGCTAGGCAGAGGGTAGCCAGACCCTGTGGTTAAGACCACTTCAGCATGAGACTGTGGTCCTGCTTATGTTGTACTCGTGCACTGACCACGAGGGGCGAGGTTGTGGAGTCCGGCTCTTCCATTGACCTTGTATGGCATCGGCTTGGGTTTCGCAACCAAAGGTTGGATTTGAGCAGTACGGCTCACTTCCTCAGCGTATAATAATACGTAATTCAGTCAAATAGTATTACTTCTTAGGACAAACACGAAACATTAGTTGAGGCCTTATTTGTGTAGATACTCTCATCATATCTTGCAATTGCTTTTATGTTCCTCACATGTAGTAGGACTTATATATCTTGTCTTGTTAATCATGTTTCAAAGTAATACTTGAATACATCTGGTAAACTTGATAAGTATAAACAACTTTATCTTATAACTGCTCTTGCTATACTTTTACCAGATAGCTGCTTTATATACCTCTGAGGTTTTGTAGTTTCGGAGGGGAGTTATGTTTCTCACTGGGACAATGTTCAATTGTCTCACTCCACTGGTTTACACCATTTTTAGGTGGTCGATTTAGACATGGACGTGGTCACAGAGTTGCAGTCGAGCAGCAAGAAGAGCAGTAGAAGGCAAGTGATGGATATGTTGTTGTTTTGGATGTTTTGTAGTAGAGTCTAGAGTCATCCCTGTACTCTCAGGTCCTTGGCAGTGTTTGACGTTGGTTCACGATGTACAGCTGTAGATGTTTTGTATATCCTGCTGTTGGCCGGATGTGGGCCTTTATGTATGTATGAACAGGTGATGAACTCATGTGATGATAAGACAGTTGTTGCTCTAAGTAGTGGACACGTATTGGATCTTGTATATGTATATAACTTGTTTTCTTGCAGGATGTGGACTGGAATGTAATAGTTTCTCAGTTTATCAGTTTTCCACAATCGCTTTTAATTAACCCGTGTTTTGGTAATCTGTAGTTATGGTGATTTCCGCACGTTTTCGCGTAACACCTCACTGTCTGTGCGATAGTGGGATGTGTTGCCACACTTGTGTAACAAGTATCATGAATACCTTAGTCAGATGACCTGGAGGTAATAGCTACCTGATAACGGTAACCATGTTCAGTGATGAACTAAGGGTTTGAATGCCCAGATCCAGTAAACATGATGATGGTATTTTTGAGGGATGTGAATTCCCAGTAATGAGATAAGGGATTGAGATCCCAATGGTTTATAAAGTTTTGATGAGTACTTGATAGAAGTATTACATGTTTCTTTGTAGAATTTGTCATAATAATTCTTATTTGAGAACTTGACTGATGCTAAAAGAATATGGTAATGTACTTAAATAATCAAGTGAAATATTATAATGTAGAGCCCTGGCCATGGATCCATCATCATCAGTAGTTGGTGATGGTGAAACAGATTCTCCTGCTGGTTAATCCGGAGCGTATATTGTTGAATATGTGGGGTTTCTCCTAGCCGAAAATAGGAGGATTACAGTGCAAATTCGGTTGTAGACTCAAGGTATGTATAAGAGCATGGTGAACAGGCCCATGGCTCAGTGTGATAGAGCATGAATGTATTCATGGCTCAGAGAGCACGATGAACTGGCCCGTGGCTAAGTTTTACTACCGATGGGACCTGTACCAAGGCGGGCTAGAGAATGGGTAGCCTATGAGAGCTAACCCTGTGATTGAGGTTACTTAAGAAAGAGACTGTGGTTCTGCTTGTGGTCTCGCACTGTCCGAGACGGATGAGATCGTGGAGTTTGGCTCTTCCATTGATCTTATATGGCACCGGCTTTGGGTTTCACAACCGAAGGTTGGATTTGAGCGGTACAGCTCACTTCCTCAGGGTATAATTATGATTGTAAAATGTAATCAACCATGTAGCGTATTTGCTTAAGCATGAAATATGGAAATCATTGGTTGATGTTACATTGCTTACTGTATCCTAATTGGATAAATATTATACATGTTCTTCATATTCCTTATTAAAATGGATAGATGATTTACTATTTTAGCATTTATAACTGTAATGCTCTAAAACATGATGTTGCTCTATTACTGCTTAATAATGATTAAATCATGTTGTTCAATAGATATTTCCTATGCTCAGTTTATTCCTGTTTATCTGCAATAATAATAATATTTTTGGCAGAGAGTTATATCCCTCACTGGGACAATTTCAATTGTCTCACCCCCGTGGGATCCAACCTTTTTAAGTGCACAAGGATGAGGAGGTAGAAACCATACAACAAGGGAAGGACAACAACATTAGGGACAAGAGTAACATCACAGGTGGAGATACTGATTGTCGTGTCTTGTAGATATGAGTCCTATGAGTCGTCTCTGTACTCTCAGGTCCTTGGAGTCAGTAGTTAGTGTTTTTATGATCTATCTGAGATTTTGGCATTGAATGCCTCGAGGTTTTATGTGGCCTATGTGTAGATTTAATAGAGCAACTGTTGTATGTAATCCTCGAGAAGAGAAGGTACATGATATGTATTTTGTGGACTAGAATGTATATATTACTTTGGTTCTTGTTATAAGAGTTTCTTGGAAATGGATCTATCTACAAATGGTTTTAATTTTTAGTGATTTTTGTTAATTCGTTGTTTATGTTTTCTTCCACTTAATTGTGATGATTTGTTTGCCGGTTTGGCGACGGTCGTGTCAAGTTTTTGATATCAGAGCTTAAGGTTCACTGAGTCTATAGAGACATAGGATTAAGGTCGTTGAGTCTGTTCTAGTGTCTTCTAGTTTATCTAATGGTGACTTCTACTCTCAGGAGAAGAAGTAAAGCTTGAAGATGGCTGGATCACATGAAGAACATGCTGCTGAAAGCAGTGTTGCAGCACCAGGAGGAGGTGCAAGGGATCAGGCTAGAGAAGAACTAGTACTTGAACATCCCCAGCTTGACCAAGCTACACTAGAAAACCCAACTTTCCGTGTTCTATCTGGGCAGTTCATGATGACTATGACACATATGGCAAATAAGATGCCACCACCTGCACCTAGGGCTTCAACTCATAATGAGGGACATGGATCTGGAAAGACTTTTGAATGGCTTTGATGGGTAGGAGCCACTGATTATGCTGGTACAGCTGACCCAGTAGACGCAGACTTGTGGATAACTAAGCTAGAAAAAGCCTTCAGAATTCTTAATATCCCTAAAGCAGAGAAGGTTAGGCATGCAGTGTACCTGTTGAAGGGGAGTGCTGGCCATTTGTGGGCCATAGAAGAAGGTAAAAGGCCAGGTGTTGAAGTCGGATGGGAAGAGTTCTGATGAGAGTTTGTTAGTAGATATTTTCCCAAGACTTACATGGATGAGAAAATCTCTCAGTTTGAGCGGATAAGGCAAGGACCAATGAACATTAGTGAGTATGAAGCTAAGTTTATGGAGTTTCTATGGTTCTGTCCGCACATGGATGCTACAGATGAGGAGAGGATTCAGAGATTTGAGAAGGGTTTGAACGCTAATTTAACCACACAAGTATCTACTCTAGAGAATAGAGAGAGGTTTGTCACCTTTATGGAGTCTGTTAGGCGAATAGAAAGGTCTGTGGCTGAGAAGCGTCAAGCCAACAGTAAGAAAGTGTATACACAGTATCCAGGACAGAGGTCTGGAAGTTTTAAGAAACCAAGGTTTTCTGCACCAACAACACCACCGAGGTTTAATACTCAGACACAGTGGACATCCAGCAAGGGTAGAGGTCATAGTTTACCACTAAAGGGAGCCCACAACTCAACATCGATGTCAGTAAAAGGACCATCTAGACCACAGTGGGAAAATAGAGTCTGTTATAAATGTGGGAAGATGGGACATCTGATGAAAGATTGTTTAGCTAGAGACGAGAGTGTAACCCAACCACCGAGGCAGAGTCAACAAGGCTCTCAGAAGCAACAGTTTAGCAGTGGCACATGAGGACATGGATAGGCGTCCCAAGTTGGCTCATCTACATCCAACAACAGGGCAAGTGATCGACAACCAGCAATGACAAGATTCTATGCTATGAATCATCCAGAAGCAGTGGTCAACCCACGAGTTCTGACAGGTCAGATGGAATTGTTTCATTCTGATATGTCTTCATCCTGCTTCGTATCTATTTGAATTGATCCAGGTGCTACATATTTTTTTATCACTCGAGAAGTGATTCATGACTGCAATATGACTGTCAATCATAGAGAAGATAATTTGTTATTAGAAACTCCATTAGTTGGATCTGCTGTGTTGTGGGAGGTATGTTCTCCCTGTATTCTTTATTTTTTAGAACATAGCATTAAGGTGGATCGTATACCACTTGAGATGCATGGGTTCAATATAATTCTTGGGATGGACACCCTAGAAAAATATAAGGTTGTCTTGGATTGCAGTTCCATGCAGGCTATGTTCACAGACAATGGTGATACACGGGTCTTTCAGGGGATAGAAAGATTCTTCCAACCTATCTAGTGTCGGCTATGATAGCTAAAAAGTTGATGAGATAAGGATGCTTCACATTCTTGGCACATGTGGTAAATACTAGGGCAGAGAGTCCTAGTCTTTCTATAGTTCCGATTGTTAGCGAGTTCGAGGATGTGTTTCCTGAGGAACTTCTAGGTGTTCCTCCACCCCGAGAGATTTATTTTGAGATTAATCTAATCCCAGGTACACAACCAATAGCTCAAACACCTTATAGAATAACACCTATTGAGATGGTAGAACTTAAGAAACAGTTACAGGAGTTGCTTGAAAAGGGTTTTATTCGACCGAGTACTTTACCATGGGGTGCTCCAGTTCTTTTCATTAAAAAGAAAGACAAGTCTATGTGGTTATGCATCGACTATAGGCAGCTAAACAAAGTAACCATAAAGAACAAATATCCTCTGCCAAGGATAGATGACTTGTTTGACCAGTTGTGTGGTGCAACTATCTTCTCTAAAATAGGCCTAAGGTCAGGATACCATCAGTTACGCATCAAGGAGAGTGGCATACCTAAATCATCCTTTAGGAAAAGGTATGGTCACTATGAGTTCATAGTTATGTCCTTTGGACTAACTAATGCACCAGTTGCATTCATGGAACTCATGAACAAAATCTTCCGGCCATTCCTTAATCAATTCATAGTAATCTTTATAGATGACATCCTGATTTACAGTAGAGATGCTCAATAGCATGAGCAACACCTTCGTCAGGCCCTAACTTTACTGAGAGAGCACAAGCTATACACCAAGTTTAGCAAGTGTGAATTCTGGTTATTAGAAGTGTCTTTCCTAGGACACGTAATATCTGCCTCAGGTATCCGTGTTGATCCTAAAAAGGTAGAATCTGTTTTAGAGTGGGAACAACCAAAGACACCAACAAAGATACATAGTTTTCTAGGACTGGCAGGCTACTATAGGAGGTTCATTAAGAACTCATAGGGAATGATAAGCGTCAGCATTCTTTTTTCTGGAATGATAAGCGTCAGCATTCTTTCCAATCATTGAAAGAAAGGTTGACCAGTGCACCTGTGTTAGTGTTACCTGAGTAGGGAAAGGGGTATATTGTTTTCTGTGATGCTTCTAAAAAGGTCTAGGATGTGTGTTGATGTAGGATAATCAAGTGATTTCTTTTGCTTCTTGATAGCTTAAGAAACACGAGGAAATTATTTAATACATGATCTAGAATTAGTTGTAGTGGTTCATGCGTTGAAGATCTGGAGACATTATCTTTATGGAGAGACATTCCAGATTTTCACGGACCATAAGAACCAAAAATACATCTTTTCACAGCATGAGTTGAATATGAGACAACACCGCTGGATGGAGTTAATCAAGGACTACGATTGTACAATTGATTATCATCCGGGAAAGGCTAAAGTAGTGGTTGATGCACTAAGTAGAAAATCATCATCGCCAAACATAGATAAAGAACAGTTGAACTCTTTAGTGTGCTTTAAACGAGACATGCTTGTCTCTTTGAGGCAAAACAATATACAACTTAAAGTATCCTTGTTAGCTGGATTGTTAGCTGAGATGCACATAAAACCTACTCTGAAACAACAGATCAAAGTGGAACAACAAACTGATATTGTGATTCAGCAGATTAGATCAGAGTATGGTAGTGAGAAACGGGATGGGTTTCATGAGTCAGATGATGAGGTAGTCTGTTACCATGGTAAGATGGTAGTACCTGATGCCAATAACTTAAGGAAGTTAATCTTGGAGGAAGCTCATTTGTCTGTGTATGCAATGCATCCAGAGAGCATCAAAATGTATCATAACCTAAAATATATGTATTGGTGGCCCAGATTGAAGAAAGATGTAGCTGAGTTTGTTATGTAGTTTCCAGTGTGTTAGTAGGTTAAAGATGAACATCAGAAGCCCCCAGGAACAATGCAACCTTTACCTATACCACAGTGGAAATGGGATCACGTGACCATGGATTTTATGGTTGGTTTTCCAAGAACAGCCAAAAGTCATGATTCCATTTGGGTGATAGTTGATAGGTTGACTAAGTCAGCACATTTTCTTCCTGTCAAAACAACTTATACTGCTGAGAAACTTGCACAGATCTATATAGATGAGATAGTGCGTTTACATGGGGTTCCAATTATAATTGTTTCAGATAGAGGTCCCCAGTTCACGAGTCATTTTTGGGAACGACTACATAAAGCTTTGGGTACACAATTAAGATTTAGCAATGCCTTTCACCCACAAACAGATGTTCAATCTGAAAGAACTATACAAACTTTGGAGGATTTTCTTAGGGCATGTGTCCTTCAGTTTTTAGGAAGTTGGGATATACACTAGAGCTTAATAGAATTCGATTACAACAGTAGTTATCAACACAGTATTGATATGGCACCATATGAAGCATTATATGGTAGACATTGTAGATCTCCATTATGCTGGTATGAAATAAGGGAATATCAACTTTTGGGTCCCGAATTAGTACAACAGACAACTGAAAAGATTAAAGTAATACAACAACTGTTAAAGGTTGCACAGGATAGATAGAAGTCATACGCTGATAAACGAAGAAGACCTTTAGAATTCCAAGTTGGAGACAGAGTATATCTCAAAGTTTCACCTTGGAAAGGTGTTCTTAGATTTGTGAAAAAGGGTAAGTTAGCTCCTAGATCTATGGAGCCTTATCCAATCATTGAACGGATTGGAAAGGTAGCCTATAAGTTGGAGTTGCCACATGAACTACATAGATTGCATCCAGTATTCCATATATCCATGCTGAGAAAGTGTCACCCTGACACGGAGTTAGTTTTGCAACCTGTGGAGGTAGAATTAAACGAAGATATATCCTATGTAGAAGGACCAATGATGATTCTTGACAGGAGAATCAAAAAGTTGAAAAAGAAAGACATAATGCTTGTAAAAATTCTCTGGAATCATTGTGGCATTGAAGAGTCTATGTGGGAGCTGGAGGAAGAGATGAGGAGGAAATACCCTTCTCTTTTCTCTTGATGATTTCGGGGATGAAATCCCTGTCAGGGGTGGATAATTGTAACATCCCTGACCTGAGTTATGCGCTAACCCTAGAAGTTTTGCTTAATTAAGTCATTTATATTCTTGTCATTATGTTTTGAAAAGTAATTAAGACTAAAGGAGAGCTTATGTTTCAATTTTGGTCCTATTTGAATAATGTTGAAACAATATTTTTCTTGTTTTGGACTAAAGTGCAATTTACCCAAATTAAGGTCCTTGCAAATGTTACATGATAAATATTCCTCAAGTGTAATAGCATCATAATAATGAGAATGATGCTGAGGTATGGCTTCCACAAGCCTAAGTTCCAAGAAGGAGCTTGTTTGAGTAATGCTTGTGTATTGAATGCTAGTTTTGGTATAATTTGCAAATTACCCTAAACTTAGGGTTGGGTATGTAAAATACCACCTATATTGTGTCCCTATTATTTCTTGGTATCATTTAGAGAAAAGAAAAAGAAAGGGGTGTCTAGTTTGAACTACTTTTGAGGAGAGATAATCTTAATAATAAAATAATCAAGAAATAAGCATAATTGAAACCCTAATTTATTTTGTAGCAAAAATAAATATATTAATTGAAGTGCCCATCAACTAAAAAGGTTGTGGTTGAAATAATATAGTGCAAGGACGTCCAAATGCCTTGATTGTCACCGAAATATCCTAAGTAAGTGAAGAAATCCACTCACATTTGTTAATTAAAAAGTAATGTCCACTAAAAATGGATAATAGTATTATAATGATTAAGGTGCTTAAATGGTTGCTTTTAATTCAAGGATAATTGAGAAGGATATTGAAGTCAAGGAAGATGGCTTCGAAGGCAAGGAAGGGAGGGGGCATGTGGCAAGAAAGTGGATGAATTTTATCCTACTTTCTCTCTACTAGAAAATCAATTACATATACTCGATTTTCTCCTTACTTGAAAGGCTATTTTGCAAACCACTTTTTTCCTTTGCTTTGGCCGAAGACCAAGGATCTTAGGAGCAGGAAGAGAACGTTCCCCAAGCTGAAGGTAATCTCCATGATAATCTTCAACCTTGAATTTATGGTTGAAATCGGATTTCAACACTCATTTTCTTCTCTCTTCCATTCAATGCTCAACCTTGGCTATCTTTTGCATCCAAAGAGTTGGAAATAAACCTTGGATAGTTGAAGGAGCTTCTTTCACCATTAAAGATGAGAAGTTTGAAAATTTTAAGCTACTTTGGAGGCGGGTTATATAACTTGAACCCATCAATGTTATTATTGATTTCAATTTCTCATCATATGTTGATCTTTTATTTCTTCTTGAATAATTGACAAATCCATCATATATATGATAATGGAATTCGGAGGTCTGAAGCTTGATGATGATGACATCATCTTAGCACACACCTCAAGAATATCAAAAACAAATGGTTTCATTTTGTGTTGATCAAACAGTTTCAAACTGTTAAAGACCAAATAGTTTCAAACCGTTTGGTCAAATGATGATGACATCATCTTAGCACACACCTCAAGAATATCAAGAACAAACAATTTCATTTTGTGTTGATCAAATGGTTTCAAACTGTTAAAGACCAAATAGTTTCAAACCGTTTGGTGACCAAACGGTTTCAAAACCGTTAGAGGTCAAATGGTTTCAAACCGTTAGAGGCTAAATGGTTTCAAGAATGTGTAAAGGTCTAATGGTTTCAACCTAATCTAATCCATATGGTCTCAACCTTGGATGACCAAATAATTAGAACTCAATTGGTTTCAAAACCCTAGATTAATTGAGGACAAAACCCTAATTTAGGGTTAAACGGTTTCAAGTTGATTTGACCAAACGGTCTCAGACCGTTTGAGGACTAAATGGTCTCAAACCGTTTGAGGATAAAATGGTCTCAAACCATTTAGGGTCAAACAATCATCAAACTGTTTGAGGGTCTTGGGTTGAAATAGTTTCAAAACCATTTGATGAGCAAAAGGTTCAAGACTTTTTAAAGTTCAATTAGAGACCAAGATCGTTTAAGGTCTAACGGTCTTCAAACCATTTGAGGTTTAGAGACCAAGACCGTTTGAAGGTCTAAACAGTCTCAAACTGTTTGAAGATAAAGATCAAGACCATTTGAAGGTGCAATTGGTCCAAGACCGTTTGAAGGTCTAAACGGTCTCAAACTGTTTGAAGATAAAGATCAAGATCGTTTGAAGGTCAAGTGAACTCAAGACCGTTTGAAGGTCTAAACGGTCTCAAACCATTTGGAGGTTTAGGGTCAAAATCATTTGAAGGTGCAATTGGTTCAAACCATCGGAAGGTCCAATTGATTCAAACCATATATGTACTAATAACCCATAAGTGGTTGACGAGTATCTCAAGGTTGATTTCAATGGAAGTACCTCTAAAGAACATAGGAGATTAATACATTTAGTGTGATTATCACTTTATGCCTATGAAAGTAATAAATTCAATACACTATGATAAGCATAGGTGTATGTACTTAGTGAAAGGTTAAGTCAACTGAATTAGGTATGATTGTGATGTGTATTTCTAGTACACGGAACAAGGATAAGTATGATTTAATACTTAAATAATGCTATGTGCTCCAAGATATGTGGAAGCACTGACTTAGGGTTTGGATTAATAAGGTAATCATAAAACCCTAATCAATGGAGAATGGAAACCCTAATCAATAAGGAAAATTACAATACATAAGTTAATTGAATACTTATGAAGGTATTATGTAATTTAAGACATGTGGAACAATGAGTTAGGTTTTGGATATTAATTGTAATATCAATGCCTTCTCCTAGATGCATGGAGTTTTGAATTAGGGTTTGATCTTTGATAATGTGATCATGAAACCCTAATGAAGGGTGATGTTATGTGAAACCCTAATGAAGGGTGATGTTATGTGAAACCCTAATGAAGGGTGATGTTATGTGAAACCCTAATATAGGGTAATGTTATGTGTAACCCTAATATAGGGTGATGTTATGTGAAACCCTAATATAGTGTGATGTTATGTGAAACCCTAATTGATAAAGATGGGAAACCTTAACCCTAATGAGGGAATATTCATGTTATCTTTATATTGCATAATGTTGATATGTAATTGATATGGTTGTTATCCAGTATACTATACATGCAGGTATCATGAGATGATGAGCATAACTAGGTATGAGCTATGATGTTAATGGGCCTTATGAGCCATTAGTTTATTTGTTTCCTAGTGAGAGGTGACAAGAAGTTGAATATGCCTGGTGAGCTATGTAAGATGCTTGTGAAACAAGTATCATGAGTACCTTGGTCAGATGACCTAGAGGTAATAGTTACCTGATAACAGTAACCATGTTCAGTGATGAACTAAGGGTTTGAATACCCAGATCCAGTAAACATGATGATGGTATTGTTGAGGGATATGAATTCCCAGTAATGAGATAAGGGATTGAGATCCTAATGTTTTATAAAGTTTTGATGAGTACTTGATAGAAGTATTACATGTTTCTTTGTAGCATTTGTCATAATAATTCATGTTTGAGAACTTGACTGATGCTAAAAGAATATGGTAATGTACTTAAATAATCAAGTGAAATATTATCATGTAGATCCCTGGCCATAGATCCATCATCGTTAGTAGTTGGTGATGGTGAAACGGATTCTCCTGTTGGTTAATCCAGAGCGTATATTGTTGAATATGCGGGGTTTCTCATAGCTAAAAATAGGAGGATTAGAGTGAAACTTTGGTTGTAGACTCAAGGTATGTATAAGAGCATGGTGAATAGGCCCATGGCTCAGTGTGATATAGCATGAATGTGTTCATGGCTCAGAGAGCCCGGTGAACTGGATCGTGGCTAGGTTTTACTAGTGTCGGGACATGTACCATGGCGGGCTAGAGAATGGGTAGCCTATGAGAGCTAACCCTGTGACTGAGGTCACTTAAGCAAGAGAGTGTGGTACTTCTTGTGGTCTCGCACTAACTGAGACGAACGAGATCGTGGAATCCGGCTCTTCCATTGATCTTGTATAGCACCGACTTTGGGTTTTGCAACCGAAGGTTGGATTTGAGCGATACGGCTCACTTCCTCAGGGCATAAGTATGATTGTAAAATGTAATCAGCAGTGTAGCGTATTTGCTTAACAATGAAATACAAAAATCATTGGTTGATGTTACATTGCTTACTGTATCCTAATTGGATAAATATTATACATGTTCTTCATATTCCTTTTTAAAATGGATAGATGATTTACTATTTTAGCATTTATAACTGTAATGCTCTAATACATGATGTTTCTCTATTACTGCTTAATAATGATTAAATCATGTTGTTCAATAGAGATTTCCTCTGCTCAGTTTATTCTTGTTTATCTGCAATAATAATAATATTTTTGGCGGAGAGTTATATCTCTTGCTGGGACAATTTCAATTGTCTCACCCTCATGGGATCCAACCTTTTTAGGTAGACAAGGACGAGGAGGTAGAAACCATACAACAAGGGAAGGACAGCAGCATCAGGGACAACAGCAACATCACAGGTGTAGATATTGATTGTCGTGTCTTGTAGATATGAGTCCTATGAGTCATCTCTGTACTCTCAGGTCCTTGGAGTCAGTAGTTAGTGTTTTTATGATCAATCTGAGATTTTAGCATTGAATGCCTCGATGTTTTATGTTGCTTATGTGTAGATTTAATAGAGCAACTATTGTATGTAATCCTCGAGAAGAGAAGCTACATGATATGTGCTTTTTGGACCAGAATGTATATATTACTTTGGTTCTTGTTATAATAGTTTCATGGAAATGGATCTCTCTACAAATGGTTTTAATTTTTAGTGATTTTTGTTAATCCGTTGTTTATGTTTTCTTCCGCTTAATTGTGATGATTTGTTTGCCGGTTTGGCGACAGTCGTGTCAATACATATGATCCAATTCATGCTTTCTTGTCTCATGATTTCTCGTATGATCTACAGAAAAGAATTTCTACCTTTTTGTTTATCTATGTATAGATAAACCCACAACCTAGCCTTTGATTTTGTAAAGACATAGTCTCTACTAAAAACTCATGGCAAACAAACACACCAATTGTGTAGTAGAGGAAGTTAAAACTTTGACTATATTCAAATGTATAAAGAGTACACTACAAAATGTCCCAAAAGGGTGTGCAACTTTATACAAAACAATAGGATCTAGGTAGAGGAAGACTAAAACCAAAACAATATTGTCTCCACAAACATACATCACATATAGCTAAGTCCAAGCTAGATGGTTGAACTCCTTATTCTTAGTCTTAGGTTGGTTCACCAAGCTTCTGATGCGCACTCTGATCCTATACCTGGGTGGTTGGGATCACCCAACAAGAGAGAGATAAAAGTTTGTGCCAAACAAAGGATAAGGGCAATTATAAATAAAAACATTGCATAATAAAAGATCCACTATACTAAGAGAGTCAAAAGTATGAGGCAAGTATAATAATTAAGAATTTAGAACTTCTACCAATATGCATCTACCATAATAATAATCAACAAGCATGAATGATATTTTGACAACAAATATTCTAATGCAGGGTGAGGCACCTACCGGACCTCAACCAAGAGGAGAGGGGTAAATGCACATCCCAAACCTCAAAAGTATATATAATACGGGGAGAAAATGCACATTCCACAGGGCAAAATTACACATGCCCTCTATGGGTGGTTTGTACTCATGTACACTACATTAGTTATTTGGTCAACAAATCCTCATGCTGAGTAAACCACTTGGCAGTAGTGGAAATATAAATAACATCCCATGAAATAGATCAAGTAAATGAATGGGCCAACATTGGCCATAGCATTATTCAAATAACCAAATAAATGATCCACAATGGCTATAGAAGATTCAAATAAATAAAAGAGCCAAATAAGGGAGTAGCAAGATATCAAGGCTAGCACATAGGAAATGTGGGGTTGGATAAAGGCCCAACTGAAAAGTAGGTTAATTGCACATTCACATGTTCATATGCATTCATAGGGATCACATACATAAATAGGGTCCACATACTTAAATAAGGTTCACATACTTAAATAGGGCTCACATAACTTATTGGAGATTCATACCCATCATTATCACTGATTAAATTGTATCCAAGATCATTTTCCCTAATAACAAATATTTCACATGAATTAGCATGTATTAAGCATAAAGTATAAAAGAAATACCCATTTTAGACCTTATGAGGAAACCTTCGATTTAGGACTCAAAACTAGGACCAAAAGCTCACTTAGATTTCACTGATTAAGAAAACATTCCTTATTTCTCAATTTGGAATTAAAATGAATTAATTATGATTTTTAGAATATTTAACATACTCAAAGTGTCATCCAAGGCAAACTTTGAAAAAGGAAATATAATCAGGGCTTAAAAGCTAGAAAGTCAGATTCTACATGAAAAATCCTTTCCAACGACTATTTATTTGCATTTTTCTGAGCAGGGACCAATTTACGATGAATTAAGTAAATTGGACCAATCAAATTGCAAGAAAATGCCACATATGCTAAATCATTGCGCAAAGGCAAATATAAAAAAGATAAAACTACCCTTGGTGTTAAATAAAGAAAGGATGGGTGCACAGGGACAAAACCGTAAAAAGCCCATTGGTCATCTTCTTCCTCTCACGCGAGCCATGGCCGCGGAGGAGAAGCTTGCCTGATTGGGCATTTCCTCATTTCTTGACCAAATTGGACGTATAGGTACTCGAAACAAATCTCAAGGTGAGAGAAACTCACTGGTATGCTTTATTGGGGCACTGCTATCTCCAAGAAGCCAGAAGAAGGGCCGCAATAATTGGGAGAAGGTGGAGGTGGCGGTGGCTAACGAGGGAGTTTTGGGCCAAATTAGCAACTAAAAAAGCTTACAATGGGGCTAAAGGAGGTACGGTGGGTGGTATTTATAGGTGAGGAACCGCAAAGCACTAAGAAGATAGCAGAGATGAGAAGACATGGCCGACACCTTTGGGTGTTTCAGCCAGAGTGCACGGGAGCCGACAAGCCATGGCTCAAATTGAGCGGCTCGAGGAGACAAAGCTGACACAATTTAAATCTCACAAAATGGTTGAGAAATGAGGGAGAACGAAGTGGAGGAGCCTAGGCATCATCTTGGTTGGCGGGCTGGAGGTTGACGAAGAGGGGGTCGGGTGCGTGACACATGAAATCAATGCAATGAATACAATGTCGATTCATCTACTATAGTTAAACTATATGGGAACTTGTAAAAAGTATTTGGGGGGATCAAACGACGTCCAAATGACCTCCAATTTTAACCATAGGTTTATGACAACACCTAGAACGATGCTATGCATTTAATTTTTTGTTTTACCCAATATAAGGCCCCTAATAAATTTATTTCTCAATAACATATATATTAGTGTATAAATTGAGTAAAATAATGTGAAGAGGCATTATGATAATTTTTCTTATTGTATTTTTGAGATAGGACAACCAAGAGGCTTTCCCCACTATATTAATTATATTTTATAGTTTTATTCACTCATAAGGAGAGAGAAGAATAAAGGGAGCTAATTATTCTCATAACTTAATTCAAATACACATTATTACACATACCTTTAACCAAAAAGATATAAAAACTCTAAATTAGCATTATCCACTTATATTCTCTAATTAAAGACCACATTGCATTATTAGTCCTCAATAATCACATTAAGTGGGTTATTTGTGCAAAACCCCTTACATTATCATGAAATGTGGTAAAATATTGATGCCATCATCAAACTTTGCTTAATTTCAACATTGAGGCCAAAGAAGGCTTAAAAGGATGGGAAATTTATGAATAAGGTCCAAAAGGATTAGAAAGCAAATAAAAGCTCAAAAGCGAGTAAATTGCAAAAAGGACCCTGAGATTTAGTCAGTTACAACACTCCACCCCTTAAATAGGATTTCATCCCCGAAATCACAACAAGAGGGAAGAGAGAGGGTGAGTGTGCAACATCCCAACATTAGGTAACTAGGTGTTACTTCAAATCTATGATACTTCACAAGCTCTATACATAAGCCAAGTCTCACTAAGGTTTCCATTAGCTTTTATCAAACCTAATATAATTAACATGTTTAGCTTATAAGCATAATCTCCATCATGAAAAAGTATCATCTTTATTATTCCATTACTTGTGCCATATAATTCTCACATTGTTTTAACAAGGATTACACCTCAACATTAGGTACCAAAACATAGGTATTTGCCTTATAAGGGTTTTAAACACAATTAGGTTTACAAGGACATTTCAACATTATAAATGTATTAGATCACAATCTTAAATAACATGAATTCACTCCCCATTATCCTCATAAAACCATCATGTATAATTACCACAAATTATTTTGTAAGAAAAGATAATATTATCAACAAATTATTAATTCTACAACAACTCCCAAAAATGTCACATTAGTTTCTTAAAACTATAACACACTTTCCATATAACCTTTCATTCTCATATTAATCATTTTCTCTCCATTATATGAATTATCCATATTGAACATCACATTAGTCATTTATGTATATACATGTGAATCCAATTACTCATAATCATATTGGAGTCATTATATGTATTTTATTGAATAAGATGGGACACATTAAATATAAATGAATTGATTCATCAACCAAGTTATGATAAGGTGATTAATGAGATGTATATTAGGGAACAAGGTGATATGCCTTACATATGTTGATAACATGGTCTCCAATATGATAATGTGATTATAATCCACATATATGTTCCAAGTGTGTTAACTGATGATGACACCTATTGTTACTAAGGTATCACGAAGGCATCAAAGATATGTGTGAATATGTTTTCAAGGATAGATGATTACACATTAGGGTTCTGGTCATCATGACCATTACATATTATGGATGTTAAGGATGCATTAGAACCATTTACTAACCATACTATTAGGTTGACATGGTCAACATTAAGGGTATCCACAATTAGTGATGAGTAATTCACTATCATGTGCAATAATAATATGTTAAGGTTCAAGCATATGAACTATCCCCTTAGATGACTTATTATATATTCATTTGTATACAAACAAACAAGATGAATTATAATAAGTCTGCTACAGATGCCATACCCGTTTCGGCATACAAGCAATCACGGGTAATGTGATATGATCGATGCAATGATAAGACTCACTAAAAAGTTGAAGCAAACTTGTACCTACACATGAAAATACAAGCCTCAATAGAGATATTAAGCACAAATACATACAATCATCACTTACTAAACAAGCCCAAATCAAGGGCTTAAGGAAAAGATACAAGTTTGCCACAATCCCTTGAGTAAGAGATTAAATATTAGAGCCCTCACATGCATCCACATGCACATGATAATCCCTCAAAACTCGTGAAAATCCACAAAAACTTCACCACAATAATCATCAACTATTTCAAATATGATATGAGGCTAATTCACATAATAAGTATAAGGATCAAACTAAGAATCTCATATTACTCAAACTTGAAAAGATGCTAGACTTGACGTTGTTGTTTACGTCGATTGACCCCCTCTTCCATCATCCAACCACAACTCATTCCTCGTAAAAATAGAACCAAGTCATGTAGAGGAAGACACCACCCTAAGACTCTTGTATCTGTGTTGGCTGCCATCATCCCCGACCTGAGGACATGTATCTAAATGCCATACATGTTCCTTTGTTGTCTATTTTAATGATATCTTTATTCCCTTCCACCTTTCTTAATCTTGTTACTGTTGTAATGCAAGAGTTGTACTCCCTCTTGCTCATGGGGAGTATCCCCGCTACCTCTTCTTTTATCTTTTATACTACAGTTTCCATGTATAAACATCAGTTGTTATGGATCAAATATTTTATTGCTTTCAAATCTTATTTGACAATCTACTTTCATGTTTATTAGATATTTGATGTAGAGAATTTTGAAGCTAATATCTAGGATATTGTAACGACCCCGCCTCCCGGTAACCCCCAATTAAGGGAGACCAAGAGGTCAGAGCTGTTATCCCAAGTAATAGGATCAAAGGTTCGACAATTAATCAGTACTAATTATGAAATTCTAGTAACTAAACTGAAAACTGGTATGAAATAAAACTTTGCATACCTTTTTAAAAACTTTGGTAATCTACTTCTATCCACAGCTTGGATTTATTCTATCTAATCCTCCTTGCACTTTATTTCTTATTTCCACAATGTGTCACTTTATTGTTTGTCCTTTTCAATCTTGTACCTAAAATGTTGACAACCAAAACATCGGTCAACATATCGAAATATGTTGGTATGTGGGGACAACCAAAATTCCAAAAATATTGATAACAATCTAAATATCACAATCAAGTTAATTAACAAGCCTATTTACGCTTTCAACATGACATTCTCCACCGCTTTTTCCCTAACCCTGGCATACCCACCTTAGGGTTTCTCTATTTCCATTGAATTAAGGCCACCTTCTCAATCCCGAGCTTGGTGCCTAGGGTCACCCTTCATGGTGCCCTTTAGTCATGCAATATCATAGACCACCTTTTCAATCCTGAGCTTGGTGCCTGGGGTCACCTCTCATGGTGCCCATTGGTCTTCCCTCCTGGGCTTGGCCTATTCGCATCATCCATCAAGGTGGCATGTAGGTGTGAGAATACACACTTATTTTACAATTGTGATAATCATAGTGACTTTATAATTTACAAGTATGAACATACAACTAGTAAGTTGCATTCAATGTGATGAATCATCTGAGAAATTCTTCAGAAAACTAATGCGATTAACCATAATTAACCACATACCTGATTTGGAAGTCTCAAGGATTGTAAGCAGAATATCCAATTAATCAAACAGCCATGCAACCAATCACCCCAATCAAACAGGAACAACAAGAAACCTGGAAAACATGTGTAATCTAATTACTCATATGTTCATCATGCGCTTACTTTATTGAATCGGAATTCCATCCTAGGGCGTGCCTAAGTTGAATTAGGGTTTTCCTTAACGTTCTTTATATTCATTTCTTAACCTTTACCTTTTAGGTCAACTAAGCCCTAAAACACTATTTCATGTTCCAAAACCCTAATTACTTAGTCATTCATATCTAAGCCTCTTTATTACCAATCTGGCTTACGATTAGTTCTAACTTCATATTATACATAAGATTTCAAAACATAGCTTATTAAAGTCAAAAACACCTACATTAGGGTTTCTAGGTTTTCAAGTATATCTTCACTCATATGAGACCTTAAAACCTCATTTTAACATATTAAAACGTCATCTCTTTAAGTTATCTATTCCAAGGCTTCTTAACTAAACTTCAGATCAATATATATCTATTTAAGATATTCATATCCTCAAAATAAAAGTCATTACCGTCATATTACCCAACATTAGGGCTTTTAAGCCCATTATTGCACTTTCTTAGTCATAGCACCCTAATTAAGAAAATCGTGGGTTTTTAAACTCAAATCGGATTGATATTATCCATTGTATGCCAAAAGGATAAATGTTGATTCATAATACCAACTTAAGTAATTGAACTCATCCCTAATCATCATCTAGGGTTTTGATTGCACTTAAAGTATTAAAGTTACTAACTTTGTGTACCTTTTGAACTAGAAGCAAAACTAGTCTATAATAGTATTTTTATTGGATTCTACGCGTTCTCCTGATCAATTTTCATATTTTGCATGTATCGATCCAAGCTACAAATTATTTCCTAGGAATTAAACAAGATAAAGACTAATTGACCAATAGGCTACTGCCACGTCATCCACTTACTTGGTTTTTTCTTTTCATTTATTCAGGCTGGCAAAACAAGCAAAAGACATCTCTATACCCCTACCATAGGGTTCAGGGTCCAGCGTGCCTGGGGGTAGATTAGTAAAAGCGCAGGTTGTCATCAGCAACCTCGTGTTGCCTCCCCTATGCACGAAGCAGCTCCCGCCACGATCAACCCTAGGGTTGACCTCAATCATCAAGCCTCCCCATCAGCCTGCGATGATCCCCGTCACTCCACTCAGGTCTGCCAAACTCAACTGCAATCTCAATTGCTTCGATTATTTCCTGTGTCATCGAGACAGAGTGGCTCTTCTTTGGCGAGAAGCACGGCCAGTCAGGGTGCTGGTCGACTCCCTTCCCCAATTGGTCGCGCATAGCAAGTCGGCTCCCTCTCGCGAACGTTATGGTGTGCTTAGGGATCCTGCACGAGGTTTATGGCCCTTTATTTATAGGTCCCTCTTATGGCTATCGAGAATCCAGAGTCCAGGTTTGGGAAAAATGCCTGGAGTCAACGAAACACAGGGAAACTAGGGGTAAATCAACTCATACTGATCCCCCAGATTCTTTGGAAAGGTTTCTGAGTATGTCTACGCATTCAATCGTGAGAAAATCCCCTTGGAAACTCTGCTACTTTCCTTAGATGGACGGTGGCGGGTGACTGTTACAACCCCATTTTTGGGTTCTTTTGGTGAGAAATGTTACTTCTCATATTAAAGAAATTGGAACAAATAATGATATATTTTGTTTTGAATAAATGAGTTTCACTTACAATAGCCTTGATGATTGTGTTGTGGGATTTATTGGCTATTGCACCCAATAACAAGGAAATCCAATTAATGAATAATTGAGTTTTTCATAAAAAAAAGAGATGTGGAAACCTCTGGAAGGAAAAAGAATGTAATCCAAGGACGGATTTCATGCCTCATGGGTTCCTTGTGTCCCAAGCAGTCCAAAGTTGCAAAAAGAAAGCAATAAGAAAAGAAAAGATAAATTAAGTATTTCTTTATTAAGAAAGAAATTGAAAACAATGGTAAAATGTGGAAAATAAGTAAAAAGAGGTACAATTGAGTTATCCTTAGTGGAATTTCGTATCCCAAGGATTCCTGATGATAAAAGGAATAACAATGAGGAAAATAAAAGAGAAATAAAGAGAAATCCTCAAGAAGAGCTATTTTAATAAGAATAAAACAAGATAATGAAGGATAATGCATCTAGATGCATCTAGAAGGATAATGAGTATCCAATAAAAAGGATTTCGAAATAATAGAGTTTCTTGGGATCTAAGGAGTCCCAATGAAGAAAGAGGAAAGAGAAAATACCTATAAAAGAAAATAAGAATATAATGTGAATACATGGATTATCTGGTATTGTTAAAAGAGGCGTTTTCTACTTAAGGAAAACATAATTTCGTGATTAATGAATTAAAAATCAAGTCAAAGGATAATAAGGGAGAATATTTTCATATTCTCAAAAATCCAATGAATATGTTGTTTTAAGGAGATTTTTAAGAGAGAGAAACTTGCTTATTAGTGAAGGAAGCACTTTCCTAATTGGATGAGGGCTTGGTTGCTTTGTGGGCAAGCCTACTGGGGCATGGATACCCTCCCCTATATAAGGGGTAGAGCTCAGGGATGAGTTCTAAGGAGTTGCATGTATCCCCTCTCTTCTTCTTGTTCCTTTCCCTACCAAACCCTAACCATGAATGCATAGAGTCATATTGGCGGCTAGCAGCTATAGAGGGATCTAAGTTGGGGCACGATGCTCCCAGGCCCCTAGAGAAGGAGCATAGCCACCGTCCCTTGGCCCCAGCACCTACCCGACGTCGCAGGTTGGCTGCAGTTCATCCGTGGTGGCAGAACTACTGGGCTCGATCCCAGCCAACTAGCTGCGTACCAGAAGCTCCTCCAAGTGCACAAGGGGGAGGCGGAGCAAGGGGATCAAGTTCCAATCACCGTCGGGGTCAAGGGGAGGTGAGAAAGTTGCGCCAAGTCTATAGATCGGCGGCTAGAGTGGCTTCTTTCAGCCTGCTCGAGGTTGAAGAAGAGGAGGGGTGCTGTTGGACCGTTCTACCCCTCTAGGTATTGAAGAAGAAATCAACTTTTCAAGGGTAGGTTCGTAATTTCAAAATTTTCTTCAACCAGCTGAGTTCTTTGCATGGAAAGGCCTACGTGGCAGCCTCTCATTGGCCAAAGTAAGTGGTTTTTTTATAAAATTCGTAGTTAATTATTCGTAGCTCGGATTAGCACGTATAATATATGAATTTTGCTCAGAAGAACATGAGGAATCCAATAAAAATATATTGGAAGCCTAATTCGGATTACAATTCGAAAAGTGATGGAAGTTATTTACTTTAATGTAATGATGATTAAGAAACCCTATTTTGATATGATTAATGTGATTAGTAGGGTTTAATTGATGATTAAAGTTGATATTAACATGTTAATCATAAATAGATACATTAGGATCGTAAAAAGATGAATTTTGCACGTAATTAGTTTAATTGAGAGTTCATGTGCATAAATATGCTTTAATGGGCTTTGAAACCCTAATGTTGGTAAATACGACTCTTAATGGCTTTAATTATTCAAAGTAGTGAATAAAGATAAGATATAATGATTCTAAGCTATTTCGAGAATTAAAGTTCCTAATTGTGATTAAATACCCTTAATGAGTAAATTAGGGTTTCTTAGTAGATAAAAGGTAGAATTACTGATAAATAACATTCATATGAGTATTAGAGAATAATGAACTATGAATTGATGATAAACGAGCATAATAACTTTGTCATAGATTAAAAAGGATAAAAATGGTAGCTTTAATGTAAAAGAAGCTTAATGGACTTAATTAATGGTTATTTGTGCATTAATCTAGAATTAAGGTTATGTTATTGTAAAAGGTAACCTTAATAACTTTCGTGAAGGATAGATGAGAAAATTAGGGTTTAAAAAGAGTAAAGGGAAGTAAAACCCTAATTGCAAAGTAAACCCTAAAAAGAGGAAGAAATCCTAAAAAGGAATAGAAACCATAAGTAGCAAGATGGTTTGGATAGTTTTTGATAAAAAGGAATTGGACGTGTATTTCAAGATTGAACTGTGTACTTGCTTGATTTTGGATTACTTGCTTGTTTGGACTATTCCTGCATCTGCGTCTGCCTGACAGGTATGTGGTTACGCTTATGATTATCCTGCATTAGTTTTCTGAGGATTTTATCGATGTATACATCATGGCTTGAATTAATTGTTGGATGATTTTAATTCATGCAAATTATAATGTGAATATGACTATCACATAAGAGATGTGCCTACTAGATCAGATCCTAGTCCCCTCTGCAGCTTAATGGGTTGACCTAGTACATGGCTACCAATGGGGTAGGCCCATCAGGTCATTGAATGACTTAGTAAATGGCTACCAATGGGGTAGGACCATCAAGTCACTTTGAGTCAGAGATTGGAATACCTATGGGTAGTGCCATGCGATTCAACCCTAGATATTGATCTACCTGTTAGGTAGGATCATGCGGGGTTTAATAAGGATCTACCTAGAGAGAGGTAGTATCTCAATCCACTGCAGGGACAACATAGAGATAGGGGATAGGAAAGGATTGAGTAGTATGTTTTAAAATGTAATCTTGGTTGTTAAATGATAATTGACTGATTACTTTGTTATTATAGTTGCACGATTATTGTTTCCCCCACATACCAGCTTCTTACTGACCGACGTATTATTTGTCAGCATTTTAGGTACAGTGAAAAGAACAAATAGTAAAGTGGCATATGTGGAATTAAATGAGAATTAACATGTAAAGGAGGATAAGATAGATTAGTATCTTCATGGATAGAATTTTAGAAATCCAAGTTTTCAAAAGGTATGCAAAGTTTTTATTTTTTACCATATTTCAGTATAGTTAGTAGAATTTAGTAATTGTTATTGATTATTTGTCAAACCTTTGATCCGGGTTATTAAATAACGGCTTTGATCTCTTGGTCTCCCTTAAGTGGGGGTTACCAGGAGACGGGGTCGTTACAATTGGTATCAGAGCGAAGGTTCCTCACTTAATCTTTAATAATTATTAAAATTTACAAATTCTGTAGAACCCAAGGGAGTTATTAGAGGATTATCCAAAAGACAAAGGTGTCTAGTAAAGGATCATGACTGGGGGCTGGCAATATTTTCCTCCGTACCGCTAGTCGGAATACGAGGACTCCCGGATCCGTGTGACTGCTTGGCCAAAGTCTTAGGGTATGATTCGAAATAAGATACCTTTAGGACTCTCTCATCTTGTTCATCCCTTCTCAACTCAAATTTATTTAAGGACCTTAAGGATTAGGGTTTCCTCTCTTCTCCTCACCCTCTTGAGGTATGGGTAAGGTTGATAAGGATTAAGGAATCCTCCACCAAATTAATAAAAAGCATGTAAATAAGATGTCATGGACATAAGCTTAATAGAGTAAGCGTAAAGGAATAAATACATGCTTAGATCGTATGGCACGAGTTGTCATTGCCCTCGGGAGAGACCTGAGGATAGACCTCCTTGGCAGGAGGATGATTAGAGAGAGTTAGTCTTGAAGGTAGAGACCTCCATTAAAAGTAGAGACCTAGCACATCCTTTGAGGATGATGCTAACCCTAACCCTAAGTGAAGGTTAGAGAGAGAGATGACATGATGAGTTAGATGTCATTGTTGACCAGATGTTTAGTCGGATATGCCTTGGGATTGCCATACGAGCCATGAGAGGTTGGTTAACCTAGTACCTTTGGTGACCCAACCCTGGAGAGGGTCGTGCATGTTAGAGCGAAGGATAGATCCTTCATGGATGAGGTTAGAGGAGAACCTATAGAAACCCTATGGGATTAGACAAGTAGGGTATAGCTTGCACCCAGAGTGCATCAGTAGTGCTAACAGTAGGTTGAAACCCTGGTCACGGGAGTATGTTGGATAGCTTATGAGATAAACATAAAGAGCTAAGGATAATCTTGAGCCAAACATGAGTTGAGCAAAGGCTTCACCCAGGTAGGGATATGCTGGTAAGCTTGATCCAACTTCATGTAGAGAGGCTAGATGTGGAGTTAGACCTAGAGAGAGAAAGCAGGACCCAAGAAAGAAGGTTGGAAGCTTAGATTCTGAGACATGAGGAATAGTGGGGAGTCGAGGATGATGTGACCTAAGTGAATGATAGTGGATGCTTCTAGTACCTATGGAATAAGTGATTGCCTGCAGGATGAGATAAAGAGTGCTTTAGACCCTGAGGAGGTTTAAGTAACCAGTTGCGAGGCTTTATACCTAGTTGATTGTCCTAGAAGAGGACTCAACTCTGAAGTCTTGCTCGAGTAGAAGGAGCATGCAAGTACATGGCATACCTTGGACATGCTTGATTCTTGGTTAAGAGATTGAGCATGCAGTCAGACATCCAAAGGTGAACCTAAGGTTCCTAGGCCTAAGAGGGGAAGCAATGTATCTGATGCTCATGATGAGATTTAAGTCTCTATAGTTTTGAGCATGGTACTCCTCATGTGTATAGGTAAAGAAAATCCCTTAAGATAAGGGAATGTTTTATGAACCCCTCACGACTAAGTTGATCTAATGTTGAGGATGAAAACAAGTATGACCTAGCATGGTTTCATAGGTGTCTGCTTGTGCCTTAGTAGCTTGCTAGGGCTAAGCATGCTCATGTAGATGTATACCCTAAACATAAGGACATTTGTGACTGTTGTTATCAAGGTATAGTTTCCTCCCATCCCGGGAGAGGGACCCTTTTGTAGGGTGTATACCATTTTTGTTGAGGTTTCATAGGATCTTGAGAAGCTAAGTGAAGAGTACATGGCATGAGAATGAACCTATAGACCCATAGATATCCATCTCTAAGTGCATGTGGATGTGTTACCATGTAGGTAACCGGTATGGGGCCTGACCAAGGAAGGAAGGTCACCATGACCCCTATGAAGGGATGAAAGTCGACCCATGAATGCAGAGAGAGATGATGAAGGCTTGGGTAAGGTTCTAAGTTGGACATGTACTATCACAAAATCCTAAGTCTATCCTAGGGCCAGGTAGGGATAAGACTGATGGAAGTAGGATTTTCCTAATTCCCTAGTTGCACATGACCATAGGGTCGGGAGGTAACATCTATCATTGTCTGAGGGCCATGGCTTAGGAGATTGATCACCTTCATGATCTCATGGGACCCGAAGGGCAGATGAGTAGGGCACTCTCTGGATGCATAAGGGAAGAGGGATGATCCCAAAAGTGCCGGCACCCTATAGACCTAGAGGAGATGACCAAGGATTGTGTGTAAACCCAAGTAGGTTCGAGACCAGTTTGCCATGGAAGTAACTTTGATATCGAGATGACTATGATGTAGAGACATAAGTTTCATGTTTCAACTTAGATTTGAAGGTGTACTGGCAATGTGGGTTGTACCATCTCTACCCTTGGAATAGGAAGAACTCTGTATTTAGACGACTGCCAAATGCTTATTTCTTCTTGTTATGGGAGTGAGAGATAGGACAGTACTCATGCCATACACCAAGGGTAAAGATGATGTGATTTGGAACGTTGCTATAAGGAATGATGACAGAGATGATAATGTGCCCTGGTGGAGTGAATGATACATGGACAGGTACAAATGATAAAAGTATTAAGATAATGACCTTGTAAGGATGTTCCTAGTAGAATCTTTGTGGAATTTGCAAGTTGAACAAGGTCGAGTTTGATCACCATGAGGATGACCTCAGAGTTTCTTGAAGAAGACAAACTTAGAGTTTGAGATGAGATGATAAGTAGAATACATGGAGGTGTATGTCTTCAACATTACCTAATACCTAAGGAGGTGAAGTGGTAATGGATGCTTTGGTTGAGATATAGCTGCCTAGTTTAGCTAGAGGCTAGAAGAAGTGGAGGTTGTTCAACTAACCCTAAGTTTGGAAAGAAGATGTGTTTTGGCTAACACTCAGATGTAACAAGATATGTTGAACAAGTTAATGGTTGTTTTATTAGCCAGTTTAGTTTTTGATGTAGCAAATGGATGGTGATAGAACTTTAGATACACTTCTTTGGAAAGGAAGGTGATGAAACCCTGATGAGAGTGGTATCGACCTTGAGGAATGATGACATACTGGAGATCATAATCACCATATACCATGGTATTACTGAGATAATGAGTGGTAGAAGTACTATGGGTGTTGGAGATGAGGTTGCATGTGGTATGCATGATAGAAAGAGAAGGATGAGCACTGGTAACCTAGTGCATAGATATAGAAGGTAAAGAGTCCACAAGAGGGAATGGGAGTTCATCACTATGGATGTTGTGGTATGTCTCCCCTTGACCAAGGAAGGTCAAGATGCAATGTGGGTTATGGTAGATCGTCTTACCAAGATGACATGAGACAGAAAGAGTTATTTCAAGGGACAAACCTGGTTGAACTACCTATGAGAGATATGGTTTAACTACACCATGATGCAAGATCAAAAGTTCTTGAGTATGACCTAAAGGTTCACTTCCATAAGGTGGAAGTAGGTACATGAAGGGCTCAATGTTAGTACCGCTTATCACCCCTAACTAATGGTTAGTATGATTTAGACTAGAGGGTCTGATGAGAGAAAGTGTGCTTTCTCAGGGTGATACCAAGAGACAGTTCTTAAGATGTGATGGTAACCACCATAGCCTTTATCGGGATGCAAGAAGTTCTATAGGGAGGTTGTGTCGGTCACCACTTCATTAAGATGATGTTGGTGAAGAAGGCCTCACGAAGGTCTAGAAAAGAACCACAGTGTGTGCATATGAAGTCTCTTGATCATGCAATGGCTGAGAGAGAGCCCAAGGGTGACATGAGTCACAAGATGATGCAAAGCATACTGACATGTAGTTCACTGTGGGAGAATATAATGTGAAAATCCGACCCCTCTGAGCTGCAGCTGAGAAAGCTGAGTCCCCGGTATATGGGTCCATTTGAGATGGATTGGTGGAGAAGGTTGTGTTTAGCCTTACCCCTCAGGATAACATGATGTGTAATGTGTTCCATGAGTCTGATCTAGAGCACTATGTGAGGTACCCAAGCCATGTGTTGAGCCTTGAACCTATTCATCTTTTGAGAGGCTGAAATGTCATGAGTCACCTATGAGGGTACGATATACCAAGGTAAGAAAGAACTCAGATGGAAGAATATGAGATTATGAAGGTTCTTGGGAAGCACCATGGAAAGGGTGAAGCCACATAGGATCCCTGATGGATATATGAAAGGCTTATCCTATTTGTTTGCTTGCTTGATGGAATTTTGAGGGAAAAACTCCTATAAGAGGGGAAGGATTTTACAACCCCAGTTTTGGGTTCTTTTGGTGAGAAATGTAACTTCTCATATTAAAGAAATTGGAACAAATAATGATATATTTTGTTTTGAATAAATGTGTTTCACTTACAATAGCCTTGATGATTGTGTTGTGGGCTTTATTGGCTATTGGGCCCAATAACAAGGAAATCCAATTTATGAATAATTGAGTTTTTGAGAAAAAAGAGATGTGGAAACCTCTGGAAGGCAAAAGAATGTAATCCAAGGATGGATTTCGTGCCTCATGGGTTCCTTGTGTCCCAAGGAGTCCAAAGTTGCAAAAAGAAAGCAATAAGAAAAGAAAAGATCAATTAAGTATTTCTTTATTAAGAAAGAAATTGAAAACAATGGTAAAATGTGGAAAATAAGTAAAAAGAGGTACAATTGAGTTATCCTTAGTGGAATTTCGTATCCCAAGGATTCATGATGATAAAAGGAATACCAATGAGGAAAATAAAAGAGAAATAAAGAGAAATCCTCAAAAAGAGCTATTTTAATAAGAATAAAACAAGATAACGAAGGATAATGCATCTAGATGCATCTAGAAGGATAATGAGTATCCAATAAAAAGGATTTCGAAATAATAGAGTTTCGTGGGATCCAAGGAGTCCCAATGAAGAAAGAGGAAATAGAAAATACCTATAAAAGAAAATAAGAATATAATGTGAATACATGGATTATGTGGTATTGTTAAAAGGGAGGTGTTTTCTACTTAAGGAAAACATAATTTCTTGAATTAATGAATTAAAAAGCGAGTCAAAAGAAAATAAGGGAGAATATTTTCATATTCCCAAAAATCCAATGAATATGTTGTTTTAAGGAGATGTTTAAGAGAGAGAAACTTGCTTATTAGTTAAGGAAGCACTTTCCTAATTGGATGAGGGCTTGGTTGCTTCGTGGGCAAGCCTACTGGGGTGTGGATACCCTCCCCTATATAAGGGGTAGAGCTCAGGGACTAGTTATAAGGAGTTGCATGTATCCCCTCTCTTCTTCTTGTTCCTTTCCCTACTAAACCCTAACCATGAACGCATAGAGTCATCTTGGAGGCTAGCAGCTGTAGAGGGATCTAAGTTGGGTCACGATGCTCCCAGGCCCCTGGAATAGGAGCATAGCCACCGTCCCTTGGCCCCAGCACCTGCACGACACCGTAGGTTGGCTGCAGGTCAGCCGTGGTGGAAGACCTGCTGGGATCGATCCCAGCCGACCAGCCACATACTAGAAGCTCCTCCAAGTGCGCAAGGGGGTGGCGGAGCAAGGGGATCAAGTTTCGGTCGTCGTCGGGGTCAAGGGGAGGAGAGAAAGCTGCGCCAAGTCTGTAGATCGGCGGCTAGGGCGGCTGCTTTCAGCCTGCTCGAGGTTGAAGATGAGGAGGGGTGGTGTTGGACCGTTCTACCCCTCCAGGTACTGAAGAAGCAATCAACTTATCGAGGGCAGTTTTGTAATTTCGAAATGTTCTTCAACCAGCCGAGTTCGTTGCATGGAAAGGCCTACGTGGCAGCCTCTCATTGGCCAAAGTAAGTGGTTTTTTTTTGTAAAATTCGTAGTTAATTATTTGTAGCTCAGATTAACACATATAATATATGAATTTTGCTCAGAAGAACATGAGGAATCCAATAAAAATATGTTTGAAGACTAATTCTGATTACAATTCGAAAAGTGATGGAAGTTATTTACTTTAATGTAATGATGATTAAGAAACCCTATTTTGATATGATTAATGTGATTAGTAGGGTTTAATTGATGATTAAAGTTGATATTAACCTGTTAATCATAAATAGATACATTAGGATCGGAAAAAGATGAATTTTGCACGTAATTAGTTTAATTGAGAGTTCATGTGCATAAATATGCTTTAATGGGCCTTGAAACCCTATTGTTGGTAAATACGATTCTTAATGGCTTTAATTATTCAAAGTAGTGAATAAAGATAAGATATAATTATTCTAAGCTATTTCGAGCATTAAAGTTCCTAATTGTGGTTAAATACCCTTAATGAGGAAATTAGGGTTTCCTAGTGGATAAAAGGTAGAATTAATGATAAATAACATTCATATGAGTATTAGAGCATAATGAACTACGAATTGATGATAAACGAGGATAATGACTTTGTCATAGATTAAAAAGGATAAAAATGGTAGCTTTAATGTAAAAGAAGCTTAATGGACTTAATTAATGGTTATTTGTGCATTAATCTGGAATTAAGGTTATGTGATTGTAAGAGGTAACCTTAATAACTTTCGTGAAGGATAGATGAGAAAATTAGGGTTTGAAAAGAGTAAAGGGAAGTAAAACCCTAATTGCAAAGTAAACCCTAAAAATAGGAAGAAACCCTAAAAAGGAATAGAAACCATAAGTAGCAAGATGGTTTGGATAGTTTTTGATAAAAAGGAATTGGATGTATATTTCAAGATTGAACTATGTACTTGCTTGATTTTGGATTACTTTCTTGTTTGGACTATTCCTGCATCCGAGTCTGCCTGACAGGTATGTGGTTACGCTTATGTTTATCCCGCATTAGTTTTCCGAGGATTTTATCGATGTTTACATCATGGCTTGAATTAATTGTTGGATGAATTTAATTCATGCAAATTATAATGTGAATATGACTATCACATAAGAGATGTGCCTACAAGGTCAGATCCTAGTCCCCTATGTAGCTTAATGGGTTGACCTAGTACATGGCTACCAATGAGGTAGGCCCATCAGGTCATTGAATGACTTAGTACATGGCTACCAATCGGGTAGGACCATCAAGTCACTTTGAGTCAGAGATTGGAATACCTATGGGTAGTGACATGCGACTCAACCCTAGATATTGATCTACCTGTTAGGTAGGATCATGTAGGGTTTAATAAGGATCTACCTAGAGAGAGGTAGTATCTCAGTCCACTGTAGGGACAACACAGAGATAGGGGATAGGAAAGGATTGAGTAGTATGGTTTAAAACGTAATCTTGGCTGTTAAATGATAATTGACTGATTACTTTGTTATTATAGTTACACGATTATTGTTTCCCCCACATACCAACTTCTTGCTGACCAACGTTTTTTTTGTTGGCGTTTTAGGTACAATGAAAAGAACAAACAGTAAAGTGACATATGTGGAATTAAATGAGAATTAACATGCAAATGAGGATTAGATAGATTAGTATCTTCATGGATAGAAGTTTAGAAATCCATGTTTTCAAAAGGTATGCAAAGTTTTTATTTTTTACCATATTTCAGTATAGTTAGTAGAATTTAGTAATTGTTATTGATTATTTGTCGAACCTTTGATCTGGGTTATTAGATAACGGCTCTAATCTCTTGGTCTCCCTTAAGTGGGGGTTACTGGGAGACGGGGTCGTTACAGTGATGAAGTAGACATCGTCAGATCTTAGATCAACGGTTGGCATGCCACACGCAAAAACAAAAAATAGGGAAAATAGGATAATTCCCTTAGAAATAAAGGATTCCCTTTTACTTTGGAAAAATCATAACTCTCAAACCAATTATCCAATTAATCCCATATTTTGAGGGAAACTTAATAATGACTTAATCTACCTTTATGCCAAATTTGGGCTCATTATATAAAAGGAAACGTGCCCTTTCTTAAGGTGCAAGATATCACTTAATTATATATATTTCTCACATATTTTCTTTTTCTCTTGCCATTAAATTATTATTCTGAGTTCCATGAACCTCAAGGAACCTTAATGGATCGAAATACCATCTTGGGAATATACCTTAGCCTTTACTTATCATTTATCCATTTTCTTATTTATTCCTTTATTCAATTGATTTCCTTTTTCCTCTTTTCATCTTTCTTTTATTAGAAATCATATGTAAATGAATTTTACTCAATTGTGGCCATTAATGACACTTTCTAGATCTTTCCAAGTATTTCTTATAAATACTTTACTTAATATTCATTATCTTGTATCTTTTTCTAATATTTGGACTTTTCTTCTTTTCTTCTCTTTTATATCCATTATTGGATTAATATAATAACAGGAATCACAAAATTCCTATCCAAAGGAATATTTGCAAAGAAACCCATCCTTTGAAGTAAAGCATACAACCTTTTTAATTAAGCCCAAATTCACAAAATCAATATATTTCAATTATGAAAACATATGCAAAATTGAGGTTGTAACAAATATCATTTGATTCATGTTAAATTCTTGATGATAATTTCAGATAGGTGTTTCTTGAGTGGATAAGTAATTGATCTCGAGGTAATGTAACTGTGAGCATAGAGTAATATCTATCCAATTTTAACCCTGCAAGGGAGATTAGACACCTCTCAACATATGTGTGTTCATACTTATAGTGATGTAGTGACAGAGTTAATGATAGGTAGTAGTGGTGAAACCATCCAACCTGCTATTTTCATCCATTGATTAATACAACCTTATTCAAGCCTTTTATTATTTGAACTCTTAGCCTAATAAAAAACCAACCACCTTTTATGTCAATACTAGTTCTGGCTAGGTTAAAATTGGTCAAATAGTCCATAAGTTGTCCTTTGGGTTTGATACTAAACTATACTATGATAAAAGCTATCCACTTATGGTTGGGATTATCATATGATTGGTTAAGGTAAAACCTAGGCTCCCTAAGGAATATGTTGCACGATAATCATTAAATGACAAGTTCACGATGAAAGTTCCTTCACAATTTTTGATGTGTTTTATCATAAGTATCTACTATATAAAAGTCTATCTAACATGATGAGATTTTTTTTACATCTCTATCTTTGTAAAGGGTGGAATGTGAAGAAGGATATATGTTTTTTTACTTTAAGCCTCTCTCAACATGTATTTTGTGATAAGAAATCTAGAAGCATGTAAAGGTGCCATTTTTATCCCTTTGATAGACAAAATAGATGGTATAACAAGACATACTAGAATAGGAGCGAAAAACTCAACTCGAATCACAAATTTTAGATTCCAAACATTCACAACACCTCATTAGAATCAACTGCTAGAGAACATTGTGTTTTTGGATGGATCAAATATGCATTTAGAAGTATGGAAATCTTTTAAGATACCTCCTATAGAGAAATAAGACTCTACTCACACATAGTCAACACCATGATTCTAAGTTTGAATCATTACCCTTCTTTTCCTATACCCCCTGATCGTCTGAGTTTTGAAAATCAAAGCCTAGTATCACTTCACATTTCCCCTTTTGAGTTAATTATCTACACTCCCACCTCTTCTTTAATGATATCTATTATGTTCCTCATTAAGAATACAACATGAACAATCACTGTCACCCTTGTTAATGCTTGAAATTAGTGGTTTAGTAGTACAACTCACTACTGCTCTCATATGCCATCATATTCTTCTAAACATCCTTCATGAATGACTTGTCCTAGTTTTCTCTACTCAGCAAAAAATAAATTTACATGATTATGATCAAGTAACAAAGATAATTATTGTATTATCCATTATAAATGACAATTTATAGACTCATGGTAACACAAAATGCATGAGTGAATTTTTTTACATATAAAAGTATACTGACTTATTAATCTTATGTGTTTAGTTACATCTTATGGGTTTATCTATTTTAAAAGAACTCACAAGTTTACATAAGTTATTTATAATTCTAGTTTAGTTGATGCATTTCTTCATGCTGTGATATTTCATATTAATATTCATTAATTTTCTAGTTATATTTGTTATTCCTAATATCCTATAAGTTCTTATAATTATCATAAATATTGTTTTGATAATTGTTTCATATGATAAGATAGTAAACTAATTTACTAGATCATCAATTTCATATATAGCATAAGAGGACAATTATTGAAATGAGTTTGCAAGAAATAAAGTCTAGATATAATTTCATATGTATCTTATTTTTGAAAACCCCAACATCTATCATCCATTTTCCACATTCGTCATATTACGGATTTAGTAAATTATAGTTACAATCTAAAATAACACATGCTATTAGTTTTGACATAAAAGTAACAATGAGCATTACTGTTACAACCCCAATTTTTGGGTACTTTTGGTGAGAAATGTAATTTTTCCTATTAAAGATATTTGAACAAATAATGATATAATTTGTTTTGAATAAAAAGTTTTCATTTACAATAGTTGTGTTGGTTGTTTTGTGGGCCTTATTGGCTCTTGGGCCCAATAACAAGGAAAAGGAAATTCGATTAGTAAATTAATAATTAAGAAATAGAGAAAAGAAGGAGGTAAAAGCCTCTAAAAGGCAAAGGAATATTCCTAAAGGAGGATTTCGTGCCTCTTGGGTTCCTTGGGTTCCAAGGAGTCCAAATTGCAAAGATAATGCAACAAGAAAGAGAAAGGATTAATTAAATATTGCTTTATTTAGAAGAAATGTGAGATAATGATAATATTACAAGAAATATGTGAAAGTATGAATAATGGATCCATCTTGGAAAATATTTCATGTTCACATGGTTTGTAATAGAAAAAGGAATCACAATTAAGAAAATAAAGTATTATGAGAAAGAAATTGTGCTTAAATGACTTTTATTAAACATTTACTTGCATATGAAGGAAACACTCTTTTCCTTTGGACTTTGGGTTTCAAATTTGGAACACTAGTAGATAATGCCAATATGGAGATTCCTCCAAAATTTGAGTGAAAAATAATAAACGAGGAGAGAGATATGTTTTTCCCAAGTTTCCTTGTTAAATACCCTTTTTAATTCGATTTTAAGAAAATAGAATTAGGGGAGCGATGTCAGTCGTTGGATGCCCCGCGTGGTCCAGGGGATCACAAATCCAAGGGTAGTTGCTCATCGCCTACCCCAATTCATAGAAGGAAAGGGAGAGGAAGAGGAATCTGAGTTTCTTGCACTCAGTGCTTTAAATCGATGAACTGATGAGTCCATCATCTTCGGGAGATTGAACCGAAGAATCTAGATCCTATTTTTGGGTGCTTTGGTCGCCAATTGGGAGAGTCCCCAATCAGAACTCCTCTATTGACCCTATATATAGGGGAGTGTTCGTGAGGGCATCAGTTCATCAACTATCTACCCTAGCACCTCGGGAGAGAGACATAGAACTTTTTGGTGAATCCATTTCATCAAGCAACCCCGACCTTCCCCTCTGCAACCTGTCGACCTCACCGGAAAAACTGACGGCTGGTTGGCAGTGAAGGAACAGAGCCCGCCACCAATTAAAGGCATGGGCAGGATCATGAGGTTTACACGGAGCTTTAGGACCCATCCTCTTGATCGCAGATGCGTGAACGGCCGGAGTCAACCCCTGAGTTGTCTCGGCTGGGGTTGCTCGTAAGCCAGCCTGAGGTTGTAGAAGACAAGGGGTAAAAGACCCCTTTTGCCCTCGCAGTTGTGTTCACCAAGTAAGGGCATAGCTTTCTTTTCCTTCTTTCCAATCATGGGTGGGGCATGCGATCAGGGATCGTTTGATCCAGCTGGGTCCAGCGGATCATCAATCAAACGACCCATATTTTTCTAAAAGTAATATATAATTCAGAAAAGTGAATTTCTTTACAAAAATCATAACTTTTTCTAGGAAGCTCTGATTAGAAAATGTTATACATGAAAGTTGCTTAGAAAAATTTGAGGAACACAATAAATTTGGTTTGATAACCTGAATTTGTTCCTATTTGCAAAAGTGTGTTAATTTAATGAAAAGTGCTTATGTATTAGATTAAGAAACCCTAATCGAGCATATTGGTTAAGTTCATGTTGCTTAATTGATAAAATTGAGTAATTTCAACCTATTGAATAGTTATTGATGAACTTGAACCTAATCTAGATGTTTCTTGAATTATTTAGGGTTTTTACCTCAAGTAAGAATGGTTAAGCACTTAAAAATCCTATTTGAGTATAAAGGATGAATCTTTAAGGTTTAATAGGTTAATTTGTGAAGTAATAACATGTTGTCGAACTTCAATCTATTTTACATGTAAAGTTGATTAATTTAGGGTTCCATGTATATAAATGAGCTTTGATGGGCCTTGAAACCCTAATGTTAGTAATTGTGACTCTTAATGGCTTTAATTATTCAAATTCATGAATAAAGCTGAGATATGATGTTTTTAATCTATTTCAAGTATAAAAGTTCCTAATTGTGGATAAATACCCTTAATATAGTAATTAGGGTTTTCTAATGGATAAAGGTGGAATTAATGATAAATAGAGTTCATATGTGAATTAGATCATAATGAACTATGAGATGTTAATCCAGAAGGAACCAAAAGATGATAATTAGGCCTAATGACCTTGTCATGAATTAAAAGGATTAAAATAGTAGTTTTAATGTAAAAGAGGCATAATGGACTTAATTGATGGTTAATTGGGCCTTTAATCCAAAATTAAGGTTATATGTTGTTCAAAGGTTACCTTAATATCTTTCGTGAAGAATAGATGAGATAATTAGGGTTTGTGAATAATTGTATAAAGTTAGGGTTTAAAATAGTAAAAATGAAGAGGGACCCTAATTGGAATAGAAACCATAAAAGTGGACTAGAAACCCTAGGAAGCGAGCTAGGTTTAATAGATCTTGATGGCATGATTAATGATAGGAAAATTGGGTGCATATTTTAGGATCAACTTGTGTGCTTGATTGGTTTCTTTCTTGGTTGAATTATTTATGCACTCAAGTCAGCTTGACAAGTATGTGGTTAATTATAGTTAATCACATTAGTTTCCCGAAGATTTTCTGGATGATTCATCGCATTGAATGCAACCTATCAGTTTGGATGTTCATACTTGCAAATCATAAAGTCACTATGATTATCACAACAATAATAAGAAGTGTGTACTCTCGCACCTACATGCCACCCTGATGGATGATGCCAAAAGGTCAAGCCTAGGAGGGAAGACCCATGGGCACCATGAGTGGTGACCCCAGACACCAAGCTCAGGATTGAGAAGGTGGTATTTATTGCATGACTAATGGGCACCATGAGAGGTGACCCCAGGCACCAAGCTCGGGATTGAGAAGGTGGCCTTAAGTCATTGGCAAAATAGAAACCCTAAGGTGGGTATGCCAGGGATAGGGCAAAACCAGTGGAGAATGTCACATTGAAAGTGTAAATTGGCTTATTAATTACCTTGATTGTGATAATTAGATTGTTAGCCATATTTGTGAAATTTTGGTTTTCCCCACATGCCAGCATATTCTTATATGTTGACCGACATTTTGTTTGTCGGCGTTTTAGGTGCAAGATTGAAAAGGACAAATAGTAAAGTGGCATATGTGGAATTAAATAAGAATTAAAGTACAAAGGAGGATTAGTAAGAATAGACTCTAGATGTGGGTAGAAGTAGATATCCAATTTTGAAAAGGTATGCGAAGTTTTATTTTTATACCAGCTTTTAGTTTAGTCTGGTAGAATTTGATAGTTATTACTGATTATTTGTCGAACCTTTGATCCTGTTAATCAGGATAACGGATCTGACCTTCGGGTCTCCCTTAATTTGGGGTTACCGGGAGGTGGGGTCGTTACATTTGATATCAGAGCATAGGTTCCTCATTTAATCTGTAATAATTATTAAATTTTACAAACTTTGTAGAACCCAAGGGAGTTATTAGAGGATTTTCTAAAATATAGAGGTGTCTAGAAAAGGATCACGTCCGGGGACTGGCAAGATTTTCCTCTGCACTGCTAGTCGGAATACAAGGACTCCCGGATCTATGTGATTGCTTGGCTGATGTTTTAGGATCTGACTCGAAATAAGATACCTTTAGGACTCTCTCATCTTGTTCATCCCTTCTCAACTCTAATGTTGTTAAGGATTTTAAGGATTAGGGTTTTCTCTCTCTTCCTCACTCTCTTGAGGTATGGGTAAAGTTGATAAGGTTTAAGGAATCCTCCACCAAATTAATGAAAAGCATGTAAATAAGATGTCATGGACATAAGCTTAATAGTTTAAGCATAAATTAAAGAATAGATGCATGCTTAGGTCGTATGACATGAGTTGTCATGCCCTCAGGAGAGACCTAAGGCTAGACCTTCTTGTCAGTAGGATGAGTAGAGAGAGTTAGTCTTGGAGGTAGAGACCTCCATTATAGGTAGAGACCTGGCACATCCTCTGAGGATGATGTTAACCCTAACCCTAAGTGAAGATTAGAGAGAGAGAGAGCGATGACACGATGAGCTAGATGTCATGGTAGATCATGTGTGTGAGTGGACATGATTTTGGTTTTGGATGCTCATGACGTTTTGAGCCATGTGAGGTTGGATGACCTAGTGCCTTGACGACCCAACCCTAGGAAGGGTCGTGCATGTTAGAGTGAAGGATAGCTCCTTCAATGATGAGGTTAGTAAAGAACCTATAGAAACCCTATGGGCTTATGCGAGTAGGGCATAGCATGCACCCAGAGTATGTCAGTAGTGCGGCAGTAAGGTTGAAACCCTGACCAGAAGAGTATGATGGATAGCTTATGAGATAAGCATAAAGGGCTATGGATAATCTTCAGCAAACATAAGTTGAACATAGGCTTCACCCATGTAGGGGTACGCTTGTGAGCTTGATTCTTCATGGAGAAAGGACCTCTAGTAGTAAGGCTTTTTGTAGGGTTAGCTCTGGAGAGAGAGAGAGAGTGGGACCCAAGCAAGAAGGTTGGAAGCATAGACTCTGGGATATGAGGAACAGTGGGGATGATGAGAACTAAGTGGATGGCGGTGGTTGCCTCATGCATGATCCCTGGAGGCTGATGGTATCTTGGTTGCCTTTAGAGGAACCAAACCCTAGAGAGAAGATGACACTACTGGTACCTCTGTGCCTATGGTATAGGTGTTTACCTTCTAAGGTTAAGAAGAGTTACTTAAGACCATGAAGAGGTCTAGTAATAGGTTGTGAGGCCTTATACCTAGTTGGTTGTCCTTGAGAAGGACCACTTTGAAGTGTTGCTCGAGTAGAAGGATGACAAGAAGTGCATATCATACCTTGTACATGCTTGATTCATGGGTAAAAGGTTGAGCATGCAATTGGACTTCCAAAAGGTGAACCTAGGGTTCTTAGACCTAAGAGGGGAAGTGGTGTACCTGATGCTCATTATGAGATTTGAGTTTCTATAGATTTGAGCATGGAACTCCTCATGTTGAGAGGAAATGGAAACCACTTATGTCTAAGGTATGTTTTCACGAACCCTTCACAGCTAAGTTGGTGACATGGGAAGGTATGATCTTGATCCAATGTTGAGGAATGAGAACAAGTATGACCTAGCATGGTTTAGTAGGTGGTCTGCTTGTGCCTTAGTAGCATGCTAGGGTTAAGCATGCCCAGGTGGAAGTAAACCCTAGACATAAGGACGTTTGTGACCTTTGTTATCAAGTTGTAGTTTCCTCCCATCCTGGGAGAGGGACCCTTTTGTAGGGTGTATACCACTTTTGTTGGTTTTGAGGTAACCTAAAGAGGTCTCAATAGGATCTTAAGAAGCTAAGTGAAAAGTACATAGTAAGAGAATGAACTTGTAGATCCAGAGATAACCATCTCTAAGTGCATGTGGAGGTGTTACCATGGAGGTAACCAGTATGGGGCCTGACCAAGGTAGGCAGGTCGCCAGGATCCCTATGAAAGGATGAAAGTCAGCCCAGGAATGCAGAGAGAGATGATGGAGACTTGGGTAAGGTTCTAAGTTAAACATGTACTATGTTAGAATCCTAAGTCTATCTTAGGGTCAGGTAGGGATAAGACTGATGGAAGTAGGAGTTGCCTAATTCCCTAGTTGCACATGATCGTAGGGTCGGGAGGTAACAACTATCATTGTCTGAGGGTCATGGGTTAGGAGATTGATCACCTTCATGAACTCATGGGACCCAAAGGGAGGATGAGGAGGGCACTCTCTGGATGCATAAGGGAAGAGGGATGACCCCAAAAGTGTCGGCACCCTACAGACCTAGTGGAGATGACCAAGGATTGTGTGGTGACCCAAGTCGGTTCGAGACCAATTTTCCATGGAAGTAACTTTGTTATCGGGATGATTGTGATGTTGAGACATAAGTTGCACATTTCAACTTAGATTTGAAGGCGTACTGGCAAGGTGGGATGTACCATCTCTACTCTTGGAATAGGAAAAACTTTGTATTTGGACTGTAGCCAAATGCTTATTTCCTCTTATTAGGGGAGTTAGAGATAGGACAATACTCATGCCATACACCAAGGATAAAGGTGATGTGAGTTGGAACATTGCTATGAGGTATGAGGACAGAGATAATAACATACCCTTGTGGAGTGAATGATGCATGGATGGTTTACAAACACTAAGAGAACTAAGGTAGCCATCTCGTGAGGATGTTTTTATCATGAGCTATGTGGAATTTGCAAGTTATACAAGGTTGAGTTTGATAACCAAGAGGATGAGCTCAGAGTTTTCTTGATGAAGATAGACTTAGAGTCCGAGATGAGATGAAAAGTGGAATACATGGAGGTGTGTGTCTTCAAAATTACGTAACACCTAAGGATGTGAGGTAGTAATGGATACTTTGGTTGAGATACAACTATCTACTTTAGCTAGAGGCTAGAAGAGGTTGTTAGGCTAACCCTAAGTTTGAAAAAGGGAGATATGTTTGGCTAACACTCTGATGTAACGATATTGTTGATTAAGTTAGTAGTTGTTTGGTTAGCCAAACTAGGCCTTGATGTAATAAAAGAATGGTTGTAGAACCTCAAATGTGCTTCTCTGGAAAGGAAGGTGATGAAACCCCGACTAGAGTGGTTCAGGGTTTCTGAGGAATCAATTTTGAGGAATCATGACATACAAGAGATCATGATTTTAAGATCATCATACATTGTGGTACTACTAAGATAGTAAGTTGTATTAGTACACTGGATGCTTAAGATGAAGTTGCACGTGGTTTGTCACCATGCAAGCCAGGAGATGAAGGACAAACAACAATAACCCAAAGAGTTGATGTAGAGGATAATGAGTCCCCGAGAGGGAATGGGAGTTCATCACTAGGGATGTTGTGGTAAGTCTCCCCTAGACCAAGGAAGGCGATGCAATATGGGTTATGGTAAATCGCCTTACCTAGATAACATGAGAAAGAAAGAATACTGCCAAGGGACGGATCCGGTTGAACTACATATGAGAGAGAGATGGTTCAACTACACCATGATGCGAGTTCAAAAGTTCTTGAGTATAACCTAAAGATTCACTTCCATGCGATGGAAGTAGATACATGAAGGGCTCGATGTTAGTACAATTTATCACTCCTAACTAATGGTTAGTATGATCCAGACTAGAGGGTCTGATGAGAGCATGTGTGCTTGTTCAGGGTGATACATGGAGACAATTCTTGTCCTCTGTAAGATGTGATGATAACCACCATAGCCAGTATCAGGATGTAAAGAAGCTATGCAAGGGAGGATGTGTCAGTCACCACTTCATTGAGATGATGTTGGTGAAGGGGCCTCGCGAAGGTTAGAAAAGAATCGTAGTATGCACATATGAAATTGCTTTGATCATGCAATGGATAAGAGAGAGCCCAGGAACAACATGAGTCGTGAGCTGATGCAAAGCAGACTGACATGCGATTCATTGTGGGAGAGTAGGTGATGTGAAAATCCGATCCCTCTAAGCTACAGCTAAGAAAGCTGAGTCCCCAATATATGGGTCCATTTGGGATGGATTGGTGGAAATGGTTTTGTTTAGCCTTACCCCTTAGGATAACATCATGTACAATGTGTTCCATGAGTCTGATCTAGAGCACTATGTGAGGTACCCAAACCATGTGTTGAGCCCTGAACCTATTCAGCTTTATGAGAGGCTAAAATGTCCTGAGTCACCTATGAGGGTACGATATACCAAGGTGAGATAGAACTCAGATGAAAGAATATGAGATGATGAAGGTTCTTGGGAAGCACCATGGAAAGGGTGAGGCCACATGGGAGCCATGATGGACATAAGAAAGGCGTATCCTATTTATTTGTGTGCCTGGTGGAATTTTGAGGACAAAATTCCTATAAGAGGAGAAGGATGTTACAACCCCAATTTTTGGGTACTTTTGGTGAGAAATGTAATTTCTCCAATTAAAGATATTTAAACAAATAATGATATAATTTGTTTTGAATAAAAGGTTTTCATTTACAATAGCCTTGTTATTTGTTTTGTGGGCCTTATTGGCTATTGGGCCCAATAACAAGGAAAAGGAAATTCAATTAGTAAATGAATAATTAAGAAATAGATAAAAGAAGGAGGTAGAAGCCTCTAGAAGGAAAAGGAATATTCCTAAAGGGTTATTTCATGCCTCTTGGGTTCCTTGGGTTCCAATGAGTCCAAATTACAAATATAATGCAAAAAGAAAGAGAAAGGATTAATTAAATATTGTTTTATTTAGAAGAAATGTGAGATAATGATAATATTACAAGAAATATGTGAAAGTATGGATAATGGATCCATCTTGGAAAATATTTCATGTTCACATGTTTTCTAATAGAAAAAGGAATCACAATTAAGAAAATAAAGTATTATGAGAAAGAAATTGTGCTTAAATGACTTTTAATAAACATTTAATTGCATATGAAGGAAACACCCTTTTCCTTTGGAATTTGGGTTTCAAATTTGGTACTCCAGTAGAAAATGCCAAGATGGAGATTCCTCTAAAATTTGAGTGAAAAATAATAAACGGTAAGAGAGATATGTTTTTCCCAAGTTTCCTTATTAAATACCCTTTTTAATTTGATTTTAAGAAAATAGAATTAGGGGAGCAATGTCATCCATAAGATGCCCCACGTGGTCCAAGGGATCATGAATCCAAGGGTAGCTACTCATCGCCTACCCCAATTCATAGAAGGAAAGGGAGAGGAAGAGGAATCTGAGTTTCTTGCATTCAGTGCTTTAAATCGATGAACTGATGACTCCATCATCTTCGGGAGATTGAACTGAAGAATCCAGACCCTATTTTTGGGTGCTTTGGTCATCGATTGGGAGAGTCCCCAATCCAACGGAACTCCTCCATCAACCCTATATATAGGGGAGTGTTTGTGAGGGCACCGGTTCACCAACTATCTACCCTAGCACCTCCGGAGAGCGACGTGGAACCTGTTGGTGAATCCAATTCGTCAAGCAACCCCGACCTTCCCCTTTGCAACCTGTCGACCTCGCCGGAAAAATCGGCGGCTGGTTGGCAGTGAAGGAATGGATCCCACCACCAATTCAAGGCACGAGCAGGATCGCGAGGTTCGAACGGAGCTTCAAGACCCATCCTCTTGATTGTAGACGTGTGAACGGCCGGAGTCAACCCCTGAGTTGACTCGACTGGGGCTGCTCGCAAGCCAGCTTGAGGTTGAAGAAGACAAGGGGTAAAAGACCCCTTTTTCCCTCACGGTTGTGTTTACCAGGTAAGGGCATAGCTATATTTTCCTTCTTTTCAATCTCGGGTGGGGCACGCGATCAGGGGTCATTGGATCCAGCTGGGTCTAGCGGATCATCAATCAAACGGCCTACGTTTTTCTAAAAGTAATAGATAATTCAGAAAAGTGATTTTCTTTACAAAAATCATAACTTTTGCTAGGAATCTCTGATTAGAAAAAGTTATACATGAAAGTTGCTTAGAAAAATACTAGGAACACAATAAAATTGGTTTGAAAACCTGAATATGTTCCTATTTGCAAAAGTGTGTTAATCTAATGAAAAGTGCTTATGTATTAGATTAAGAAACCCTAATCGAGCATATTGGTTAAGTTCATGTTTCTTAGTTGATGAAATTGAGTATTTGCAACCTATTGAATAGTTAATGACGAACTTGAACCTGATCTAGATGTTTCTTGCATGATTTAGGGTTTTAACCTCAAGTAAGAATGATTAAGAACTTAGAAACCCTATTTTGAGTATAAAGGATGATTCTTTATGGTTTAATAGGCTAATTTGTGAAGTAATAACCAGTTGCCAAACTTCAATCTATTTTACATATAAAGTTGACTAATTTAGGGTTCCATGTATATAAATGATATTTGATGGGCCTTGAAACCCTAATATTAGTAATGGTGACTCTTAATGGCTTTAATTATTCAAATTCATGAATAAAGCTGAGATATGTTGTTTCTAAGCTATTTCGAGTATAAAAGTTCCTAATTGTGGATAAATACCCGTAATATAGTAATTAGGGTTTTCTAATGGATAAAGGTGGAATTAATGATAAATATAGTTCATATGTGAATTAGATCATAATGAACTATGAGATGTTAATCCGGAAGGAACCAAAACATGATAATTAGGCCTAATGACCTTGTCATGAGTTAAAAGGATAAAAATGGTAGTTTTAATGTAAAAGAGGCATACTGGACTTAATTGATGGTGAATTGGGACTTTAATATGAAATTAAGGTTATATGTTGTTCAAAGGTAACCTTAATATCTTTCGTGAAGAATAGATGAGATAATTAGGGTTTGTGAATAATTGTATAAAGTTAGGGTTTAAAATAGTAAAAATGAAGAGGAACCCTAATTGCAATAGAAACCCTAAAACTGGACTAGAAACCCTAGGAAGCGAGCTAGGTTTAATAGATCTTGATGGCATGATTAATGATAGGAAAATTGGGTGCATATTTCAGGATCAACTTGTGTGCTTGATTGGTTTCTTGCTTGGTTGAATTATTTCTACACTCAAGTCAGCTTGACAGGTATGTGGGTAATTATGGTTAATCACATTAGTTTCTCAAAGATTTTCCAGATGATTCATCACATTGAATGCAACCTATCAATTTGGATGTTCATACTTGCAAATCATAAAGTCACTATGATTATCACAACAATAATAAGAAGTGTGTATTATCACACCTACATGCCACCCTAATGGATGATGCCAAAAGGTCAAGACCAGGAGGGAGGACCCATGGGCACCATGAGTGGTGACCCCAGACACCAAGCTCGGCAATGAGATGGTGGTCTTTATTGCATGACTAATGGGCACCATGAGAGGTGACCCCAGGCACCAAGCTCGGGATTGAGAAGGTGGCCTTAAGTCATTGTCAAAAGGGAAACCCTGAGGTGGGTATGCCAGGGTTAGGACAAAAGTGGTGAAGAATGTCACTTTGAAAGCGTAAATTGGCTTGTTAATTACCTTGATTGTGATAATTAGATTGTTAGCCATATTTGTGAAATTTTGGTTGTCCCCACATACCGGCATATTCTTATATGCTGACTGACGTTTTGTTTGTCGGCATTTTAGGTGCAAGATTGAAAAGGATAAATAGTAAAGTGGCATATGTAGAATTAAATAAGAATTAAAGTACAAAGGAGGATTAGTTAGAATAGACTCTAGATGTGGATAGAAGTAGATATCCAAGTTTTGAAAATTTATGCAAAGTTTTATTTTTATACCAGTTTTTAGTTTAGTCTGGTAGAATTTGATAGTTATTACTGATTATTTGTCGAACCTTTGATCATGTTAATCAGGATAATGACTCTGACCTTTGGGTCTCCCTTAATTGGGGGTTATCGGGAGGCGGGGTCGTTACAATTACTTAAGAAGTATATGATCCATATTGTTAGTTAGGAAATATTTTTGGATGTTCTTCTTTATGTTATCTCTTTTATATGTTATTTACTAACATGTGTTTAACTTATGTGTTGAATTTATTTTATAGGAATTATGTATTATTTTATTGGTTTGAAGTAATGCTCATTTATGAAAAACCAAACATGTATCAAGTCAAGCATTTCCTATTATATTGATTAAAAATCAAACATGTATTTGTTTTTTTTTATAGACAAGCATTGGCCTAATCATTGCCTCTAGATTACAAATCACTTAATTTCTTGTATTTTTCAAATACCTATAGAAAATGTTGTTATCTCATTTAATAATTCAGGCTTAAGAAACCCTTATACCAATTCTTATATTTCTATTTATTACTTAGGTCAGTTTAGTTTTACATATTCTTAGTCCAGTATAATTGTAACATCCCAAATTTTCACATATGTAACTTAGATCTCTTAGTGGAGTTTTTATGATAAAAGAAAAGTAAAGATGATAGCCCCACTTTATAAAATTTTGTTTACATTATGGAAAATATGTACACCAAATTACTCACATGCATCTTAATATGCAAATAAATGAGATATAACTCTTTTATTTTTCTCTCTTATATGATAATCCCTTCAAATATATGTAAAAAGATGATGAGTAGGATACTGAGTGGATAGTGACTCTCCATCTCGAAATTTAAGTCAATTATTTCACTAAGAGAAGGACGATTCACTAAATTTCATATTTTACTACTTATAAACAAAGATAATGATTGGATTTTATGATCAAAGAGATGATTAAAATCTAAATATAACTAGATAAGGATGTTCTTGAATAACTTGTGGTTAGATTTTGAGATCATTTGACTTTGGTTAACATTCTAAGCTAATTAGGGAAGATTCTATATAGATTTTAATCGCAACAAGGGATTTAGTTATCAAACCTAATGTTCCATTTTATTGGGTTGTCACAGATTTGGCATCTCGGTTCGGGTCGGACTCAAGAATATGGAGTTTTCCATGTATGGGGAGGTCGCCACCTGCACCTGAGTCCTAGACACTCGGGAATCTATAGTGCAAAGAGTATCCCGACCTCTCCCCCTACTACACCTCAGAGAAGACAAAACTCTTCCTCATAATCCTCTCATCTTCTCAAACATTTTCATCCATAGAACGATAGGGTTTCGTTCCCTAGAGTCTCCAGCCGACTAGACTTCCCTGAGATTTCCCCTATTTCACCTTCCATGGGAGACCCAACCTACTCCCGGACAACAACTATAAATCTAATCCCTAAAAAACACTAAAGATACCCTATGAAAAAATTCCCATATAAACCCCTCGGGACCCCTGCGACCCTTTCCGCTAACTGAATTTTCCTTCTCGAGCAAACTCGACTCAGGGCCTACGTTCCTACCACCTCAACCGTCAGTATTGACCCAAAAATCTCTGGGGACCCTCTCAAATCTTTCCTATATTCAATTCATCCTGACTGGAGGTACTTCACTTTCCCCTCTTTTCTTCTTGTTTGGAATCTCATCATCATTATTGGACTCCATGTTCATCTCATTGCCTCACGTCTATATCTTTACCTAAGACAAGATGCCACAAACTCACTCAGAACCCCAGTATTCTACGCGGTTGCACTCTGCTCTTTTTTTCCTCCACATCAACACCAGCTCCCATGTCCGGGAGGTACCCACCGGTCCGGTCACCACTGCTGGACCTTAGTTTGGGTCTTCGAGACCGTATTGACTCAATCAATCTATCTCCAATGTTAGAGCGAGCTTGCATTCATCGCAAGCTCATGATCAAAGTCGATTTTTGGGACCTATCCCTTGTTCTTGGCTTCTCACCTAGGAATGAAGATCCTAGGTGGTCATTTTCCTATTTTTCCGTCAATCATATGGTATATATGTCACGACCGGGTGGGTTATATTGGCATTTTGTCTCCATATTTGATATCAGTCGCTCCCTTAGCTTTTGGGCACTTTTACCCTCATTGTTTTGATTTCAAGCAATGTGTGACATGGGTTTCTCGGTCCTTCTAGACATTATTTATGTCGACCACATTTTTCTTTTGGTTAAATATCACACCAATGGTTTCTTGTAATCTAATTGGACCATCTTTGATAATCCATAACTAGTCAACTGTTGGTCAAAAAATTTCATGTAAATAGTTGTTGCAAAAGTTTTTTTGAGTACCACCTGATTTCATTGTCTTCGAACCCTAAATCTATTGTATCTGGCCATGTTTCCATAAAAGACCTAGACTAGGGTTTAAGATTGTAATTAAGATGGTAATTGATGTAAAGTATAATTTTAGGATATCTAGGGTTTATCAGCATCAAGAGAATCAGTAGGAGTTACTTCAAGATTTGATAAGTGGATTCATGCACTCTGAGTAATAAGTATGGGTAAAGGGATTTACATATGGTTATATTTATGAAATTCAATTATAATGGTATCAAGTACATGTTTTAGGGAATACTTGCAAGAAAACTAATTATGAATGAGATTATGGTTTTCATTATATCTTTCTCATTGATTGCTATCATAATAATATGCACATTCTTTCTAAGTCAAAATTATTGCTTCAAATTATTATGTTAAAGAGTAATGTTAAGTACAAGATAATTGATTCATATTGTTCCTTCCCAGTTATTCATCTTCTTGGGCATTGATCAAGCTCTTGAGATCAATGTCATATTCAAGCTCTAGACAACAATGTTATTAATCAAACTCTTGAGAGCAATGTTATAGATTCAAGCTCTTGAAAGAAATGCTAATTTTCAATCTCTTGAGCAATGTTATTTTCCAATCTCTTGAGAGAGATGCTATTTTTCAAGCTCTTGAGAGCAATGCTATTTTTCAAGCTCATGAGAGCAATGTATCTCACCAAGATCTTAAGGGCAATGTATTTCATAAAGCTCCTCAGAGAAATGTCATGGAAGAAGGACAACATAGTCAATCAAGATGATAATGTCAATGATAAAGAGATATATATATATATAGATAAAGTATACAAAAAGTATTTAATGTTTGCAATGGTTAACTTACTCTTTCTAAAAGTATAGTATATTTTCAATTCATCTACTGTTACTCAGTGCCACTTACTCTAACATATTTTCTAGTTTGCTTTGTATGGATGGGGATGTGATGTCCGCATGAGAGAAGAATAAGAAAGCATATGCAAGGAGCTTATACCGCAAGAAGAAAGCTAGGAGTCCAAACCTAGTGGGGTGCCAACTATTATAGAATAATTAGTTTAGTTTTACCTTTAAGTTGAGAGAAACATGTATTAATTTTAAGTAAAAGCTTTTTGTTAAGGACCTTGAAAATAAGGAATGTTATATTATCATGTGTTGGTTCGATAAATTATATTTTTATGCATTGATCATCATATTTGTGACATCCCCAATAAGAACTATGCTTCTGCTCAGTACTATACATACTTTAGAAAATCGGGGTGTTACATACCTATACACCCTAATTTTGTATGCTATGGTCCAAGTCTTAGCATTTTTTATCACATTAGAAATAATTAAGTAATTGAACCTATTCAAAAAGGAAAACCCTAGTGTTGAGCCAAAAATGATATTATTATGTAATTTATGCATGACTCACTTTGTGTTTAGAAAAGAGTATATAAATGTTATAAAATATTGTGTTACACATTTCAATACATGCGATTTGGTTTGGGTCATGGATCATGCATTTTGCAAGAGTTAAGAAATTATCATACATGGTATACTTAAGAAGTTGACCGACTACATGCATTGTTAGATTGATCTTGTATGATAGGATTTGTTAATACCAACTCTAAATTTAATATTGCATTATAAGTACTTGCAATGGATATTTAGTCTAGTAATAAAAAGTTTGGACCGACCTTTGGAGTGGACTCGATAGAAGTCAATAAATCTTGTTTGTTAACCTTGCAGGGGTTGGTCTAGATAGTCATATTGATTATCTAAGATGTCAAACAATCATTTGGTGTCAGAGGCAAAACGTTTGTTTATTGGAGGTTATTTTTGTCTTTGCTCGATCATACAATCAATTTATTGGGATTTTGGAAAACATTGAGAGGAATAACCCTAGAAGTGGAAGAATGATACCATGTTCTTTATTTTTAGAATGAATCATGTTATAATTTATTATGGATATTATATATTTTTGTTGTAGCTATGAAATTCAACAAGCTAATCATATAAACTTCTCTTTTTTCTCTTCTCTTCCTATTTTTTCTCCAAGGATTGAATGTATGGACTATGTTCTTAGTGATCTATCACAATTGAAATTGAAGTGGAATTCTTCAGGAATCTAAGTTGTAGTTGGGTGACCAAAGGTGAGTAGGTAATTCAATTTTTAGTTAGTTTCACTTGGTCATATAAATTTTAATTGTTCTTTGATTTACTTCATGTGATAGTAATTTATGCACATACTCTCATAGAAGGTAATACAAAACAAGATTGGAATTTCTTAAAATATGATCAAGTGATGGATAATTTTCAAAAAATCTTGAAATTTTGTTTTGTGGTATTTTTATAGTGTAATATATATTTAATTTACAAACAACTACTAATATGATATATTTAATGACTCACCAATCTAGTAAGTTATGCTTAATCAGTTTAATTTGAAAGTGTGACCCAATTAGACTTCTGATTGTATAAGTTATATTTTATGATAGGCCAATGGTTAGTAAGGGCAATAGTGTTCACTATTACTAAAAATATGCAATTGTTTTAATAGTTTCTATTTATTTAGCAACCATAATATGTTTATTAGTTAGAGTTTATATTTAAATAGTATATACATATGATAAAATTTAAGTGTGTTGCTTGAAAACCCTAGCTCTATTCCATATAGGAAATGCCAAAGTATGGATCGGTTGTTGAAAGTCAATGGAAATGGTTATTTTATGAGTAAGTATTTCATTTTAAAGTTAATGGATCGTGTGAAATGTTGTTGTGATTGATATATATATATATGAAACCCTAAGTACATGGTAAGTAGTAGGTCAAGTAATCTAGATCAGTGTTTTCCCTAATATTAGACGATTAGTTCGGTGTCTTAGTTAACATAGAAAGAACATAAATCCATCAAATGAAAAATATAACTAGAAATATAGTACTAATAGTTGTCTTGAACATGGTAGAACCATCCCTAGAGGTTTGTATTAGGAAGGGTGAAACAAGATTGTACTATTATATATATGAGTTTATAGACCAAATACAAAGATAGGAAGTACCCAACTTCAATCGACTAGTTTAGTGGTTCTTTAGTTTGGCAGATTACCCAATATCAACATGATAAGTACTAGTGATACTAGTTATCATTAGGGGTATCCAAGTTTTACACTAGATTCATAGTGTACCAAAGACAAATTTAACTGGATGAATCTCTCATGGATCTACTCCTAATAGTTTAGTTTCTTTGTCTTACATGTCATGCATTGTGGAACCTATTTATATAGAATGTGAGACCTTATAGCCTAGAGACACTACTCTTGTTTCCATAGTACACAAGGATATATGCACATACATTGTTTAGATATCGAGGGGCCTTATGAGGCAACCTCATCGCATGATCACTACAAAAATATGGTCAAATATTAACATCTAATAAATGTTGGTATATGCTCGTAAGTTCTGGTATAGGTTATACCGGAAGACAAAAATTATCGGCTATACTAACGTCAACATAGTCACTACCAACAATTTTTAGGCTATACCGACATTTGTTACTACTGGTATAAGTGTCTCGAGTTAGCCCATACGAGTTGTTATGACTTCTCTACCGACACTTTTGAAGTGCCAGAATGGATTACATGGTCGCTGACATATTACTGTCAGAGACAATAATAACTAACATGTGACATATATGCCATCATTGAGAATCCTCCAATATTGATGGTATAATCACCCACAAATAAACATTTAGATGCATGGCTTGAAATATATACCAACATATTAAGTCTTTCGATATAATGTGCTTTAACACTTTAGTACGAAATGTATCCTTGCATTTTTAGACTGCTTTTATAGGTAGTTTATAGAAATGTTAATGTATTATCCAGTTTGGTGTATAAAATGCACAAACATCTATTGAGACCATATAAAACACATCCAAGTTTATACCAAAAGCTAAATATTTACACAAAAACTATTTTCCCTTATAAAACTCATACCATGTAGATTATCAAGATATAATCTTAAATATGATTCTTGAGATGAATAAAATGACCATATATATTTCATATTTCAAAAACATGCAACAATATATAGACATCCAAAAGTTGTTTGATGCAATATGAATACAAGAAATGAAGCGATTCCTTCATATTAACCAAAAATAAAAAAGAACTTGATCCATTTTGATTGTGATTGGTGTCTTTTTGCTTTATGTTTGTGTGTGAATGATATGATTTCCATGAATAATGAAAATCTTGAATTAGAACCATGTATTTCTAGTGAATCATAAAATATATGAATTGAATGTAGCTGAGAAAAAATAAAATTTAGTAGGCATTCAAAAACATGTCACATATGACAATCTTTATAGTTTTTGTATTAGAATTAAAAAAAATTAAAGGAGTACTAAGCATACCATATCTAGAAATATTTTTGCCTCGTTTTACAAATTTTGAATGACGCTCTTCAATCACAAATTAGTATACAATAATATGCTCTAATTAGCAAAATCATGAACATTTGTTTAAATTTGCATCATTCAAAATATGAAAGTGATTGAAATATGTTATATGGTGTCACCTATATGTTACTGTCATTGTGCACTGCTCTCCTTCAAGTCTTGAAAGGCACACAAATTGTATTAATGGGCAAGAGCCTCTTGAAATTATGCTTCATGCTCTGATTGTTGGGTTGTTGACTCATTCTTCCATGTATTAGCTCTCGTGATACCAAGACACCATGAACAAAGTCTACCATATTTTTTAGGAAGATATAGAAAAAAGTATATCATGCAAACCATTATCTTTAATAACATTTTTTGAATTACCATCGTGGGTTTGGATCTCATCTATTTTTTGCTACATGTGACAAGACAACCATTGTCACACTCTAATATCATATAGGCTTAAAAACTACAAAATAAAATTATACAATGATTGGTGTTTCTCATGGTAATGATGTTTCATACTTATGATAGTGAGTCATTATCTAAATATCATATTTTGAAGGCTTCTTTCCATTTCTTCTTAAAGTACTAAAAAATATAATAGTTTAAAGAAATGGCATATGCGTCCATTTTGAATATGCGACTAACCTAATGTATTCTCGTTGCATTATCCTTTGAACCACCAATTGTGTTTAATGATTGCTTACTCTTAGAAGTTTTATTCCTCTTCCACAACGACTTCATAAAAATAAAAGGAAAGAATTTTAGTAGTGTTTCATTTATGATACTATCTAAAATATTCTTTATTTACCTCTCCTTTTAGTGAAAACCAAATGTCAATAAGGATATCCCATTGGCATGGATCCACTCTATCATCAACCATAATTTCTTCATGGCACTTCTTTTTAATCTGGATGGGGTAAACATACTTTTGTTTCAACCCACTCTTCACACTTCTCCATATTTTAGGAAGATTTTGAAGAATCCTTAGCTTTAAATTAGGATGTTGAGTAGTGAAGCAACTCTAAAAATGAAATATATTATAAGGTTACTTTTGTATACACATAATGATTAATATAACACATATATTTACATAAAAATAAGGACCTTGATATTATCACATACTTTTTCTATATTTTCTAGATTATGTGCTCTCCAGTCATGTACATAAGCAGGAAGAATGTGACTCTTTTGGGCCACTGATGAAAAAAAGCTTGATAGTTTATAACTTCTTTTGGTGGGCCCACGGGTCTATTCTTCTCATTGCATCCAAGTTGAGCAGGCTCTACTCTTACCCAAATCTCAAGAACTATTATATGCCCTCGTGTACGCAATGGAGCTAGGAATAAATATGGAAAATGGTCGATATAGGAAGATATAAAAATGATATGTTCAATGTAATAAATATCATACCAGTTGGTTCACTTTCATGATCAAAGAAAGTTTATAGCTTTCATCCCCAATCCCATTTTCATCTTGTCTAGGAGTCTCAGCTTGTGGTGGCTGATGATAAACATGATATTGGTATGTATTTCTACATTCTATTTCTACACTAGTTTTAACATTTCAGTAAAAAACTATTATGAGGAAGAACCAACAATGTGACGATTAGTAAAGAAGAAATGACATATACTTAATTTTAAATAAAAAAAATTGACAACCACAATTATGAGTTATTAGAAGAATAATTTATTAAAACCACAATGATAGGGGTCCATGTAGGCTATGTAATCATCATTTACATATACCAAAATAAAGTAATTAATATTTCATATTATTTTAAAAGGAAAAAATGATAATATATTCTTTCTTTATCATCATTTTCTTTAGGATGTTCAAGCTCATCGTATCCATATATATTATGAAGATTTATTTGTTTCTTCCTTTTATGGATGGTGGTTACAACTTCAGGGGGTATGTCATTCCTCACAAACTCTATATTATCTTCATCACAGGCATCATTATAGTTGTTGTTATGCTCACTAAGAAGGATATAATTTCATCAACATCAAATTCTTCCTCAAGACCACAATATAAATCTCTTGGTGTTGTACGTATAGCTACATAACAACTTTTTATCTATGATATTCTACATGGACAACTTGCTCCACTTGAGATAGAAAGATATATGGTTCATATGAATAATTGAGTTTATAAGATTTCACAAATAAAAATCCAAATTCATTAATTTTTATTCCATTATTAGCCCTTGACTTTGAATGAAACCACTTGGATTTAAACAACACAATGCTACCATCTTCAATGTAATCCAGATCAACTGTATCATGAAGAACTCCATAGTAATATAGTATCCCTTCTATAGGGTTTGAATCCTTTGAAGAGGAATAACCTTTTGTATCATTTGTTACAAACACTCCACTATTTTGATATTTTCTTCTCAATTCCCTTTGTTTGGTACAAAATCAAAACTCGTTCTGATGAAAACTACTATAATGCCTAACCACATTTCTTGGACCTTTACTGAATGCCTTGATATAATTTGATAGAGATGAATTTCGTGTACTGAGTACTTAATAAATATGAAACATTAATGAAGTATATTCTCATAAAATATCTAGTAAACATTAAGTGAACTCACATAAGATCAAAACCAATCTGGAAATTCTTGAAGTTTAGTTGTATTGATCTCATAAGGCTTTGCATTAGGTTTTCCCATTTTAATTGATCTTACCCATATTCTATAATGAAGTTCATAATTATTAGATGAAATAAAAAGTTCAAAGTCAAATCCTATATCAAATTGAGTTAGTTTTACTTCTTTCCTTATGAAACTTTCAACAACCTTACTATTGAGTAAGACATAACAATTTGCAATTTCGAGATCCATTTTATCCAAAGTAGACATGTTGGATTTTCCCAATCCACAATGAACACATTCAGAAAGGTTATTATTTTGAATATTAGAGGAGTTATCATTTCTTCTGGAGAAATTCCAAATTGAGTAAACTCCATCAAAGTATCTTGAGTAGAAATTTAAGCATTATCTTGCTAGATGGCCCTCTGCAATGGATCCCTATGGTCATGTCCTATGTCTTATATATGATTTCAATTTGAACATATACCTTAAGGATTTGGTGTGACTTATTAGACTTTGTTTCATAAGTAGTTGTAGAATGTGTTCAAGATATTTACATACCTCTCAAATGAATACATCCATCTGTATGAGACAGGTCAGCATACACGAGCCTCATTTGCTAAATGAGTAATCCAAAAAAAGGAGGGATTATCATCTCAAGTTGACACAAAACTTCTGAAATTTTGATTTCTAGTCTACATTAGTCATCAGGGTGATAGTCTTTTGAGCACAAGTCTTTGAAGAAGCTACAAAATCGAATGATTTTCACATATGCTTTTACATAAAATACCCTTATAGCTATAGGAAGTAATTTATGTAATGGTATGTGATAATCACGACTTCTTAACATATTTATTTTATTCTCTTTTACAATAACATTATGAGATATATTTGATGAATACCCATCATGAACCTTCACATTTTTAAAGTAGCACAAAATACTTCCTTCTCATTTTTTTCTCAAATTATAACTAGAAGTGAGAATCTCATGTTCATTATCACCAATACCATTGGCATGAAGCTCATCCCCCAAACCAAACTCTTCTAAATTAAAATGAGTATTCAAGGCATCTCTTTTTTTTCTTCAAGCCTAATAAAGTTCCAATTAAACTTTTAGCAATGTTCTTCTCAATGTGCACCACATCCATTTTTGGCAAAGCAACAATGTTTTCCAATATGGCAATTAAAAAAGATAGACCTCTTATGCCAATTATTTGTATCATTATGTGAAATGTATTGTTTTGGTTTTACCAAATGTGACATTGATATCTTATACTTGCTCATATATATCATAATATGAAAGAATCTTAGGTGTAGACCTATGCTCAAGATTACCATCAAATTTCATGGTCTGGTCTTGGTACTCATGACATTCATCTAAGAATTGCCTATGTCCCATGTAGCATGTTATATGGAAGTTGTGGCATAGGAAATGTCAGCTCCCATTTTATACTTCATCAAGAAAGCATTGCATAGGCTGGGAAATCAAATATTCTCCACATTTGAACAACCTTGAGTTTAAATGTCTCCATTATATGAGAATCATAAGTTTCTACTCAATCCTGTTGTTCCAATAGCTCATCTATTAGTGGATTTACAAATACACCAAGATTATTTCTTGGAGAATTTGAACATGGTATCAAAAAAGGCATTGTGAAATATGGATGCTTCATGCACATCCAAAATAATGGGCCATATACTATGTTGGGAACCTAATTTCTATGGATCTAATTCGTCTGAGCATATTCCAAGACGAATGTTGTAGGGATCTGATGAGAAATTTAGATGAAGCTCATAAAAATTCTTCCAAGCTTCACCACCTGATGGATGCCAAATCTCCTCACTTTTGGAGCATTTTTCATGATGACAAACCATATTACCAACAATCTTTGGTGATAGGAACATTAATTGAAGTCTATGTATGAATAAAAAATGATGCATCTACTTTGAAGAATTTTTTCCACCATCCTTTAAGGTTTGATCTGATGATATTATCTACCTAGACTCATTACATGTTAGACAACTTTTTAGATTGGACTTCTCTTTAAATAACAAAATACATTTGTTATGACATGCATCAATTTTGTTCAGTACAAACCCAAGATCACTAACCATTGTTCTTGTTTCATAAGAGTTACTTGCCAAGCAATCAATAGAAAAGTAATCTTCAAGAGAGATAGCACATCATAAAATGATTTATCACTTCATTTAATTTCAGTCTTTATATATAGTAATCAACATGTAAAATAGAGATTTACTAGCATTACTTTCCATATATAAAGGTCTCTAACATATTGCATGTATTGATGAATCTTGTCCATATATTTGAGTGGATGAGAATCATTCTTATGATCACCATTTGAGTATTTTGCATGCTCAGTTGGTGTTTGAAAAATGTCATGCAACATAGGATGCATTTCACAAATTATATTTGACTCTACATCGATGTTCATGTCACTGTGAGTCGCATCATTAATTTCCTCATGAGAATTCCATAATGTGTAGTTTTGCATAATGCCATAAATTATTAGATCATCTCTAACTACAATAAATGTTTCCAACTACCATTTATGCATCTAACACATGGAACAAGATTCTACCTCTATTGGATGCATGATCAAATGCAAATTCTAAAATATTAGTACTCCTTCAGCATACTCGAACCACTTTGTAGTTTCATCATCAATGACTTGTCTAATTTTTGGTTTAACTATTCTAAAAAATCACAATGTATACATTATGTTATCTTTGGTAGAAAAAATCTAATCTCAAAACTAGTAGCCATTGAATTTTAATTCTAGACCCAATATCAGTATAATAGTTATCATTCCACATCTATTTTTTCTTTTGGTTAGATTCTTATCATACATGGACTCAAAAGTTTAATAACAGTCAAGATAGAATCTAGATAAGTTGAGAGTGATATTAATCACATTGCATAAGGATACAAAGATAAAAAAAAAATCAAGGACTTGTTTAATAAAAAACAATGTCGATTTGATTAAATTTGATGTATAAATATTTTCTCACTTATAAATATGCATTCAACTATATACTTTCAAAGTCGTCTATTGAAGTATGCATATTTACAAGTTGTTGGTTTAATAAGCTAACGACCTCCAATTTCATCCATATAAAATTTTTATATAAGGAATTTGGGTACATATTATAAAATTTATTTTATGATAGTAGTGAATTTGAATACAATAACTAAAGATAAGCATAAATTTTATTAAAATTATATTGAAAGAAGTTTAAGTATGAGTGCCCATATTGGTACTTTAGAATAAACTAGTATAATATTAGTTTTACTTCTCAGCTTCATCCATTTAGTAAAGCCATTTATTCTGATTACATAATACATACATGTATGAGATCAAAGCCAGATGTAGTATCATAACTGTGACTACTCTGAGAGATATAAGGTATAGTACAAAAAATTGAACTGACACTTAACAAAAATATAAAGAAAAATTCCACATGATTAAATCATCATAGGATATTTTTATAATGATATTTGGATGCCTACAAAATACCAAATGAATAGTTCAAACAATATGTTTATCAGTTGCCTCAAGTAGAAGAATACCAATTTTGAAGGCTTAGGCCTCACTTCGATTCCTACAAACACATCAACATTATGTTATACTTCTAATCAGGAACAACTATATATGTTTAAAATTAATAAAAAAATATGAATTTTTGACATGTGTACTGACCAGAGTTGGAATCTTGTACATTGCTTCACTTATGGCTGGCTACCAACACCCTTTGAACAGTCTACGTAATGGAATTTCTATCATCTACTAGTATTAAACACCATATATATCTGATGTTCTTGTCACTGTGTAATCAGATACAAAGAAACATTCATTTGAGTTGCAACGATAACAAGATGTTCATGTAGCTCCGCGGACAATATTATTTAATGATGATCAATAACTTTCTCATTCTAGTGAACAAAGTACAGAATTGAGTTGGATTGCAATAACAATAAAGCACAAACACCTTGATTCCAGAAAATTGAGTCTTTATTCTAGTGAAATGTCTAATTTTGTTTAGTTTGCACTATGTTTGCCTTTTTTGTAATACATGTATGTTTATGGACTAATATGTAAATTAATAATAATTGATGACCTCAATGAAATTGTGTGCATATTAACTTATATCACCTTTCCATATATGAATGTGCTTAATTTTATAGTCCTTCGATGCTTTTGAAGTTATTTTGGTTAAGGTTTTATCTAGGGTTCTAAACCCTAATCGTAGCCTTGTGTTGATGCTTGATTAGACAAGGCTCCATAGCCTATCTATGAGTATCAATGGATTATACTTTACGCAGACTCAATGGCATGAATAACTTGTGTCCTTGGGTAGCTAGATATCAAGGGTACCTTGATAAGTTAGTGGGACCCTCGATAGGATGGTATTGAGATTGTATTCTGATGAATTGTTGATTTGGTCTCGATGGCAGATGGATGAAAGCCCTTTCTACATGGGGGAATTGAGTTCTAATAGAAGGAAGGGTTGAGCCTTGTTAGTTTGGGACTTGTTAGCTTTGTAGAAGGTTGAGATTTGATGGGTCTTATGGATAATGAGGTTTGATAGGTAGGTGTAGAGGTGAGTCTGATAGGTGGAGGAGAGGTCACCTTGATGGCTCTTGGGTTGAACCTTGATAGGTTGAGCCTTGTTCATCAATGGGCCTTGGGAGGTTGAGCCTCAAAAGTTCACCTTCAATTGATGGGACCATCAATGGGTCACCTCCACACCAACAGAGTCCAAGAGCTTTTATGGCTCTACCTAGTTTAATTATCGATAGCCTAGATTAGTTGGGGTTAAATTTGAGACTATTCACCCTCTTGCCTATATATAATTAAAACCCATCAAAGTATCCACCTATTTGGAAATTTGGAGACTTTCTCAAATATGGAGGAGGATATTGAGCCTCTATAGTCCAGTCTTGGACCTTGACTACCCCCTTGGAGGTTGATAGCTTGATGTTGGAGCTTCTTTGTTCTTGGATCTTGAAGATCAAGTCTACTTTGTTATATCTGAGGACCTATAGCATGTTTCTCAACCACAAACATGTAATATATCTCTTCTAAACACTTTTTTATAATGATTTCCCACTTATATTATTCTCTTGGATGAGTTGCATGGATTTGTGGTGTCCAAGATGCTTTCTCTAGCTATTATCTCTTTTATCTCTCTCTTTTCCTACTTGGCCTAGACCTTGCTTGGAGGTGCTTCTTTGGATCTTTTGTGGTCTGCTTGGAAATGAATAGGAGTATATCTTGTGTAGTTATTTCTTTTTGACATTTTCACCATCATCTAAGACAAGTGATATATAATTGTTGTTAGCTTGTTTTGCCAACAATGTTGCTTGCAAACCCTAAACTTGCTTTCTTGATACTTGATATGCTAAAAGATGAGATTTTATAGTGTAATTTCTAGAATGATGTATAATCTCATATTGGCATGGATTAGATACTCTTCTAGTTGTGAAAAGGGATGGTATAAATTTTCCCTCTCTTTTGTATAAGGGCTGAAATTTCAAAATGCATGCATTTATGCCCTAAATTTCTCTTTTATGGTATTTTGATACAATGTTGTGTGAAAACAAAATGCAAACAAATTCTTAGTGTTTATATGTGATTCTAAGATGAAATTAATATGGTTTCCCAATGGTTAGGATGCTGAAATTTTGACTTATTTAGATTTGATTTCTAAAAGCAGCTCATTTGTGCTTAAAAATGGTCGTTTTATGCAAATTTTGCTTTTAGAAATAAAAATTATCATACTTGTGAGTTTTATTTTGAGACCCTACATGGTGTAATGTTGATTCCATTTTATGATAAAGTCAAGGTTGTAGGTGGATGTGGAATATCAATGTGAGTTTGTCCTTAATGTGTCCTCATCATGGAGTTGGCCTTGGTAAGGCATTAACAGGTAACTTACACAATGATATGGTAACTCAATATATTTTTAATATGTGTTATATTTTTTCAAGTTGTTTTTCTTTTAATTGGGTCAATAACGTCGTATGCCTTGTGTTTCCTTTTTGTTTGAGTCATGAAAGACAATCAATTGACCTAATTAGATCAAGTGTGACCCTAATAATGTAGTTCCCTGAAACCATATAACTATCTCACTATTGGAGATGATGGATAGTAAAATAGATATCCTTATAGAAATCTCACAACTATTATAAGGTTCTCAAATTCATATAATTTTGAGGATACACAAATAATCACACATGTTTCATTGTAGTACATATATGTATGAGTAAAGTTGAGGTGATAAATCCTATGATATGTTTTTTATATGTTTGTATGGGTTTTTATATACCGTAGTAACATGTGTCATGACTTGAGTACCCATGAGGGGTCTAGTATGTGGATCGGTTCTCGATAACTCCATGAGTAGTTCATCCTATTAGCACACTACTTTGGTATACCTGGCAATGATTGAGGTGTGGAAGATCCTATGGAGACAAGTAATCTTCGGATCTTAAACATTTAGCTAAGAGACTTCACATTCAATAATGAATGGTTTGAGTGGTGTACATAAAACTATCATGGGATTTATAATGAAACAAGTAATTGAGTCGTGTAGTATATCTTCTTAGGTTTACTTAGTGATTTTCACTATGTTATGCTATTATTGATCTCTACACTTGCAAAGTATTACTTGCCATTCTTATTCGAAATTTACCACTATTTCATATCTTGTAAGATTATGGTGTCTATTATTTATGTATTTATTACTCTATTATTAGTAGATTTGTAACCATAAAAATGTTATTAGTTGTTATATCATTTTGATGGAACATGATCATAGCCTTTGTAGTTATCCACATCTTTTAAGTGATCAACGATGTACTCATGGATTTTCTAGAGAGAAGCCTTTCTCTAGTGATCTATACTAGCTTAGATATAGGTGAAAATCATATATGATGTATCTTAGATGTTGTTTGTTTACCCTTAGTTCCAGGCAGGGTGTATTTTATTGGATGTATCTATGAATCATGTTTGACTTGCATGCCTTGTATCAATGCACATGTTGTAACTATGTTAATAATTTATCTTTGTTTATACATCATGAAAGATGTTACATAACTATATCATGAACAATTATGTATTTAATAATGAATGAAAGTCAGTACTTCATGCAATGCCTATTGATATGAGTTCGTATTATCTTGCTTCATGACATTGATTAGTATAAATTTATGTTTTGCATTGAGTAATCTCATTGTGACATGTTAGGTCATCATAGTAGTGGCTCTCACTTAGGCAGCATGGTCAAAGTGAGTTAAGGGTCAAAGTAAAAGAGAAAGTCATTTCATTTCAGTCAAATTAGATAAAACGTTCCATTTCAATTTTAGTTGGTTCGTAAAATAGTTAATTTAGCATTCAAGTCATACTTTTTTGGATAATATAAAAATGTATTCAGAAAGTAAGATGTGAAACAAGACAAGTATAGGGAAAGATAAAAATCACATATATTATACAAATGGTTAAAATACAAAATTCCATTCTATAAGGATCAAAGGGTTCACATTAGAATTTATCTTGGATTAAACCCAAAAATTACTATTAAGGTTATCTAAAATCTTCTAAAAATATTAAGAAAAAAAGTGTCTTTCCATGTAATATGTTGTTCCTCTCTTTTCGGAGGGAATAGCACATCATTGTGAAGCACTCATCCACAAGGCTCATCATCTTGATCTTCCTTATCTTGGCTAACTTCCAATCAATGGATTCCCCCAATGAAGTAAGGGGGCATTATCATGAAACTATTTGTTACCCTAAGTCCACACTCCTAATGGATACAAATACAAAGGCAAGTGGACTTGGGCGCCCATCCGTAAAATGGCACAAATATGCCACACAAGCAATATATATATATATATATATATATATATATATATATATATATATATATATATATATATATATATATATATATATATATATATATATATAAGTAGTAACAATAAGATATAACAAGATACTAAAACTATAGATAAGAGATATGTACCCATTTCTAAATCAAGAATACCTCATTGGTGTTTCATTTCTGATCTTAGTGTCTTGAGTGCAACGGATCTTCATTTGGAAACTACAAATTCGATAAACAAAATATATCAATGTGAGTGCATTGAGTACGGTATGAGAAGGCATGTAAATAGTTTAAGAGTATATAAAAGTTGCTTGGCTAGAAACATCATAATAAGCAAGAAATAGAAACAAGACGAGAACACTTAATGAATTTCTTTTATACAAAGCATGTTTTAGGTTTCTTTATTCATTATATAACCCGTAGGCCTTTAGACTAACTTATCATGGAAGAGTCTATAAGGGTGCTCAATATAATCTATCATATCTGTAAGGGGCCTCAAGGTCATCACAAAGAGGTAACCCTTGCGTCATAATCGTCCACCTTATCAATTAAGATGCCCAACCTGGTGTCCTTACCCCAAAACTTTGGGCAGATGTAATATGTAGTGGATTTCTCTAAATTATGTTCAAGGTTTGCCAACATAGTATAATTAACATGAAAGTAGTATTCATAGGGAACAATAGAAAAAATAAGTATTTATCTGGACAAGTGTTCATACAAGTATACATACAAACAAGCCAATAACATAGTAGGGTCAATAGATTAAGCACACCTTAAGAGTCAGGATTCTTGAGTAAGATACCAAGGGAAGATCCAAACCAAGGGAACCTCACAAAGAAAAGATATAGTATGGGGTCTTAGATCAAAGGAGTTTAGTTAATCTAAACATAAAACATGTCATGTGGATGTTCTCCTAAACCTTGGTATCAAACAGTTCAAGTGGTATCCAATCTTATCAAACATTCATACGTTGATTCAACATGGTATAAGCATTAAATCTAAACCTTAGGCCTAGGTCAACCATCCATGTTATGAGTACCAAAATATAGATATGAGGTCTTATTTAGTATTAGGGGTATCATAATATTTAAATTATCTCATGGTCTAATCATTCAAGATCATAGTTAACCATAATAGATTTGTTTCATGCAATCAAGTCATATATACAAGTCATTTGATCATTTAGGGAGCATAAGATAGATCAAGATAGCATTAATGTTACAAGGAATTTCACGAAACAAGTCATTATGGGAACTAATTATATGGTTAACATAGAGGTTTGGCCATAGGGAACCACTTTTGCATAAGAATTAAATGTTCAAGGCCATAAGTACTCAACATCACCTATAAGAGCATAAAGTAAGTACAAAGGTGGGTTTTTTTAGTTTCCAAGGGGTACTTAACACCAAGAGGAATGAAAACTCAAACAAACATTTCTCAAATCATCATATATTTACTTATTTCGATATTGAAAGATTAGGTGATGACAAATTAAGTCAAAATCCTAAACTTCATCATGGATGTGCATAAGGAACTATTTTTAGAGAAAAGCTAGTCATGATAGGTTAATATGACATTGGGGTACAAGTGAATGAGTGAGAACATGAATTCACATCTTAAGTAAGCAAAATTTACTAATTTGTATGTATCTAGGGTTAGAGATCATTAAATATACATGATAAGCAATGTAGGTGATGATTAATACTCAAAATGTCATAAAAGGACACATTTTCCATAAAATAGTGAAATATCATGCAAAGACAGTAGGAGGGGATAGCAGCATTTCAAAGAGGGTATTTTTATGATCGAAATGATATATTACATGACATAATTTTCTTCTAGTTTTAGGGAGATATGAAGGTTTGAATATTAGGGCATAAAATAGGATTTTTGTGTGAGATTGTTACCCCGTGGGCCGAGGTAAAGGAGGAAGTGTGTTGGACCCAAGATGTATCCATGAGGTGTGCACTCTACTAGTGTTGACCTAGCCCACCCATGGGTGTGGGTTGTTTTCTCTGACCACCCATGATCTCTCAAGGGAAGCTCGTCAATTGCCGACCACCGCCTACCCAAATGGCATGCCACGAGTGAGAGCGGGAGATGTCTAGACGTCCGATCATGGCCCTTGAATCAGGGTCAGCCACTGGCCCCGACCCAATCTAACGGAAACAAAGCCCCTCTCCCTACCGGGGTCACCCACCCGTGTGGCTCCCGCTTTGTAGTGGTGTGATCATTAGAATCCTGGGCCAAGCGAGGTCTTCGGCCCTTGATTCAACTCACGGAGTGGCCAGTCAGGTCTGGCTTGCTCCACTGAATGTACTGGAAGCATTACTCAGAGAGGCAGAGGGTCATGGCAAAAAGCCCCAAAGTTACATGCATGGTGGCGCTGACCACTATAGGAGAAGAAGGAAAGAATAGGGGGTGCTCAGGTTGGTGAAAGAAGGAGAAAAAGGTGAAATGTATAAGGGGAGGAGTTATATAGGCAAAGGAGGTGTTGATTTGGGAGAAGATGGTGTAAAAAGGGCTTAATTTGAGGTGCCAAACCATGGAATAGGTGGTTGTTGCTGTCATTTATGCTGGAGAACGTACAGAGGTTGGGGGTGAGTTTGGGATCGTTGGATCGAACCAAGATCCTTCATTGATTAGATCCAATGTTCAAAGGTGTTTCTCGAGGGTACAACTAGTTGTGATTGGTCCACAATGATAGTGTGGATCACAGATCAAAGATAGAGTAAAGGAAAAGGAGTGCCTCCCCCTCAATTGGTCTGCACAAGCCCAATAGGCCCAAAAGGCTCAAATCAGGCTAAAACAAGGACTATAGAAAATAACAAACTTCAAATGCCCATATATTGTGATTTATGACTCCAATTGAGGTGATTTTTTTGCCATCATATTTCTTATTGAATCTCCTATAACATGACACACATATCACAGAAAGAAGAATTCATTAAAAGGGTTCAATTGTTAATATAAGTTGATGATACATAAAAAGCATGACACTTGGTTAAAAACTTAAATTAGAGTCTCAAATAGATACAATGTGACATTTCATCAAAACCAACTCATCAATTGGGCATAATGTGATTAGAAGTCATCAACTTGAGGACAAGGAAGGGCATTGAGTACAATAGGGAATTTAATGAGTCATGATGTATAGAAATTGAATGAGAGAAAATCGAAGTTATCACATCCTCCCCACCTTAATAGGAATTTTGTCCCTAAAATTAAATTTATCATAAGTCAAGATTTGATATTTCATATTAAATGTCAAATTCATCACACTATCTTGTAAGGTATCATCACCATGTACCAAGTCAATCTCATTCTAAAATTGAGTAATCGAGCATCAAAGTCAACACATAGTCACATGGATCATCAAATTGGGAGAGATCATCACACGAGTCACATATTTAGAGAGATTGTCATATATATCATCAATTTGAAGAGATCAAATTTTAGGTCAATCGAATGGAGTTCAAGAGTAATGCATGACTTTCATTCCCAAAATTTAGGGTTCTAGCTTCTACATTGGCCTACGTGGGGTCGATGATTGAGATTTTACATTTCAACAATTCAAGACCAACATCATATTTCAACATCATGATTTCATGCTCAAAAATAAGGAAGGGCCCATCCTAGTCTGCATGGAGCTTAACCCTAAGTGATAAATCGAGTAAGTCAACATAATCATCATTTATTTTGAACTTTAGGGGAACATGAAAGTCGTTAATCATATATCGAGGGTGATACCAAGACCCTAATAGGGTGATCATAGAATTCGAATTAAGGTCATGAGTAAAGAGTCAATATTTCATTATTTAATATCGAGAGTCAAGTTTGTACATCAAAGTCATAGGTCCAAACATTTTGAAACTAGGTTTTAGATTCCTATTTAGACCTTAGGGGTGATCATTCATCCATATAATTTAATAAAGAAACAATCTATCAACATTTTGAGCAACATTCAAGATACAAGAAACATTTTGAGATATCAATATTGACTCCATTATCATGGTATTCAAGGTGGATGAATGGTCTAGACCTAGGTCTTTCTAGGAACTTAACCGCTAACTATAGTCAATTTCATCATATGTCAAGATCGTTATTAAATCTAGATTCAAGATCGAGTATTAGTAGCATCACAGACTTAACCTATCGGGGGCTTAGGTCAAGAAATCAAAATAGTATGAAAGGGGTTACCTTTCCAAACTCTAAATAATCAACAAGATGAAAATTTAGAGGCACTCGTAATGGGGATGTGACCTAGGTTAGGGGAGTCATGAGTCAATCATCACCCTAATGTAGCACGTTAGTGTACATTAGTCATCAGTCATCAAGCATATCCAAATAGGGTGAGTATGAACTATCAAATCATATTTTATAAGATTATGAGGCAAACATCAAGATTACTAATGGGTCAACCATATTTCAAAATTTTACAAGATCAAGGACATAATCATGTTCCCTCTCCATCAAGGTCAAGGTAAGCATATATCTTGGAAATCGAGAAGTCAAATTGAGAACTCGAGAGTATTATCATAATAACACAAGACTGAGATCTAGGTCCATCATGTCATTCGAATTGAGTCTACATAGGAATAACAATCATTAGGGGATTTTCCTATTGAAACAAGTCTTCACATAATGATCTAGGTGTCCAAAGTCATGGTCATATCAAAGTGTGTGGCATGATACATATCAATAGAGTGAGTCTTGCTTAGATATGTTTGAGGTTTTATCAGAATAGGGACAACATGTGTTTAATCAATAGGGACCTCATCTAACATCAGGTGCAAGACAAGAGTTCCACCTTATCTTACCGTATCTAATATTTACCTCAAACATAGGAAGCACTTCTATCTGATCTGCTAACATCGAGAGTACCTAGACTTTGCACATGAACACAACTCTTCCAAGAGTACTTTCATTCATCAAATATGTTTTTTTTCTTAAGATTAGATAATGCAATTGTCTTCTTCATAAACTTCTATCATTTCAAATAAGTTTTTAATTCTCCCCTTCCATAAGCTACCCAAATCAAGAATTCATGTGATTAATAGCCATGATTAAAGAATCACATGAGAGATTATAAGACTGCCTATTCATCATCTACTTTGGTGGCTTAGGTGATCCTTAAAGAAGAGATGAGATGCTAGAAGACTCTCTAAACTTTGAGGAAAGGATTTTAGTCCTTCTTGGGTTCTTAAGAGGTGTTATGCCTTAAACATATATAGAGGCCTATGTGTATAGCTCTATTACCATTTGTCACAGAAATGTTTATTATCCTAAGTCCACACTCGTAATGGCTACGAAGGCAAAGATGAGTGGACTTGGGCACCCTATGTCAAATAAGCAGTATATATGTAAAAGGAGTAACAACAAGATATAAAAAGATACTAAAAATGGAGATAAGAGATATGTACCCATTTATATATCAAGAATACCCCATTGGTGTTTCATTTTTTATTTTAGAGTCTTGAGCGCAGCGAATCTTCATTTGGCAACTACAAATTTGATAAACAAAATATATCAATGCGAGTACATTGAGTACGCAACGAAAAGGCATGTAAACAATTTAATAATATATAAAACTTAGTTATCTAGAAACTTCATAATAAGAAAGAACTAAAAACAAGGCAAGAACACTTAATGACTTTCTTTTATACAAAGCATGTTTTAGGTTTCTTTATCAATTATATCAACCGTAGGCCTTTAGACTAACTTCTCATGGAAGATTAAGTAAGGGTGATCAACATCAGCTACCCTATCCATAAGGGGCCTCAAGTTCATCGCCAAGAGGTAACCCTTGTATCATAATGGTCCACCTTATCAAGTAAGAAGCCCGACCTGGTGTCCTTACCCTAAAACTTTAGAAAGGTGCACAATGGTATATAATGAGTTTCTCTAAATTATGTTCAAGGTTTGCCAACATAGTATAATAAACATAAAAGTAGTATTCATAGGGAATAGTAACTCAAAAATGAATTTATCTAGCCAAGCGTTCATACGAGCATACATACAAACAAGCCAATAGCATAGTAGGGTCAAGAGATTAGGCGTACCTTAAGAGTTAGGAATCTTGAGTAAGATACCAAGGTAAGATCCAAACCAAGGGAACCTCACAAAGAAAAGATATAGGATGGGGTCTTAGATCAAAGAGGTTTAATTAATGTAAACATAAAACATGTCGTGTGGATGTTTTACTAAACCTAGGTATCAAATAGTTCAAGTGGTGTCTCATCTTGTCAAACATGCATATATTGATTCGACATGATATAAGCATTAAAGCTAAACCTTAGGTCTAGGTAAACTAGTCATGTTATAAGTACCACAAGATAGATATGAGGTCTGATTTAGCAATAGGGGTATCATGATATTTAGATCATCTCATGGTCTAATCATGCAAGATCATAGTTATCCATATTAGATTTATTTCATGCAATCAGTCATATTTACAAGTCATTTGATCATTTAGGGAGAAAGAGATAGATTAATCTAGCATTAGTGTTACAAGGCATTTCAAGAAACAAGTCATTAGGGGAACTGATTAGAGGTTTAACATAGAGGTTTGACCATAGGGAACCACTTTTTCATAAGAATTAAACGTTCAAGGCCATACGTACTCAACATCACCTGTAAGAACATAAAGTAACTACAAAGGTGGATCTTTTTAGTTTCCATGGGACACTTAAGGCCAAGAGGCATGAAAGCTCATACAAAAATTTCTCAAATCATCATACTATTTATAGATTTCGAGATTGAAAGATTAGGTGATGACAAATTAAGTCAAAATACTAAACTTCATCATGGATGTACATAAGGAACCATTTTAGAGTAAAGCTAGTTATGATAGGTCAATATGGCATTAGGGTACAAGTGTATGAGTGAGAACATCAATTCACATCTTAAGTAGACAAAAGTTACTCATTTGCATTTATCTAGGGTTAGAGATCATTAAATATACATGCTAAGCAATGTAGGTGATGATTAATACTCAAAATGTCATAAAAAGACATGTTTTCAGTAAAATAGTGAAATATTATGCAAATACACCAAGAGATGATAGTATCATTTGAAAGAGGTTATTTTTCATATCAAAATGATTTATTATATACTTGATTTTCTTCTAGGGTTAGGGAGATATGAAGCTTCAAGTATTAGGGCATAAAATAGGTTTTTTGGGGAAGATTTTTACCCTGTGGTTCAAGGTGAAGGAGGAAGTGGGTCGGACCTAAGACGCAGACACTAGGTGTGTGCTCTGTTGGTGCTGACCCATCCTACCAAGGGGGTTGGTTGCTATCTCAGACCGCTCCTGATCTTGCGAGGGAAGCTCATCATTTGTTATGCACCACCAACCCAAACGATGTGCCATGAGCTAGAGGGGGAGAGTTCTAGACGCTCGGTCGTGACCCTTGGATCAGGGTCAGCCACTGACCTGACCCAATCTAATGGAAATAGAGACTCTCTCCCTCTTGAGGTCACCCACTTGTGTGGATCCCACTCTATAGTGGTGCAGTCGCCAGAGTCCTGGGCCAAGCGAGGTCTTCGACCTTTGATTCAACTTGCGGAGAGGCCAGTCAAGTCCATCTTACTCCACTGAATGTTCTGGCAGCATTACTTGAAGTGGAGGAGTGCAAGGCAAAAAGCCCCAAAGTTGCACCCATGGCAGCACCGACCACTAGAGGAGAAGGAGGAAATAAGAGGGGTGCTCGGGTTTGCGAGTGAAGGGGGAAAAGGTGAAATAAATTGGGGGAGGAGTTATATAGGCAAGGGAGGTGTTTATTTGGGAGAATATGGTGCAAAAAGGGATTGATTTGAGGCACCAAATCATGGAGTAGGTTTCTTCCAATGTCATTTACGTTGGAAAATGTACACGGGTTGGGGGTGAGTTTGGGATTGTTGGAGCGAGGCAAGATCCTTGGTTGATTAGATCCAATGATCAGAGGTGTTGCTCGAGGAGATGTCTAGTTGTGATTGGTCCATAGGGATAATGTGTTGCATTGCAGATCAAAGATAGAACAAAGGAAAAGGGGCGCCTCCCCCTTAATTTGGCCACACACGCCCAATAGGCCCAAAAGGGCTCAAATCAGGCTCAAAAAGATTAAAACAAGGGTTAAAGAATATAACAAACTTAAAATACCATATCTTGTGATTTATGACTTTGATTGAGGTAATTTTTGGGCCTTTGGATTCATAATTGAATCCCCTACAACATGACATACATATCACATCAAGAAGAGTTCATTAAAACATTGAAATTGTTAGTGTAAGTTGATGATACTTAAAAAGTATGATACATGGTTCAAAACTTAAATTATAGTCACAAATAGGTACAAAGTGACATTTAACCAAAAATGACTCATCAATTGGGCATAATGTGACTAGAAGTCATCAACTTGAGGGTGAGTAAGGGCATTGAGTACAATAAGGAATTTAATGAGTCATGATGTACACAAATTGAACGAGAGAAAATATGGGTTATCACATCCTCCCCACCTTAAAAGGAATTTTGTCAAATCCATAAGTCGATATTTAAGATTGCATATTCAATGTCAAAATCATCAGACTATCCCGTAAGGTATCATCACCACTTACCTAATCAATATCATTCTAAAATTGAGCAATCTTCACAATGTCATCAGGATCTAGGATGTTCAATCCACCTTCATGCTAGCATCTAACTAGGGTGTTCTGAGTCACATCATGAGAACTCACTGACCAAATGATGCCCCTCATGTTAGATCTAATCTTGTTGATAATGAATGCATGATATCAGCTTTTATGCACCTAAATTGCACCTTGTTGGCAAGTAGCAATCTGATCAGCATCGTCCTCCCCACCATTCATAGATTGATGACCATAAATCAAATGATTGTTTCGCTAAAATTATCAACACACAAAACATAATATGATTTCTTTCCTCTACCACTCGAGAGAGGGAGTCCCATGTAGAGAGTAGGGAAACACCTTTCCTAAAGACGTATGATATTCCTCATCCTCTCCTTCCTCGAGTCATAGGATATTGAGAGATAGACTTGGGACTTTAAGTTGCTCATGAAGGACCCATGAGTTGACTGAAGTTTTCCATCATCTTCTGAAAATCTCAGTACACCTTGGCCCTACCTCTAAGAAATAAGTGGACACCGTCCATGATGATAAAGTGATCACAAACCTTTGTTCTAACCACTTTGAAGGGAAGAATTCTACTCAGACTCTCCTCCTCCTTTGCTAAGGTCAAACATTAATAATAATGAAAGATCAAAAATAGAAGAGATAGAAATGTTTCTCATTCCTTGAATAATATTAGTCGTTCATAATGTAGTATAAATTTATATTTCTATATTAGTTCTCTTTTATATTTTTGTCAACACTACCTTGTAGATCGATTTGGATTAGGAATAATTACTACACATTTAATACATTTATTTAATTTTAATAGAGTATTATGGTTAAGAGTCCTATACTTGGTCCATGCCATTCTAGGTCCCTATATAGAAGTAAACTAATTTTTACATGATTTAGTGATGAAATATTATTTATTTATGATATTGCACGATTTTGGTAGTCAAAATCATGAATCATGTATATATTGAACCATAATATTAATATTTTATTATTTTCCATTTTTTTGTTAGAATCCAAGATGGTTCACGTAATTTTATATGATATACTCAACAACAATGATAAATAAAAGTTAAGAGTGGTATTGTTATTGCTAAATTTCTTATTATACCCTAATTTCATTATCTATATATTACTATTTGTGACATCAAATTTAACAATGTCTGGCAGATAAAAATAATCACTCGTGTCCCTTTTAATTTGTAAATAGGAAAACATGTCAAACTTTCAACAGATGGACATATTTCACTAGGACATATCACAACATACTTCTCGTGGCAGGAAAGATGTCGAAATGGCTATCTAAAAAGACTGAATAATCAAAGATATTGCGGATATGCTCAAATTCTTTTTCATAAGTATATGTAACTTTAATGAATAAAGACTTAATAGTATTTGCCTCCTGATGTGGAAATCAGTGTACCTCAAATTCACTAGAATAAAATCCTATTTTTAACCTATAAAATATTACAACAAATTCATGTGCAAGGGAAAGGGTCTTGTTAGTTTTAGTCAAATAAAATCTCAAGGAATTTTTATAGACAATTTGGATTTTATAAAGATTGAGACAAAGATGATTAATCTACATGTATTATTTGATAATAGTATGACCAATTAAATTAACTCGGTAAGAAATTAAATTAACTAAGTAAGCAATTATTTCTAACAAATTAATTAGATTACCAGGACGATGGGTATCACCACCATACCTAGATATCCCTCTATTTTCATACAAGCAATCTCAATATAAAATAACAATTATTGAATGAATTGAGTAATACAAATTCTTTTGAATATTAGGAGTATACTAATAGACAAATACCACTCCAACTACAAAGTGATGATATTTGTGATATAGTCTACTCGTCACTGTAGAAGACAACCTATTTTTGGAAGCATTAAGGAATTAATGTAGAAATATTGCTACTATTACTCCATGTCACACATTTCTGATAAAAATAATAATCAACACACATTCTTGGTGGTGATTAAAAATAGATCATGGAAATAAATAAGAAAACCATACACTATCAAAATTTGGGTGTGATACAAGAAAGCCATGGGTAGTGTGGCTCAATCCCGCACCCATTAGACAAAACTACTCCCTACTCATGATTATGATGTAGTAATAGAAAGTAGGAAAGGAGCAGATAAGGGTAGAAGTGCACGGTGTGTGAAACCACTCCTTGAACAAATGTTGCAAACTCTAATCAAGCATCTGGAAATGGATGTCTCCACATAGAGCCTTGAATGAAATATAGGGTTGGGGATCATTTCACTAGACACCACTCTAGAGTTTTTATATCATGCCCAATGATTTAAAAGTGATCATACAACATTTGATAGTTGGGTGCCATTTTTTATTTACAAATCTCCACTTATTGATTATTTAGTCTAGGTAGTCAATCATCTAGTACAATAAAAAATTGACACAATCCAAGCTCATTAACCAGGGTTTAAGATAGTATAGTGAGAGTAAATTAACCAGTCTCTTTTAGATCACTAACTAGATTTAGTCTAAAATTTTCCTTTCTTTAATCACATTAAACTACTAAAATCAATATTGAAACTTACGAAAAACTATTTATTGATAATGATGGTAAAATCATCCATCTATGAGTTTAACTGTTACATATATAATTAAAAACATAAGGAAAATTAGTTCTATCATTATATACGTTCACAAGTTATACGAAACTAATCTTATTCACACAAAACATTCCTGAGACAAATGTATCTTAGCTACCCCTCTCAGTAAACCTCATGTATCTCATTCATTATAAGGCACTCCAACTAACATCCATATGTTTCATTCATGTGGGGATAGAGAAAGCTAAGGAATGCAAAGTCTACATTTTTACCCAACTATTTTAAGGTTTTTGAATGGGAAAACAAAGAGTGAAGCTAAAATCTATTCAAGGATCAACACCCATGTAAATGGTCTTGCCTCTCTAGGCCATACCATGGATAACTCCAAGATTCTCCACTCCCATCCTTGCTGATGGGACAAGAACGTGACAATCATAGAAGAAACCAAGTCACATTCCCTTATCCCTATTGAAGAACTTATGGATGATCCACAATCCTATGAGATAAGGAACAACTCACAAGATGAATAGTGGCTTGAAGAAAAGAATGAAAAAAAGAAGGATGAAGTGATTCCTCCATGATTCATTAAGTAACAAATCCTTCCAAGATGAAGAAGATGCCATGTACTCCCAAGGTAGATCCTATAAAGGAAAATATTATTCCTCCTCCCATCAGTTCACATATGGAAAGAAGGATCACTACATGGATGATTACCCACATGGAAAAAAGACCCATCAACACAAGGGAGACAAGAAAAGACACAAGAAGAATAAGAAAAAGAAGAGAGTCTACAAAATCTCTAGTGATTCCTCCAACTCTAGTTCAAGTGAAATCTCTAGATTTAAGTTGGATAAACACTTATGGCAAAATAAATTGAAGATTCATACAAGGTACATCTAAACTCTTTATCTAAAGAATCTTTATTTGAAAATGTTTATGCCACTCATGACTCTCTTAAGTCTACTAAGCTTTAAAGGAAAAACCACAAATTTATCACATAACTTGCATGAAGAAAATAATGAACTTTGAAAAGTTAATATGTGCTTCTAACCTATTATTAAAAATATTACTTGTACATTTTGACCTATAAAGTTGCTTAATATAATGAAGATCTTTAAAAAAACTAACCCAATAACCTATAGTGTCAGTTATATATGCAAATGAGTAGTCTGACAAGTGTCCTTGAGGAAAAAGTATGGCTACTTCTTTTCTTATATCATTGTGTTGTTTCAGAAAAAAAATGATGCCAGAAGTAGCCTAGGAAATTTAATTTCTTGATAAATTTTATGACATCAACAATAACATCAGTTTCCCTGAAATGTATGTAATAAGATTCTCATGATCCTACCGGAGAAATAAATATTCCCTCCTAAAAAGCTTATTGCATCAGTTTTCATTTAAAAACTAACCACATAGGTTTGGATGTAACATGCTTTTAAAAAATTGAGGCATCTATTTATTGAAGATAAACTAATGGTATAATATTTCTTTGATGCCCTCCATGATATAAATATCTCCCCCAGAAAAGCTTACTGTATCAACTTTTAGTGAGAAATCGGCGATGTATACCTGATCACGACCAAGGATTTTGATGAAATATGGCATCAGTTTGGTTTCCCAAATTGACGCAACATAGCCAATAAGTTGTATGTCAGAAACTGACATAACAATTAAAAATTGGGTGTTAGTTTGGCTATAGTGTGCCAGTTTCTCACCAAAGCTTGACTATTTGTCCGAACTAATAATGCTTGAGAAATATTTCCTCCTCCCACTCTCACTTTTGAGAAACCCCAATCATCTAGTCATCTTTGTTGTGCCATTGATGCCACCGACCCTAGTTGTTTTTGTGCTTTCCATTGACACTGCTGACACCACTTGTTGCTCCCTCTCTTTCCACAACATGCATATCCTCTCCTCACCATCATTGCTCCTCTTGCTATACCTAATTGCAGTTGCTTCTTCTCTACTTGTCTCCAACTTCTCGCCGCTGTTCCTCTCATTTTTTTCACTTAAAACTAATCTCCCTATCAAATCCTTTTTCTCTCATCAACAATTGAGATCCTATCTACCACCCTAATTTTACTATTGTTAGGTTCAACACCCCTAAGGTCTGGGTCTTTGTATGTTCGTCTCCTTTCCATACTCCTCATACCTGTTGTTGAGGTCAACGCCATCATCACTGGCTCCTTGAGTTCCTCTCTTAATTTATCTTCTTCTTCTTCTCTATGTCTTCGTTATGATACATATTGAAATGAAATCAATGTTGATTTCATTTTTATTCTTTGAGAAATATATTTCATGACTATCCAATTAAACATTCCAAGATTTCAAATAAAATCTAGGTTTTTATGAAAAATATTGTCTAGGTTGTGTAAATAAAATATGATGACTATTGGGCCTCACTTATCGAAACCCTACAAATTATTTTCTAAATCTTAATGTATTTGGTTATCACATTATGATGAATATTCATTTATCAATGTAATATTATGTTCCTTGCTTATTTTTAGTAATATGAATGGTTTATGGATGAACGGTCACACCTAGGACATATACAAGAGAGATAGAAATCCAAAACCTAAAGATATGAATGATTACACCTAGGATATTATTGAAGTTGACATGAATTAATCCAAATTAACTTAATGTAGAAATAAATATAGGTATATAAGTGTCGGTATACATGTATTATGTTGACTGAGAATCCATCCACAATTTAGCCATTAGAAGAAAGTAATGAATAGTTCATGATTTGGAACTGTTCTTGAACACTTAATCTCACTTAGGATGTGAGATTATAATGTGTGTTTGGTTATCAATAATATTTTAACATTGGTTTCCTAGTTGTTCTCTGGATACATATGCATGTGGGTATTTACCTATCTACATTGTTGTACATAGAGAAATGCGGGGAAATTCTTCTAAAATATTCTTGAGAACTAAACACAAATTATACACTTACTAGTGAGATTAAGTGTTCTAGAATAGGATAGGTGGTACACATTCATCAATAAAAATCATAAATATGTGTATCCTATTGGCCTAGAAATCAATATAAATATTAGACATTCCCTATTTGGGACTATTCTTGAACACTTAATCTCAATCAAATGGTGAGTTTATAATGTATATTTGATTTTCAAGAATATTTTGATAGGTGTTTCCCCATTTGTTCTCTAGCTGCATATATATTTGAGTATTTTCCCATCAATATCGTCGTACTTGGAGAAGTTTGGGGAAATACTGGAAAATATTCTTGAAAATTGACGACATATTATACACATACTAGTGAGATTAAGTGATTAAATCTAGGATAGGTTGTATGCATTATAAAATGTTCATGCTAAATACTATCATAAAAATGAATAAATTTGGTCTCAATTTAAACATATTTAATTCTAAATTTGATGTGGCTAACACTAAATTCAATACCCAATTGTGCTATGATTATAAAATTAATCAATGTTGGATGTCCATTCCAAATTGCTTCAATTAGAAGTTTGCAATTGATCTTGATGAATTTATGGGATCTGTGGAGAAACATAGTAGATGATCTAGATATAGTTTCTATTTCACTTATCAAATTGTCATAACAACTTGAAAATCAAAATTATTAAGAAATTCAAAAGTCATGTCATGTGCAATGGAATATACATGGCTATACAGAATGGTACTGGCATGGAGAGATTTCTACTTCGAGATCAATAAATGTCGATAGTGGTACATTTGTGAAATAAGAAGTGGTGAATGATGTTGATGTAAATGAACCAATTTAGAACAATATGGCTTATGTGATGCTTTAGTTTGGGGGGTAAATCTTACTAATACACATTCCTTATTTAGAAACATGTTTGCATGATGTTGAGAAATCATAATAGTTAGGTTGTACTAAGTGTATGAGGCTCAGTTTTGTGTTGAGATTGTATACTGTAAATGCAAAGAATAGGTGGAACGATAAAAGTTTCACGTCTTGGTTGTCTTTATTGAATGAAATTCTTTCTAAAGACAATGAGATTCCAATCTTGACATAGAAGTAAAAAAAGTTCTACCCAATGGTAATGGAGGTTAAGAAAACACATGAATGCCTGAATGGTTGTTTGATATTTCAAAAGGACTATATTAATTTGAAATATTATCCAAAATGTGGGTGTCAACTGCAAAATGATGACTTTGGGTACCATGAAGAATGACTCTCATTCTAAGGTGATGTCATACCTTCCAATAATACCTTAATCTCAATGCACATTTGTTAATTCATAAAATGCTCATTATTTATCTTGGGATGCATATGTAAATGCAAACAATAATGGGGTCCTACCACATCATTTGATTCCCCATTGTTGACGAGAATTGGATTTTTGTACCATCAATTTGGTGATGAAGTGAGGAATCTACGACTTGGACTTTGAACTGAAAGGATGCATCCATACAATACATTGAAAAGCCAACATGACACTTAGGGTGTTATGATTGTTATATAACAATCTCCCCCTTGATTGTGTATAAAAAACAAGCATGTTATGGTGTCAATGTTGATATACGATCCCAAAAAACCAGACAATGATAACAATGTTTACCTTGAACCTCTAATATATGTCTTAAAGAAACTCTGAGAAGAAGGCATTATGATTTATGACGCTTCAATGGAGTAACTTTTCATTTTCATGTCTTTTGCACGATTAATGACTATTCAACATACACAAATTTGTATGTATATAACGTAAAAGGATCCAAAGCATGCTCTAATGTGAGGAAACACTAATTCAATATGACTAAAGTATGGAAGAAAGACTGCATATCTTGTTCATCCAAGATTTCTCTCAAAGTATATCCTTATTGAAGGATGTACAAATCATTTAATTACTCAAATGTTGAATAAAGTTCCCCTGAACCTATACCAGGGAATGATGTTTGTTAAATACTAAAAGACATTGTCAACATATTTAGTAAGAGACCATATAATAGTCACATATGTGATAAATCTTTATTCAAGAAGAGGCCTATATTTTGTGTTTTCCTTATTAAAGTTCATGAAAATTGGGTAGGGTGTTGATGTCATGCATGTTGAAAAATATGTATGTGATAACGTCCTCAATATACTATTGAGTATGCTGGGAAAGATTATATATGGCAACAAATAGAATGGACCTACATGCAATGGATATAAGGAAAGAATTAACAATACAAGTTATCTATGGTCGTTCTTCATGGGAAAAGGTAGTTTATTGCATATCTTATAGATGTAGAAGAGTACTATGACAGTATGATGTCTCTAGTCCATTGTCAACTGTTTTACCAAGTGTGAATGTCAAAAATAACTCGGATGAATGCTACACACCAAGATAATACATATTATTTTATGAGCAATGCAACAAATACTAGAGGCATGCATTTTTTTTCATTTATGTTTTGTAATGCAGCCAATACATATTTTTGTGTAATATTTAAGTTTTTTCAGTTATTTTATATGTACATGTTTAGATCATTATATTTTTCATGCTATATGTTCATGTTCTTATCACTTATGTTTATATTATTAACAATTTGTATATTTTTATAACATGTCTTCTGACCCAGAGTAATCTAATCATGAGCACCTAGAGGATGTTGGTGGTCCAAAGAAAGTTGATGTTACTACGGGTTATGGTGATCTGGTTGTTGCTTCCGAGGGTTCTAGGGTTTAGGGTTCAAGTACTAAGGGTTTTAGTGTTGAGGGTTCACATATTGGAGGCCCCACACTCTTGCATAGGTTAATAAAGATTAAGGACAAAGGGGAGAAGTTGGAATTTTTGTTTGATGACACATGGGAACTTGTCAGGGTAATGCTAGTAATTTCAAACAATATTTGAGGATCGCATTGTGCAACAAGGTATCTGTCACGGAACTGGAACCCCAGTCCCATGAACCAAATGAATACTAAAGACAACATGTGGAAGCATGAAATTCTTAGCATACATGAACAGATAACAAGATAAAGGCACCATTCATTATCTCAACAATCAACAAGATATATTAAGCAACATTGTTTATTACAAGCTTTCAATTACATGTTCAAGAGTACAATACTAGAGTAATACATGGCAATATTTGAGCAAGTAAACAAGCATACATATGTATCACATTCAACCAAGAAATCCACAGTCATATAATTATTAAAGCCTGTACCTGATTCAGAGTTTTTGTAACCTATTGTTGACCATCTAGATCTCAAGCAATAATTGATTAAGTACAAGATTACATACATGTATTAGATTCTCATCATTAACCCTAACTAGATTCATTTTAGGGTCTTCGTCCAAATTAGGTTCATGGTTGATTATTAGTGTCTTTGATTATATCTTATTGATTTAGGGTCCATCATTAGGGTGAGGTTCAGTTTTCTTATGAAAATATCTAGCCCTAGAGAAAGAGGCGTTCGATATATGATGTTTTTCTATATAGGTGAGGGAGATGTCCCAAGACCCTAAGATGATGTACATGATGTGTGATCTCCATGTTGAGCCTCACACTCGGGTTAGTGGTTTGATGTAAAGTAATCTTGGGGTTTCTCTCATTCTATATGTTGGGTAAAAGTTTGGTATGGGTAGATGTTGATACTTAGCATGCTTTTCCTTGACATAGACAGGTCTTAGCTTGAGTGGCTCGAGTTTGTTGATCTCTTTTAGATGCAAGTGATATAATTATGAAACCTCAATGTTGATGATAATGGGGTTCATCATATGATTAATGATACATAAAATAATCTCACTTAAGTTGAAAATTTGATATATGTATGATGAGTAACTCTCATAAGCTAGACCTAATATTAAACCACATCATACATGAAGGTTATTGTAACATCCCTGACCTGGTTTATGCTCTAACCCTAGATGTTTTGTTTAAGAAAGATAATTATATGATTGCTCTTATCTTTTTAAAAAGTAATTAAGGCTCAAGAGGAGCTTATGTTTCAATTTTAATCCTTTTTTAATAATGTTGAAAACAATGGTTTGCCCGTTTTGGACTGAAGTACAAATTACCCAAGTTGAGGGGTTAACTTGCAAATGTTACATGATAAATTTTCCTCAAGTGTTGGAGCATCATAAGAATTATAATGATGCAGAGGTATGGCTTGTGGTAGCCTGAGTACCAAGAAAGAACTTGTTAAGCATGTTTGTGCATTAAAACCTAGTTTTGGTGTAATGTGCAATTTACCCTAAACCTAGGGTTCATTATGAAAAATACCACTTCTAGAGAGTACCTAATGTTTCTTGGTATCATTTAGAGACAAGAAAATCATATGTGATTCTCATTTGAATCTCTTTGGAAGAGAGAGAATCTTGATATTAAAATAATCAAGATTTAAGCATACTTGAAACCCTAATTCAATTTAATGCAAAAATAATTATATTAATGGGAGTGCCCTTCAACCAAAAATGAGATGGCTGAATTTGTATAATTATGGACGTCCAAATGCCTTGAGTTGCACCGAAATTTTCTAAGTAGGTGAAGAATCCACTTGCAATTGTTAATTAAAAAGAATTGTCCACTAAAAATGGATAATAATATTATAATGATTAAGGTGCTTAAAGTGGTTGCTTTTAATTCAAGGATAAACGAGAGTTTTTTGAAGGCATGGAAGATGGCTTCGTATGCAAGGAAGTTAGGGGGATAATTGGCACCAATTTTGGGAGTTGAAGGAATTTTCTATTGCTTTCTCTCTCTTGCAATTTCCTTACATATATCCCATTTTCCACCCACATGAAAGACTCTTTTCGACTCTTCTTTCTTTCCTTGCTTTGGCCATGCACAAGGGAGGTTAGGAGCAAAAGGAGGACGTGCCTCAACCTGTAGGTAAGCTCCATAGTCATCTCCAACCTTTAATTCATGGTGGAAATCGAAATTCAATGCTTATTTTCTTCTTTTCTCCATTCAATCTTCAACTTTAGCCATTCTTTTCATCCAAAGACTTGAGAACGGACCTTGGAAAGTTGATAAAGCTTCTTTCACCATTGAATACGTGAATATTGAAGCTTGGATTCAGCTTTGAAGGCTTGTTATATAACTTGAACCCTTAAACATCATTATTGATTTCATTTCTTCATCATATGTTGATTCCTTTTTCATTCCCGAACTTTCCTTTGATTAATTGATGAAATCACCACAAAGATCACAGAAATTTTAGAAGTTTTTTAGCTTGAAGATGATGATGTCATCTTAGCACACACCTCAAGAAAAATCATGAGCAAACAGTTTCATCTTGATAACCAAACGGTCTCAAGACCGGTTGAGGTTAAACGATCTCAAGACTGTTTGAGGTCAATTGTTGATATAGTTGGATGAGGATCCAATGGTTCTAATTGATCTAATTAAAATAGTTTCAAGAATGGATGATCCATTGATTACAAACCCTAATCGGATTGATTTGGTTGAAACCCTAAATCAATTGGGTCATTTTCTATGTTAAATGGCTCAAACGGTCTCAAGACTGTTTGAGGGAAAATGGTCTCAAGGCCGTTTGAGGTCAAGTGGAGTCATGGATGGATGGAGATCCAAGGGCTGTAGTTTTATGTACTTTAAATGGTCCCAATGTTGGATGGTTCAATGAGTGCAACCCTAAAATTGATTGATTGGTTGAAGAAAACCCTAGATGACCCTTTCGGTTTCGTGGTGGTTTGGACCAAATGGTCTTGAGGCTGTTTGAGTCCAAATGGTCTTGAGACCATTTGGGATCAAACGGTCTTCATACCATTTGGAGGGAAAACGGTCTCAAACCATTTGATGTCCAATCAGTTTCTATGATGAGTTGCTCATTTGGTTTCAAACCATTTGGGGTTAATTATATTTAATTCAAACGGTCTCAAGCCATTTAGGGAATTTGAGATCAAGACTGTTTGATGGTCTAACGGTCTTAAGACCGATTGAAGGTTTTGGGACCAAGACCATTTAAGGTCTAACGGTCTTCGGACCGTTTGGAAGTGCAATTGAATCAAAGACCGTTTGAAGGTCAAAGTACTTCAAGACCGTTTAAGTGTCTAATACCTCAAGACTATTTGAAGGTTTAATTGATTCAACCATGTAAGTATGATTAACCCCATAATTTTTTATGATGTTTATCAAAAATAATTACAATGGTTGTACCTTTAAGGTACTAGGGTGATTAGTATCCTTAGAGGGGGTTAATCTTTGATGCTTATGGAAGAAATGCCTCAATACACTATGCTAACCTTAAATGTATGCACTTGAATGAAGGGTTAACCTAATCTAATCAAGTTTGAAGTAATTAACATCCTAGAGAGGATGAGAGAGAGAGGAATCCATACATGTATGATAATCATGTAGTGGTTAAGCCTCAACACTTTCAACATGAGTAAAATATATAGTTAGGGTATAATCCTTGATAAAGAGATCATGAAACCCTAATTGAGAAGGTTGATGAGCTCTAACCCTAATTTAGGGCAATGCTAGGTGTAACCCTAATCTAGGGTAATGATGTAACCCTATTCTAGGGTAATGCTATGAGAAATCCTAAATTCTGGGTAATATAATGAAAAACCCTAATTTAAGAGGATCCTTCATGAAACCCTAATTTTGCGTAAAGTTACATGAAACCCTAATTTGGGGAAAAGTTATAATGAACCTTAATTCAAGATAATGATGTGTGAAACCCTAATGTAGTAATGTGATTTGAAACCCTAATCAAGGGTGATGTCATGTGAAACCCTAATGTAGAGATGTGATGTGAAACTCTAATCCAGGGAGATGCTATGTAATGTTATAAGAAAGCCTACCCTAATATAGGGTGAAGGTATGTGAAACCCTAATTGTGGGTTATGGTGCATGAAACCCTAATGTTGGGTAATATGATGATAAACTATAACCCTAATTTTGGGTAATGGGATGAGTACCCCTAAATGACATGAAATTGGGAAACCCTAACCCTAATGAGTGAATAATGATGCTACTATTACATTGCATAGTACTGATATGTAATTGATATAACTGTTATCATGTGCACTAATTATGCAGGTATCATGATATGTTGGACATAGCCAGGTATGAGCTATGATGTTTTATTTTGAAATAGTTTTATGGGCCTTGTGAGCCATATTGTGCTTTGTTGCCTAGTATGAGGTAATAAGAGATTAAATGGGCTTGAGAGGCATGTGAGATGCTTGTATAGCAAGTATCATGTTTACCTTGGTCAGATGACCTGAAGGTATTAATTACCTGATAAGTGGTAACAAGTGATTTTGATGAACTGAGGGTTTGAATACCCATATTTCATAATCATGATTATGAGATGTTAAGTGATGAGAATGTACATGATGAGATAAGGGATTGAGATCCCAATATTTTGTAAAGTTTTGAAAAGTACTTGATAGAAGTATTACACATTCTTTGTAGCTTTTGTCATAATAGTTGATGTTTGGAAACTTGTCTGATGCTAAAAGAATATGTAATACACTTAATTAATTAAGTGAAATCTTATCATGTAGAGCCTTGCCCATATATCCATCATCGTTAGTAGTTGGTGATGGTGAAACAGGTTTTCCTTCAGGAACTCCTGGAATGCATATTTTTGAATATGTGGGGGTAATGGGCGAATATATCCTTACGCCTCATAGGAATGGTTGCGGGCCATATCCTATGCACAAGAATGGTTATGGACCATACTCAATATGAGTATGGCTATGGGCCATAACTCCACCATACCAGGCATTGGTTACGGGCCATATCTTGAAGAGAGTATGTGCTACGGGCTATAACTCTATATCAAAGTTTCCAGTATACCCTGGAAAGCTATTTAGCAGACACACAAGATGTCCTGCATATAGTCTCATACTGACCGAGACAGATGAGGTGATGGAGTCAGGCTCTTCCATTGACCTATGTATAGAATCGATGCTTTATGTAATCATGGTTGGTTGGAGCATGAATGGTATACTTCATCTCCTCAGGGCATAAGTATGATTGTAAAATGTAATCAGCTGTGTAACGTATTTACTTAAGAATAAAATACGGAATCATTGGTTGATGTTACATTTCTTATTGTATCCTAAAGTGGATAAATATTATACATGTTCCTCATATTCCTTATTAAATTGAATAGATGATTTATTGCTTTATCATTTGTAGCAATAATGCCTTAAAAGATGATATTACTCTGTTCTGCTTAACAATGATTAAATCTTGTTGTTTATTAAAGATTCCTATGTTCAGTCTATTACTATTCATATGCAATAATAATGTTTCTGGCGAAGAGTTATATCTCTCGCTGGGACAATTTTCAATTGTCTCACCCCCGTGGGATCCAACCTTTTTAGGTGGATGAGGACGAGGAGGTAGAAACCATACAGCAGGAGAAGGACAGCAGCAATAGGGACAGCAGTGACATTCTGGGTGGAGGCACTGGCTGTCATATTTTGTATAGAGAGTCCTATGTGTAGTCTCTGTACTCTCAGGTCCTCGGAGTTAGTAGTTAGTACTTTAATGAATTGATCTGAGATTTTTGCTTGAAGCCTCGAGGTTCTTATACTACCTGTGTATAGTTTTGACAGAGCAGTTGATGCTTGTAATCCTCGAGAAGAGACGGTACATGATATGTACTTATGAATCAGGATGTAATTGAAATACATTGGTTCTTGATAAAAGAGTTTTCTTGTGTTTGGATCTCTTTGTAAATGGTTTTAATTTTTAGTGATTTTCAGTAATTCCGCTACTTATGTTTAATTCCACAATTAATTACACTGTGACAGTCTGATTTGGTGTTGGGTCGTCTCAGTTAAGTTGGTATCAGAGCTCTAGGTTCGCTGAGTCTACAGAGACATAGGATTAAGGTTTTTGAGTCTGTTCTAGTGTCTTCCAGTTATCTGATAGTGTGTTCTGCTCATATAGGAGGAGAAGAAGAACTTAAAGATGTCTGGATCTCATGAAGAACATGTTGCTGAGAGTAGCATTGCTGCACCAGGAAGAGGTGCAAGGGATCAGGATAGGGAGGAACCAGTGCCTGAACATCCCCAGCTTAACCAGGATGCACTGGAAAATCCAGCTTTCCATAATCTATTTGGGCAGTTCATGGCAACAATGACGCATATGGCGGATAGGATGCCACCACCTGCACCTAGGCCACCAGCTCACAATGAAGGACAAGGAGCCGACAAGACTTTTGAATGACTTCGCCGGGTAGGAGCCATAGATTATGCTGGAACAGCTGACCCAACAGATGTTGACTTGTTGTTGACTGAGTTGGAGAAGGCCTTTAGAATCCTTAATATCCCTAAAGCAGAGAAGGTGAGGCACGCGGTGTACCTTCTAAAAGGGAGTGATGTGCTACTCATAATGGCCAAGAATCCCTCAAGCCAAAATGATCTTCATGACCACCACGTCCATGCTACTAGTACCTCACCAGGATCGTGGTGAACATCATGGTCGTGCCACTAGAAGTTCAAAACCCAAAATAAACCTATAACTTTTTCCCATTTTCTAACTCTCTATGTCCATCACACCACATGCATATTCATCCTACCCACCACAGTTGTACTGCCTAGCACGGTCGTGCAACTCATAAACCTAGCTACATTTTTCCATGGCATTCCCTATTCTACTCCCACTTAACCTAAATCTTCCCCCACAACCTATATATATACTTGGGTGGTAGATGGAACACGAGGTTAGCTACTCCTACAACCACTCTATCCTACTCTATCCCCTTCCACTCCATTCCCACACAATTTCATCATCTTCCATCCTAAAACACCTATTTTAGGGTTTTTAGCCACTTTCTACCACTTGGGAGATGGAGAAGCTCGAGTTGTTGTTTCTAGGAGGTGAATAAGAAGGAGTCTCCACCAAGATACCATGGATTTACACTCTTCTACTCCTTCTTCTTCCTCTCTTTTTATATTTTTTTGTTCTATGAGTAGCTAAGATACTTAGGTGGGTTGTTTGGGATAAAAAATGTTACTTTGATACCATGTTGGGAGAAAATTATCTGTAAACATTGTAATTTGATTCTCTAATGATTATGTTCTACTTCTATCTCATTGCCCACAATTTGCTTTATGGTTTGTTCTTGAAATCACCTAGTATTCTAGGAAAATTGCTTATATGTAGCTAATTTATAAATTGCTCCTAAGTCCAATTAGTCGATCCCTAGTTAGCTATTCACCTTCCTACATGTTAATCAATTCCACTACACCTAGGTTAGAGATCTAAGTAGCTAGTATAGGAGCATTCAGTGTAATTATCTTGGAGCCTTCTCAAGTCTACATAGTGGATGATGTGATGTCTAAAACCTCACTTCCACCTTACATTACTACCCTCAGTCCCTAATTATCCTATGAGTTCTTATCCTATAAACCTAGGCTTCATTAGACCCTAATTGAATCCACCTAAACCATAACACAATTGAGCCTTATAAGGGTAGTTAGGAGGTGTTAGGGACCATTTCCCCTATACACACCCTATCTTATCCATGGCCATTTAGTAGTTTTGGGCAATTTATTGGACACTATCTTATTTTTTGGTTTGGTAATCAAAATAAAAGCATAATGTTTACATGTTATCACCCCTGACACAATTGACAAGTGCATTCCCCCAAACAACCCGCACCACCATTAATTGCTTAAAACCCCAAAAGCCTTCTTGCTTAGCTAGTCCTTACTTACATCATTAGTTTCTTCTTCATCCGTTATTTCCATGAGACATTCTACCTCATCCTCTTTTCTACTTTCACCATCATCACTTGATTGGTCCCATGCATCTAAGTAGGCTTTATCCTTCTTCTTTAACGAGGATTTCTTGCCTGTCTTGAGTTTTGGGAATTCAAAAACCAAGTGGTCTTCCCTTCCACATTCGAAGAATCTAGAAGAAGAGTAAGGGGCACTATGAGTTTTGTTAGATCAGAATCTATTATATTTCTTACCGTCTACAATAAAGATGCTTTCATCATCTTCATCACTTGTGTCACTGCTTTCTTGAATGATTTTTATTGATGACAATTTGGTGGTGGCTTTGAAAGCAAGATCCTTCCTTCTCCCCTTTTGTTGTTCGGTTTCCACTTTTCCTTCCTCTTGAAGGGTGACTTCATGCATTTTCATATTCCCAATGAGATGCTCCATCTTTTAGAGCTGTAATATCGTTGGCTTCCTCGATAGCAGTAATATTTGACTTGTATCTTGGAGGCAATTTTCTAAGTATCTTGGATACTTGATTTTCTCACTTATGTTCTTCCTCAACACACTTAGACTGTTAATAATGATAGAAAATCTAGCACATATTTCTACAATGCTTTTGTTAGGTTTCTTACAAAATAATTCAAACTTGTGTTTTAGGATACTAATTTTAGTATTCTAAACTTGACTGGTTCCTTCACGCATTACAGATAATTTGTGCCAAATTTTATGAACAGTTTTAAATGAAGATTTGCAAACATTAGCGAGTATGAAGCTAAGTTCATGGAGCTTTTGTGGTTCTGTCTGCACATGGCAACTACTGATGAAGAAAGAATTCAACATTTTGAGAAGGGGTTAAACGCTGAATTGACCACTCCTGTGTCTGCCTTAGAGAATAGGGAGAGGTTCACCACCTTTGTGGAGTCCATGAGATGGATAGAAAGGTCGGTGATTGATAAGTGTCAGACTAAGAGTAAGAAGGTGTTTACTCAGTTTCAAGGATAGAGATCTGGAAGTTTCAAGAAACTGAGATTTTCTGCACCAATAGCACCACCGAGGTTCAATACCCAGACGCAATGGATGCCAAGTAGGGGTAGGGGCCATAGTTTTCCTCCAAATAGAGCCCCTAGTACAACATCAACGTCAGCAAATGGACCTTTTAGACCATATCAAGAGAATAGCACTTGTCATTAGTGTAGACAAGTAGGAAATCTAGCAAGGGATTGTCCAGTTGGGAACATAGTGGTAACCCAACCACCGAGGTAGTGTCAATAAGGTCATCAGAGGAAACAAATTTTGAGTGGCGCTAGAGGACATGGACAAGTGTCTCAAGCTGGTTCGTCGGCACCCAACAACTGAGCATATGGTCAACAACAAGCAACGACGAGATTCTAAACAATGAATCAACCCGAAGCAGTAGTCAACCCTCGAGTTGTGACAGGTCATATGGAACTATATCATTCTGATATGTCTTCATCCTGCTTCGTATCTATTTTGATTTATCCAGGTGTTATGCATTCTTTTATCACTCGAAGAGTGATTCATGACAGCAACATGATTGTTAGTCATAGAACAGATAGTTTGTTCTTAGAAACTCCTTTGCTGGGATCTGCAGTGATGCGGGAGGTGTGTTCTCCCTACATTCTTTCCTTTTCTAAACATCGCATTCAGGTGGATCTTATACCACTTGATATGTACAGGTTCGATATAATCCTTGGGATGGACACCCTAGAAAAATATAAGGTTGTCTTGGATTGTGATTCCAGGCAAGTTGTGTTCACAGATGATAGTGACACATGGATCTTTCAGGGAGATAGAAAGATTCTTCCAACCTATCTAGTGTCACCTATGGTAGCTGAGAAGTTGATGAGACAAGGATGCTTTGCATTCTTGGCTCATGTGGTAGATACCACAATGGAGAGCCCTAATCTTTCTGAAGTTCCAATAGTTAGGGAGTTTGAAGATGTATTCCCTGAGGAACTTTTAGGTGTACCTTCATCCCGAGAGATTGATTTTGAGATTAATCTAATCCCGGGCACACAACCAATAGCACAAACACCGTATAGAATGGCACCTACTGAGATGGTAGAGCTCAAGAAACAGCTGCATGAGTTGCTTGAGAAAAGTTTTATCCGGCTGAGTACTTCACCATGGGGTGCTCCAATTCTCTTTGTTAAGAAGAAGGACGAATCTATGCAGTTATGCATTGATTATAGACAGTTGAATAAAGTAACCATAAAGAACAAGTATCCTCTACCAAGGATCGATGACCTGTTTGATCAGTTGTGTGGTGAAACTATCTTCTCTAAGATAGATCTGAGGTCGGGATATCATCAGTTGTGTATCAAGGAGAGTGACATACCTAAGTCTTCCTTTAGGACAAATTATGGTCACTATGAGTTCATAGTTATGTCGTTTGGACTAACTAATGCACCATCTACATTCATGGAACTCATGAATAGAATCTTTCGACCTTTCCTTGATCAGTTCATAATAGTCTTTATAGATGACATCTTGGTATACAGTAGAAATGCTCAACAGCATGAATAGTACCTCCGTCAGGCTTTAACTTTGCTAAGAGAGCATAACTTGTATGCTAAGTTTAGCAAATGTGAATTCTGGTTATCAGAAGTTTCTTTTCTAGGACACATAATATCTGCATCAGGTATCCGTGTTGATCCTAAGAAGGTAGAATCTGTCCTATAATGGGAACAGCCAAAGACACCAATGGAGATACGTAGTTTCCTAGGACTGGCAAGATATTACAGGAGGTTCATTTAGAACATCATTTCTATAGATTTACACCTAACCAAGTTGACCAGGAAGGAGGTTCCTTTTGTTTGGAATGACAAATGTCAACATTCTTTCCAGCTATTGAAAGAAAAAATAACAAGTGCACCTATGTTGGTGTTACCTGAGTAAGGGAAGGGGTATATAGTTTTTTGTGATGCATCTAAGAATGGTCTAGGATGTGTGTTGATGCAGGATAATCAAGTGATTCCTTTTGCCTCTCGATAGCTTAAGAAACACTAGGAGAATTATCCGACACATGATCTAGAGCTAGATGCTATGGTCCATGCTTTGAAAATCTGGAGACATTATCTCTATGGAGAAACATTTCAAATTTTCACAAACCATAAGAATCGAAAATATATCTTCTCACAACATGAGTTGAATATGAGACAATGTCATTGGATGGAGTTAATCAAGGACTGCGATTGTACAATTGATTATCATCCAGGGAAGGTTAATGTAGTGGATGATGCACGAAGTAGGAAATCATCATCACCAGACTTAGATAAAGCACAATTGAACTCCTTAGTGTGCTTTAAAAGAGATATGCTTATCTCCTTGAGGCAAAACAATGTACAACTTAAGGTATCGTTGTTAGTCGGGTTGTTAGCTGAAATGAAGTGAAACCTACTCTGAGACAGCAGATTAAAGAAGCACAGCAAGTTGATGGTGTGGTTCAGCAGATTAGGTCAAAGTATGGTAGTGAGAAACGGGATGGCTTTCATGAGTCAGAAGATCAGGTAGTCTGTTACCATGGTAGGATGGTAGTACCTGATGTCAATGACTTAAGGAAGTTAGTCTTAGAGGAAGTTCATTCTTCGATGTATGCAATGCATCCAGGGAGCACCAAAATGTATCATAACTTGAAGGATATATATTGATGGGCTAGTTTGAAGAAAGATGTAGTTGAGTTTGTTATGCGGTGTCCGATGTGTCAGCAGGTTAAAGCTGAACATCAAAAGCCCATAGGAATAATGCAACCTTTGCCTATACCGCAGTGGAAATGGGATCATGTGACCATGGACTTTGTGGTTGGTTTGCCTAAAAGAACCGAAGGTCATGATTCCATATGGGTGATAGTTGATAGGTCGACTAAGACAACACATTTCCTTCCTGTCAAAATAGCCTACACTGCTGAGAAGCTTGCACAGATATAAATATATGAGATAGTGCGGTTGCACGGGGTTCCAGCTACTATTATTTCTGATAGAGGTCCCCAGTTCACGAGTCATTTTTGGGAACGACTACATAAAGCTTTGGGTATACAGTTAAGGTTTAGTACTGCCTTTCACCCACAGACAGATGGACAATCTGAAAGGAACATACAAACCTTGGAGGATTTGCTTAGGGCATGTGTCCTTCAGTTTGTAGGAAGTTGGGATCTACACCTGAGCTTGATAGAATTTGCTTACAATAATAGCTATCAGCACAATATTGATATGGCACCATATGAAGCATTATATGCTAGACGTTGTAGATCTCCTTTATGTTGGTATGAAATAGGAGAATATCAACTTTTGGGTCATGAGCTTGTATAGAAGACAACTGAGAAGATTAAAGTAATACAACAATAATTAAAAACTACATAGGATAGACATAAGTCGTACGTCGACAAACGATGTAGACCTTTAGAATTCTAAGTTGGAGACAGAGTATATCTCAAGGTCTCACCTTGGAAAGGTGTCCTTCGATTTGGAAAGAAGGGAAAGTTAGCTCCTAGATTTATGGGCCCTTATCCAATCATTGAACGGATTGGAAGGGTATCCTATAAGATAGAATTTCCACCTGAGCTGCATAAGTTGCATCCAGTGTTCCATATCTCCATGCTGAGGAAGTGTCATCCTGACACAGAGTTAGTTATGCAACCTGTGGAGGTAGAATTAAATGATGATATATCATATGTTGAAGGATCTGTGATGATCCTTGATAAAAGAATTAAAAAGTTGAAAAAGAAAGACATATGTCTTGTGAAGGTTCTCTGGCATCACTGTGGCATTGAAGAAGCTACGTGGGAGCTAGAGGAAGAGATGAGGAGGAAGTACCCTTCTCTTTTCTCTTGATGGTTTAGGGGACGAAATCCCTATTAGGGGTGTATAATTTGTAACTTCCCTAACTTGGGTTATGCTCTAACCCTAGATGTTTTGTTTATGAAAGATAATTATATGCTTGCTCTTATCTTTTGTAAAAGTAATTAAGGCTCAAGAGGAGCTTATGTTTCAATTTTAGTCCTTTTTGAATAATGTTGAAAACAATGGTTTGCCCATTTTGGACTAAAGTGCAAATTACCCAAGTTGAGGGGTTAAATTGCAAATGTTACATGATAAATGTTCCTCAAGTTTTGAAGCATCATAAGAATGAGAATGATGCAGAGGTATGGCTTTTAGTAGCTTGAGTACCAAGAAAGAGCTTGTTAAGCATGTTTGTGCATTAAAACCTAGTTTTGGTGTAATGTGCCATTTACCTAAAACCTAGGGTTCAATATGCAAAATACTACTTCTAGAGAGACCCTAATGCTTCTTGGTATCATTTAGAGATAATAAAATCATAGGGGCATCTCATTTGAATATCTTTGGAAGAGAGAGAATCTTGATATCAAAATAATCAAGATTTAAGCATAATTGAAACCCTAATTTAATTTAATGCAAAAATAATTATATTAATGGGAGTGCCCTTCAACCAAAAATGAGATGGTTGAATTTTTATAAGTATGGACGTCCAAACACCTTGAGTTTCACCGAAATATCCTAAGTAGGTGAAGAATCCACTTGCAATTGTTAATTAAAAAGAATTGTCCACTAAAAATGGATAATAATATTATAATGATTAAGGTGCTTAAAGTGGTTGCTTTTAATTCAAGGATAAACGAGAGGCTTTTGAAGGCATGGATGATGGCTTTGTATGCAAGTAAGTGAGGGGGATAAGTGGCACCAATTTTGGGAGTTGAAGGAATTTTCTATTGCTTTCTCTCTCTTGAAATTTCCTTACATATATCCCATTTTCCACCCACATGAAAGACTCTTTTCGACTCTTCTTTCTTTCCTTACTTTGGCCGTGCACAAGGGAGATTAGGAGCAATAGGATGACGTGCCTCAACCTATAGGTAAGCTCCATAGTCATCTCCAACCTTGAATTCATGGTGGAAATCGAAATTCAATGCTTATTTTCTTCTTTTCTCCATTCAATCTTCAACTTTAGCCATTCTTTTCATCCAAAGACTTGAGAACGGACCTTGGACAGTTGAGAAAGCTTCTTTCACCATTTAATATGTGAATCTTGAAGCTAGGATTCAGCTTTGAAGGTGGTTTATATAACTTGAACCCTTAAACATCATTATTGATTTCATTTCTTCATCATATGTTGATTCCTTTTTCATTCCCGAATTTACCTTTGATTAATTGATGAAATCACCACAAAGATCACAAAAAACTTTGAAGGTTTGTAGCTTGAAGATGATGATGTCATCTTATCACACACCTCAAGAAAAATCATGGGCAAACGGTTTCATCTTGATGACGAAACGGTCTCAAGACCGTTTGAGGTTAAATGGTCTCAAGACCGTTTGAGGTCAATTGCTGATATAGTTGGATGAGGATCCAATGGTTCTAATTGATCTAATTAAAATAGTTTCAAAAATGGATGATCCATTAATTACAAACCCTAATCGGATTGATTTGGTTGAAACCCTAAATCAATTGGGTTGTTTTCTATGTTAAATGGCTCAAACGGTTTCAAGACTGTTTGAGGTCAAGTGGAGTCATGGATGGATGGAGATCCAAGGGCTATAGTTTGATTTACTTTCAATGGTCCCAATGTTGGATGGTTCAATGAGTGCAAACCCTGAAATCGATTGATTGGTTGAAGGAAACCCTAGATGACCCTTTCGGTTTCAAGGTGGTTTGGACCAAACGGTCTTGAGACCATTTGGGATTAAATGGTCTTCAGACCGTTTGGAGGGCAAATGGTCTCAAACTGTTTGATGTTCAATCGGCTTCTATGATGAGTTTCTCATTCGATTTCAAACCATTTGGGGTTAATTATATTTAATTCAAACGGTGTCAAACCATTTAGGGACTTTGAGATCAAGAACGTTTGATGGTCTAACAGTCTTAAGACCGATTGAAGGTTTTCGGACCAAGACCGTTTAAGGTCTAATGGTCTTCAGACCATTTGGAAGTGTAATTGAATTAAAGATCGTTTGAAGGTCAAGGTACTTCAAGACCATTTAAGTGTCTAATACCTCAATACCGTTTTAAGGTCTAATTGATTCAAACCATGTAAGTACAATTAACCCCATGATTGTTGATGATGTTTATCAAAAATAATTACAATGGTTGTACCTTTAAGGTACTAGGGTGATTAGTATCCTTAGAGGGGTTAATCTTTGATGCTTATGGAAGCAATGCCTCAATACACTATGCTAACCCTAAATGTATGCACTTGAATGAAGGGTTAACCTAATCTAATCAAGTTTGAAGTAATTAACATCCTAGATAGGAAGCCATACATGTATGATAAGCATGTATGTTGGTATGTATGCCCTGAGAGCCAATCATGGGATGATTGATGGGAAACATTAAGATTGATTTGATAAAGATCAAAGGCAAGCTTCCAATTCTTTCTAGTTCAGTCATATGAGATAATGATAGAACAGATTGAATGTCTAGAGAATGACAGTACTCAATGACGTATGCTTTCAGATTGAGGACCTGAACGATGAGATCATATGGATGCTAAGAGTTTGTACATTCTTATTATGTCCCTAGGTGGATGTCATTGTGGAAGGTAGATAGACAACAATGACACACAAGACTAGATTGTGGTGTTGGTTGATGATAGAATCTCATTAACCATGATATGGAGATATTAAACCAAACACATAGGTACTTGTTAGAGAACAAGTTTACCGGACAGACCCACCGTGAGTTTGACACATGGAACCATGACATGGTAGTCACAGTCAGTTCTCACAGTGATGGTGGTGAGTGTGATTCTTTGACCTGAAATCACTACACTCAACACATGTAATTGGGTACACTTTGACATCATCAAACGCAGTCCTGAAACATGGGTTGTTATAAAGGTGATGATTGGGTGGCTTTGACACATGGGGCTTTTGAGGGGTGAGTGATAGATATGGGATTTGTCCCTCCTGAGGGAGTTTGATATCCATGGCCACTTGATGAGTAGGATTGAGATAGGCATGCACACGCATGTGTGAATCAGTATGTGATATTGATGTCATACATATCTCCTCCAATCTACTCTGAGATCAAGAAAGTGAATGAACGTTGACATGATGACTGTTCCATGCCTTGAGTTTATTCGGGATATCAGTGACAAAGGAATTATACATTCGATGTAACACCATTCACGGATTATAGGATTGAAAGTTGTTCTCCAACTTTCTATTTCACTTGGGTAGCACTGATGTGTGACTAGGCACTGCTCTTTGCTTATGAAGTCATAAGTGTTATGGACTTTCACTGTCGATGTGAAATGGACCTGCAGGGTCACACACATAGGATTTAACTTGGAAGAGGAGTTTATCCACAAATGATGTTTAGATTGATTACTAAAGGAGTTTAGTAGTTCAATTAAACACTCAATCAATTGATAGCTCAATATCATGGTGTTCAAGGTGTTGGACCGATTGATTAAAGTATCAGATTGATTGAAACTGCAATTGACTGATTTGCACAGTCTACTGCTCCAACTGATCAGCTCAAGAGTTGAACTGATCGGCTCAGGTTGGTGAACCGATCGGCTCAACAGTTGAGACAATCGGCTCATGTGTAATGAACCGATCGGCTCAATTGTTGAACCGGTCGGCTCATGTGACCAACGGAGATCGTTTGGAAAGTCAATTTTTGCAAATACAATTTGTTTCACTTGTACAAATTCAATTTGGACAAGGATTAATATTTGATTAATCGGAGACAAATTTGAAAATCAATTTGAGTTGGACCAGGACCACGAACCGATCGGCTCATGTGATGAACCGATCAGATCAGGTGTCCCAAACGATCGGTTCAACTTGAAACGATCGGTTGAGGTCACCAAATGATTATTTCAGGGTTGAAACAATCGGTTCAGCTAGCGCAAGTTGGTTGTTTTGTGGAAAATCTCAAACCCTTCTACTCCTGCTTTAATCCCACATTTCCTGAGATAGAGAACCATGTCCCATGACCCTCCTATATATAGGGGTATTGGGGGCTTCTCTTAACAACAACTTAGAGACCAGTTGCTCTGCAAAGTTGTCATTCTCTCTGGTTTTGGTAACCGAGAGAGAGCCTGAGCAAGTGCTACCCAATAAGGGAGGCACGGCAAGGGAAAGACAACTGCAGAAAGCGACTGGTGGTAGGAGAGTGTGTCGGTGACTAGTACACCGACAAGAGGGTGTGACTCCTTCCGATTCCTTGTGGGACAAGGAGATCGGAGTTTTAGGAGGTTTGTGTGGACTACTTCAGAGGCGGGAGACTTCTGTCGCTCGAAGGACAACTGTCAATCCTGACAGTCCTGGTGAGACCAAGAGCTGCACTGATACCGTCTAAGACCAGAGGTGAAGACCGCACAAGCCGCGAGGTTACGTCGCCGAGCAAGCCTCGGGACAAGGTACGCCTCTACAAACCATCCTTCCTATTGTATAGACGTTGACGCATTTCCTTTGTTTCGGGTTTGGGAGGAGAATTTTTTTTGTTTCCGTTGCCTTCTCTGTCTCCCCTAAAACCCAACAATGTAGTGGTTAAGCCGCAACACTCTCAACATGAGTAAAATATGTAGTTAGGGTATGATCCTTGATAAAGATATCATGAAACCCTAATTGAGAAGGTTGATGAGCTCTAACCCTAATTTAGGGCAATGCTAGGTGTAACCCTAATCTAGGGTAATGATGTAAGCCTATTCTAAGGTAATTCTATGAGAAATCCTAAATTCTGGGTAATATAATGAAAAACCCTAATTTAAGAGGATGCTTCATGAAACCCTAATTTTGGGTAAAGTTACATGAAACCATAATTTTGGGAAAAGTTATAATGAACCTTAATTCAAGATAATGATGTGTGAAACCCTAATGTAGTGATGTGATGTGAAACCCTAATCAAGGGTGATGTCATGTGAAACCCTAATGTAGAGACGTGATGTGAAACTCTAATCCAGGGAGATGCTATGTAATGCTATAAGAAATCCTACCCTAATATAGGGTGAAGGTATGTGAAACCCTAGTTGTGGATTATAGTGCATGAAACCCTAATGTTGAATTTTGGTTAATGGGATGTGTATCCCTAATTGACATGAAATTGGGAAACCCTAACCCTAATGAGTGAATAGTAATGCTACTATTATATTGCATATTGCTGATATGTAATTGATATAACTGTTATCATGTGCACTAATCATGCAGGTATCATGAGGTGTTGGACATAGCCAGGTATGAGCTATGATGTTTTATTTTGAAATAGTTTTATGGGCCTTGTGAGCCATATTGTGTTTTGTTTCCTAGTATGAGGTAACAAGAGATTAAATGGGCTTGAGAGGCATGTGAGATACTTGTATAGCAAGTATCATGTTTACCTTGGTCAGATGACCTGAAGGTATTAGTTACCTGATAAGTGGTAACAAGTGATTTTGATGAACTGAGGGTTTGAATACCCATATTTCATAATCATGATGATGAGATATTAAGTGATGAGAATGTCCATGATGAGATAAGGGATTGAGATCCCAATATTTTGTAAAGTTTTGAAAAGTACTTGATAGAAGTATTACACATTCTTTATAGCTTTTGTCATAATAGTTGATGTTTGGAAACTTGTCTGATGCTAAAAGAATATGTAATACACTTAATTAATTAAGTGAAATCTTATCATGTAGAGCCCTGTACATAGATCCATCATCGTCAGTAGTTGGTGATGGTGAAACATGTTTTCCTTCAGGAACTCCTGGAATGCATATTTTTGAATATGTGGGGATAATGAGTGAATATATCCTTACGCCTCATAGGAATGACTGTGGGTCATATCCTATGCCCAAGAAAGGTTATGGACCATATCTCAATATGAGTATGGATATGGGCCATAACTCCACCATACCAGACATTGGTTACGGGCCATATCCTGAAGAGAGTATATGCTACGGGCTATAACTCTATAGCAAAGTTGCTAGTATACCTTGGAAAGCTATTTAGCAAAGACACAAGATGTCCTACATATAGTCTCGTACTAACCAAGACAGATGAGGTGATGGAGTCCGGCTCTTCCATTGACCTATGTATGGAGCTTATGCTTTATGTAATCATGGCTAGTTGGAGCATGAATGGTATACTTCATCTCCTCATGGCATAAGTATGATTGTAAAATGTAATCAGCTATGTAACGTATTTACTTAGATGTTACATTGCTTATTGTATCCTAAAGTGGATAAATATTATACATGTTCCTCATATTCCTTATTAAACTGAATAGATGATTTATTGCTTTATCATTTGTAGTTGTAATGCCTTAAAAGATGATATTGCTATGTTCTGCTTAACAATGATTAAATCATGTTGTTTATTAAAGATTCCTCTGTTCATTCTATTACTGTTCATCTGCAATAATAATGTTTCTGGTGGAGAGTTATATCTCTCGTTGGGACAATTTTCAATTGTCTCACCCACGTGGGATCCAACCTTTTTAGGTGGACGAGGAGGTAGAAACCATACTACAGGAGAAGGACGGAAGCAACAGGGACAACAGTGACATTCCAGGTGGAGGCATTGGCTGTCATATTTTGTATACAGAGTCCTATGTGTCATCTCTGTACTCTCAGGTCCTCAGAGTTAGTAGTTAATACTTTAATGAATCGATCTGAGATTTTGGCTTGAAGCCTCGAGGTTCTTATACTACCTGTGTATAGTTTTGATATAGAAATTGATGCTTGTAATCCTCAAGAAGAGACGGTATATGATATGTACTTATGAACCAGTATGTAATTGAAATACATTGGTTCTTGATAAAAGAGTTTTCTTGTGTTTGGATCTCTTTGTAAATGGTTTTAATTTTTAGTGATTTTCAGTAATTCCGCTGCTTAGGTTTAATTCCACAATGAATTACACTATGATGGTCTAATTTGGTGTTTGGTCGCCTCAATTATAATTTGGAATCATGAGCTTATTATGATGATGTCTTGGAATCTTATCTTGAATAATAATGAATATAATGACTGAATTGTAGACTTAAAATGAGAAATGCATGAAAATGGCATAGTTGGAGAAGATAAAAGAGGAAACTATAAAATGAGAAATAGTGAACACCATTGGGGATGGTATATTTGAGGGAAAACTAAAACCTACATGAAATCTTGTACAATGATGAAATACACGTTTAGTAATAATTTTGTTTGGAAGTCATGATGATTGACATGTTAGTTATAGAAATCGATAACACATATTTTGATAACAAACCTCAAGCTTGTACATATACATAAGCAAAACCCGTAGGTGTTAGGGATAAGGGTTATGGAACCCTAATGTCAAATGTTGTCTTAATATGATAAAACACGAAGTAGCATGTATAATAGATATGAGTACACCTTTGACTATGATAACATATGTCTGCACCCCATGATGGGGGATGAGTTGAAACTTATGGAAGGGATAATGGCACCTGGCAATTATGAAATCTTGACCTTTGACAATGATCTTGGATGAATTTTGAGGACAAATTTTTCTTTTAAGGAGAGAAGGATGTGACAACCTAGATTTCTCTCATCTATTATACTCTTTTTCTCTCTTCAAGAGATCTATATCACTCAATTTAATTTTAATCACTTTAATTGACTATATTGATGACTCAATTTGATCACCTCGATGACTAATTTCATGTCATCTGGGTCTAATTTGAGAATTTGGACTAAGTACCAAGATATATCATGTCACCTTATTGTATCTAATATTGAACCTAAAAATCATGATCTTTTTACTTTCTAATATATATCATGTTATAGTGGACTCAATTACAAATTTAACAGTATAGAGATCTCCATAATCGGACCATCAGAGCCCAAGTTATGTACCATTAAAGATTGGCTCAAATTGCTTTGGATTTCATTGATTCTAGCCCAATTTTGAGCCTTATTGGGCCTAAGAGGGGTGCACGTCCCAATTAGAATTGGAGCCTACTCTCCTTGCTTTGGGTTAATTTACATCCTTCAAGACCATCAGATTTCCTTGGGACCATGATGGCCCAACCATCCAATGGTTGTTGCTTGGTCCTCTACATCCATACAGAGGTCGGCGGGGATGGTGTTTCTGCCACCTACCACCACCTTTGCACCACCCAATTGGCACTGTTCCTCACCCTTTTTGCCCAAATAAAACACCAAAACCTTCATCTCGACACCTCCTCATTTCTCCTCCTTTTTTCCCTCTCAAATCCACTGCGAAATGCACCCGTTCCCCTCCCCAAAACCCTAGCTTTTCCATGGCTGCCTCCTCTAGAAAGCACTGCCACCCAACCTTGTATCTGCCTCCTCAGCAAGAAAGGACATCAATTTTGGGTTTGAGACTGCATGTGAAGCCTTAGAGGCACTCTTCTCGGGAAGATCGAGCATTGGCTCCCCGGATTGATGCAACTCCGATGAGTTCCAACTGGAGCCGCGACGGTAGAGGGAGCAGCTCGTGTCTGCTGGAGGAAAATGAAGATGAAAGGGATGAGGACCCTTGGATCCAGTCTACTCACCCTTCAATGGCCCAGATCGGCAACCATCCTATCTCTCCCAACAAAGGGCAGGCCAGGTGTGCTGCAAACAAGTCCAATTGGATGATGTTTGACCTCAGGTCAACGCGCTCATGGAGCCAACCACGACGTGATGTGAAGCAACTGCTCACCCTCCCTCTCAGCTTCCTGAGTGGATCTTAGAGCCACTAGATCTCTGGTCGACGATAGGGATTGCCCGCATAATGTCTTGGTAACACCCTAAGTCTTTCCCATATAGTTTTTGTGTTAAACTTAAAAAATGCATATCTCCCAGCTCTTAAGGACAAATATAGCAAAATTATATATCAAATTGATCATCTCAAAAAGATATACAAAATGAGAATATTCACAGACCTTAAATCATCTTCCTACTCTTCTGTATTGTTGAATATGTGATCTTTGACCATGTTGACTTCATTTGATGCATGTTTGTGATAAAGATTGGACCCTTGAAGCGCATCTACCAAGATAATCATCATTTTTTGTTCCTTTTATGTAATTTGAACTAGTTGAAGCTCTAAACACCCCTATTTCCCATAAATGCCTCTAATTGCACATTTGTGCATTGTTTGGGACCTTAATGATGGACTTTGGCCTATTTTGCTTATCTTATTTCTAAATGACCTCTAAACACATCTAACCTTGAAAGTCAATAACTTTATGTAGCTATATTATGATAACTAGACTCATTGTGGCTATATGGCCCTAAATGCACATATGCACCCCAAATATGTGAATGTTGATTATGTCTTAAAGCAAATGATGTGTTTGGCCTATATTGTGCATGAAATTCCTTTCTACATTTGATATCAGTAATTCCATGATGTTTACAAATCCTAATACCTAATTTTCACATTAGGTTTTGATATGATGGTGTATGTACCCCCTTTGGGGCCTATTATGACCTATATGACTTGATTGTACATCTTGTTCCCTAATCTCAATATAGGTCTTAATATCATGTCCTAAACTCATATATCAGTTTTGTTTATCTTTTCTTGACCCCTTTGATAGGGATGTCCCACTTAGGTCAAATGTTGGACCCTTATCATAAACACCTTATATGTGGGGTATTGAATGAACGTGGGTATGTCGAGATCAATGTTAGTTGTGTGATGCCTAGGCTCTATGGGACATTCACCTATATTTGAATAAGATTCATGTGTCCTTATCTTGCTGATGTGATCTCATATCTTATCTAAGTCTTACAACTTGATGAATCATGACCTTGGTTACTCTATTATGATTCTTTTGAACCTTAAATTGTACATAATTGACAAGAATCTTGTAATTATCTGAGGAAGTGAATGGAACCTCAGAATGACATGAAACGTGAACTCCACCTTTCTAGTGGCCCCTAGACCTATAAGAGATCATCAAATTCACTAATGACCAACTTGGAACCTAACTTGGACAAAAAAAACCTAAAATGGAGATAATTAGGGTTAATGATGAGAATCTAATGCATGTATGTAATCTTATGCTTAACCAGGTGTTGCTTGAGATCTAGATGGTCAAGGATAGGTTATGAAATATCTGGAATTAGGTATGGGCTTTAATAATTACATGACTATGTATTTATTTCTTGAAATGTGATACATATGTATGCTTGTTTACTTTCTCAAATATTGCCATGTAGTACTCTAGTATTGTACTTAATGTTTGTTTCGTATCGTGCTTTATAACTTGCAAACATAATATAGAAACTCCATTATACAAACCTCTTGCACCTACCTGAAGTTTTGGGGTAATGACATGAGGATGGGAACCCTACTTGATTTATCAAGATAGGACAGATCGTTGATAAAAGGTTTAGCTAATCTTGAGCACCCTCGTAGACTCTTCCAGTGAGAAGTTGTCCATAAAAGTCCTTACAAATACATGATATTGATGAATGCACGAAATGATGGTATAATTGGTGTGAAATGACATAAAACATGGTCTCTCGTTTTTCTAAATACTAAACTTTTTTATTTCTTGTTCGTTACTTCTATAAATATTTTCAAATAATGTAAAGCTTATGTATATGTATCTTTTAGCCCTGTACTCAGCACCTAGTATGCTTGACCCACCTTGTTTCACATATTTTTTGGGTTTAGAGATTGCTAGGACTCGATGGGCTTGGTGAGCTATGTCAAGTGTACTTTTTGTAGGATCCCTAGTATACATGAGCAGACTTGTGTAAATATGTACCTAAATTTGTAAATGAGAATCTTGTAATAGAAAATGTTGTTTAATATATCTTGTTGAATGTTGAGACTATTGTTGGTACCTTTATCTTGTTATTTGTTCATGTATGCTAAGCATTTCACGCTTCCTCATGTTGTCTTTGGTATTCATTTGGTTCATGGGATTGGGATTCTGATTCTGTGATAGATGGTATTGAATGAACGTGGGTATGTCGATATCATTATTACGGAACCATTTGTTACCCAAATCCTAACTCCAAATGACTACAAATTCAATGGTGATAGGACCTAGGCGTCTGTCCCTAGCATGGTATCAACAAAGTGCAAATGCGGAACCGTAAATCTTAGCATACATGAACACATAACAAGATGAAAGAACCAATCATAGTCTTAACATTCAACAAGATATATTAAACAACATCATTTTATTACAATATTTCATATACATATTCAAGAGTACATTTTTACAAGTTTGTCCATGTATACTAGGGATCTACAACAAGAAAACCTGACATAGCTCACCATGCCCATCAACTTCTAGCCATCTCTGAACCTATAAAATACATGAAACAAGGCTGGTCAAGCACAGGAGGTGCTGAGTATAGGGCTAAAAGATGCATATACATAAGCTTTGCATAATTTGAAAAGATTACAGAAATAAAGGAGCAAGATTGAACAAGTTAAGTGCTTAGAAAAATAAAAGCCCATATTTTATGTCACTTTACTCTAATTATACCAATAATATCATGTATTCATACGGCCTTTGATCAACTTCCCATCGGAAGGATCCATAAGGGTGCTCAAGATTAGTAACCCTTTTATATGTGAGGGACCTCAATAACCAAAGTCAATGAGAAAAACCCTATTTCAACATTTGTATAATGGAGTTCAATATTATTTGTGCAAGTTATAAAACAATGAGATGAGACAAGCATCGAGTACATACTAAAATACTACATGCCAATATTTGAGCAAGTAGATAGGCATACATATGTATCACATTCAAGAAAGGAAGCCATAGTCATATAATTATTAAAGCCCGTACCTTATTCAGAGATGCATAGCCTATCCTTGGCCATCTAGATCATAAGCAACACCTGATTAAGCACAAGATTCTATACATGCATTAGATTCTCATTATTAACCCTAACTAGCATCATTTTAGGCTAATTAGGGTTACATACACCATTGAATCCACACTTGGGGTGATCCTTGGGTATTGGGATCTTAACATCATGGTGTTATAGATTTTAAGAATGTAAATGAGTTTCATGCACAAGATAGGTCAAACATAACACTAGAAGCAAGAGTATAACATGCATCCTCGTGAAGGGGCATCACCATGCCTTTAGTGACATATGAGTAAACATAGAAAAAAGGGGGCCATAGGGATGGTATTATAGTCAAGAAGGGATATAGATAACTTATCTTTGAGGTTGATTAAGTTTGTACATTAGGTCCCAAAACAAGTCATAGTCGTGTAACAAGAGTCATCCATAGATAAAGAAGGACAGTCTCGATATATATAGAAGGACATAGTTGTGAGTTATATGCATATTTATACTATATTTGTCAAATTTAGATCAACTCTTGTCTGACTATTCTAAAAATAGTAACTGTTGCTACAGGACAATTTTCATCTATATGAATATTCATTGTAAAAAGGTGCTACAATGCTTCTAGAAGATGCGAAGGGATTTTAAGAGCATTTTGACCAGAGAATATATAAGTAACCAGAATAAGAAGAAGCATGTCACTGAGCGATACACTTATCTTGACCAAAACATTTTCTTACTTCTAGGAATAAGATGAGTTCAAGGTAATAAGTATTCTAATATACACTCAAGATCAATCAAGTTTCTTGCTTTTAGTATACTTCTAGACTTCTTACATAGTAAGATATAATTTGAATTAGCCCGACCATCCATGATGATAAAAAAGCAATACCATGCAAAGAATGTACATGATCAATAGTTGCATCATAGTTTTTATTCCGTACATCGTCAAAACAAGGAAAATTTTCAATTGTATGGGGAATAATAAAGCACATCTCTAAGTCCACATCCACCCCAACACAAGGTGTGGATAGATTCTACAAAAACCAACTTAGGATTAATTCCAGACCCCACAACCATTAATGTGGCACAAAAGAATGGCCAAGTTTGACCTTGCTAATGCATGTTTATTGATATTATAGTTGTTAGCTTTTACAAAAATTGTTGCACAAATCATTATTATGAGAGCTTCAAGAACAAAGAAAGGAATGAAAATGCATCCCTGAGGGACAATGAAATGAAGTGACAATTTCACTTGCTACCCAAGAGCATCTTGACCATGTTAGGGGCATAGTATTTGGTGTAAGGATTAAATCATATTTTGGCTCTTTGAAATGGCCACACAAATATGCTAAAAAGACAATATGTCACAAGAGGAAGTAGATTATAAAGAATAAAAAAATCTATGAGTAGTTTTTAGCCTTACTAACCCCTTCATACTGAACACATCTTATGTCTCTTTGATGAATGAGGTAAAAACATGTACTAGAGGCATCAAAAGTATTGGGATTACTACCATAAACGCACCAAGCCAACTTGAAGTAAGTTTTTTAGTGTTATGATAGTATGACAATTCAATATATTTGTTGTGTTGCTTGTATGTTACTATTCAAATGAAATCGTAGATGGGTAAGAAATTTCATTTAACTTTTGTAGAACATAAATTCAATATCCTTTCTCATCACAAGGTCCTTAACCACCTTGGTAGAAAAATGCATTGTACTCAAATTCTTGATGATATGATATGTGTATTTGTCCAACCTCACCATAAAGGAAGGATAGACCCACCACTGTCAAAACCTCACACTAAACACAGTATTGTAGGAGAAGTAAAATGTAACTAGTTTGGGTGGACCAAGAACCTTCTTTTCTATGAGACAGTATCACAAATTTATATTACATTTGTATTTGTGAGTATTTTATAAATTGATATGAGAATATTAACAAATCCAAAAACCTAAGAAGCTCCCAATAGGTCTTCCTCTAAGGATTCCTACACCTACTTTAGTTTCACATCACATATCAAACTTGCTAGGGAGTAAGTGTAAGTTTGTATGTTGATGGTTAGAAAATAAAAATTAGGGTCGAATATCCTGATGTATATGTTGGAGGATGATGTAGGACATGATGTTGACATTAATGTCTTTGTTCAAGATTTTAATAGAGTTATTTATTTATGTTCAACTAAATACCTCAGTAATAGATTTATAGATACGGTGAGAGCTTATCAATGCAACAAGTGTATGTCAATATATACATTAAATTGTTTTCAATATAGTTAACCATTAAATATGTTATGATAGCTACTTATCTGTGGCGACTTTACAGAATAAAAAAAATCAATATGGCATTCCTAGTTCCTTCATGATTAGCATTATGGTTAGGCATCAAAAATTTATACTTGATTAATTCTCCACTTCATTAAATATTTTTATAGTAAAAGAAAGAGCGTGAAACTTGATTATTTTAATGTCAAGTAGGTTTACACTATGAAATTCTATTTCTTATCTTTTAATTTTAACTTATGAATTACTTCCACTTTAGAACTTGATTGTTTCCCATATGCCTTGTTCTTTACTCAGAAATAAGTATTGGGATTGTATATTATCCTGATCTAATGGGTAGAAAATGCTTGGGGGGCAAAAACTAAAACTCTCAATTATGCAGTAAGTATAAGTATTTATTAGTCAATATATTTATTAATGTCTTCGTCATGATATTACTATTCGGTCATAGTGATGTAAAATCATTTCATAATGTACATAAAAACATATTATCATGGAGGACTATTAAGGTAGTTTCATACCATAAAATCTATAGCCAGCCCTTTTTTTATCTAGTATCATTTCACATTAGTCAAATATTTTAATTCTCTTAATAGAAAAATAATTAGGGTTGCGGTTACTATGTGATTTAGATGGGGGTCATTGTTAGAACAATGTCATGAGACATCCAAAATAATAATAATACAGACTTGGATCATAAGTTTATCATTTAATTTGAATTGTAATCATCTTTACATAATATTATCGTATGATTATATCATTCCTTTTACAGGTCTGTAACACCCTACCTTGTGCACTATAGAATAAAGATCTCATACAGGAAGAGTGGGTAAAGTTTTGTGTACAAGAAGTCAAACTTGAACTTGACTGGACAACATGATTAGATATTTGGAACTTTGAAGTTGACTTTTCATTTGATTTTTTCATGATAATTTTATGTTAATGGAAGTAAACATGAATGATACAAGTGACTTCTAATATTATTGGCATCGTGATTATGTATTTAAATTTGAAGTGAAATATAATGTGAATAGAAGTGAAACATAATTTCCAATGTGAATGAAAGTTAAACATGTATGCAATGTGAATTGTGAATGCTTGATTACTTTATTGAGTGGAAGTCATACATGAATGCAATGTGAATTGTAAGTTTGTATGTGACTAGAATTACAATTGAATATGTGATCATAAATGCAATGAATTTATGTGATTTTATGTTTGTTATTATAGGTTTTGTATGATGAAAATGGCATATTGTTAAGCTAAACACATGATGAACTTGTTGTTGTAATGAATAGTTGGTTTTGCATCCTATTGAGAAATCATTAACATGTATGCAATCCTATTGTTAAAAATGTAGATTTAGCATCACTTATTGATAAACAATCTAGGCAATAAATTTGTAAAGTCAGTTTGTAAAAGAAAAACTAGCATTGTAAACTGCCTATGCAATTTATCTTTTACTAATAGGGATCCTATGGTGGTCGTTTCTAATAAAGAAATTGATTCAACAAGTACTTTGCAAAAACATCATTTACAGATAAGAGAGCATATGGCATCAATGTTTTGAAACCTCCATCGATGCTAAAAGTATTGCGCAAAAAGTTTTAATGATCTTGATATTGTATGTTGCAAACAGCTTGTTCGACAAACTAACATTTTATGAGTTATTTTGATAGTTTTGTAATCAACTTCAACTGATGGAATAATTGCAGCGTCATACTTTGTTTTCTCAAAAGAATGATGATATATATTGTGTCTCCCACCTAGGAGTTGCTTTTAAAATGAAGAAATCGACCTTAAATAACCAATCATGTATCATGTTTGCAAACTAGTGTCTTCAAAAACTTTATCTAGAACTTATATTAAAATTCAATGGCATTGAGGTAAAGAATAATGTTTATCTTAGCCAAATTAATACTTTTAAAACAAATTTTTCTATCTTGCTTGATAAGATTAAGTTTCTTGAATCTAAACATTTAATGCCTAGTTTAAATACAAAACATGCCAATAAGATGTTTATTCTCTCATATTTAGTATTGATGTTCTTAAAATTGAAAATGAGGACACATATTTTGTTTTAAGTAATAAAATCTCAAAATGGTGTTTACCTTTCTAATATTACTATGATTGAGAATGAAAATGCTTCCTTCTAAATTAGTGTCCTTGAACCAGTTCTAGTTATACTAGTAAAGGAAATGATATTGTTGCTCTTTATATCAAAATAGATTCTTACATGACTAAAGCTCTTTGCTTACAGATCAATGTTGTGCATGCTAGATTTTAATAAATCAATTATCTTCTACTTCTTGCTCTATTATTCATGATAATCACATGTCGATATCCTTTTAATAAAGATTTTTAAATGGAAAAAACAATCTTTATAAAATTATTGATCATGCTACCAAAAATGGTAAACATGGTATTGGATTTTATGTTATCCAAAGGAACAACAAAGGAAGAGGGCCTCCAATTTTCAATATACAACTACTCTTGTTTCAAGGCAAATGTAGCTTGTGATTATTGCAAGAAATTTGATCATTATTCTACATATTGCCCTTTTAAGAAAGCACCCGAAAATGATATGACTTGGGTGGCTAAGGTAACCCCCCTAGACCCAAAAATATGATTGTGATACCATTTCATCTCTTTTTTGTAGGAATTTTAAAATTAGTTGACATGAGTTGTTGATATGTATATTGGTTTCTCTACACATAAAAGAAGAAATACAAGATATGTATGGTTAGACAACAACTGGAAAGTAATGGTATGAACAAAGGTAATATACTTTTTCTCATATTCAACATTACTTGATATTGACAAATTTTTATGCAATTCACAAGCGATTTTTGAGTCAAATTTTGCATGTACAGGGCATAACTCTATATATGTTTTCTCATATATTTGTAAAAATTCAAGGGCAGTTTAATTTGTTGGATCAAAGGATGTGATGGGCTCTAGAGGAAGGGGGTGAATAGAGCTATAAAATCTTAAAAGAAATTCATTAGACCTTCAACATATATCACAAGATAAGGTTGCTAATATGAAACTTGAGTGCAACTAAACATACATTGCAAGGGAGAGAGAGATTGAATAAAATCAAGAACAAGCTATGTAGAGTGGTTCCAATCTCCAAACTAGGAGAAAGTGAGCCCACTACCTGGAGAGGTCAAGCTCTAGGATTTTGCAACCATTGCATACTTATATTCCATTATGTCATACAATAAAACCTCCCTTTTCCGGGCCAAGGATACCCAGCCTTCCCTTTGAGGAAAAGGAAGCCAATAACCTACCAAAGGACTTACCTATCCAAGACCAAGATTCTTGAACCTCACCAAGGACTTAACCACTTTTGCAACGAGTGTTCTATCTTCACCAAGGACCTACCCACTACTGAAACAAAGTCTTTCACCTTGAAGGAATTCCCCACTCTTCTTGGATCTTTCGCCTTTGACTTCACCTTTTTCAAGGAGAAGATTTCACCAAGGGACTCCTTCCCTTCTTCTTCTTCACCTCTCTTAGCTAAGAGAGAGAACCTTCATCTTCATGGTAGAAAGAGAGACTGGGAGGTGGAGGAAGTGAGAGCCTCACAAGATAGACATGTGGAACTAGCTCTCTTACAAATCTCCTACTCGCGCTAATGGATGTAGCAAGTAATAAAGCTTAAGAGTGGAAGGAGTCTCTTAGAGGCACTCAAATATAATAGAGGGACCTTCATAGTGCTTGGCTAAACATGGGATGAAGACCAAGAGGTCATTTTTATAGTTGGGGATGCCTACTAGCCAGTAGATAAAACTTAAGGAAGAATTCTAATCATTTGGGGTGTTGCAAAAGATTTGTTTTTGATGTTTGCAACACTCTAAAGCTAGAAACACCTTTTCTACACATTCTGTACAGTGCATTTGGTTGAGTTTTATAAAAGGTAACTTGACCGATTGCACTATGCAACAAAGCAAATTTGAAGCATCGATCGAGTTCATCCTGGATGGAACTTGGTCAATGGCTTAAATTTGTTTTGGTAGTGTTGGGTGTCATTCGAGGTTGATCTAGGACAAACTCAGCCGAATTGACAATTCCAAAATCTATCAAGGGTGTCGGTCGAGTTTATCACAAATGAAACCCAACCGAACAAGCACTCTGTGATGAATTTTAGAAATCATCATTGGAGTGCTTAAATATTCATTTTAAGTGCTCTTGTTTTTTTTCAAAGATTAATTACATGTCATACAATCATTACAAGTGATTTACAACATGATTCTAATAGAGAGACATCACATTCCACAAAACCGCACTTGCATTGATTTTGACTTGTTTTTCTCCAAATTCAGATGCACAAGTTAGGAAATTTGGAGTGTGTCTTTACCTAATCTAGAACCACTCAAGTAAAATCATTAGACAAAAAAAGTGGAATGGTTTTGTCATCATCATAATAAGAGTTTATTCAATTGAAATAAGGGTTTCAATTTAGACCTTGAGTCTACATACTTGATTATACACTTTAAAGGAATGAAGGATAACTTATAAATCTTTACTATACAGTGTATTACTAACTTGCTTATACATGTTTTAATATATCTTGTATTTTTATTATACCTCTAGAATTTTTTGTTAAAATTGCATGTCTTTGGATAATTGTTTTCATCGGCCAAGATTGGTCTGAGAAAATCTCAACTGCGGAGGTCCCATGGAAATTTCCATGTTGGTTTCATCCATAGAGAATTTCCACCTAGGAATATGCCAATGGAACTATTCAATGAGAACATAAATAGTTATTGGATGAGAATATTCCTCTCAAGTAGATTTTCTCAACCAATGTCTTATCTTTATGGCCCATCCTTCGGTGCCTAGGTATATTTTATGTGTATTGTCTTAATTTAAATTTCCTATCTTACATACAATTCTATATTCATTTTTTATGAGTAGTATATATCTTTTTCTTGCAACTACCTATCTTGAATTGTTATGAATGTTTTGATGATAATCTATTTGAATCCCATGGTTGTGACTACCATGCCTCTATAGTGATATAACTTGATACATCTTTCTAGTTGAATATCTTGTTTTGATGAAACCTTGAGTTTATTAGTGGTACTCATGTTTTTCTTATCATGTATACTTTCTAGTTAGTAATTTCCATTGTTTCATATTCCTTTGCATTGATATATCTTTGCATCTACTGATATTATATTTTGAGTTGTGCATCAATGACCTAGATCCTACTAGTAATCCTTAATTGTGTAATCAACTACTAGTAATCTTTATAAATGTGGTTCTTATGGTATCAAACTATAACCTATGATTATATATTGTCTCATACATACTGAAACTTGCTTGATTATGTATCCATCTCTCGCTAGTAATTGTGATGTGGCATCTCCTCCTGTTATGACCCCAAAAAAATTAGTAGATCATACTTTCAAACTGGCTAGCCACCATAGTAGCCTACCTTAAGTTTGGGGAATTCAGAACTTATGATCTTGGAGCAGTCACAAACTAGATTCTATATATGTCCATCTTGTCCATGTGGTGGTTGAAGTCCTACACATTTTTGCCAATTAGATCCATAATGGACAATCAAAGCCACCTTCAAAGTTTCTGTTGCACATAGTATTGATACAACTATGATAGTATTAACAAAAGGATGGACTCTCCAAAAATGGCGGCCTCCACTTTAGGAAATATGTATGCTGAAATTTTCTTTACAAAATGGTAGAACAATCTTATTTGAAACATCGTGATAAAGGAAGCCATCAATGACCCCATGGGTAACAATGTCTTGAAATATAATATTGAGATCAGAAGTAGTCCCACAATCAGTGTAGATGCTCAACTAACCCTCATTCACTGAGAAATGTCAAAACAACATGCTAAATCACACCCACTAACCCTAAAAGAAGATGTATCGAGGACTCTTAAGCACATGGCAATGACCATAAATCATGGTATAGATGTCATCCGTTTCTATGATTTCACTCAGAGGCACTGACATGGGTTATTATCGCACTACAAATTCACTAGGAATATAATCCCTAGAGTTAACCAAAAGCAAAGTGCAATAATGCCACCTACAAGTGGACAAATCTTATCACAGTACAGTTGAGGAACAAATCCCAAGGGACAACTTGTTTAAGAATAATCTAATCAAAGTAACTTAGCAAGAACTAGTATTTATCACAAAAGTTGAGATTGGTTTGTTTAACTAAGGTTTCAAGAATAAAAAGAGCTAGATTAAGGTTCTAATTGTCAATGGATGGAAACATTGGTGTGGAACTGAGTTTCACCGCCACTACTCGAATTTGTGTAATCATTCAAATCCAAACATGTATGAAGATATAATTGGAGTTACGCAAGTATCCCCTTTCAGTGTCATAAACTTGTATGAGTAGATATCCTTGTAAGCTCGATGTCTCGTTACTTATAGATCCTATATCCACTATTCCAGAGACTTTTCATTAGAAGTTCTCGTCAAGGTGTCAACCAAAACTAATCGGTGTTCAAATCTTAAACGTTGAAGTTCTCATGGTAAAAGATTATAATAAATCACATAAAGTCGGTGATCAATTCACAAGACATGCGATAAATGATTAGCTTTGAATTAAGCGAGTTCATACAAGAATTTGGAAAATGAATAAAATTGCAAGAAACGAGTAGTGGGGTTAGTCCCCATACCCCAGTGAAAAGATAACTCCCTCGACATGGTGGGATTAATATCACTAGAAGGAGAAGAGGACACCATCACGGTCATGATGGCAACAAAAGTGTATCGGCGTGGTGTGTGACAACAAACTTCCTTCCTTCTTTCTCCTTCAGGTATTAACTCTGACTTACAGAAGAGTCAGGTGGATGAACAACAACTCGGAGGAGAGATCGACCGTCCAAGGAGGAAAATTGATGGCCTGGAGTTACGGATGAAAGAGATCTGTCGATCAATGCTGGAGGTCGATAAAAATTGCCAAGCTAGGTTGATAGAACTGGCTTGGTTGATAGGTGTCATCCTTGCTCTGATCTCAGCAACATCCTTTCTGCGTGTTCTGCCTCCAGAAAATCTGAGATGAATTGTACGGTTGTGCTAGGGGTCTATTTATAGAGTCGAGGATGTCGACCTCTTTCCATCGATGTTGACCATTGTTGTCAACTGATGGATCTATCAATGTAGAGTGATAGAATTCAAAACCTGTAAAGGGAGTCAAGAAAAGTCCTACAAATTAGCATAAAATCCAAAGTAGATCAAAACAAAGCTATTCTTGAGGGAAACTAAGGTATATGAATGATAAACTAGACTTGTAATACAGCTAAAGCTGATGTTTGATTCTTGTAACAACAAAGAGTGTAACACGCACACTTTGGCCATAGGACATCTAATGACGATTGTTCACCATGGGTGTGGATAAACCACAATAAGAACAAGCAAGTTGGCACAATGGAATATGGATTCCACCCACGACATTGAGAAAGACGTTGAGCTCGACACTTTCTATAGAAATATGAACTGATTTTTAGTAGTCATCTAAGTGACCCCACCCTATATGTCTTAGGAAATGATTTCTTGTTGGAACCCAATAGATCCCCCAAGAAAGGGGAATTTTTGTTAGTGTGGGCTCACAATATATGTGTCATCTCCTACAAGGTTAGAATTAAATACGTCCTCAAAAATGAAAAACTAATGACATTGCACTCTGAAACTATACAGTTGCAGTTAACAATTCTATGTTTACAAAGATAGAGGACATGTTAATCTACTATTACTATACTAAGAGTGAAGAAACTATACTACGAGTGAAGAATCGTCTCCGTCTCCGTCTCCATGCCATCCCCATACTTAAAGCACGTGCATATTACACCTTTTATTACGTAGGACACCAATTCTGTTGGGCTTTTCTGATAAATAATAGTCGGCTATCGGTTTTCGTTCGGCCACCACCGTAACAACTCGTGTTCATCTTTGTTGGTAAACACAAGACTTCGGCCGTCTCTTCTGTCGTTCAATACAATCTGGAGTCCAAAGATGTCTTAACATCTCCTACCTTATTCTGGACGGATTCCTCCGTGTTGACTCCAGTCTCTTTGAGATCCTCGACAACTCACTCCTCTCTGCCTGTAGTTGCAAACCCCTTCGATTTTCAAAGCAGCAAGAACGAGTTCAGGTAACTCATTGCGGGGGTCATCCACATAGGTAGAAGAAGGTAAATAGCCTGATGTATACGCGTGTGGCAACTCATCCTTCGTACGAAAGTATATTCCGGACGTCCAAAGTTGCTGTGTCGTGATGATAATCTACTATTCTACTTTTCTAAATACCAAGACGTCTCCGTCCTCTTCGTCACGCGTATATGTGTTGGACTCCTATTTGGAACGTCACATTCGTCCTCTTATCATGTATCAAAGTTGGATTCTTGTTTCGTTTGTCGCCTTGGTCCTATTGCCTATAAGAGTAGGACTCTCCTTTCGTCCTTTGTATTAGTTAAATTCAGTTGTAATTTCTCATAAACATCGCTCATCTGCGTTCTCTAATCATGTATATAAGTTGGGCTTCTCTTTCATCCTTGGTGGTCCGTGTTCAGTTTGTAAATAAACATCGATTCGCCATGCTACAATCGGAGGTATCGTCCGTTTTTTTAAATCCCTCAAGCAGTAGTACATCATTATGCTTGTGACCAACAACCCTGTATCCTTTGTTCTTCTTCAATTGTCGTCACAAATTATAAAAACAGATGGATTGCTGCTGGTATCTTTGTTGGAGAACCGCTATAATTAAGATTTGGGAGGAGGTGGTTTCCCCACATCTTTAGTGATCGTAGACTTAGGCTGCCAATCATCAATAGATCTGTTCCTGGAAGTATGTTTGTCATGCAATTTCACCCGTAGCTCATCTCGTATACGTAAGTCATGCAATGTATGATTCTGATCCAAAATTTAGTTTTTGTCGACTATGTATTTGATTCCGACTGTTTGATCATCTATGATACACAAAAGCTACTATCAGGATTTGATTGGCACACAAGTATCGTTGGTATAAAGTTACCCTCCAATTGAGTTCAACTTGAATCTGCATGGCATGTGTCTTTCAAGGTAAACGTCATTTTCTTATCTATTTTTGGATTCAGCTAGAATTTCTTTATTTTACTGCACCAATGAACTACTACCCGAAAAGAATTTAAAATGTGATTTTGTGTTCTTTGCACTTGGACTAATATATGACCTTGTTTAGTTATTAAAAAAAGGATACAATCAATTATATTGATGCTCCACATTTCTGTTGCTTGAATAGTAACTAAATGGTTATGTTTCTTTCCTTCTACATTAGCTTTCGTTTTGACTTGCTCTTATCTTTTCGATTCATGAAGCTATGAAATGAGCGGAGAACAACAAGTCGTTCCAATGGAAAAGTTATTTTGTATAGATGGATGTTGTCATTTCATGTTCACAGTTCATCATCATCTAAGCCTCAGTTCCAGCTATGTTGGGGTCGGCTACATAGATCCTTTGTTTCCATTCAGCTCTATCATGGACCATATTCTAGTGGAGATGTAGAGATTCAAAATCTCTCTTTATAAGCTCATCCCATGTTAATTTAGGTCTTCCTCTTCTTCTATTTATTGTGCTTGATTCAATAGCATTGCTTCGTATAGGCACATTTGTCAGTCTGCATTGCAGATGTCCATACCAGCTGAGTAGGCCCTCACGCAACTTGTCCTCCACGCTCACCACCCCCACTATATTCCTGATATAATCATTTCTCAAGCAATCTTTTCTTGTCTTCCCGCACATCCATCTCAGCATACACGTTTCAGCCACATTCATCTTATTGAGACCTTATTTCTTCACTGTCAAACATTCACTCCCATAGAGTATGGTTGGACGTATAGATGTTCTACAAAACTTACTTTTTAACCTGAGAGGGGTCTTACGATCACATAAAACTCCACTTACACTCCTCCTTTTTAACCATCCTACAGTGATCATGTGACAAACGTCATTTTAAACATCCCCATCTATTTAAATAATAGAACTCAAGTAACAAAATTTATCACATTTTGGTATATCTACTCCGTACAACTTGGCTCCATAGTACTATTTATATGGGGACTATAGTACTATGTCTCCACTCATCTGACATCTTCTTGGTCTTCATGATCTTGTTACAGAGCTTTGTTAACCACATAACTCCTTCATCCCCCATACTCTTCTATACATCAATGAAAATATCATTTGGTCCACATGCCTTTCTCATTTTCATCTTCTTCAAAGCATTCTTGACATCAAATGATGAAACTCGTTGTGTGCAAATGATATCTCTTGTATTAATGTCAGACGAGTCTCTAATATTATTTGCAATATCTCTATTGAAAAGATTATGGAAGTGATTTCTCCACTGGTTCTTGATATCATAGTCCTTCACCAACACCCTGTCATGTTCACTCTTGATGTATTTCACTTGACTCAAGTATCTTCCTTTCCTTTCTCTTATATGAATTGTCACGGAACCGTTCTTACCCCAATCCCAATCCCACTGCCTAGACAGTAGAAAAAGGATTGAAGCATCCTTCCCTGAGTGGCCCAATAGGATCAATCATACTGGCATATACAATAAGAAATAAATAACTCAAAAACTGGATAATTAAAGAACAAACTAATCCAATATGGAGATATATCCAATTTATCTTTGTCATCAGAGTATGTAGAGTGTGAAAGCGATCTTATTCAATATTCCATTTGTATTGCCTAAAATCAAGAAAATTGAGACACAATCATGCAATTGCACGATACGTTATTAAAATCAAGAAAAGTGATTTATAACAAAATAGTATACTTGGCAGGACTTATATTCAAAAGAAATAGCAAGCAATTTGCAAAACCAACATTTATTCGACAAGTTTTTCAAGAAATTCGACTTTTATTATGAGTTCCCATTATGTTGTAATTCGAGAAGCATGCTTATATAATTTGTGTGACTCTATTACCCCAACATGATGGGGAAGGTCACTAGGCTCCTTCTCACCATAGGAACATAGGAGGCCAATGTACAAGTCACACCTCCAAATGAGGGGGTTGTTGCACTCAATATCAACATTATCAGCATTATCAATATCATCATCATTATCAATATACGGGAAGTCATAATGGGCATGCATTTTATGTTTTCATGTTTTTCAAAATATAGTATATAAAAATAGAAGACTAATCATAGGGAACAGTAGCTCATCCAAGTAAATAGCCAAGCATACGGTCAAGAGATACATAAAAGTATCTTCAATACTATCAAGGAGTTATATAATAGCATACCTTTCACTGAGGATTTCGAGTAAAGATCATCTAGTAATAGGTCGACCCTTCGAGTTAGATCCTAAAATACAATGTTTGGATCAAGGGTTAAGATCATGATATTTGAAAATCATGTTTCAATATTCGATATTAGGGTTGCACTTTTCTTATGTCAACCTTAGGGTTGTGTCATTCACCTTTAATCAATCAATATTTCAATATGTCCAACATTATTTCAAGTGTCAAGAATATTTCAAGTGTGGATGACCTACTTAGGTTTTCTAGGATCATATGTGTAAACCCTAACTTAATGGTCATTATCCAAGTCATTATCAAATTTCTAGATCATCATCATGATACTTAGCATCATTGGAACTCAAGTTTAGATCACATAGGTCGCAAGATATAGTACACTTATATTCACAATATGACAATTCTAGAGTCAGAATCAAGATCAATCTATGGAATGAAATATTATTCAACATTTGAATAAGTCAAAACATTATATCTAGATTCACTATGATTCAAGTATGCTTTTAAAGTCTCAAATAGAGACATCAGAGTCAGATAGTAAGGTTTCTAGAGATTGAACATCATTATTGAACTATATGACAAATTAAATGAGCAAGAGTTTAATATCTAGGGATATCAGTGAAATATATCAAGATTTAGGCTTCAAAAATATTTTTATTGGGTTCATTGGATTTTTCTGGTCAAAATGAACTACTTGTTCCTAATATTTTGAGTTACGATGCAATTTCTATGATTAAAATAAGATCTGAGTATTTTACGGATTTTCTGAATAGAGAGGAGAAAAATACCTTAAATCGGAAATTGTGAGCCGTTTGATGTGTAAACGACGGTCAAGATTTGTCCATGTGGGCGAGGCAACTCCCTTTCTTGGAGGTCTGGTTCAGAGGCTAAACGGTCGGTTCGATCACTAGTTTCGCTGGGTTCTTTGAATCCGTATTGAACCACATCGATCCTTTAGACCAGTGGTTCAGGGAATCTTCCTCTTACGCTCTGTCATCCCCGTGAGCCCAAAAAGGAGGTAGAGGAGCGCACCGGAGAGAGGGTGTTTGGGCACAAGAGAGGCCGATGGAGGCCACAAGAAGGCTGTTTGTGATCGTTGCGACTTCGCGAGTTGGGTGGCGGTGGTGGATTGAGGCAATATGGTGAGGAAGGGGGAACACCCACAATGGGTTGTGCGGCGGCGCCGCACCAGCAATAGGTGATCGGGGTGTAAAATTAGGCCATCCCAGGCTAAAAGAGATAGCGAGGATGGAGTTTGAAGATTTGTGTGTTGTTGGCGAGCATGAGGGACTTTTTTATAGTGTTAGGGTGGGGATTTAGGGCTAGGTTGAGGTCTAGGAGCAGCCAAAGACGTCAAAGTGGGATGAGAAAGTGAGAGGGTTGTTTTGACAGCACAAAAGCTAGACATAATAGGGTTTAGTGAGCATGAAAATGCAAGGGGAACATTTCCTCTCGATTAGAATTTTGAATCGGGTCATATTCAAGTGGGTTGCAAGTCTCGGTCCTCCTTAACTCCTCCCCACTGATTGTGGGAGGTAGGAGATGACCACCAGGCCGTCAGATTGGGTCATGATCCATGAGGGGAAGATCGAAGGGCCCTGACTCGCCCCTCCTTACACACCCACAGATTGCTGACATGGGAAAGCCAATAAAAGAGCGAATAAAGGGATTTTTTACCACAAAACTTCAAAATATCATAGAAAATCATAGGAATTTCCAAATGACACAAAATTTGGACCATAGCTTTGAAAAAATGTGGAGAATATATAAAAAAAATTGAGAACCATATTATGAAGTTTGATGGACCAATTTGAGTATTTTAACAAAGTGATGATTGAATCTAATTTGAGGTGTTAAAATGTGTATAAAAACTACATTGATCATCATATTTTGGATTTGAGTCTCAAAATAGATTATGAAGCTAAGAAAAATGATTTGTCACCATGAGTTAGCATAAGGAGGGTGAAATTGGAATTAGTTTAGTTTAATGCTAAATTTCACTTTGTCACGCGATCCATTTTATATATATCTTTTTTCCCTTCTCTTGTGTCCATATTCTTATAAATATCATCAAAGTATCTAGACCTTGCTCCTGAATAACCTTTTTAACTTCTTTCTTTTCTTTCTTATATCTTTGGGATGTTACGTCATCTTGATATTTGAGCAAGCTCCTATAGATCTCCCTTTTCAGTTTAATAGCCTTCTATACTTCATCACTCCACCACCAAGTCTCTTTCTGTGCAACCTTTGGACTCTCCCAAAACCTCTTTGGAAATTTTGTTATGAGGGAGCTCATGTTATGCCACATAGTGTTAACATCAGACTCTAAGTTCCAAGTTCCCTCCTTGATGAGTTTATCATGAAAAGCCAATTTCTTTTCTCCTTTAAGATTCCACCTGTCGATCTTGCTATCTTGGTTTCTATTTTGCTTGCCTTTATTGATCTTCATGTTAATATCCAAAACCACCAACCTATGATGGGTTGTGAGTTCTTTAGGAATCACTTTACAATCCTTTCATATATTAAGATCCACCTACCTCGTAAGGAGATAATCAATTTGGCTAAAATTGTGTCCACTCTTGAAAGTAATCTTATGAGATTCTCTTTTCTTGAAATGAGTGTTTCCAAAATCATATATTATGCAATTGTAAAATCTAAAATCCTCTCTCCTTCTCCATTTCTACTACCATATCCTTAACCACCATGAACTCTCTTGTATCCAGCATTGCTACTCCCCACATAGCCATTTAAATCACTCCCAATAATAATCTTCTCCTTTGTCAGGATTCCCTACATCAATTCATCCATGTCGTCCCAAAAATCCTTCTTAGCCTCCTCGCTAAGGACAACTTGGGGGGCATAAATGCTAATAATGTTTAAAATATTTCCCCCAAGAACAACCTTTATATCTATGATTCTATAGCCCATCCTTGTGATCTTTACAACATCATCCTTCAACATCTTATCAACAATAATACCTATGTCATTTCTATGTTTATCAATACCTATATCAGATTTTGTAACCTGTGTCTCCAATCTCTCTATAACGTTCCCATGTCCACTTGATTTCCAGCAAGAAAGCTATATTGACTTTTTTCTCATCATGGTATCCACTATCTCCAAAGATTTCCCTGTCAGAGAGCCAATATTTTAAGATCCAACTCTAATCCTTTTATGTTGAACTTGCTTCTTTACCTGCCTTCTTCGAAAATGTTGCCCTTGCATATTTTCTACTACATCTGGGCAATGATGCGGAAGGACTAGCTTCTTTACCCACACTCATCCAAGATGTGGGAACCCTTGCAGATTGTTTGCTACATTCAGGCAATGATGTAGTGGAATATCTTCTTTACCCACACCCGTCTAAGATGTAGAAACCCTTATTTGTCCTTCAATACAACTGGGCACCATTGTGTCAAAACCCGTTCTATACTTATCACTACACTCGGATGCCGATGTAGAGCGTCACTAGGTAGAGACGCTCTAATGAAATTTTTGTAAGGATCCATGTCATAGAAAGAGTGACAAATTTTTTATGGCTGACTATCAACCTATCAACAACCCTCCTCCTTTACCTGGGCTTGGGACCGGCTATATTTGCACAAAATGTATGAAAACATAGGCGGAGTTTCATGTTCACAATTGAAAAGTTAAAATAATTTTGTATATTTATTTAGGAACTTCATATTGACAGACGATAATTATTATAAATATTGAATCCTTTTCATTTTAAGATGACGACAGTCATATTGCAAAACCTATTGTATCTTAGGACAAATCGATTGTTGTGGAGGATGACGCTTTGTCATTGGGTGAACTATGATAAGTAGCCTGCAAAATGATCTATGTCAGATTACAAGAAGTCTAAAAACTCCTAAACAAATAGATGAAAATGGGAAGTCAAAGTGGCTGGAGACATCAAATCTGTGTGGTTATACCGTATTATATCTTACTTCATATATAAGTATTTTTTAAGTTTGTAACTATATGTATATATGCATGTGTGCACAATTTTCCAAAAGTAAAGCTAGCAACATTTGTTGAATCATGTGTTTGTTTTGTCTGCTCTTTGGCAGCAGGGAGCATTCTTTTATATTAGCAAAAAAGCTTCTTGTATTTTTTCATATTATAATCTACTGTTAATATATGAGACAATTACCTTTAATATGAATTAGGGATTGGATTGTAAATTATTTTTCTATTGATGAAGAGGTAGAGACCAAATCAATAGTCTTATGAGTTATCATGTAATATTGATGTTGAGAGTCTGAATGCTCCTCCAAACAAGTGGAAAAAAATTCAAAATTAATGAAAAGATAGGAGGGGATTTGTGTGGGAGATAGGTATGATTAGCATATACAAAAGTTACAAAGAAAAACACTCTCAGGGACATAGTTTTGACTCTACCTTCTATGTAAGTCTTACATGTGTCTAATCTTTAATGAGCAATGCATTATGGAGATTTGAATATGACTGGAAAAATCGATTCAATATTCGACCTAAGATCTAAGAAATAGTATTGTAGAAGGGGTACCTCTACCAATTGTATTATAATATCTGAATACGATCCAATTAAATATTATAAGTATTCGATAAATATATGGTAGGAAGAAAAAATTATAAGTTAGATGTTAATAAATATAATATATACATGACACTACTGCCATATTGAATATACATGAAAAAATGTTTATGTTTGTATTTTTAATATACGTAAATTACGAGTTATAGTATATCTATCAATTTCAAATTAAGCTTTTAATCAGTTACATCAATTTACAATATCCTATCCGAAATATTTAAATTTGTATTTTATGAAGATTTGAGGATGTCACGCTGCCCTAAAGAAGAAGGAAGCAAAGTTCTATAGCTTGAAGCAAGGTTCCTTATTTATTTTTGCATTTGTACAAAATTTTCTACTCTTAGAACGTCATGCAATTGGATTCAGTGAGGAGTGTAGGGATGACATATTCCTTCAAGGACTCAACTACAATGTGGGACGTGCTCTTATCTCACAACTTCCTTTGACCTTTTAGTAGATGGTTGATAAAGCTTTGGTTGTCGAGTCTTACCCAGGGTTTCAACCTAGGGAGTTTGATAAGAGGAGGAAGCCCTCAGGAAATGAGCTGAGAAGAGACAAGTGTGCTAAGTGCAATGGTTACCATCCTCCGGGAAAGTGCTCTCAAGATAAGAATCAAGAAAAATATCAACATGAATTCCAAGTTGTGTGCCATCATTGCAATGAACCTAGACATATACACCCTAGGTACCGTCAGCTACATAATGGACATGCACCAGCTCAACAACAACAACAACCTTGAGTGCCTCATCAGAATAATGGTAACAATAATGGTAGAAGACCCGTGGAAAGACGTGCTGGAAAAGTTTTTGCTTTAGATGGTCAAGAAGTCTATGATGATGATCATGTTGAAGGTAACCCTTAGTCTCATACTAAGACTTTAAATTTATGTTTCCTTTTTGCATGGTACCTTGTGGATATATGTAAGGAGGTTACCTTTGTACCTATAGATTTTCTTGACTTATTAGGATGAAACTTTTAAGGGGCGGTAAATAGTTTAGATTTCGAGGATGAAATCCCTTTAAGGGGTGGCATGTTGTAACAGACTGAAACCTAGAACTTAATCATATTCCAAGTTTAGGAGGTTAGAGATCTTAGTCTTTGGGATTAGCCAGACAAGGATAAAGGTATGCTCATTAATGGCTTAATTGAACCCCTAAACATGAATAAATCCCCTAACATGTAGGCATATAAGCAAGGATGACATAATACTTTCAAATTAGTCATAAGATCAATGAAAGGTACATAAGATATGACACATGAGGTAATAATGTACATAAAAGGAGACAAGGTGTCCATCTTTGAGAATAATGATATATATAATATAACTAAATCTGAAATAAATAAACCTATGTGAGATAAAGGATAAATATATTTGATTTTGTGCATAAAGGTGGCATATAACCTTTTGGTTGCAATATGAATAATAATAATAATAATGAATTAATATGTTGATAAATATAATAATGGACCACGACAATTATGCAAAACTCATAAAAGGAAGACAAATTGGTTAGAAATAACCTTAGATTCGTTTTCTTTGGATATGCTTTGGCTTGGATGCCAAGTTTCACCAATTTAGGATAATAATGATTTATTTAGAAAAGAAAAGGTGTTTTCCTTCCAAATATGAAACAAAATATTTAATGAATCCAAAAGTGGAAAATAATCATAGATTTGTAATCTACACATTAAAATATGTCGGGTGAAATTTCACTCGATTTGGAGAAAGTTTGATTAAAAAGTGAAATCAGGAGAGAGAGAAAGTGTGTAGAACCTTCAAAAATATTAAAAAATTCAAAAACAAATTCAACATGTGAAATTAAGGGCAAAATTGTATCTAATACTTAATTTAACTTGTGGGTGAAGTTTCATCAAATTTGGAGATTTTCAAAGTCATTAATGCATGAGGAAAGATAAAATACTATTTGGTTTATTTAACAAATTAAAAGTCTTCAAAGTGGATATTTAATTGCATAATTGGAATCTACATGTCGTAATTAGCCTATGTGCAAAATTTCATCCAATTTGGAGTTTATTTTCACCCTAAAAAGAAGAAAGAGAAAAGGAAAAATAAATGCATTCACACTTTATTCCAATTTGATTTAGGATTTCATTTAATCGGTCACGCGGTCAATTTTCTTATTTTTGATTTCTTATGCAATTTAGACCATCAGATTGAAGATCAGACATCTCACACTCGTCCTCTACCTCACGCCCAAGACGATAGGCAGGTGGTTTACAGGAGTATCATCAAAACGGGATTTGTCCCTCTATGGTTAACCTTTCTCGATTTCTTTTTGCCAATAGGTTCATGAGCAAGTTTCACTCAGAACTGTCCCTAATTTTGTGTGATTTATTGCATATTTGGGAAACACCAAAATCTTGGGCCCCAAGCTTCTCGGTCCAACTTGGGTTTTGCTCGGATAATGTAACGTCCCCGGATTATGCCGTCTTAAGATTTAGAAAGCCCGAGAGGACAAATCCAAAAATGTTAGCAAATTGTTTTAGAGATCGATGCGGAAGCGACATACGCATATCTAAACATACACATATAGGAATACACTGTAACATTTCTCAACATTCAACATGTACATTATTACCAGATGACTTATTACAACATGAATTACAATTACATATTGAAAGAAGATTTATAAGTCTATGAACATGTATGCTAATCAGGATCTATACAATAGGTACAACCTATACAACTTACTCACTTCCTGTTCTTTTATCCCATGCAAGCTATGAACCTAAAACATACGTAAAATGGCAAATCAACGCAATGTGTTGTGTACGTGGATAAAAGAAACATATATATTATGCTTGCATACTTTAAAATTTTGAGAAAGAAGAAAAGGTAAAAGAAAATGTTATTTAATACGATAATCAAGTAAACACATATTTTTGAACATATCTTTAGATGCAGTTGTACTACTATTTTTATCAGCACTTTATCATAGATCTAGTATGGCAATTTACTTTATCATACATCTAGCATGAACAATTCATCATACATCCACACTAGGCAATATGTCATACATCCATAATGGGCCATTTCCCAATTGTGCTTACCTTAGTAGCTACAACGCACCAAAAATTCTTTTATGTTCCTTTAAGTTTGGCGAAGCATATACTACTAATATGCCAATACAAGTATCCAGAGTACATCATATCATTATGCATTCATGAAAACTAGTCGTATACTAAGTAAAACTCATGTACTTGAGTTTAGAGTTTCCTTATACATCGGGGTTCATCTACTACTTTGGTCATTACCTGATTAATAACAATTAATGATCATTAATAGCAGGTTCACCATAATTAATGATATTTTAAGTCCAGATTAGGGTTTAGCCAAACCTAGGTTCCATATGATCTTAGGATAATATTTGATACTTTTATACTGATTAGGAGGTCATTTTAGAGGTCTGGTCCAATTTACATATTTTCCTGATGATTAATCTATTTTCTAGAATTAATATGAGGCTTAAAGCATCTAATTATGCATAAATAAGAAAAGACCTGATATTCTGAAATTATAACTTGATCAGAGTTTATATTTGGTCTCTAAATGATATTAGGGTTCATAAAGTATCTTCTCATATTTAATTTCCATTATATGCTAATTATACTAAAAATATGATCTCAAAAAGAAGTATTATCATCTAAATTAAATATCATCATTAGTTGTTCTTCAAAATCTTGATCTAAGGGTCCAGTAATGTAGAGGATATTTTTCTGAGTCTAGAGGTATTATGTTTGTATTTTCATGATATTGTATATGTTTTCTATGATTTATAGAAAATCTGCATATTTTATGAGGAATTTACCTTTTATAGCCTATCTAGACCCGCCACGTGGCCAGTGAAGGGGTGCTTGAGCTAGTTGGTCTGGGCCCCGAACCGGGTTTGCATACTCCCATGGACCCAGTCTCTTCACTCCCTTTCCTTCACGATTGAGTGTGATCTTTGTTTCTCGCAGAATGCCTGCTTGCGGGAGTGCCTCCTCCGACATCTTGCTCCGGCGTGGATTAGGCTGGCGGCGACACCTCCTCTTCCCGTCATGATGCCATACAAAGCTTCAGTGTTGCCATATGGCCTGCTGCAGCTACTTGGGACACTGCTTGTGGCCTTGAGACACCCTGGGTTGGGAATATGTCATGGTTGACATGAAGGAAAAGAGAACATACTAAATCAATCTTATCATGTTTTCAAACTTGGATATCACATGTATGATATAGGGAGGGAATATAGAATAGGACAAGTTTCTATGAGTGACTCCTCATATATAATCATCTAGGTAGCTCAAGTGAGGTTTCTAGCATCATATATTACGAAAGAGAAGTGGAAGGAACCACATTTATGAGTATCTTGTTCACAAGGCATTTTACTCTCAGAATCAGAGTTCATATATCACCTCGCTTATATCTAATGATGAGATTCAAAAACCTATGTCACTCAAGCTAGGACCTAACTCAATCAAAAGGATTGACTTTCTCATCATGAGTCACCTACCCATCATGTTTTCCCAACTCTCACAAATAGGATTGAATCATGCAAAAGAACTCAACTCATCTACTCAGGTGTGACGATCTGACAACAAATTAGACTGTCACTGTGTAATTAATTGCAGAATTAACCATAATCAACAGAATAACGAAAATTACTAAAAATTAAAACCTTTTTGCAAAGAGATACAATTCTAGGAAACTCTTATAAAGGGAACCAAATTATTGTATACATTATAGTTCACATTGTACATACCATGTACCATCTCTTCTCAAGGAATATATTTACAACATTTTCTTTGCCAAAACTATACATAAGTGCATAAAACCTCGAGGCATTCAATCCAAAATCTCATATCAATCATGAAAATACTGAGTACTGACTCCAAGGACCTAAGAGTATAGAGACGACACATAGGACTCATATCTACAAGATACGACAATCACTATATCCACCTGAGATGTTACTGCGGTCCCTGATGCTGATGTCCTTCCCCTACTGTATGGTCTCTACCTACTCGTCCGCGTCCACCTAAAAATGTTGATGACCAACGGGGTGAGACCCATGTCCCAGCGAGAGATATAACTCTCCGCCAATAATATTATCATTGCAGATAAATGGTAATAAATTGAGCAGAGGATTATTTATTATTAATAAGCAGGATAAATCATTGTTTAAGCAGAATAGAGCAATATCATCTTTGAAAGCATTACAGTTATATATGATAAAGCAGTAAATCATCTATTTAATAAGGAATATGAAGAACATGTATAACATTTATACATTTTAGGATACATTTAAGAAATTTAACATCAACCAATGATTTCCATATTTCATCCTTAAGCAAATACACTACACGGTTGATTACATTTTACAATCACACTTATTCCCTGAGGAGATGAGGTATACCGCTCATACTCCAACCGACCACGGCGGCGTAAAGCATCGGTTCCATACCTAGGTCAATGGAAGAGTCAGACTCCATGACCTCATCCATCTCGGTCAGTGAGAGACCACATGTAGGACATCTAGTGTCACTGCCAAATAGCTTTCCAGGATATACTGGCAACTTCGCTATAGAGCTACAGTGGCGGCTGAACTCTTTTCACAATCGAGAGATTTCATGTTTATCTCACATCGATCCGGCATTAATCATCATCGGGAGATTTGTGATACATCCATCCCGGCACATATAATGAAGGATTGAGAGATCTCGTGTTTATCTCATGTCAATCCCACATTAGGGCGTAAGGATATTCATTCTCATTACCCCCACATATTCAAAAATATGTCATCCAGGAGATCTTGTGAGAAAACCTGTTTCACCATCACCAGCTACTGACGATGATGGATCTATGGCCAGGGCTCTACATGATAAGATTTCACTTGATTAATTAAGTGCATTACCATATTCTTTTAGCATCAGCCAAGTTTTCAAACATGTATTATTATGATAAATGCTACAAAGAAAAGTGTAATACATCTATCAAGTACTTTTCAAAACTTTATAAAACATTGGGATCTCGATCCCTTATCTCATTACCAAGAATTCTCATCCCTCAACAATATCATCATCATATTTATTGGATCTGGGTATTCAAACCCTTAGTTCATCACTGAACATTGTTGTCACTTATTAGGTAACTATTACCTCCAGGTCATCTGACCAAGGTTTACTTGATACTTATTACACAAGCATCTCACATAGCTCACAAGGCACATTAAACATCTTGTCACCTCTCACTAGGCAGCAAAATAATATAATGGCTCACAAGACCCATTAAGCATTTTTATCAAATAAACATCATAGCTCATACCTGACAATACTCATCGTCTCATAATACCTGCATGGTTAGTATACTTGATAACAACCATATCAATTACATGTTAACACCATGTAATACAAGGGTAACACCACTATTCTCTCATTAGGGTTAGGGTTTCCCATTTTTTATCAAATTAGGGTTTCATGATCACATTATCAAAGATCAAACCCTAATTCATACTCTACACTTATTAAAAAAAATCAATGTATGAACATTACATGTTTATTACACAAGTATGAGTTTCTCTCTCATCCTCTCTAGGATGTTGATTACTCCATAATTTATTAAGTTGGCTCATCCTTTCACTAAAGTACATGCACCTATGCTTATCATAGTGTATTGAGTTTATTACTTTCATAAGCATCAAATGACAATCACTCTAAGTGTGCTATTTACCTAAGTACTTTAGAGGCACTTCCATTGTAATCAACCTTGAGATACTTTACAAACACTCATAGGGTTGTTTGACCTTATGTGGTTTTTAGACTATTTGGTCCCTAAATGGTTTGAGACCATTTGAACCTTAAACGGTTTGGGACCACTTGGTCTCTAAACGATTTGAGGTCCTTTAATCTTCAAACGGTTTGGATCTCTTTGATCTCCAAACGGTTTGGAACCTCTAAACGGTTTGGGACCTTTTTGACCTCTAAATGGTTAGAAACCATTTGGACTAAGTTAGGTTGAAACTGTTTGCACTCTAAATGGTTTGAAACCGTTTGGCCTATCCAAAGTTGAAACCGTTTGAACTCTAAATGGTTTGAAACCGTTTAGCCTATCCAAAGTAACCGTTTAGCCTATCCAAAGTTGAAACCGTTTGAACTCTAGACGGTTTGAAATCATTTAGCCTATCCAAAGTTGAAACCATTTGAACTCTAAATGGTTTAAAACTGTTTGGCCTATCCAAAGTTGAAACCGTTTGAACTCTAAATGGTTTGAAACCATTTGGCCTATCCAAAGTTGAAACTATTTGAACTCTAAATGGTTTGAAACGGTTTGGTCACTAAACGGTTTGAAACTATTTGTTATTGTCGATCTAGAGGTGTGTGCTAAGATGTAGTCATCATCATCAAGCTTTAGAACTCTGTTTCTGTTGTCCATACAACTGATGGATTCATTAATTCATCAATTAGTCAAGAAAAAATTCGAGAATAAGGAAAGATCAACATATATTGCAAGATTGAAATCAAGTAATAATATCAATGGGTTCAAGTTATATAACCCGCCTTCAAAGCAACTTCAAAGCTCCAAGCTTTTCATACTTAATGGTGAATATAGATCCTCCAATTATCCAAGGCACGTTCTCAACCCTTTTGATTTAAAAGATTGCCAAAGTTGAGCATTGGATGGAAGAGAGAAGAAAAGAAGAGTTATAAATCGATTTTAGCCTTCAACCCTAAGGTTGAAGATGACCATGGATCTTACCTCAAGCTTGGGGAACACTCCTCCTTCTCCTTTGCTTCCTTGGTTGTCGGCCTAAGTGAGGAGTGAGTGTGTATTGTGAAAATAACCTTTCTAGTAGGTGAATGGTTGAGTATATATAATTGAATTCGTAAGAGAGAGAGGGTAGGAGGGAGGTCATCAACCTTCGTTACTAGGCGCCACATGCCCCTCCACTTCCTTATCTCCGAAGCTATCTTTCTTTTCCTTTAATTCCTTTGAATTATCCCTGAATTATAGTCAACTGTTTAAGCTCCTTAATGAATAAAATATTATTATCCATAAGCACCTTTACTTTAGTGGTCATTATTTTTCAATTAAAAATGTAGGTAGATATTTTCACCTACTTGGGATTATCTTGGCGCCTCCAAGGTGTTTTGGTCGCCATTTCATTATGAGATTTCACCCAAATCTTTTTAGTTGATGGGAACTTCATTATATATATATATATATATATATATATATATATATATATATATATATATATATATATATATATATATGCTACAAAGTAACTTCGGGTTTCAACTATGCTTATTTCTTGATTATTTTATTATCAAGAGTATCACTTCTCAAATATGGTTCAAACAAGATGCCCCTTTCTTTTTATTTTCTTTAAATGATACCAAGATACAGTGGGGACACTATAGAGGTGGTATTTTACATATTCAACCCTAGGTTTTGGGTAAATTACAAATTACACCAAAACTAGTATTCAATGCACAAGTATTATTCAAACAAGCTCCTTCTTGGAACTTAGGCTTCCACAAGCCATCCCTTAGCATCATTCTCATTCTTATGATGCTATAATACTTGAGTAACATTTATCATGTAACATTTTGCAAGGTAACCCCTTATATTGGGTAAATTGCACTTTAGTCCAAAACAAGCAAATATTGCTTCAACATTATTCAAATAGGACCAAAATTGAAACATAAACTCTCCTTTAGTCTTAATTACTTTTCAAAAGATAAAGACAAAATTTAAATGACTTACTTAAGCAAAACTCCTAAGGTTAAGGCATAACCCAGGTCAGGGATGTTACAATTATCCACCCCTAACAGGGATTTCGTCCCCGAAATCATCAAGAGAAAAGAGAAGGGTACTTCCTCCTCATCTCTTCCTCTAGTTCCCACATAGCCTCTTCAACGCCACGATGATGCCAGAGAACTTTCACAAGAATTATGTCTTTCTTTTTCAACTTTTTGATTCTCCTATCAAGAATCATCATTGGTCCTTCTTCATAGGATATATCTTCATTTAACTCTACCTCTACATGTTGCAATACTAACTCTGTAACAGGGTGACACTTTCTCAGCATGGATATATGGAATACTGGATGCAATCTATGTAGTTCAGGTGGCAACTCCAACTTATAGGCTACCTTTCCAATCCATTCAGTGATTGGATAAGGCCCCAAAAATCTAGGAGCTAACTTACCCTTTTTCCCAAATCTAAGAACACCTTTCCAAGGTGAGTCTTTGAGATATACTCTGTCTCCAACTTGGAATTCTAAGGGTCTTCACTGTTGATCAGTGTATAACTTATGTCTATCTTGTGAAGCCTTTAACTGTTGTTGTATTACTTTAATCTTCTCAGTTGTCTATTGCACTAATTTAGGACCCAAAAGTTGGTATTCTCCTGTTTCATACCAGCACAATGGAGATCTACAATGCCTACCATATAATGCTTCATATGGTGCCATATTAATATTGTGCTGATAACTATTGTTGTAAGTGAATTCTATTAAGCTCAAGTGTAGATCCCAACTTCCTACAAACTGAAGGACACATGCCCTAAGCAAATCCTCCAAGGTTTGTATAGTCCTCTCAGATTGTCCATCCGTTTGTGGGTGAAAGGCGGTACTAAATCTTAACTGCGTACCCAATGCTTTATGTAGTCGTTCCCAAAAACGACTCGTGAACTGGGGACCTCTATCAGAAACAATTGTGGCTGGAACTCCATGCAACCGCACTATCTCATCTATATAGGTCTATGCAAGTTTCTCAGCAGTATAGGTTGTTTTTACAGGAAGAAAATGTGTAGACTTAGTCAACCTATCAACTATCACCCAAATGGAATCATGACTTTTGGTTGTTTTGGGTAAACCAACCACAAAGTCCATGGTCACGTGATCCCATTTCCACTGTGGTATAGGTAAGGGCCGTATTGTTCCTACGGGCTTTTGATGTTCAACTTTAACCTGTTGACACACTGGACACTGCATAACAAACTTAGCTACATCTTTCTTCAATCCGGGCCACCAATACATATCTTTCAAATTATGATACATTTTGGTGCTCCCTGGATGCATTGCATACATGGATGAATGAGCTTCCTCCATGACTAAGTTCCTTAAGGCATTGGCATCAGGTACTACCATCCTACCATGGTAACAGACTACCTCATCATCTGACTCATGAAAACCATCCTATTTCTCATTATCGTACTCTGATCTTATCTGCTGAATCACAGCATCGGTCTGTTGTGCTTCTTTGATCTGTTGTTTTAGAGTAGGTTTCACTTGCATTTCAGCTAACAGTCCAGCTAACAAGGATACTTTCTGTTCATGAGTTCCATGAATGCAGTTGGTGCATTAGTTAGTCCAAATGACATAACTATGAACTCATAGTGACCATACCTTGTTCTGAAGGCTGACTTAGGTATGTCACTCTCCTTGATACGTAACTGATGGTATCCTGGCCTTAGATCTATTTTAGATAATATAGTTGTACCACACAATTGGTCAAATAGGTCATCTATCCTTGGCAGGGGATATTTTTTCTTTATGGTCACCTTGTTGAGATGTCTATAGTCTATGCATAATCTCATAGACCCATCCTTATTTTTCACAAAGAGAATCGGAGCACCCCAAGGTGAAGTACTCGGTCGAATAAAACCCTTTTCAAGCAACTCCTGTAACTATTTCTTGAGTTCTGCCATCTCAGCAAGTGCCATTCTATATGGTGTTTGAGCTATAGGTTGCATACCTGGGATTAGATTAATCTCGAAATCAATCTCTCAGGGTGGAGGAACACCTGGAAGTTCCTCAGGAAACACATCTTCAAACTCCCTAACAATCGGAACTTCAGAAAGACTAGGACTCTCTACTCTGGTATCTATCACATGTGCCAAGAATGCTTCACATTCTTGTCACAACAGTTTCTCAGCTATCATTGCTGACACTAGACAGGTTGAAAGAATATTTTTGTTCCCCTGAAAGACCCATGTATCAGCATTGTCTGAGAACATAGTCTGCTTGGAACTGCAATCCAAAACAACCTTATACTTTTCTAGGGTGTCCATCCCAAGGATTATGTCAAACCCATGCATCTCAAGTGGTGTAAGATCCACCTGAATGCTATGTTCTAAAAAAGAAAGAACACATGGAGAACATACCTCCCGCAATACTATAGATCCAACTAACAAAGTTTCTAATAATAAGTTATCTGCTCTATGACTGACAGTCATATTGCAATCATGAATCACTTATCGAGTGATAAAGGAATGTGTAGCGCCTAGATTAATTAAAATAGATACAAAGCAGGATGAAGACATATCATAATGAAATAATTCCATCTGACATGTCACAACTTGTGGGTTGACCACTGCTTCTGGCTGATTCATAGCATAGAATCTTGCCATTGTTAATTGTCGACCACTCACCCTGTTGTTGGGTGAAAATGAACCAGCTTGGGACACCTGTCCACATCCTCATGTACCACTGCTAAACTGTCGCTTCTGAGAGCCTTGATGACTCTGCCTCGGTGGTTGGGTTACACTCACGTCTCTGGCTAGACAATCTTTCATCAGATGTCCCATCTTCCCACATTTATAACAGTTTTTGTTCTCCCACTGTGACCTAGATGGTCATGTTACTGACATTCATGGTGAGTTGTGGGCTCCCTCTAGTGGTAAACTATGGCCTCTACCCTTGTTGGATGTCCACTGCGTCTGAGTATTGAACCTCGGTGGTACTATTGGTGCGGAAAACCTAGGTTTCTTAAAACTTTCGGACCTCTATCCTTAGAACTGTGTATACTCTTTCTTACTGTTGGCTTGACATTTCTCAGTCACAGACCTTTCTATTTGACTAACTGACTCCACAAAGGTGGAAAACCTCTCTCTATTCTCTATAGTAGATGCGGGTGTGGTCAAATCATCGTTCAAACCCTTCTCAAAATGTTGAATCCTCTCCTCATCTGTAGTATCCATGTGCGGACAAAACTGTAGAAGCTCCATAAACTTAGCTTCATAGTCACTAATGATGGTGATGGTGATGGTGATGGTGATGGTGATGGTGATGGTGATGGTGATGGTGATGGTGATGATGATGATCATCATGATGATGATGATGATGATGATGATGATGATGATGATGATGATGATGATGATGATGATGATGATGATGATGATGATGATGATGATGATGATGATGATGATGATGATGATGATGATGATGATGATGATGATGATGATGATGATGATGATGATGATGATGATGATGATGATGATGATGATGATGATGATGATGATGATGATGATGATGATGATGATGATGATGATGATGATGATGATGATGATGATGATGATGATGATGATGATGATGATGATGATGATGATGATGATGATGATGATGATGATGATGATGATGATGATGATGATGATGATGATGATGATGATGATGATGATGATGATGATGATGATGATGATGATGATGATGATGATGATGATGATGATGATGATGATGATGATGATGATGATGATGATGATGATGATGATGATGATGATGATGATGATGATGATGATGATGATGATGATGATGATGATGATGATGATGATGATGATGATGATGATGATGATGATGATGATGATGATGATGATGATGATGATGATGATGATGATGATGATGATGATGATGATGATGATGATGATGATGATGATGATGATGATGATGATGATGATGATGATGATGATGATGATGATGATGCTATTGGTGCGGAAAACCTAGGTTTCTTAAAACTTTCGGACCTCTATCCTTAGAACTGTGTATACTCTTTCTTACTGTTGGCTTGACATTTCTCAGTCACAGACCTTTCTATTTGACTAACTGACTCCACAAAGGTGGAAAACCTCTCTCTATTCTCTATAGTAGATGCGGGTGTGGTCAAATCATCGTTCAAACCCTTCTCAAAACGTTGAATCCTCTCCTCATCTGTAGTATCCATGTGCGGACAAAACTGTAGAAGCTCCATAAACTTAGCTTCATAGTCACTAATGATGGTGATGGTGATGGTGATGGTGATGGTGATGGTGATGGTGATGGTGATGGTGATGGTGATGGTGATGGTGATGGTGATGGTGATGATGATGATCATCATGATGATGATGATGATGATGATGATGATGATGATGATGATGATGATGATGATGATGATGATGATGATGATGATGATGATGATGATGATGATGATGATGATGATGATGATGATGATGATGATGATGATGATGATGATGATGATGATGATGATGATGATGATGATGATGATGATGATGATGATGATGATGATGATGATGATGATGATGATGATGATGATGATGATGATGATGATGATGATGATGATGATGATGATGATGATGATGATGATGATGGTGATGGTGATGGTGATGGTGATGGTGATGGTGATGGTGATGGTGATGGTGATGGTGATGGTGATGGTGATGGTGATGGTGATGGTGATGGTGATGGTGATGGTGATGGTGATGGTGATGGTGATGGTGATGGTGATGGTGATGGTGATGGTGATGGTGATGGTGATGGTGATGGTGATGGTGATGGTGATGGTGATGGTGATGGTGATGGTGATGGTGATGGTGATGGTGATGGTGATGGTGATGGTGATGGTGATGGTGATGGTGATGGTGATGGTGATGGTGATGGTGATGGTGATGGTGATGGTGATGGTGATGGTGATGGTGATGGTGATGGTGATGGTGATGGTGATGGTGATGGTGATGGTGATGGTGATGGTGATGGTGATGGTGATGGTGATGGTGATGGTGATGGTGATGGTGATGGTGATGGTGATGGTGATGGTGATGGTGATGGTGATGGTGATGGTGATGGTGATGGTGATGGTGATGGTGATGGTGATGGTGATGGTGATGGTGATGGTGATGGTGATGGTGATGGTGATGGTGATGGTGATGGTGATGGTGATGGTGATGGTGATGGTGATGGTGATGGTGATGGTGATGGTGATGATGATGATCATCATGATGATGATGATGATGATGATGATGATGATGATGATGATGATGATGATGATGATGATGATGATGATGATGATGATGGTGATGGTGATGGTGATGGTGATGGTGATGGTGATGGTGATGATGATGATGATGATGATGATGATGATGATGATGATGATGATGATGATGATGATGATGATGATGATGATGATGATGATGATGATGATGATGATGATGATGATGATGATGATGATGATGATGATGATGATGATGATGATGATGATGATGATGATGATGATGATGATGATGATGATGATGATGATGATGATGATGATGATGATGATGATGATGATGATGGTGATGGTGATGATGGTGATGGTGGTGATGGTGGTGATGATGGTGATGATGGTGATGATGATGATGATGATGATGATGATTTCCAGTAAAGATATGGTAAGAGAATCATATCATGGTCAAGATCTAAATGAGGAATTGAAGGACTTGATAGATTTCGATACTAGCTTCTTAGAAAGGTTCATACCTACCTCCACCATGAAAGAAAAGGAAAAGCAGCTCACTTTCCTTTACTAGGGCAACGTGACTATTACAGCCTAGCTCACAAGTTCTGCCTCCTAGATCTTTTGGGTACATGATGACTGAAGAACTCTGAGTGTAACATTTGATGGAGTGCCTGAACCCCATGATCAAGCCCCATGTAATGGCAAGTAAACCTTCAAGCTTCATTGAGGCCTATAACTTTTCTCTAGACATGTAGAAGATAGTTATGCCTGCATAGAACCCGCCCAAGGGATGCCTAGGATTCATTGAAGGCATCTCTGTACCAAGGAATGATCACAGAAAAGTGTAAGGATGCAACAATGGAAAGAGAAGGAATAGATGTAAGGGAAAGCCTCGTCAAGAGAACCATCATCATGAGTGTTGTACCTACAAGAAGAGATACCTTGGAAAGTGTCTCTATGAAAAGTGAGTATGCTTTCACTGTCATCAGGAGGGACACTTTGTGGCCAGCTATCACCTCCCTCCTCCACCAAGTTAGGAACCGGTGGAGACCCAACCAGTAGTAGAAGCACCATCAGTAGCTTCTGTACCACCAGGAATGGCTCCAGCTGTAGGAGAGTGTCGGCAAGCCCGAGTCTTCACTATTGGAATGAAGAAGCTCAGCAAAATGCCAACCATTTGATAGAGGGTAATCAACCCTAGAGTTTTGTTCCTACCCTTCAATATGAAATGCATAGTAGCTTAACTGTCATGAATTCAATGGAGGCATGCTTGATATCATGGGATAAAATGTAAAAGCTTTGTTTGACTCTGGATCTAATAATACTTTTATTTTGAGAAATCTCGTCACTATGCTTTGTCTGGATTTGAAGTACTTAGGATATGTTTTAGAAGTCACTACTCCCAGTGGTTAAATCTTTTCATCTCTCTTGAGGACACCAGTCATACCAGTTAGATATATGTATAATGAACTCCCTATAGACTTTATCCTCCTAGATATGAATGACTTTGATGTAATAATTGGCATGGATTATCTTTATACTTATAATGCAAAAATAGACTATAGGGAAAATAAAATAAGAATAGGGAGACTAGGTCACCCGCCCTTTATAGTTAGAGGTAGGAAGGATGCTACCACTAGCATGTACGTGTCAACCGTGACAACAGAACATATGATAGCCAAAGGTTGTCATGCATTCCTGGAAGTAGTTACCGAGTCATAGCCTAAGGTGCGGCCCTTAGAGGAAATAGATGTAGTGTGGGACCATACAGATGTGTTCCCATATGATTTTCCTGGCATACCTCCAGGGAGAGAAGTAGACTTCTCAATAGAATTAGCTCCCAGAATGAACCTCATTTCCAGGGTGCCTTACAGTATGGCCCCCACTAAGTTGCTTGAGTTGAAAAAAGCAAACTATAAGAACTGCTAGACAAAGGCTTCATCATACCTAGCACTTCTCCATGAGGAGAATCGGTCCTTTTCATGAAAAAGAGGGATGGATCACTCCATATGTGTGTATAGAATGATAAATCAGGCTATCATTAAGAACAAGTATTTTCTACCCCATATAGATGACATGTTTAACCAGCTCAAGTCAGCTTGTGTCTTCTCAAAGATTGATTTGAGATCAAGATACCGCCAGTTGTGAGTTAAGAAAGAATATATTCCAAAACCACTTTTTGAACCCGCTATGGACATTATGAGTTTTTGGTCATGCCTTTTGGGTTGTCCAATGCCCCAAGTGTGTTTATGAACCTTATGAATAGTGTGTTCCAGCCTTTCATTGACTCCTTTGTCATAGTGTTCATAGATGACGTCTTAGTTTACTTTGATGATCTAGATCAACACCATGACCACCTTGCTAGAGTCCTTGATATCATGAGAAAGTAAAAGTTCTATGGGAAGTTTGAATGTGAGTTTTGGATAGACTGTGTCATGTTCATTAGACACATTATATATAGAGGGACCATGTCAGTGGATCATGACAAGGTGTCAGCGGTACATGTTTGGATAGCATCAAAGAACCCTTTTGAGATTTACAACTTCTGGGTTTGTCATGTTCTACTGGAAATTCATCTAGGATTTCTGAAAGACCGCTTTTCCCCTCACCAAGATCACCTGAAAAGATGAGAAGTTTATGTGGTTCGATCTGTGTAAAGCATGATTCTAAGAGTTGAAGGAGAAGATGACTTTCATTCCAGTGTTGACTCTTTTGGAAAATTGGGCGACATAATAGGCAGTGGAAATAAAAATTTTGTTGCCATATTCCCCATAAACTAGCAGAACACGTCAACAACTATATAATTGAAAGGATGGTTTTGAGGATATAACTAGTCCCGGAGCACGTCCAACAACATACTCCTCATCATTGTAGATGTTCAACTGTCTTCTAGTTGTACTGGGACTCATCTGAGACTCCTCCACAGACACCAAATTCGAACATTGTCATCTACATCAACTCCTCTTTCCATGGACTGCTGGCTGACATTTTCCTCCTTAGTGACAGGTAAAGGCCACCTCACCTCTAGAGAAGTCCAAACAGACCGACTAGAACTCTTACTGTCCTGCTAGAATGGACAGGAAGGAGTTGTCCCTGCCGTTGGTGTACTAGTCACCAACCTGCTCTCCCACAATGATTCTTAGTTGTTCTCTCCCTCATTATCCCTCCCTAGTCTGGTAGGACTTGCTTGGTCTCTCTTGTTTACCACAACCAGAGAGTACAACAATTCTCAAAGCAATTGATTCCCAATTGTGTGTGTTGGGAAGCCCCATTACCCCTCTATTTATAGGAGGGGTTTGGGTCAGGGTTCACAGTCTCTGCGGGAATGGAAAGGACCAGAAGATCATGAATTTTTGCAACTTGAGAGTCCTAAACCGGTCGGTTCAAAAGTGAGACAGTCGATTAGCTTAGAGAACTGGTCATTTTGCATGTTTCCCAATCACATATGTATTTGGAAATTTTATTCCAATAATGCCTGAAATGATGTCAGCACTAATCCTTGATGCAATAGAATTACATCTAGAACTGGTCATCACACAGAGCGAGACATTCATCTCACGACCACCAGCCGATTGGCTCACCCAGTGAATCGATCGGTTGGCACCCAATTTGTGTAGAACTCAACCAATATAATATCCAATCATCCTGACACTCCAACTGAGCATTTCATCACATGAGTCGATCGATTGGGAGTCCATTCAGTTGATTTGCTGCTTGAATTGAATACCAAAACTATTTACTAATCAACCCAATCATCATTCAAGATAAAACTCCTCTTCTAGGTCATATCCTATGTGTGTGACCCTATAGTCTCATTTTACATTTGTAGTGAATGTCCATAACCAATTACAACATCACAAGCAAAGAGCGGTGCCTAGTCACACATAATTGCTACCCAAGTAAATAGAAAGTTGGGGAACAACTTTAACCTACAATCTGTGCTTGGTATTGCAGTGTCTTTAAAATTCCTTTGTCTCTCATATCCATATTGAAGTCAAGGAATGGATTTTTAATCCTCTTCAACACTCAATCTATGTTTCTTGATATAGCTAATTTTATGAGATACGTGTAAGCTCAATATCATATATTTACTCACATGTACATGGTCATACGTTTCTTGGTCTCTCTAACTCAAGTGTCCTAGGATATCATACTCCCATAGGAAGGACATATCTCATCTACATCACTACAGTCAGTCATGTGTGTCACAATCACCCAATCATCACCTTTATGATAAGCCTTAATGAGGATTACATTTGATGATGTCAAAGCATATCAAATGACATGTGATGAGTGTAGTGAGTTTAGGTCTAAGAATTACAATCACCACCATCACTATGAGAGCTAACTATGACCACCATAACAATGGTTTCCATGTGTTACTCTCATGGTGGGTCTGTCTGATATATTGTTCCATAACATGTATTTGTGTGATTGGTTTGATATCACCATATCATGACTAATGAGATTAAGTCATCAATGAACACACACTCTAGTCTTTGTGAAGTTGTTATCTATCAACCTTCTACAATAACATCGGACTAGGGAAATAATGAGAATGTATACTCTTAACATCCATCTGATCTCACTCTTCAAGTCACGTACTTAAGACATACATAATCAAGTAATATCATCCTGTAGACATTTATTATGTTACTTCATTATCTCATAACTGAATAAAATAGAATAAATTAGAAACTTGCCTTTTATTAATAATCAAAGCATTTATACATTATGCCATTACAATTATCACATGATTGTCTCTCTGGGCATACATACCAAAAGACTCCCACTTGTACTTAGATCCAATCACCTACAAATCATATTCCAAGTGATCTAACATGTACATCATGCTTCTTCTATGAAAGTGCCTTTGTCAGGGGATCGGCAACATTATTCCCAATTGGTACTCTTTGAATCTTCACATCTCCTTGTTGTATGATCTCTTATATGAGATGGAACCACCTTTGTATATGCTTTGAGAGCGGATGTGATTTGGGTTCCCTAGATTGTGCAATAGCTCCATTGTCGTCACAATATAGCTCAATCACGATGTTGATTCTTAGAACGACCCCAAGTTCATAAATGAACTTCTTGATCCATACAGCTTCCTTTGCTACATTGGATGCAACAATATATTATAGAATTGACAACTGTCTCTTATTTGGAACTCTTCCAACTTACAGCTTTGTTATTTAGATAGAACATGAATCTTGGTTGCAATATGTAATCATCTTTATCAGTCTATAATCTTGCATTGAGGTAACCCTTTACAACCAAATCTTCCTCTCTGCCATAAACCAAGAACTAATCCTTAGTCCTTGTCAAATACTTGAGGATGTTCTATATGGCTATACATTGAGCATCACATGGATCTGACTGATGTCTTCTCATTATGCTTAAGGAAAACAAGACGTCGGGACGGGTACACAACATTGCATACATGATTGATCTAATTGTTGAGTCATATGGAATCAAAATCATGTGCTCCCTTTCTTCACAAGAACTGGGACTTTTAGTTGTAGAGATGGTAACTCCATGTAGCACAGGTAGGTTTCCTCTCTTTGAGATCTCCATGCTAAATCGCTTCAATACTTTGTTAATGTATGTGCTTTGACTTAGTCTAAGAAACCTTTTAGATTTATCTCTATAGATCTTAATCCCCAAGATGTGGGATGTGTCTCCCAAATTTTTCATATAAAATGTATTTCCAAGTCATGTCTTTACCTTTTGTAAAGTAGGGATGTCATCCCCCATCAATAGTATGGCATCTACATACAATATGAGGAATTTCACTATGCTCCCACTAACCTTCTTATACACACAAGGTTCATCTTCATTTTGAATAAAATCAAATTCTTTGATTGTTTCATTCAAATGAAGATTCCATCTCTAAGATTCTTGCTTCAATCCATAGATTGAACTTTGCATATTACAAACTTTATTTGCATCCTTTGGATTTATAAAACCTGCAGGTCATGTTATATACACATCCTCAAGAAAATTCTCATTAAGGAATATGGTTTTGACATCCATCTGCCAAATTTCATAATCATGATAAGTTGCAATGGCAAGCATGATCATGATGGACTTATGGACACTGGAGAAAAGGTTTTTCAATAGTCAACACCTTGAACTTATCTGAAATCCTCTACAACCAATCTTCGCTTATAAGTTTGAACTTTTCCATCCATGTCAGTCTTCTTCTTGAAGACCCACTTGCACCCTATAGGTTTTACCCCTTCAAGTGGATCCACCAAAGTCCATACCTTGTTGGCATACATGAATTCCATCTCAAATCTCATGGCCTCAAGCCATTTCTCAGACTTTGGCCCCTCGGTAGCATCTAGATAGGTTATTGACTCATCATCTATGACCAATTCACTGCCTTCTTGAGTCACAAGATATCCAAATATTTTAGGTTCAAGGTGTGTCCTACTAGATCTATGAGGTACATGTGTTACTTGAGGAATTTGAGTCTCCACAACACTCTGTGATTCTCTTTCTTCTTCTTGTACATCTATTGGTTCAATGCTTTCTTTTTGGTCTCAAACCTCTTTGAGTTCCACTTTCCTCCTATTGATTCCTTTGGAAATAACTTCCTTTTCAAGGAATACAACATCTCTGACAACAAACACTTTGTTTTCAGATAGGGAATAAAATTAATATCCTCTTATCTTCTTAGGATATCCAACAAAGTAACATTTATCAGACTTAGGGCCAAGCTTTTCAGAAAACATTTTTCTAACACAAGCTTCACATACCCAAATCCTCATAAAAGACACATTGGGACACTTCCCAAACCATATCTCATATGGTTTCTTTTGAACCGATTTAGATGGTTATCAGTTTAGTGTATACATGGTGGTCTCTAGAGCATACCCCCAGAAGGTAGTCAAAATCTTAGTTAAACTCATCATTGATCGCACCATATCCAGTAATGTGTGATTCCTTCTTTCTGATACACCATTATGCTTAGGTGTTCTAGGTGGAGTCCACTGGGATATGATCCCATGGGCATTAATAAGGTCCTCAAACTCTTAGATCAAATAATCTCCACCTCGATCAGAATGAAGTGCCTTAATACTTTTACCAATTTTGTTTTGTACTTCATTCATAAACTCCTTGAACCTGTCAAGAGTTTCTCATGTTTCATTATATAAACATAGTCATACCTATTGAAGTCATCAGTGAAGGTAATGAATTACTAATTCCCACCTCTAGTTGTTGTTCTAAAAGGTCCACACACATCAATATGTATGAGTCTTTACTAGATCACTAGCCCTTTCATTGTTACCAGTGAAAGGGCTCTTTGCCATATTTCCCAATAAATAAGATTCATGTGTCTCTATTGATTCAAAATCAAAGCAGTCCAGACACCCATACTTATGGAGTCTTGATATGAAATTCTCATTTATGTACCCTAGACGATAATGCCAAAGGTATGTTTTTTAGAGTCATTGAGTTTTAGTCTTTTGGTATTTATGTTATATATATTTGTCTTTAGATCTAGAAAATAAAGACCATAAGATATTGGGGCACTATCATGAAATATCTCAACTTTAGAAATAGAACATAGACCATTTTTTATATGGAATTCAAATGCATCCTTGTCCATACAAGATACAAAAATTATGTTTCTATTTATAGCAGGTACATAATAACAGTTCATTAACTCTATTACAAGCCATGTGGTAGAGATAATCTATAGGTTCCAACTACATTGGCTGCAACTTTTACGACATTTGCAACTTATAGTTCCACATCACCTTTCCCAAAGGCCTACTTCCTTTTAGATCCTACATATTCGAACATATTTAAGATCCACATCTGGTATCTAGTACCCATGATGAAGAAGTAGCAGATTTATCTCAATAACGTATATACCTGAAGTGGAGATCATCATCCCCATCTTCTACTTCCTGAATGCCTTCACGTACAAAGGGTAAGTTCCTCTTGTACTTTCCTTTCTCCTCATCTTGAGTGTTGAAGATTTGTACTTGGGCTTGACCTCAGAACTCTAAACAGCCTTGGTTTTATCCTTGGACACATCTCCACTGATCATCATCACGGATTTGTCTTTCTTCATTTTTGCTTTGGCATGTATCAACATACTAAGCAAATCTGACATCGGTCTGGCCATATTATTCACGTGAACTTATGTAATAAAGTGGTTATATGATTCTAGAAATGTATTTAAGATCATATTTGTGGACAACTTTTAGCTCAGGGTGAATCCCAGTTCTTCAAGATGATACACATGTCCATCATATTGAGCACATGTTCTTCTACTGAGGTTTCCTCTGTCATTTAGACTCAAGTAGTGTCTTTATGATATCATCCTTTCGTGCTTTGTAAGGCCTAGGTTCACTTTCCTAAGATGTGTTACCATCTCAAGAATACCCATGTCCTCGCACTGCTCATGCAACTCATAGTTCATGTATCTAAGCATACATTACTTTATATCCAAGGAATCATTGGCATGCGTCCAGTAAGCATCCACCTTTGCCTTAGGCGTATCAGGGGGAGGTATTTTTGGCACTGGTTTGTAAAGGACATACAATTTGCACTCTTCATTGACAACCCTTCTCAAAGTCCAAGACCAATCATGGAAATATGTCCCATCAAGTTTGTCCTTCCTAAGGACTGATCACAATACATTTTTTTATTTGATTCTACAAGAGAAAATTTACATTTTGTCAAAACCTTTTGATTTGATTTGAAAATTTTTGACGATATTAATTAGGTATTTAATTAGTATCGCACCCACTATTTTTTTCAAATTGATAACCCTCAGATATTAATTTGGAAGATTGCAGTGTTCCAAGATCATAAATTTTGTGATGATTTTTCTTTTGAGCCTTCCAATAATTATGAGGACTCCTCTTATATGTATTGATATTTGTTAAGTTGGTAAAAGTGGATGAGATAATTATGTGAGTTCCTTATAGCACATGAGGTGGATACCAAGATAATGAATCTTAGTATCCAAGATGTATCAATAGTATGAGAAATATGTGAAGGTTGGAGATGTTTATTAAATGAACATTCCAAGTATTCCTCTCCCATAGAGAGAGAGTTTATGATGATCCTGTAAATGTCATTTGGAAGGAAAAATAAAAGTGGCTCTATAATGTTGGATATGGTCTAGTGATAGTTGGGCAAGACCACTATCAAGGATAGATGGTTTGTTGATACAATAGATATTATTTTAGTATGATAGCTAGAATTTAAAGTTGAAAGTTACTATTAGATTTGTACAGGTGGCACAACAAGTTTCTATGTTCCATATTTGTAAACGTCTTCTTATGTGGGGGGGGTTTGTGCTGACCCAAGATGAGATATGTATGAATGATGTGAAATCATCATGATATGCAAGTAACCATGTGAAGGTAATAGTATGAGGTGGAAAGGAAGTACCCATCTTTGTTTACCTTGGATTTCAGAGGCGAAATCCCTGTTAGGGGTTTATAGTTGTAAGGCCCCTAAACTTGCTTAATGAGTTGAATAAGCTTAATTATCATAATTAAATTCTTATAACCATAATATTAGCTTTTTATATGCTTTTAAATCATAATATAAGCTTAATTTTCAAATTTGGTCCAATTTGGACATTGTTTGAGCAAGTTATGCAATTTTATGCACATTTTGGACTTTTCTACAATTTGCCCAATTGAGAGATTTTCTTTGCAATTTATCACTTTAGTAATGTTCCTTGGATATTCTCTCGTCATTATTGAGCTTTTTTATCCATGGGGAACCTATTTAAACCTTAGTTTGAAGGTGTTTTCTCCAAGGGTATTTTAGGGTTTACCCCTTCATGGATGGGCTACCTTTAGTAGCTATCAACTAATGAATTATTTGATTGGCTGGGAAATTCGACAAAGGAAAGATAAGAAGATCTATATGGATGGTGGGGGAGCTGCTTGTGTGTGTTCTTGTATATTCTTAATAGTTTAAGGCCATAGACACATGGGGAAGCTACTTTTATACCTCATGCTTGCTTCCATCCTTATCCATGGGCTATATTTACCTCTTCCTTGCCCGTGTATGAAACTTTGCTTGCTTTCTCTTTCCTCTAACCTGGAGTAACGACTACAATCTATTTTTCTGCAGAACCAAGTGCTCTAAGGTAGAAGACAACCTCTTTTTGGAGAAGAAGGTCTCATAGCTAGGATTTCAACCTAGGGTTTCCAAGGTCATCTTCTAGGTGTTTACTTATGTAAAACACCAATGGTCTTACCTTTTAAACATCAAATGGTTCTGGGTGACATTGTGGTATGGTGATATGGGTTGAATGATGATGGAACAAATGGAGGGTTACACTTAATAAGGTATTCATACCTATTCACTCATATGAATAGAAGGGATGATAACCATATTGTGTTGATAAGTAACCCTAATGAGGTATAGCTTGTTATACGTATCTTTAATATAACTAAATGATGGTAATTGGGTATGAATAGTCCTTGAATGACTAATACAATCATGGAGTACTCTCTTATTGTTGTTGAAACCCTAGTATGATATAACATGATGGTTACACCTTAATTTATGTGTGGGTTCATACTTGATAATATTATGGAATGTGATGGTGATGCTTCACCTTATGCATCCATGATCCAATGGGGATGTCGTGAGTTAGGGTTTGGGTATGAGTGTTGATTAGTAATATTAATATAATTTATCTTGTTGAAACTAACTCTAATGCAAATAGATAAAGATGAGTATTGATGTTTAACCTACTTATATGATGGAATTATGGTGGAATAATCTCCTTATATGATCATAACCTTAATATTTTATTTGGTAGTTATCATAGACACATGGTTGATACTTTCTTATACTAAACATGTGCATTATGAATATGATGAGGGTTAATCATATCTAAATTCCTTGCATGTTGATGTGATAAAGGAATGTTCTTAATGCTAATATAACCCTTCTATGATTGTTTATGAATATCTCCCAGCGTATTAATGCAATATTGTGTTGATACAATATATTATATGTAAGTGATGTTGTTGAGCCTTTCTATATGGCATGGAAAGATAATGATGATCTTGTAGGGAATAGTATGATGGTCTTAATGACCTTTGGGCATGGTTGAGCCTTGAATGAGGTGTAATCCTCTTGTGTTGATAAGGGTTCATACACTATGATATTGTGAAAAGGATTTATATCTTGTGATAGTACGATGACTAGTTTATCCTCGTGAATGGCAAGTGAATATTACCATGTGATGATGAGATGAGAAATTATGTTTCAAACATTTTATATCTTTTGAAGTTGCGATATTTATATGCTTGACAGAAGTGAATTAGGGTTTTTATGTCCACTTGTTTGATGCAGGCTTAATTCACCCAATTGGCATAACTAATCAAGTAAAACTCTAATCATGTAGTTCACTATGCCATAGATCCATCTAAGTGTCAGAACTTGCCAGATGGTGAAATGAGTATTCCTAAGGGAAACTCAGAGTGCATATTGATGAGTATGTGGGGTGCTTGTCATCCTGAATTCAAGTGTTTAGGGAGGATGAATGTGGTCATACCTAGCCCTCAGTTTGAGAATGTTTGTGGTCGTGTATCAGTGACTATATATGTGACGAGATTGGAGGACAACTGCAGGTGTACCTCATATGGTAGGGTATGCGTACCCACCTCCTTTTACTAGTGTCATAACCTGTACCAAGGATGGACTAGGTTGTTAGCAGCTTGACCTTATGTGTCATTGTGGCGGACCCATACTGATCGGGGGCGGAGAAGATCTTAGGAGTCCGGCTCTTCCTAGATCTTATATGGCATTGATTTCGACTTACTAGTGGCCAATTGGATTTTGAGTGGTATCCTCAAATTCCTCAGGGCATAATAAAAGATGTAAGATATATGTGTAGCATATCTGTTTAGGATTATACACAACGCTTCATATTGGATGATAACCCTTGTTTTCTTTCTTTTCATTGAGATCATGTTTAGTACAATAAGAGATAATAGATATTCTTATGGTGTAGTTATGCTCATGTTGTAAACATGCTTATGCTGTCAAATATACTAATGATGATGGTTAAGATGATGCTTCTAGCTATGTTTAATATTTCTAGCCATGCCTATGTAATTAAAGATCCTTAAACTGCTAATCATGCCTATGTAGTTAATTGTGCTATGATGTTAGTTCTACTTACGATATAGATATGTTCTCTTTATTTGAGATGCCAATATTGATAGCCATGTTATGTTACTAGACATATTCATGATGTCAGGGATGCTTATGCTACTAGATTGCTTATGATGTTAGTATGGAATATAATGATAGTTAGATTAATGATAATGATTGTTATTAGATGCAATTTGATGATATTTGAGTAGATATCTACCCAGGGAAATAGATTTATTTGTTATCTATATATGCATTGATGATCAAACTTGTTGCTAAGATGATTTGCTTAATTTGTTTAGTATACTTGAATTGTTCAATTGATTATTAAATACTCCAACTTCTTAGTTATTTACTATTTAAAATGTTGTAATCAATAAGAGTTGTTGGAGGTTATATCTCTTGTTGGGACATGGGTCTCACCCTTGTGGTTCGCCACATCTTTTTAGGTAATCAGAAGTGACGAAAACAAACATGGGAGCTATAGTAATGAATCTTTGAGAAAGTTGATTAGATGTCTAGTGTGTCCTAGAGTCATCCCTGTACTCTCAGGTCCGGGTAGAAAAAGTTTGTATATGGTGTTTCAAATGAATTGGAATTTTGTTAGCATGTTAATGCTTGTTTGTGTGGTATATACAAATATTGTTCTCTTGTGTATATATGTTGTGGCTAAGGCTATAGACCAATTTGTATCAAATTCTTGGCATAGTATGGATACAAGAAAGATGTTGCGCTCTTATGCAAATGTTTTTGAGTGGGTGTTGATGTTGAAATCGGTTTTATTACCCATATTTTTGGGTATGTGATTAATTAGTGATTGATTTTGTTTTATGTTTTGAGTGATCTCATTTAGTGTAACGGGTTCTCACAAGTTGGTATCAGAGCTTTAGGTTCACTGAGTCTACATGGACACTAGGACTTAGGACTAGGATGATGTCAAAATTAGGAATATGATATAAAAATATGGTGCATGATGCCTAATCTCCGTATTTCTAGGTATTCAATTATTGAATAAAAGGTAAGTATGGAACTCTTAGATTGTTATCTTTCTTATTACTCAGATCAAGTAGCCATTTTGAGACAATCTAAAGAGCATAAATAATAAGGAATCATGGTGTGAATATCTCAATCCTACCTTAAAGAAGATGATAACTGCATCATTATCTATCAAAATTTTGAATGTTTGGTAACTATAAGAGAAAGATACAACACCATGAAATCTAAATCTAAATACAAATAAGGAAAAGAGGAGTTCTTGAAGATGTGATTCAAGAAGATAATAAAGTAAAAGACAGATAAGTCTATGCTTATAAAGTGATTCAAGGTATGAAATCCACATAAGATGGAGAGAACTCCAATGATAAGTATAAAATGAGAAGATAAATGAGAATAGTGATAAAGGAATAAGTTGGAACCTGAGTTAATCTCAGACCAACCTATGTGTGTAAGAAAGTGTTAATGTAAAATAAGCATGGCGTTTGAAAGAAATTAAGGCATATGATCCATGTTTAATGAAGAAAATGTGGAATATGATGATTTACCTGTTGATAAGTGGTTGAAAAACATAATAAAATAAGAGAACATACCCAAGTGTGAAAAATAGTCATCAAGGAAGGAGTAATGAAATATGTTAATCATGATGATTCATGTGCTAATGGCAAGGAACCCAAAATGAAAAGGGTAAAATTATACATAAGAAGTTGTAACTTGCATAATGAAAATAGAATTGGTTACCTTTTTGCTAGTAACCCTTGAACAATTTTGCTATGATGTGGGAAGTGTGTTTCCCTTTGTGTCTTTCCTTTCCATGGCACAACTTTCAAGTGGATCATTGACACTTGGTATGTGTGGATTCATTATAAGCATGAGGGTTGATAGCTTATTATAGCATAAGGTTGTTTGGACTATGGTTCCAAGATCATAAAGTTTGTGATGATTTTTCTTTTGAGCCTTCCAATAATTATGAAGATTCCTCTTATATTTCTTGATATTTGTTAAGTTGGTAAAAGTGGATGAGATAATTATGTGAGTTCCTTATAGCACATGAGGTGGATACTAAGGTAATGAATCCTGGTATCCAAGATGTATCAATAGCATGAGAAATATATGAAGGTTGGAGATGTTTATTAAATGAACATTCTAAGTATTCCTCTCCCGTAGAGAGAGAGAGAGAGAGTTGGTGATGATCCTGTAAATGTTGTTTGGAAGGAAAAACAAAAGTGACTCTATAATGTTGTGTATGGTCTAGTGATAGCTGGGCAAGACCACTATCAAGGATAGATGGTTTATTGATACAATAGATATTATTTTAGGATGATAGCTAGAATTTAAAGTTGAAAGTTAATAATAGATTTGTCCATGTGGCACAACAAGTTTCTATGTTCCCTATTTGCAAATGTCTTCTTATGTTAAGGTTTTTATGCTAGCTCAAGATGAGATATGTATGAATGATGTGAAATCACCCTAATATGCAAGTAACCATGTGAAGCTAATAGGATGAGGTGCAAAGGAATTACCCATCTTTGTTTACCTTGGATTTCGGGGGTGAAATCCCTATTAGGGGTTTATAGTTGTAAGGCCCCTAAACGTAATGAGTTGAATAAGCTTAATAATCATAATTTAATTCTTATAACCCTAATATAACCTTTTTATATGCTTTTAAATCATAAGATAAGCTTAAGTTTCAAATTTGGTCCAATTTGGACACTGTTTGAGCAAGTTATGCAATTTTATGCACATTTTGGACTTTTCTACAATTTACTCAATTGAGAGGTTTTATTTGCAACTTATCACTTTCATAATGTTCCTTGGATATTCACTCATAATTCTTGATCTTTTTGAGCCATGGGGAACCTATTTAAACCTTGGTTTGAAGGTGTTTTCTCCAAGGGTATTTTAGGGTTTATTCCTTCATGGATGAGCTACCTTTAGTAGTTATCAACTAATGAATTATTTGATTGGCTGGGAAATTCAACAAAGAAAAGCTAATCAGGTCTATATGGATGGTGGGGGATCTTCTTGCGTGTGTTCTTGTATATTCTTAATAGTTTAAGGCCATAGACACATGGGGAAGCTACTTTTACACCTCATGCTTGCTTCCATCCTTATCCATGGGCTATATTTACCTCTTCTTTGCCCAAGTACCAAACTTTTGTTGCCTTCTCTTTCCTCTAACCTGGAGCAATGACTCCACTCTATTTTTTTATGGAACCAAGTGCTCTAAGGTAGAAGACAACCTCTTTTTGGAGAAGAAGGTCTCCTAGAGCTTCATCTAGCCCTACCTAGGGTTTCCACTACTACAGAAATGACGTATAACGTCACATTTACTAGTGTCGGTTGAAACCAAAAAACCAAAGCCATTATACTACAACGTCGGCTACAAATACAAACTGACACCTATATGTGAAGACTATCTGATTTTCATAAGATACGGGTATCACTTTTTATTTAGCGTCGGTTAGGAGATAAATAACCGACGTCTAAAATCACCCACGAAATATAATTTTTTCAGTGAAACAAATTTACCTCCAAAATTACATATACGACGTCAGTTGTTTAGCAGGTAACCGACGACTAACGTTCTTTCGTGAGGCAAATTTTCATCCCCATTTTGTCATCGGTGTTAGTAGACAAACCAACGTAGATTTGTGTTCGCGCGTTGTCCCCGTGAAAAACTTTTCCCCCCAAATTGCCCAATTAGCATCGGTTTTAGATGGAAACCGATGACTATGGTTGTAACTCGAAAACATTTTATTTTGTCGGCATATGTGGATAGACATCGGTGTTTTGTTTTTAAACCGATGACTATGGTTGTATATAGGTGTCGGTTTGTAGTAGGACCGATGACAAATGTCTCTTTAGACGTCAGTTTTTGTATAACCGACACCTATGTCCCACTTAAGAACAGCAAAATTTCCTCACATTCCCCTTCCCACATTCTTTCTTTCATCACTACTAAACCCCCCTGGCGATTGGAGATTCTGCTGCTACCGCTGTTGCTACTGCTACTGCCATTGCTGCTACTGGTACTGCTGCCGCCGCTGTTCATAGAGCTCGCCACCTCCGTGGAGCTTGCCACCGTCTGTGGAGCTCGCCACCGTTCTTGGAGATCTCCATTCGTGGAGCTCGCCATTTATGGAGCCGCCGCCGTGGTTGGTCCTCTCCTCCAACCGGTCCTCCTCTCGCCAGTCCTCTCCTCCAGCCACTAGAAACTAGTGCTAGCAGTCCTACTACCGAAGCCAAAGACAACGCCAGTAGCCAACACCAACAGCAGTAGCCGGAACTAGAGCTTGCCATTTTCGTCGCCTATTGCTTCTCATGCTCTCCTACTACTGCTCATCACCGCGGCAGTCCATCAGAGCCAGCCACATCTAGGGCTGACAGTACACCCACAGCACTGCCACTGTTGTCATTGCCACTGTTAGAGGTAAATCCTCCAATTGACTAGGTTTGCATCCTCAATTCATCCTTAAGATATGTTAACAAATAATCCCTATAAACATGTAATGTTTATTTAATAGAATTGATGATTGTCTTGGTTATTAATAGTATATGACAAAAATAAAATGCTTAATTTTAACATATATCTTGGAAAAACCTTGTATATATGTGCTTGCCCTGGCAACCTTATATTGGATCCCACAACAATATTTAGTACATGAGCTAATTTGAAATTTTGAAATAAATGATGAATGATAGGATACTTACATTTATGTGTAATGATTATCTTGATGATGAACATGCATGTACATTGGAGATGTTGAAATCAATTGTTATATGAATATGATACCTAGACTAGGGTATGATTAAGACTACAAGATGTTGCTATTGTAAATCAACCTAGGATATGAACAAATGAACATAGGATTGTAGGTATATAAATGAAAACATTGTATTATGGCCTAGAAACCCGTCCAAGATTTACTCATTAGGAGTAAATCTTGGATAGTCCCCGGTTTGGGACTGTTCTTGAACACTTAATCTCCTCTCTGAACCAAATGTGAAAGTGGTTTTCCATCAGACGGTTGTTGCCCTAACTCCAGTCCTGAGTAGGATAATATTCCAAAAGGGTTCCTTCTCAGCCATTCCACATGTTGTCGGGAAGAGGTGTGGTTATCTGAAGTGGATTCTCTCTTTTTATGCGTAGTAGATGTTGAACCTGCTACTACATGAGCTGGCGTTGTTGCTACATGGACCCCTTCCTTTTAGTTGTTGCTAGCACTTTCCCGGGCTGAGCTGGAATTCTTTATCAAAATCAGAAAAGGGCAGGCAAAGCCCGAATCAGTGGAAGGTTGCTCTACTAATAGGCCATCCTCAGCTCATTTTTGATGAAAAAGAAAGATTGAAGAAGTGCTTTGGAGATGTTTATAGGCAAGCATAAGATTACGGAGGCCTCCCTATGGCACTTGGATATCAACAAAGTGGTCATTGGACAAATCAAGGGACACATCAAAAAAATCGTATATAGAAAAGAGAAGCTTCTCTTATAACGGATATAGATATAATGATGTAAGTAGTATCACAACTGGCATCCACTTAAATGATTCATGTATTCAATATACGGCATGGTTTACCATTACCAAAATGTTACTTATGAGTAGCAAGGCTTTGGTAGGCCTTAAGGAACTGAATGAAAAACAAACTCAAGAAATTTGTAAGTCTTATGTTTGTCTAAAACCTAAGGGAAGAAACTTGGAGTTCTCAAAGCATCTAATCAAGCAATGTTGTAGGTTAGTGATGAACTTGGAATCCTTGGTGAAGAAAAAAATTGATAGATAATGCTTCAGGAGGTCAAACATAAAGAGGTTATATTCTTCTAACACCCCACTTTTCAACACATACACATCATAGAGAGGAAGTATAAATTTGCATTCACTTTCAAGGGGTGTCACAATCATGATATTTGTTACATAAAAATATTATTAGATTAAATATATCATCATAGAATAACATAACAATTTCTCATTCTCAAGTCCTCAACATCGCTTACACTTAAACTAAACATGACATAATTCTCATAAACAAGAAAAGAAAACTAAACTCGAGATATTTGACACCCCATAGGTCCTTTCTTCTAAATTCCTTCACATAATTATTGCACCTTAAATGTGATAACCCGTTACACTAAATGAGATTATTCAAAACATAAAACACAATCGATCACTAATTAATCACATACCCAAAAATATGGGTAAATTAAAACTAATTTCAACATCAGCACCCACTCAGAAACATTTACATAAGAGCTCAACATCTTTCTTATATCAATACTATGCCAATAATTTGATACAAATTGTTCTATTGCCTTATCCACAACATATATACATAGGAGAACAATAGTTGTATATGCCACACAACAAACATTAACATGCTAACAAAATTCTGATTCGTTTGAAACGTCATATACAAACTTTTCCTGCCCGGACCTGAGAGTACAGGGACGACTCTAGGACATACTAGACATCTAATCAACTTTCTCAAAAATTCATTATTGTAGTTCCTCTTTATTTCTATAGTTCTGTCATCGTCACTGTCGATTACCTAAAAAGATGTGGCGAACCAAAAGGGTGAGACCCATGTCCCAGCAAGAGATATAACCTCCAACAATGCTTATTGATTACAACATTTTAAATAGTAGATAACTAAGCAGTTGAAGTATTTATTAATCAATTGAACAGATTGAACAGTTCAAGTATATTAAATAGATTAAGCAAAACATCTTAGCAACAAGTATTATCATCAATGCATATATAGATAACAAATAAATCCATTTCTTTGGATAGATATCTACTCAAATATCATCAATTTGCATCTAATAATAATCATTATCATTAATCTAGCTATCATCATATTCCTTTCTAACAGTACAAGCAATCTAGTAGCTTAAGCATCCCTGACATCATGAATATGTCTAGTAACATAACATGGCTATCAATATTGGCATCTCAAATAAAGGGAATAGATCTATATCATAAGTAGAACTAACATCATAACTCAATGAACTGCATAGGCATGATTAGCAGTTTAAGCATTTCTAATTACATAGGCATGGATAGCAATATTAAACATAGCTAGCAGCAACATCTTAACCATCAGTGTCAGTATATGTGACAACATAAGCATGTTTTCAACATGAGCATAACTACAGTATAAGAATATCTATTATCTCTTATTATACTATACATGATCTCAGTGAAGAAAGCAAACAAGGGTTTTCATCCAATATGAAGCATTGTCTATAACTCTAAACAGATATGCTACATGGTTGTCTTACATCTTTTATTATGCCTTGAGGAAATTGAGGATACCACTCAAAATCCAAATGACCACTGCTAAGTCAAAATCAATGCCATAAAAGATCTAGGAAAATCTAGAGTCCTAAGATCTTCTCTGCCCCCGGTCAGTACGGGCCAGCCATGGTGACACATAAGGTCAAGCTACTAATAGCCTAGTCCATCCTTGGTATAGGTCACGGCACTAGTGAAAGGAGGTTGGTACACATACCCACCATCCGAGGTACAATCGCAGTTTTCCTCCAATCTTATCACATATATAATCACTGAGACACGACCGTAGCTATTCTCAATCACATCGTATGTATAAGGCATGACCATAGCCATCTTCCACAACCTGCATTGTGGATGACAAGGATATATCCTCAACTTGCCACCCCCACATAATCAAAAGTATGTGCTCCGAGTTTCTCTTAGGAATACTCATTTCACCATCTGGCAAGTTCTGACAGTCAGATAGATCTATGGCACAGGGCACTACATGATTAGAATTTCACTTGATTAGTTATGCCAATTGGGTGAATTAAGGCTGCATTAAACAAGTGGACATACAAACCCTAATTCACTTCTAACAAGCACATAAATATCACAACTTCAAAAGATATAAAACATGTGAAATATAATTTCTCATCTCATCATCACATGGTACTATTCACTTGCCATTCATGAGGCTACACTAGTCATCATACTATCATAAGATATAAATCCTTTTCACAATATCACAGGGTATCAACCTTTATCAACACAAGAGGATTACACCTCATTCAGGGCTCAACCATGCCCAAAGGTCATTAAGACCATCATACTATCACAGGATATAAATCTTTTTCACAATATCATAGGGTATCAACCCTTATCAACACAAGAGGATTACACCTCATTCAGGGCTCAACCATGCCCAAAGGTCATTAAGACCATCATACTATTCCCTAAAAGATCATCATTATCTTTGCATTCCTTATAACAAGGCTCAACAACATCAGTTACAGATAATACACCAGATCAACACAATATTGTATTAATGAGTTAGGAGATATTCATAAATAATCATAGCATGGTTATATTAACATTAATAACATTCCTTTATTACATAAACATGCCAGGAATCTAAATATTATTAACCCTTATCATTTTCATAATGCACATGTTTAGCATAAGAAAGTATCAACCATGTGGCTATGATAACCACCAATTAACATATTAAGGTTATGACCTTATTAAGGAGGTCATTTTACCATCATTCCATCATATAAGAATGTTAAACATGAATACTCATCTGTATCTATTTGAATTAGAGTTAGGTTCAACAAAATAATTATATTAATGTTATTAATCAACACTTATACCCAAATCCTAACTCATGGAATCCCCATTAGATCATGGATGCATAAGGTGAAGCATCACCATCACATTCCATACTATTCTCAGGTATGAACGCACACATAAATCAAGGTGTAACCATCGGGTTATAGCATACTAAGGTTTCAACAACAATAAGAGAGTACTCCATGATTGTATTAATCATTCAAGGACTATTCATACCCAATTACTATCATTTAGTTATATTAAAGCTAGGTATAACAAGTTATTCCTCAATATGATTACATATCAACATAATATAGTTATCATCCCTTCTATTCATATGAGTGAATAGGTAAGAATACCTTATTAAGGGTAACCCTCCATTTGTTCCATCATCATTCAACCTGTATCACCATACCACAATGTCACCCAGAACCATTGGATGTTTAAAAGGTAAGACCATTGGTGGTTTACATAAGTAAACACCTTGGATAAACCACCTATGAAGTCCTTGATTTTTGCTCTATAAAGAGTCACCTTCTAACCCTATACATCCCTTGATTAACAACACAAAAAGTTTAATTGAGAGTAGGGTAAAACCCACAATCGACTGTTCATTTAAAACAAGCCTTCCATTGTCGACAAGTAAGCTCCTTAAGTTGATCATATAAAGGAAACCATCTAAATCACATTATTAAGACCAACATATTACATTAGCCATCATTCCACTTTATTGGAGGAATAAACAACCATTGGGTCAAGTTCATATGATAAAACCATCAATTATAGTATAGGTCTGACCATTGCATCAAGTAACCCAAGAAACCATTGGTCTAAGGCTTAATTGATGCTACAACTATATGATTAACTCACCATAGGTTTTGGAGACCTGATCCACCATCATTTTTTACCATTAAGTCACCATAGGTTGTTAGATCAGCACTATATTCATTAATCAGCATCAAATATCAAACTAATATCACCATTGATTGATAGCATCATTAGGGTACTTAGTTGTTAATCATTAGGTTGCTAATTAGGCCAAAACATGACCTAAGGGGTGAACGTCAGTTGACACCCTTGGTTACCACCATCAATACCTAAGGGGTGAACATCAGTTGACACCCTTGGTTACCACCATCAATTGTCATGAAGACAACACCATAGGGTTGTTACAATGATACCATCATCGGGTCATGGGTTTATAGAAGAAATCAGCTTAAAACCATAAAATTGACCATTGGTTGATAGGTGCTTAGCACCATAGGTTCTCAAACCAACCTGATCCAAGTCATATTATACCTTAGGAATAACGTACACATGATCACAGGTTCATCTATAACTAAAATCAGAATAGGGAACATTATAAAAATCAAAATCCAAGTCAAGCATAGCTTTTTAGTGCATGGATCATCATTTTCAAGCAAGAACATGAGCTAGAAAGCTTATGGTAAGCAATAAACATGGAGAAAGTTATAAAACTTGCCTCTAATTAGAAGATAAACTCCCAAACATAAGAAAACACAAGCAGGTTGGGTAGAAAATCCAAGCATAAGCTGTAAACTCGTCCATCTAGCACCTTTCTTCATCAAATGAGCAAACCCTAAGCATAAGGAGCAAGAAAGGTAGGGTTTTAGAGCTTTAGAGCAATTTCTACCATGGAACAACAAGGTTCCAACCTGGAGAAAGGTAGGAGGAAGGATAAAAAAGAAATAAATGGAGGAAATAAGGGAATTCTTATTCTTTTAGGTCAAGATCACTAGAAGGAATCTTTTTAAACCCTAAAAGGAAGTCGATCGCAACCCTAGATTCTTTTTCTAAGAAGATCCCCTCTTTCTTCTTTCTTGGATAGGAAATTCAAAACAGCACAGAGAGAGAAATAGGTTCATAGAAGGAGGGAAGTGGTGCAGAGCAAATGGCTCATTTTGGTGCTTAGGGATAAGTATATGAAACTTTAAAATAAAGAAAAAGAAAAAGTTAAAGTTCTAGTATCTTTCCAAGTGTCCATGGCCTTAAACTATTAAGAATATACAAGTACACATACAAGCATCTCCTCCCCACCATCCATAGAGACATGCTTATCCCTCGTTTCTTGAATTTCCAAGCAAAACAAATAATTCATTAGTTGATAGCTACTAAAGGTAGCTCATCCATGAAGGGGTAAACCCTAAAATACCCTTGAGGAAAACACATTCAACCCAAGGTTTAAATAGGCACCCCATGGCTCAAAAATCTCAATAATGATGAAAGGATATCCAAGGAACATAATGAAAGTGATAAATTGCAAATAAAACCTCTCAATTGGGTAAATTGTAGAAAAGTCCAAAATGTGTATAAAATTGCATAACTTGCTCAAACAATTTCCAAATTAGATCAAATTTGAAACTTAGTTTGTCTTATGATTTCAAAGTATATCATAAGGTTAGATTATGGTTATAATAATTCAACTATGATAAATAACCGTATTCAACTCATTAAGCAAGTTTAGGGGCCTTACATCAAATGTCTCTACTCTTGCTCCTTACATGTGGGGATCGCACCCTCAGGCTTTCATAAACATTTTGTAAGCGAAATGGAACATATTATAACATAAGAGAACATGTAAACTGGAAGCAAACATTTGAACGTTAAAAATAAGTAATTTTAAATTGTTGTCTTTTATCTTGACCAATATAAGAATCCTTGGGGTTGCACCAAAGTGCCTCTTCTCTTTGCACTGAAATGCCTTTTGGGTTGTATCAAAATACCTCTTCTCTTTACACCAAAGTTCCTCTTAATTTTCTTTGAGGAGCCTCTTAGTGAGGAACTTATACAATTTTTTTTTCTTTATATGTCTCTAAATCTTGAAAATTCCCACATCTTTCTCTTAGATATTATTCTTAACTTTATTCTTAATATGCATGAAAAGTGATACAATCAATCTTGACAAGTAAAACTACATACAATTCATTGTTCATCTGATAATATTTATCTTCATAAGAAAATAAAACATAAATACTACATTCATAATATTTCATGTCTTATACATACATACATACATACATACATACATACACACATATTACAAGAATCTGACAAGGAGTGGCTCAAGTGGTCAAGCACGGTGTCCCCTAACAAAGGGACATGGGTTCCAATCTCAGTTGCCACCTTGATTTACCACCCTCCCGGATGGTCGTCTTCCGTCACGGTCATGGGAGAAGGGGGAGAATTCCTCTCTCAAACCCATACATGCATATAAGAAAACAATACTTATGTTCAAAGTGCATGGACCACTTACCTTTTTTGAAGCAACTCCCAATATATCTCTTGAGTTTGATGAAACCCTACTATCTTGAAAGTCAAATAATTTTCCATTAATATCCACCTTAATAGAACCTAAACCCTAATCTAAGTCTTTAGTAAAACATGTCCCTTGTTTAACTGAATTAGGGTTTAAAACCAATGAAATGAGTCTCGTGTTTAAATATACTATTTTTGCATATTTTTTAGACTTGGTATGTAAGTATATTGATTTTTTAAACTAATAGACAATAGGGAAACAAAGAAACCATTTAATCATAAATTAAAAAATTGTATGGGGCCCATCCTAGCCATCTAAATAGGAGTTGGCCTTCCCACCACTCATGAACTTGTACGTAATTGTAGGGAAAAAAGGAGGCAGAATGACAATAATACCCTCTAGGGGAAGACCAAAGAAAAACTCAAGATCGAGGTAAAAGCAATAAACATTTGATGCATTGTATGTCCTCTTCCTAAGTGATTTAGAGGAAAACTTGAATCTAGAGCACCAAAGTCGTAATCAAAATGAAGATTTTATTCCCCTCAAATCTAGGAGGGAACAGCAACAGGCAATGTATAGCGATCTCAAAAAACCAAGGCACGTCTAAGGAGATGGCATGAGGTTCTGAACCGGACTCTGCCATCTCAGATTAGGGGAAATAGGTTTAGGCTATGTCACAACAAAGAGCTAAAGGAATCACAGCATCGGGAAAAATGCAGATAGAAATTGGAGCTAAAAGGGAAGGAGGCAGCAAGAAATAAGGTTGAAAAATCTTGGATTAGACATGGGAGTCAACGCTACATTATATAGACCAAAACTAGGATTGGATATTTTACATGAATTGAAAAAATTGAGGATGCTATGATCTTTGTGACGCCTCTAGGATACAAACTGACCACTCAGAAGGCATTGTGGTGGTTTAGAATGACGGGTGATGAACTTCAACAAGTGGTAATAAGGTGGTTTATGGGAAGAACAACTTCATGGCTTTGGATCAATTTTGGGTAATCAAAAGCTTATGTATGCTCTCTGATGGTTCTTAAAGGCTTCTTTATATAGATGGTGGTTCATAGAGGTGATATTTTGAAGTCTGAAATAGAGTGAGCTATCGAGTCTGAGTTGGTTGGGGATCTTCAGGGAATGAAATGTAGTTATATAGGGGATCATCAAATTTATCTCACCAGGAGCAAGGTGTACAAGGAGTCTGGCCAACGTGGGGCTCTATAGAGAGGGAGTACTAGAGGGGGAGGAGTTGGCATTTACATTCAGTCCCAAAGGGACTGGGAAAGGGAGACAACTCCATCACAGCTATTTATGGGATCCAAAAGCCTGACCAGTAGGTGGACTCTATTTGTGTGACACTCAAAATCGTAAACAAAACCTAAGTTCTAATGCACATTGAATCATATATCTAGTATTAATCTGATGGTTTTAGGTATTTTCTACCCAAAACAAATTAAGGCATCTAGTGTTGTCAGAATCTAACAAAAATTTGTATCCTAGGTAATTAAAGGGTGTAGAATCTAGATATCAACTTGTATTTATATTTTAAGAGTCACAATTATCCAAAAACAAATCATGAAATAAAACTCATTTTAATGATTTTCTTTATTCAAATATGGTTGAAGTCTCAAATTTGTATGAGAGAAGATATTATTCTAATTAATCTATTTAAATGTTATTAGGTCTAATTATGGATATTAATTAGGTCAATTGCATCTTTAACCCAAAAATGACACTTATTTAACAATTAGGGTTGAGTTTGATGTCATTGAATTACAAAGCAATTAAATGTTTCCTAACTTAGTAGAACCTTCTTTAAACATTATATTTGAGTCTGATAGTCACACAAGGGTTCTATTGAGTCATTAAAAATTCAAATTGAATATTAGAGTTTCTAATTAGGGATCATACATAAGATTAAATTTTTTAGATGATACAATTCTACCCACCTTATATGAATTCCGTCCTCAAAATTTTACTAGTCTACCCGGCTTTGGGTTTTCCTTACTCCTAATATGAAAACTATATACCTTAAGATTTCCATGTAGTATCATGAAATTACAAATATGTATTCCTAAGGTATAAACAACTGCAATCATGTGCAACATATGCAAAGGGCACTAAATAACTGTAGAACTAAACGATACCTAGCTCATTCTTACTCTCTTCATTCTCATCCACCATTGAAAAGATCCTAGATTGTCATCTCTCCTTAGGGGATTGGTTATCATGAGGTTGTTTCTTCTATAGAATCTTGGGACATTTGGGCCACAAAAATAGAGTTCTCTAGTTCTAAATATGTGTTCACCTATCTGATACTTGGAGTAATTGTCACATTGAGTCTTTGCAGGAGGATATGGAGTATCCTCTCCTCAAACCTTCCTCTTCTTATCATTATGGTTGTTGTTCTCAAAGATGTCTCTTGAGGATCCTCCTTTCTTCCAGTCTCGTCTGGGGTGGTCCTTTAACTCAAGGTATGCCTCGAGTGCCTCTAACATCGTCTTGAGGCCGCACCCAGTTAGAGTGTAGACCAAATCAATCTTCAAACCATGCATGAACTTCTTTTCCAGACGTGTCTCGCATAAGCCATATTTGTACTTTAGCAACATAGGAAACTTCATCACATACTGAATGATTATGGTACCATCAAACTTTTTTAGGGATCGAAACTCGACCTCTTTATTCTCAACAATAGCCTACGAGATGTAACAATTTTGGAAAATAGTGATGAACTCCTCCCAAGTCAGCGGCTCAACAACAGGTCCTTGAGTGTTGAAATTCTCCGACCAAGTGTGGGTCACACTCTTCAACATGTGGGTACCAAAGCAGACTTTGGAATGCTCAGGACATCCCAAATCATGAAAATGGTACTTGATGTTGAGCAAACACTCTTTAGCATGACTAACTACATCTATCTCATGTTCGCCAAAGAAGGTCTTTTGCTTGATCTTCTGAAAAATCCACTAGTGTCAACTCCTGGTTTCTTGCATATGGTCCTCCTATTTTGGTCGGTCAGGACATCTGTAAGAACCTTGACAAGCACATCTAGAGGTGCATTAGGGTTCCCATTAGGTTTGGCCCCTCGAAAGACATCATGATTGCTCCTCATACTACACAAGCTTTCCTCTCCATCTGTGTGGTCTTTTCCCTTATCAAATCTCTTCTTGGGATCCATCTACAAAAGGGAACATAAACTGTATGAGATATTGAGAAAAGCATGGTGACCAACTATATTTTTTGTTGTGATACCATATTTTAACACCTCACTTTCAAAACATGCACATTATAGAGTAGAAGCATAAATTTGCATTCACTTTCAAGTGGGGTATAACTATCATGATATTCGATGCATATAAGTATAACTTAATTGAACCATCATAGGAAACATAACATTTTTCTCATTCTCAAGTCCCTAAATAACTCAAGCTTAAACTAAACATGACATGTTTCTCATAAACAAGAAAAAGAAACTAAACTAGGGATATTTGGCACCCCTCCATGTCCTTTCTTCTAAAGTCCTTTAGCTGATCCTTGGGCATCAAATGGCTCGACTTTTGCTCCTTACATGAGGGCATCGCGCCTCCATCCATGCATAAAACATTTGTAATTGGAATTGAACATATTATAGCATCAGAAGAACATTTAAATTGGAAAAAAATTGAACATTAAACACAAGTTACTTTTAAAGCATTATCTTTTATCTTGACTAATTAAGAATTTTTGGGATTGCACCAAGTGCCTCTTCTCGTCTTAGGTTGCATCAAAGTGCCTCTTCTCTTTGTACAAAGTGCCTCTTAATTTGCTCTAAGGAGCCTCTTCGTAAGGATCTTAGATAATTCATTTTCTTTATCTTTCCATTAATCTTGAAAACTCTCACATATTGCACTTAGATCTTATTCTTAACTTTATTCTTAATATGCATGAAAAGTGATACAATAAATCTTGATAAGTAAGAGGACATACAATTCCTTGTTAACTTAATAACTTTCATCTTGATAAAGAATTGAAACATAAATAATACATTCATAATATTTCATGTACATTACAGATACATGCATACAAGCAATCAATACTTATGTTTAAATTGCATGGACCACTTAACTTTCTGGGGAGAATCTCTTAATAGATCTTGTGAGTCTTATGTTTAAAGTACATGGACCACTTACCTTTCCAGGGAGAACCTCTTAATAGATCTCATGAGTTTGGCAAAACTCTACTATCATGAAAGTAATTACTAATTTTCCATAAATTCCCACCTTAATAGCATCTAAACCCTAATCTAAGTCTATAGAAAAGCATGTCCTGGTTTAACTGAACTGGGGTTTAAAATCAATGAAAATGAGTCCCTTGTATAAATACATTTCAATTACTATTTTTGCATTTTTCACCTTGTATGTAAGTAATGTTGATTTTTTAAAATATTAGCCAAAAGGGAAATGAAGAAACTTTGGGTCTTCATCATTTGCTAGGTGTTGAAACATGTTTGTGTTAGGAGAGGAAGTAGATCTTGCTGATATGGGGGATACCTTGCTTTTTCCTATCTAGGAGAGTCTCTTTCCATTGTTGCCTATTCCTTTCCTGTAATTAAATATCCCCTTATACAGAAATTTAAAAATAATGTTTGGGGCTCAACCTAGCCAGTCCAATAGGAGTCAGCCTTGCCACCCACCATGAACTCGATGTGATTGTAGGCAAAACATAAGAGGCAAAAAGACTACAGTACCCCCAAGGGGAAGACCAAAGAAAAACTTATGATCATGGTAAAAGCAATGAACATCTCCATGTATTGTTCATCTTCCTCCTGATAGATGTGGAGGAAATCTTGAATTTAGAGCACCAAAGTCGAGACCAAAATGAGGATTTGATTCCCATCAGATATAGGAGGGAACAATAGAAGATCACGCATTGTCTAGTGATCTCAAAAGGCTAAGGGACGTCCGAGGTGATGGCCTGAGGAGTTGAACCAACCTCTGTCATCTCATATCATGGGAAATAGTTCATGCCACAATGAAGAACCAAACAAAACACAACATTCAGTAAAACATAGATAGAAAATTGGAGCTAAAAGGGAAGGATGTGGTAATTAACAAGGTTGACAAAGCTCATATTAGGCATGGGAGTCGATGGCACAATATGTAGACTAAAATCAGGATATGGAGATCTTACATGAATTTATGAAATGGGTGATGCTATGATCTCTGATATGCTTTCAGGAGACAAACTGACCACCCAAAAGGCGTTGTGGTGGTATGATATGTCAAGTGACAAACTCCGACAAGAGGTCATAAGGTGGTTTGTGGGGAGAACAACTTTAGGGATTTCGTCAAGTTTTGGGCAATTGGGAAAGCTTTTGGGCGCTCTTTGATGATTCTCGAAGGCTTCCTTATATAGGTGGGGTTTATAGAGGCTTGAAGATCTTCTGATGACTAAAATAATATGCGACATTGAGTCTGAGGTGGTTGGGGCTCTTTAGGGCATGAGGTCCAACTATATAGATTTTCTCTTGAAGAAGGTGTATAAGAAGTGTATCCAGTGGGGTCTAGAGAGAGAGAGATTGAGAGGGGGAGGATGTGGCATTTTCATGGAGTCCCAAATGGATTGGGAAACGGGTACGAGAGATTACTCCTTTATAGCTATCCATGGGATCTAAGAGTCTGACTCGTAGGTGGACTCTATTTGCGTGACCTCAAAATCGTAAACAAAACCTAAGTTCTAATGCATATTGGATCATATATCTATGATTAATCTAATGATTTTAGGTATTTTCTATCCAAATCAAATTGAGTCGTCTAAGATCATCTGAAACTAATGAAAATTGGTATCCAAGGTAATTAGAGGGTGTCAAATCTGAAATCAACATGTATTTATGGTTTAAGAGTCATAGTTATCTAAACTGAAACAATGAAATAAAACTCATTTTAATTAATTTCTTTTATCCAAAAATGATTGAAGTCTCAAATTTGCAGGCGAGTAAAATAATCCTAATCAATCTATTTAAATTTATTGGGTTTGATTATGGATATTATTTAGTACAATTGCACCTTTAACCCTAAAATGGCACTTGTTCAACAAATAGGGATAGGTTTGATGCAACTGAATTACAAACCAATTAAATGGCAGTCTATATAGTGGAACCTTAACGTTATACTTGATTCTTATAGTCACATTAGGGTTTGGTTGGTTCGTGAATTTTGAATTTGAAGATTGAGGTTTCTAATCAGGGATTATTCATAAGATTAAATATTTAGGTTGTCATAGTACTTAAGCCTTGTTTTACTTGGAGAGTATATGGGGGTTGAATCTCTATTGGTGGGTTGCATTGGGTATGCGATGGAAAGAGTATATGACTACGGAAAGAAAAGTGGTTTTCAATAGGGAGTTTATTAGCCTCCTATCCTTTTTTTGTCAGAGCCACATGGACCTATTTTGAGGCCACTTGAGGTCATGTCCACAAAATAAATAAAAAAATCATGGACCCATGCTTTGTGGCCTCGTGCAATCATTAGTAAAGATATGTCTTGTCCAGATTCTAATATTATGTGGCCTTTCCCTTAACATGATATGAGGCAACATTATCTTGTTGACGTGTAATAGAAACGCTAACGGTATAAATGAAAAATAAAGGAGATCAAGAAGATGAATTCACAGAGGGAGAGAATTGAGTTTTGTGCATTAGAAAATCAGTTATGTTATAGAGAGAGTCTAATATATGTTAAAAACATGAGATAATTTGTATGATTTTGGAAAGAGAAAGGGACACAACTCATTAAACCAAATATATAATATGGTTAGCTTATTTTAAACAGAATAAAAAGATAAAGATTGGATTTCTTAAAGGAAAAAAATTCTCTTTGCAAACATGCAAACTAAGGGTTAGCTTTCCAATGCAATTTACACTACTATATGCTGCACAGAGATGACTTGTCACCATGTGTTTGGTTAGATTGGTTACTCTATTGGTGTAGGTCCATGTGTCATGTCTAGGAGGCATTCCTTGAGTTTAAGAAAAGACTACAAGTAGATTCAGGTTATCCCTTTAATCTAATACATCTTCTAAAGAAGTGTTTACTCCCATTATCAGTTGACAATTACCTATTAGTAATCGTAGTAATTTTTCACAGTGAGAAATGAGCTTTTGATCATTGGCATAGCAAAAATGATAGTGATTATCAACGGTGCGTTTGAAAACACAATTAGTAGCAAACCTATCGTCAGCTATTAGGGTTGTCAATGGATAAGAGTAAACACATCTATCCTTTACCAATATCCTATAGGGTAAGGATAAGGGTAAATGTTTGCCTTACCCTTTATCCGTTTACCCTCTAACCCACTATCCTAGTGTGTAACGGTAAGGTTAAATCACTACTCATGCCCTCTAACATGATACTCACCGCTTTTGTATATAATATATATATATATATATATATATATATATATATATATATATATATATATATATATATATATATATATATAAACTTGTGTTGTTGATATTGCCTACTCAATATCATGAGGCCATTGTTTGATCTGATACATGATATCATGTACTCCCCATGTAGCTGATTTGGTCATGTATACTACACCATTTTAATACATACATTTACAAAACAACAAGATCTTATAGTTTATGAACCATTTAATACTTAAGAGTGGTATTTTTGTATTTCTTTTGTGGCTAATTTGATCATATATACAACATGTTATACACAAATGAATATAGGAATCATATTTTTACCAAAGATGTGGCATTTGATATATAGTTGTGGTGGGTTATCCACTTCATTTGCGCTAAATTTGGTATGTACGCAACATCTTTATGGATTGTATGTCTGCAATGTAACTTTTTTTATGTGTGCCATATCAATGCAACTTTTTTTTCCTTTTAGCGTTGAATTCTTACATAAAACAACATTTGGAGTACTAACATTTGTATATGCAGCAATGGTGTCTTCATAATATATACCCAATACAACAAAACCATATGTGTATATATGTGTGTGTGCGTGTCTCTCTCTCTCTCTCTCTCTCTCTCTCTCTCTCTCTCTCTATATATATATATATATATATATATATATATATATGTATATATATATATATATGATTTTAAAAGATCCATTGGAATCATTTTGGATTGTCAATAGAAACTCTAGAGTACCTTGATGTTCCATAGAGATATATGTTTATATCAAACATGCCATTGTTGGTTATATTAGTACAAATGCTTAATAGACATATGATTCCTCATTTCACTCTTATATTATACATTTATTTTGCGGTTAAGAGGGTAAGGATAAGAATAGTGATAGGTTAGAGATATTGGTAGAGTGGATAAATTACTGATGACATTCATTACCTGCTACACTTAGTAGGTAAGGTAAGAATAAGCCCTTACCATAACCATACTGCCCAATTGATAGCCCAATTGATAGCCCAACCCACGCTTGCCAGCCACTTTCACATGTATATTTACCAAACACAACATTAATTTACTAGTTTTAATGTTAAATCTCCCTTCAATATAATCAATTGTCCTTATTTAACTGCCATAGATATAATCAACATTATAATAAAGCAACTATGTCTGCATGTGACACATGCTATATATGATCTTTGGTGTAAAAGAGTCTTGTGTGTAAATTTGACATCTTCAATCTCAGATTTCTGAGTCCCTCAACACTGGGAACCACCCCCTCCAAACCAGAAGAAATGCAACTTATTCATGTCTGATATCGTTGACATGGGGAGAGGACAATGCGACTGTGTAACCATCGAGAAACACAATAGGCTCACTAGTATCACGCTGGATGGGCCACATCCTTGAAGACGGTCTACAAAATGATACTGTACTTGAATCATCATACGCAGTCTCCCTAGGCCCATTTTCAGTATATATATAGGATTTAGGTAATTACTGCCAAGATTCTCAGGCATACTGTCATATTTTAAAATGTAGGGACCCCTTCCAAAAAGGAGTTCAATAATTACAAGTTTCCCTCAAAGCAAATATCACCGTGCGATTAGTTATTTGTGACAAGAAAATGCCAGCAGATAGCCTTCAAGAGCGAGGAAAATTTGAGCCTTACATGTATCGTGTTTACATATGTAATGTTGTCTCTATCCGTGGATGGTTGAGTCGTGACACGTCCACAACGGATTATGCCCTATGGTCAGGAGTGCAGCAACCACATCTTCAGGGCCAGATTACGTCGGCATTCCAATAGTGAGGAATAGGGAAATAAAATAGCCCGTGCCAGATTCCGCCAGCAACCCAATAGTACCATAGCAAAATTCTATTTGGGAGTGATGCTCAATGGTGTGAAGAGTTTATACCTCAAATACCTAGGGGGCCGTGGCATTCAAAGTCCTACACGGATGAGACTACTCTTACAACGGATTAGAATCATTGTATCATTTTTAAACACTCACATGGGATTTCAGATCTTACAGGAATTCAAGTCCTACCTCACACAATACGGCAAAACCAACCATGGTGTTGTGGCTAGTGCATCCCCATGTCCATAGTCCGTACATTCTGTCCCCAAAATATATTGAGGTACAAAAAATAAATATCTATACTACTATAAAAAGTGCGAGTTTGATGTTGTGCTCTCCTTGATTGACTCTCTTCTCTCCTTTTTCAAGGAATTTTGCTCTTATAAATATTTATTCACACACTCTCCTATTAATTGTTATTATTTTTAATTCTGTATTTCTCTCTCCATCCCACAGAAACGGTTTCTTGATTCTCTCATTTCAAACAACCAACACAAATATCTTTTACCATAGGAACATTTTCACACACGAGTCATTTCCCCGCACATTTCCAACAAATTTTATATGTCACGTGAATGTGCACGTGTGCGTTTACTAGTAATGAAAGAAAAGACAGACCAGGGCCCAAAGTTTATGAGTTTCCATGAAGGTCCATTAACCTTGCCGAGATCTTCAGAAGACATAAAAGCTTGCCGTTGATTCTAGCATAAGTTGATACAGTATTGATTGATCTCTTTCATCAAAAAGGAAAAAGGAAAATTGTCCGATGTCAGCCTTTCATGCATTGCTAGCAGCTTCAACTGTTTCTATATAACCTCTAACCTAGATTAGCCTAACAAATCATATCATTCATCCCTTGGGGCACGTTTGTTTTATGGGATCTGGGCGGATTCTGCAGAATGCTGTATTTCTCTGGGCTCCCAGTAAAAGGAGTTTCTGGTTTTGAGGAGTACCGCAATATGGGGTGTTATGTTTGATTTCGGTGGATAGGATCTTTCCAGTTCTCACGGTTCATAATCAAAAGCTAACAGCGAAATGGAGCGGAAACAGCGTGTCAGTAGCTGTGCGGGTTGCTGCATAACGCCGCCGTCCCTCACAATTGAGATGGAATTAAATCTCCAGCATTTACTTTATGCTAGAAAGTGCAGGATTCACTGGATTTACCAACTGTAGTTAAGCAAACCTAAAATTTGCACAACTGGACTTATAAATGCAATCTAATACAGCCACATCCGGAAAAGCAAACGTGGTTTGTCGGATTTTTAGAAATCCTGTATTTTGTCCATCCCGCATTATTAAAATGCTGCATTGTCAAAATCCCGCAAAATAAAATTTTATGTTTGGTTTGCTGGATTTTGTAAGTGCGGGATTTATTTTTTTTCGTATCCACGACGTTCGCCATGTTGGATTTTGGCGTCCGGGAGAATTTTGATGGAGACCAAAATGCGGGATTCATATTATGTCTGAAAATCCCGGGATTAGCCTCAATTCTCCAATCCTGCAAACCAAACGTAAAATTTGTTGAACTGGAGTCCAAAATACAATCCAATACAGCAAAATCCAAGTAACCAAACATGCCCTTAGTGTAAAAGCATCTTCCACATTTCAAACCAGAACTATCAGGATTAAGCTTTTTATCTTGCTGCCACTGATAAAAGTGTATGTTTTCCATCACATTTCCATGTATCAACAGGCCTTGGATTCACAGTGCATAGCTGGCAAAGGCAAAGAAAATTGTCACTGCGTTATCATGTTCAACCTGTATGAGGTGATGAACATACACTAAATTACCCATCTGCTTCTAATATCTTTATCACTGTTGCCTTTTGTTTGCAGATAAATCCACTGCTGCTGTTATTTAAAGGGTACAAACACAAGATAGTAGTTACAACTCAGAGCCGTGTAAAATTCTAAGAACCATGGATAATATGTCATAGTGAAGAGTCTCTCAAGCTCTTAAACTTTAAATGATTATCAGCTACTGAGCTAAGTGCACAAGCTGTTGTAACCAAATTTGGATTTCCCTAATGTGATTTAAGAACTTGCAGACCACAAATGCGAAGCCAATAAAGAGCCATACGGAAGTTATACAGTAGTAATAGTTTTAATTAATTGTTTATGGTCTAAGAAATAAATTGTGTCGTCAATTCGAGAGATGGTTGTTGAGCCACAAAACAGATAAAATGCATTCAAATTTGTACTGATAATATATAGTCATACATCTTTGTCTACAAGTTATGGCAAGTATCATACTTAAGCAGGGTACCACAATAACTGTATGGCAATCAGCAATCATGTGCTAATTGGTAATTATAAAATATAGCTTACTCTTTATCGTTGTCATCTAAGTCTCAAACCCAAAACCATGTGGGGTTTATCACATGGATCTCTCTCCTATAATCCTATAGGCTCTGTTATGGGTCATATTCTCATCAAGATATAAAGTCTCCAATCCCCTCATAGCAATAAATGTGCTTATTATAAAATTTAGCTTACTTTTCATCGTTCTCAATCCCAACCATGCGGTGTTCGGTACATGAATTTCTCTCTCCCATAACCATATTAGCTCTATTATGAACATATCATCATCAAGATGTAAAGGCTCCAAACCCTAACCTCATAAGCTCTCCCCAAATTAATTTAGCTCCACCTCTTCTGCTTATAACTGCGCACAGAGTAGCATTCCTATAAATAGATGCATGTGACATTCAGCATTGCACATGTTCATACCAGGTAGCCATCATATAAGCAGTTCCGGATACTCGTCAACTCCGCTTGATTCTTTATATTCTTCTTTCTCAAGTGATCTTTCCTTGTCTTCCCACAAATCCATCTTAACATGCATTTCTGCCACACTCATCTTGTTGACACCTTGCTTCATCACTACCCAATAATCATTCCCAATTGAACATGGGAGGGCATGTAGCTTAATGTTATCACATGTATTATATGGTTCAGTTGGTCATAATCAATTTTAAACGAGACAATTAAAAAAATATCTGAAAGTCAAGGTCAAACGTCTTAATTCTAAAGCCACAATTTTTTAATTGAGTTAAAACCAAACATCTATATTCTAAATCTGCATTTTTTCATAATAAATAAATCATACAATCTACCTATGCCAATACAATCTCAAGTAAATAATAAACTTCTAAATTGGACATCGTTTACAAGAATACAATAACTCCGTTTGGCAACGCGATTATTTTCACCACGGTCATGCATCCAAGATGAACCACCGCGTAAAATTGGTCCGGTGGATAATCTCAATTGGGTAATCGCAGATGAGCGTGAAAAATATGTAAAAAATTACCGGTTGTTAATTTGGTGTTTCAGTACTAATATTTTTTGCTACCCAAGGTTGACTTTTGGTCTTCCACCGCCACCATATCCTAAGTAATCGCATTACCAAACACTGCCAATGTTCATGTCTATAAACAGAAGGAAGCTATATGAGAACCTGTATGGATGTCCATTTGCACCAACCTTTCCAACAGTTATGGTGTTTTAATTCAAACTATCTCTGCATATGCAGTTTTTCCTTATCCCAAGCTTTTTATATTTGTATACCTCCTGCTATTCCCCAGATATTCCTCCTGTTATATCGTTTAAATTGAAATCTGCTAGACGCCCACCACTTTGATAATACTATTTTGCTCATATAATATACTCCGCACAGTACTAGCAAAGATAATATGCAGAAAATAAAAACTCTCCCCTTTGTTAAGGCCGCAATAAAAGATTCAGTAAATTCTATAACTTCGCCCTATGGAGGATCTCAGATGCCTAGAAAACCTGGGTATACAACCACTACATTCTATACAAACAAAGCATAATTTATATTGAGATGTATTTATATATAGGTGTTGTATTCTCTTTATTATTGTTTACATATTTTCTTTTTACTTGTCTCATGTAATACGGGTCTAAATATAATCAGCTCATCAAGATTTTTGTTAGCTTCCTTGTATTACCTCCTATATATAGGAGAGGGTTTTACCTTTTCTAAGACATAGAAAGACGGCTTGCATTCGACATGGTATCGGAGGAAGACGTATAATCTCCTCCAGTCTCTCCACACCAAGCCTCCGCCACCAGTCTCCTTCATTCCTTTTCTACCATCTCCTCTCTCCTTCCACCGCCACCGCCATTGTCCACACCTAGAGGGGTCTACTCTCCCTTCTAGCCCTATCCTTTTCTCCGACAAGAGGATCTAGGATATGGATCGTTGTCTTTCCGATGGTCTTATGCCCTGAAGACTGTTGTTTGGAAAGCCACCTTAGGACAGTTAGAGTTACTGCCGCTATACCATAGGCAAGGCTTTTCCTTTAGTTGATTGGGGAGGCTCTTGACTTCCATGCCTGGAGTCCCTGATGGCAGTTGACTCTGTTGTCACGGCTGAGAGAAGTATCCGGGCGATTTCATTCTAGGCCATAACAGAGAGGTTTTCAGTCACTAGAATCACTCACTCGGATGTTGCCGGCCTCAGTGAGATTCTTTGGGTCTTCATCATCTGCTAGGTGCTGAAACATGTTTGTGTTGGGCGAGAAAGTAGATCCTACTGAGATAGGAGGGGGGTACCTTGCTTTTTCCCGTTTAGCAGAGTTGCTTTCCATGGTCTGCTATTCCTTTCCTGTAATTTAATATCCCCTTTCCCTCTACTCTCTTTCGTACTTCTTTTTGTGGTCGTCCATAACCACCTATTATAGGGCCTTCCCTATTGCTTTAATGATATGACAAGATTTCTCTAACATATCTCTCTGTCTTTTGGGTTATCCACAGCGTTCCCCTTCTATTTTGGGTCATTTTCAACCTTAATTTGTTGTTACAGCGCATTACACGGTGTGTCCTTGATTTGACACAGTGTGTTGTCGTCACCTACTTCGCCGAGTCCATTGATGCGCATTCAACAAGTGTCAGATTTTGACATTGCGTGTTGTTGACTTGCTGAACCTATTGTTATGCATTCAACACAACATGTGTGTGATTTTGACATTGCGTGTGACTTGTTGAACTTGCTAGTGTGCATTCGACACGGCGTGTCACTGCCTCGTTGAGCTTGTTGTCGTGCCATTCAACACGACGTATTGATCCAAGACACTATGTGTCACTCCCTTGTTATAGCTGCGAAGAAAATCTACACATCGTGTACATTCAGGATATGGCATGTCTTATCTTTACTGATCAGTTATACCTTGTTTTGGCATATTATGGCTTCATCTTCTTCTACTGTTGAGGCCCTTGAAACAGACTTCAAGTGTGTAATACATGAATTTAATGGCTCTAATTATATCCTATAGGCACACTCTTTTCAAATTTATATGGACTGTTCGAAAAAGTTGGAGCATCTCACTCGTGTACTTCCATCTAAAGAAGAGACGTCTGAAAAGAAGATAGGGTATCAAAAATAGGTTGAACATGATCTTTGGTTCTATGCTGGAATACCAAATAGCTGTGAATCACATACATCCATTAATCTGCTCTTGAATGATATAGCCAAGGAGGCACGAGATCACATTGATCAGGTGTATTCTAGCAAAGGGAATGCATCCCCGGTATTCGGTCTACAAAAACGCACACATTCTCTCATGGGATCACATTGATCAGGTGTAATTTAGCAAAGGGAATGCATCCTCGGTATTTGGTCAACAAAAATGCACGCATTCTCTAAAACTTGAAGATAGCTCATCTTGCGCTTCACATTTCGACAACTTTAAAGGGATCTAGGGCGAGCTCAAACTTCATCATCCCTTGTCATTTGATCTTTCCAAACTGCAGAAACAAGTACAACTATGTTAGTTTTTGGTGTCTCTACCTCCCAGTTATGAAGTTGTTTGTCAGTAAATTTTGGCATAGGAACCATTGCCAATGTTAGATAATGTGTATTTCAGACTATCTCGCTCTGTGTCTTCTACTGCAAAGGAGCATGTTACCCTTATCGTTGTTAGACGAGGGCGTGACAATCCTGATCGTGGCTGGGACAAAATTCTCAATAATGGTGCGAGAGCGTCCTCTTCTTCTCAATCTCGATTCTGTAATTTTTGCTAACGTACTCATCATAATGAAAACGAAAGTTGGAAAAAGCATGGGAAATCAGAATGGTCCAACCAGGTGTCAACTAATGTTGTTGATGAAGAATCTACATCTAGTGGTACCAATCATCATATGGAACTGTACGAGAACAGAGAATTAGGGTGTTGCGATGTGCAGCGTGTGTGAAGAGCAATGTGCTACCTCTCCTTTTATTAATAACACAACTGAGAAAATTACATAAAGGTCCAACAGTAAAGATAAATAACATGATGAAATACTAGGAATATAAAACAATTATATTAACACCCCCTCAAGCTGGAGCGTACACATCATGTATGCCCAGCTTGTGACTAAGACTCTGAAACACTGCTGGACCTAGTGGCTTTGTAAGAACATCAACAAGTTGGCCTTCAGATCTGACATGAGGTCACCACTTTCCCATTCTTGATTTGATCTCTGATAAAATGACAATCAACTTCTATATGTTTAGTGCGCTCATAGAAAATTGGATTTTTGGCAATATAGATAGCAGCTTGATTATCACACTTGAGCTCTACAGGAGTCATCACAAGAATTTGCAATTCAGAGAGCACGGATTGGACCCACTGTAACTCACAACAGGCATGATCCATTGCTCTATACTCAGCTTCCGTGCTAGAACGAGCTACAACATTTTGTTTCTTGCTTTTCATGGTGATACAATGATTTCCTAAAAAGGTGAAATACCCAAATGTAGACCTCCTGTCGTTCAAATTAGCAGCCCAATCTACATCTACATAGCTAATAAGAACAAGAGTAAATTGAGAAGTCTCAAGTCTATAGTATGTAATCCCTTTTCCAGGAGCTCCTTTCAAACACATCAGAATACAACAGATTGTTGTCCAATGTGAGTGCTTTGGTGAGCTCCTATGCTGACTCACCACTCCTACAGTAAAGAAAATGTCAGGACGAGTCACTGTCAAATATATCAGTTTATCAACAATCTTCCTATAATACCATGGATCTGAATAATCAGTATCATCAGCATTTTCCTTCACATGATAGTCCATATGAGTAGATACAAGCTTGGATTCACTCATTCCTGTCTCATGAAGAAGATCCAACACATATTTTCTTTGAGACAAATTAGTACATGTATGAGATCAAAGTACTTCAATGCCCAGAAAATACCTCAATTTTCATATTCTTTGTATGAAAGTGCTTCTGCAGCCGTCCTTCCCATTGGATACGCCTACAGAATCACTACCATTGATAAAAATATCATCAACATATACTGCAATAATAATAGATCCAGTAGAAGAACTAGAATAGAACAAGGAATGATCGGTCACTGAACGTGAGAAGCCATTTGTAAAACAATGGCACTCAACTTGTCAAACCAAGCTCGAGGAGATTACTTCAACCCATAAATCACTTTCTTCAACCTACAGACCTTCTGATACTCCCCCTGAGCAACAAATTGAGGAGGTTACTCCATGTATACTTCTTCCTATAGATCACCATGTAGGAAGGCATTTTTGACATCAAGCTAAAATAGTAGCCAGTCAAAGGTGGTAGCCAGAGAGATAAGAATCCTCATAGAATTAAGAAGAGCCACATGTGAGAAGGTTTCAAAGAAATCAACACCATATCTCTGAGTATATCCTTTCGCCACCAGTCTAGCTTTCAATCTCTCTATGGAACCATCTGGATTATGTTTGACAGTGAATGCCCACCTGCAAGCCCACAATATTCTTGTCTGCAGGCATATCATTAAGCTTCCATGTTTCGTTATGAATAAGTGCAGACATTTTAGAATGCATAGCATATAACCAACCAACATCCATTATAGCATCGACATCGCTCTTTGAAAGTATCACAGAATCAGTCCCAAGAGCAAAGGAGCGAGCCTGCTTAGATAAATTGGACAAATAGCAAACACCCGCAATAGGATGTCTAATAGTACAAGTGTGAATACCTTTGCGGACAGCAATGGGAACATTGAGATCAGATGGATCTTCAGGATTCTCTCGAGCAGAGGAAGATGGGGAAGACTCATGGATTGGAGTCGCTACCTCGTCATGATCTAGTCTGCTTTGTCTGTTATACTCCTGTGAGTATTGCCGGAGTAAAGGAACATCTTCAAATGACTGTTCTTCAGGAATGATAGGTGGCACTCTCTCACTATATTGTGGTGGTAAGACTCCCTCACTAATCTGTGATGGTGGCACTTCCTCACTTTCACACAATTGCTCCCCCTTACTGGGAACACTAGAGATATATGGAGTGGACTCATGGAAAGTGATATCCCTAGACACAAACATGCGACGAAGACTAGGACAGTAACACTTGAACCCTTACTGGTGTTGGAATACCCAAGAAAGAGAGTCATAACAGACATGGAAGACTAGGACAGCACAGACTCACGACTATTCAACAGATAGATTCATGTCATATGAGAAAAATCCTCTACAAAGGAAATAAAATATCGAAAACCATTATGACTACTTTCTTTTACAGGACCCCAAACATCAACGTGAACTAAATCAAAGGGGCGGAGAGCCCCGTTTATTGACACGACTAGGGTAAGACATCTTGTGATGTTTCCCAACTGACAGGACTACACATATGACAAATCTGATTCTAACTTCCGCAAACTCTCCAAAGAAGGATGACCATATTTGTAGTGCCATAGTAAGGGAGAACCGCTCAAAAGGATATCAGGAGTCAAAGCAGCAGAAACTTGACGAGGCAGACTTGCACCATGAAAGAGGTAGAGATCACCTTTCATAGGCCACCAATCGTCCTCATACTCTTGAGATCATGTAATACTAAACAGGGAGCGCACGTCACTGTACATTTCATAGTATTAATTAATTTTGCAACAGAAAGAAGATTGAATGGAAATTCAGACACATAATGTACATATCTAGGGTCAATCTTAGGAGTAAGAGAAACAGATCCATTGCCTAATACTTTCTACACAGATCCGTCAACTAATATCACAGACTGATGTGGGATATATGAGTCAATGGAGTGAAGCATTTTCCTCATACCATTCATATGCAGCGAAGCTCCAGAATGAACCACCCAGGAAGGAGAAGAACTGGAAGCTAGGAAAGAAGAAGCTGGATAACCAGTAGTAGAAGCCAAGTGTGCCCCTATGTTCAGATGTTGAGTGGCCAAAATAAATCTATCATATTCTTCCTTGGTGAGAGTGATACCAGGTGCTCCAGAAGTAGAAGCAAAAGTAGGTGTAGTAGCAGTAGCTTCAAACGACTCATTGCCTCTAGCAAAGTGGGATGTCCCAGCATGTGGCACAACACGTCTGCCATGTTTCTTCCAACACTTCTCAATAATATGTCATGAACGACCGCAAAAGGTACATTTGGGCCTAGTAGACCCTCCTCATCCAACACATGTACGTCTTCCTCTAACTGTAGCAGTAATGGAGGCATGAGATTCACCAGAGGAAGGAGCCGCAATAGATTGCACAGGTTCAAAGTTGGATTCCAGAATCCTGGAGTAGGCCTCCTCCAAGCTAGGAAGTTTATCAGCATGCAGAATAACACTCCGCCAGAACTGAAAGAAGGGCCCAGCCCAGATAAGAACTTGGTTGTAACCATGTCATCTCTATCTTTGATCTACTCTTGAATAGTTACAAGATGATAAAAACTTAGCTCTAGGACAACAGACTAAATTGTCCCAAAGTATTCTGTTAAAGTGTCTATATTAGTCTATTAGTTAAATAGGCTAATTAGTTTAGTGGGCCTTTATATTCCGGCCCGTCTAGTTTAGATTACTTGGAACAAAAGTCTCAGGGTTTCTCCCTTGTTCCTATATATAGGACAGGGGTGTCCAGTCTTTGTATCCATCTATTCCTATTCAATCAATTTCATAGTTTAACATGGTATCAGAGCCGTCGCTCCTGAGGAAACCCTAATCCGCCGCCTCGCTTCCCTCTCTCTCCAAGCCGCCGTCTTCTCCCTTCAAGCCGCCGCTGCTCCTTTCTCCAAGAGGACAACCGGGCGAGTGCCCGCCTGCGGGCGGCTGCAGCCGCCATCACCATGGCTTGGCCGGCTGCCCACTAGGCATATCCCGGCCTCCATGGTCATCTCTATTCTTTATTCTTTCATTCTTTTCATACAACACCTCCACTGCCTATCATAGCAGCCGTCCTCCATCATCATCCGCAACAGTCGCCGTCGTAGGCATCCGCCGTGGTAATCTTCTTCCAGCGTCATCCGAAACCAACAGCAGCACCAGCCGGCGCTGCCGCCGCAGCCAACAGGAGCAACACCGCCCTAGCAGATGCCATCTCTAGCAAACGACCATCATCCAAGCCACCATCCCAAAGGAACAGCCGTCGACCATCCGTGACGCAACCTGCATTCCCGTCGTCGATACTATCGACCCGAACGTCGATAGTATCGAGATCAGTGCAGAAGCAACCTGCTGCATTCCCGTCGATACTATCGACAGGAAGTCGATACTATCGACAGGAAGTCGATGGTATCGACTTTATCACAGCAACAGAAGAACGTCTGTTGATACCATCGACAGTCCTGTCGATGGTATCGACAGTCCTGTCGATGGTATCGACAGTTGATCAGTGGCGATGTAAAAAGGATACAATGACTGTCGATGGTATCGACAGTTGATCAGTGGCGATGTAAAAAGGATATAATCGCCGCTTTGGAGAGGGTCCGCCTTGGCTCCGCATGCATCCTCTTGGCATGCAATATCTCCGGAGTCACGCAAGAGCCCCTTTGTCATCTCCTATGTTGCGACAAAGTGCTTCATCAGCCAAGCGTCATATCCAGCCATCATCTGCAAGCTGTTGCTCCTCCACTTCATCATCATCCCGACGATCTTCATCCACAAGTTGCTGTTGCGTTGTGCGTCATCATGCTACTGCTGCCATCTACAGTAGGCGATCACCCATCACTCTCCACCGCTACCAAACAACCATATTTACTACCCCCATATGCATTATCCCTGACTCTATTCGGATCATTAATCGGTCCTATCTTTTGCTAATCGGATCCTATTATGATCCTAACGGGCCAACAAACCCCCTTTTCGGGTCGGGACTAGATCCATTTATTTTTCTACCCGGATCTCATGTTTACCCATTTAGTATACTCTCTTTGGTTATCGGTTTCATTCTCCACTCATTACCCATCTCCATTTCACATATTTCTCTCTTTTTCCACCATTTTCTTTCCCACCCACTCATATTATGTGAGCATCCCTTTTCCACATTACGGGGGGGTCATATATCCAGTTCTCCACACCAAACACTCACTCTTGTCGTATTTGGTGTACGGGGGGGATAGAGAGGAGAGAAAGAGATGAGATGAGAAGAGAGAGAGAGCATGAGAGCATATGAGAGAATGTATGAGAGAGAGTATGAGATGAGATGAGATGATATATGTATTCATATTATATATATTCCAGGCTATCTTCATGGAGCTTCACATCGTTCAGCACACCGGTTCTCTACTTGAGCCAGTAGTGAAGATCCAGCGTCGACACCATATCCGTTGTTGATGATGTATTCCTTCAGCTGCATTCACATGAGACAGATGGGTGCTTCTTCAGAAGCTCAGAATTTTATCTTCACCGAGATGCTTCATCAAGTCTTCTCCGAGCCGCATCTGTTGTATCGACATCGCCTGTAGCTGATCCTCTTGGGACTTTCCTTGATGGATGATATCTACTTTCCAGTCAAGCCCCCATGGATCCTGCATCGTATCAAGCAGCAGATCGTCCGTCCGCGTTCGTGCCGCGTTAAGCACGTATTCCAGTGGCGCATTCTTCAGCCTACAGGGTATCTTCAGATGTCTTCATTTCAGATGCACTTCAAGGAAGACCTTCAAAGCTCGAGTATCTTCAGCCTGCAGGGTCATCATCACTATTTGATTCAGGGGGAGTATTGATTAAGGGGGAGTAACATATTTTGTATGGGAGTGATATTTATCTTCATCTTTCATTTATCATTTCTTTTTATCGAGTCTTGTAACTCTCCAAGCTTGGACATGTGTTTCATCCATGCTCCAGCTTGAGGGGGAGTGTTAAAGTGTCTATATTAGTCTATTAGTTAAATAGGCTAATTAGTTTAGTGGGCCTTTATATTCAGACCCTTCTAGTTTAGATTACTTGGGACAAAAGTCTCAGGGTTTCTCCCTTGCTCCTATATATAGGACAGGGGTGTCCAGTCTTTGTATCCATCTATTCCTATTCAATCAATCTCATATTTTAACATATTCCTCCAATGATTTGTCTCCATGTTGCTCAGCAAAAAGACGATCATATATCATGAATTGACGCATGGCATTCTTCTCTTGAGAGTAGTGCTTCTTAACAACATCCCAGATTTCCTTTGGGTAGAACATGAACCTAGCAACAATATCAGACTCCATACTCCCCACAGTCATGTCTTCGCCAGGCTGTTATTACGCTTCCACTCTGCATATCCCTTGTCAGTGGCGGCTGGAGGATCAGAATCAACGTGCTTTGCTTTATCTTTAGACTCCGCCACAGTATGGACAGCATTCATCCACAACACAAAATTGTTCTCATTCAACTTGATAGAAGGAATTGGTTACACCTCGTTGTAGATAACATAAGTTTTATTGTCCTCCATAACTTAGTTGTGATAAGGAGACGGTGACGGAGACATACACGTCCCATTGACGAACAATGTGCGAACAATGTGATGGAAAAATACACGTCACGCTGATGAAAGGATTGATAGAGAGATACATGTCACGATGAGAAAAGGAGTGACGGTTAGATACATGTCACTCTACGAAAGAAGAGATGATGAGTTTCAGACGCATTAACAACCTCCAAACAAATATTCCTTATCACACATGCAGGATATGTGATTAGGAAGTCTCTACGTAGACGCGGACCGCTCGATTTGGAGTTTTCAAACTTTGTTAGAAAGATCGGAAGACGCCCCCACCTCTCAACCAAAGAGCCGTCCTCGGTTGGCCCCCGATAGCGGCTGGCTGACTATGTTGGGCCTGCCCCAGCGGGGGCTGCCCTTGGTAGTGGCGGCCTGCCCTGGCAGCGGTTGTTGCCCTGGCCCGACTGGCCCTGGTGGTCAGCGGCGTTGTTGTTGGTTAGGGTTGGCTGCTACGCTTCCCTCGGATCGAACTGCTCTGATACCATGTATGAGAACAGTGAATTTGGGTGTTGCAATGTGCAGCGTGTGAGGAGCAATGTGCTACCTCCCCTTTTATTAATAACACAATTGGGAAAATTACATAAGAGTCTAGCAGTAAAGATAAATAACATAATGAAATACTAGGAATATAAAGCAATTATATTAACAGTAACACGTCGTTCTTCTAACCTTGAAAAGTTGATCAAGGTTGCTTCTGCTACTACTGTTACACCTCAAGCAAATATTATCAAATACTCAGGTGACCTCTCATGTCTTCAAGCTTCTTCCTCTTTGTTAAAAGATGATTGGATTGTTGATTCAGGTGCTACAGCCCCATATGAACGGTAATAAGAATCTTTTTACTTGGAGAAATCTACATGCCATCTTCATGTGTGTCTAGCAAATGTTGATCATTGAAAAAGGAAATGTGAAAAGCAATCTTCTTAAATTTGTTATGTTTGTGCTCAAATTTCCTTTAAACTTGATGTTTGTTAGTAAATTTACCAAGACCTTAAACTGCGGTGTAATATTCTTTCCTTACGTCGTCTCTGTAAAAGAGTCAGTAATTTCTAGAAGCGTAGGGTTGCACAATGTGTGCACCCTTGTATATATAATAATAGAACAATTACATAGAGGTCCACATATAATGTAGAAATAACAAAACTAATAACAGAAGATATAAAACAAGATATATATGTTAACACTCCCCCTCAAGTTGGAGCATAGATGTCAATCATGCCCAACTTGTCCATAAGAGTGCAGAATTGCTTCTTTGCCAGCAGCTTGGTGAAGATATCAGCAACTTGGTCTTCAGAACGCGTGAAAGGAGTGCAGATCTTACCAGTAAAGAATAGATTCCCGAATAAAATGGCAGTCAGCCTCAATATGTTTGGTGCGCTCATGATAAACATGATTTTTGGCAATGAAGATAGCAGCTTTATTATCACAATGCTGGGTATAGCAGAAGAAGAATCAGTCCCAAATTCTTTTAAGAGAGAACGCACCCACAGAAGTTCACAGGCAATATGAGCCATGACCCTGTATTCAACTTCAGCACTAGATCTGGCAATCACATTTTGCTTCTTGCTTCTCCAGGTAACAAGATTGCCTCCAACATAAGTACAGTATCCAGAAGTAGATTTCCTGTCAGCTTTGCTTCCTGCATAATCAGAGTCAGAGTACCCTTCAAGATAACAGTGTCCATTTTTCCTGTAATGAAGTCCCTTGCCAGGAGACTTCTTCAAATATCTCAGAATGTGACAAAGTGCATCCCAGTGACACTGTTTGGGTTTATCAAGGTACCTGCTAAGAAGGCCCACTGCAGTAGAAATATCGGCTCTAGTCACAGTCAAATAAATTAGCTTACCAATCAGCCTCATGTACTTTTTATTCATCATCATCATCATCTAAGCCTCAATCCCAACTATGTTGGGGTCGACTACATGGATCCTTCGTTTCCATTCAGCTCTATCATGGGCCATATTCTAATTGAGATGTAGAGATTCAAAATCTCTCTTTATAAGCTCATCCCATGTTAATTTAGGCCTTCCTCTTCTTCTATTTATAGTGTTTGGCTCAATAGCATTGCTTCGTATAGGCGCACTAGTAGCCTCATGTACTTTTTATTATCAGAGAAAAATGGAGAAGACTCATCATCCCAATTGACATTAGGATCTAGAGGGGTGTCAGTCAGTCGAGCTCCAAGCATACCTGTCTCCTGTAGAATATCTAAGACATACTTCCTCTGAGACAGTACAAGAGCATTAGAGCTTCTAGATACCTCTATGCCCAGAAAATACCGAAGCTTGCCCAAATCTTTGGTAGCAAAATGTTTACCAAGATGGGCTTTAGTAGCCTGAATACCAAGAGAGTCACTGCCAGATATAACAATATCATCAACATAAACGATCAGAATAACAATGCCAGCAGAGGTTTTCTTAGTGAAGACAGAATGATCCACCTGAGATCTCAGAAACCCAAAATCAATCAAAATTTTACTTAATTTGTCAAACCAGGCACGGGGACTCTGCTTGAGCCCATAAATAGACTTCTTCAACCTGCACACTTTGTGTGACTCCCCCTGAGCAACAAACTCAGGAGGTTGCTCCATATAGACTTCCTCTTGTAAATCACCATACAAGAAGGCATTTTTCACACCAACTGCAGTAGTGGCCAATCAAGATTAACAGCAACAGAAAGAAGAATTCTGACAGAATTAAGACGGGCGATTGGAGAGAAAGTCTCAAAACAATCAATACCATAAGTTTGTGTATACCCTTTAGCAACTAAGCATGCCTTCAGCCATTCTACAGTGCCATCAGGATGGTATTTCACAGCATACACCCACCCATCTGCAGCCTACAGGCTTACACTGAGGAGGTGGATCCACCAACTCCCAAGTATTTCTGTCAGCAAGAGCAAGCATTTCCTCTTTCATAGCAGACGTCCACGCAGTACTTTTTAAGGCATCATGAATATTCTTTGGAACAGCTACAGCAGACAGGGCAGATACAAAATTGCTAGCATGGACGTTCAAATGATCAATAGAAACAAAGTGAGCAATGTTGTGAGACGTGCAGGAACGAGTATCCTTTCTAAGAGCAATGGGTATATCAAGATCAGAGGTTACCTCAGGTGTAGCAGAACCTTCGGGAGGTGAAGATTGGTTTGTCTGGGGAGTTCTTGTTCAGGAGGTGCCAAGTTCCTGCGCTGATAGACAATAAGAGGTGGAGGCGTATGCTCAGGAGTCACAGTAGCAGAATTATCAGACACACATTCAATAGTAACATGTAGTGGAGAAGCAAGAACATCAGGTTGCAGACTATCTCCTCTAGTAGAATAGTAGGGTGTATCCTCAAAAAACACAACATCGCTGCTGGTAAACCATTTTTTCGCAGTAGGGTTGTAGCATCTATATCCTTTTTTAGTAAAAGAATAACCCAAAAAATTCATTTCTCAGCACGAGGAGACAGTTTATCATAAGCTGGTCCAAGTAAGCGCACAAAACACGTACAGCCAAAGATCCTAGGAGGCACAGTAAATAAAGTAATGTCAGGTTGCAGAATTTGAACGGGTATTTTGTTCCCAATCACAGATGACGGCATTCTATTGATCAGAAAACATGCAGTCAAAATAGCCTCAGGCCAAAACAACCTAGGAACATGGGTATGCATCATAATAGTATTGGCAACCTCTAACAAATGTCTATTTTTCCGCTCAGCTACTCCATTTTGTTGAGGTGTATATGCCTACTCCATTTTGTTGAGGTGTATATGCACATGAGGTCTGATGTAAAGTACCAACAGATTTGCAAAAAATAGCCATATCTTTTTTAACAAACTCAAGTGCATTATCAGTACGAAAAACTTTCACAGGCATACCATATTGGGTTTTCACCTCAGCAAAAAAAAATTATAGTAGACATAACTTCAAACCTACTTTTCATCATAAACAACCAAGTGGTCCGAGAAAAATCATCAACAAACAGAATGAAATATTTATGACCAGACAAACTTGGCACATGACATGGGCCCCATACATCAGAATGTACTAAATCAAAAATGTTTTTGTTGCTAATATGAGTGTGTTTGGGATAAACAGATCTAGTCTGCTTTCCCAACTGACAAGACTCGCACTGAAACTATGAGGACCAACATCAGAAACTACATGTCGGAGCTTTTCATAAGACGGATGCCCAAGTCGGTAATGCCACTGTAGAGTTGAAACTGATGTAGATAGTGCAGAAGCTACAGCTGCTCTGTCTGCTTTCGGCAAATGATCCAGATAAAAAAGTCCGTCAGGCCCTTCATACCCCCACCAATCTTCATCCTCGTGCGAAGGTCCTGAAAAACACATGAACCAGGTATAAAGGTCAGGCTACGTTGCAGACTCCTCAATATCTTGCTGACCGATAATAAATTAAGAGGAAAGTGAGGCATATATAAAGCAGATTTCAGCATAAATCAGAAATAATATCTCCGACTCCAGAAACAGCAGACTTGGACCCATCAGCAAGCATAACAGATGAATTACGAACAGGTTTAGATAAATGTTGGAATAAAGATCTATTGCCAGAAATATGAGACGAAGCACCCGAGTCTATAACCCATTTTGTATTACCAGTACTAGGTGAAGGAGTACTTAGGAAGGCAGTGTCATAACTAGAATAGGTGGCGGCATGGGCTCCACTAGTAGATGCAGTAGACGACGAGCCAGAGCGCTCTAGTAGCAGGCGCTCCACCTCAGCACGGATGTAGTCCGCAGTCGCACCCTAAGTGACAGGCTCTATAGGCTGAGTCGTTCCCTCCGATGCAGCAGTAGTAGAGTCAGCGGCCGCATTGGCCCACGCCGGTTTACCATATTTCTCCCAGCATTTTTCTTCGATATGGTTGGACCGGCCACAGAAAGTACATACGTGATGTCCTGGCTGAGGACGCGCGGCAGCAGTAGGAGCAGAAGAGGCCCCACGACCAGAAGTAGCACGTCCTCGTCCTGCACCCAGGGGAGGACGGTTGTCAGTAGAATGACCACAGCCGCGACCACAGCCACAGCCCGACATGGCTGCAAGGGCAGTGGATTCCCTAACATCAGTAGACAAAGACGGTGACGAAGAAGGCAGGCGCTGAAGGCGCTTGTAGGCACTCTACAGTGACGGAAGAGGGTCACTTGCCAAGATTTGGTCCACTACACCGGCATAGGACTCTGGTAGTCCACAAAGGAACTGGACTAACTGCAGCTCATGGCGCTGACGTTGCATGGTGGCCAGGTCTGTGGATAGGGGGTGATAGGACTCCAGCTTCCCCCACAATCCAGTAAAGTCTGAAAAGTAATCTGCAATGTCCAACCCCGTGAATTGTAGACGTCCCAGCTGCTTGGTGATGTCAAACACTTTCTTGGGGTTCTGGCTATGCGAGTATGTGTCGGCGAGCTGATCCCACATCTGCTTCGCCGTAGGCAGGTGAAGTAGGGTGACACTGATCTTCTCAACACTATTATTGAGAATCGATGTCATCACCGTTGAGTCGTCCCGGACCCAGTCATCATACGCCTTCACATCTTCAGAGTCGGCGTTCTCTACAGGTTGTGTCGGACCGGCACGGATCAGGTGCGAGTACTTTCCCTGGGATTTTGCATAAATCACCATGGAGCATACCCAGTGCTGGTAGTTGCGCCCGTCAAGCTTCACAATCGTAACTTGACGGCGGAAGTCATCTCCTGAGGACGCCATGATAGCAACAGAAACAAACAGGCACGAGCAGGCAGAAGACAGACTACGCCGTCAGGCAGGCAGAGGCAGGCACAGATCTACGTGGTGGAACCTCTCACATACAAACTACGCCGGAACACAGCAGAGAACCCGGTGGCACAACGGCCTACACACGCAAGCAGGCAAAAAACTAAAAAATCGATCTACGTTACGACAACCTCAGGCCACTGGACAGTTGTGGATCTTCACGGAGCCAACAATCCGGCGGCGATCAATCACGAAGGCACGGCGGCCCCGGCGGCTAGGTGGACACGCGGCCCCGACTGCCCGGCGGCGGCGCTGCTAGCCGCTGGCGGCTGGCCTACCGGCTCGCAGGGGCGGGCCGCGCAGGGAGAGGGCGGCGGGCTGGCGGCGGGAGGGTGTGCTGCCGGCGAGGGGGGTGGCGGCGGAAGGGGAGAGAGGGAAGGGAGGGAGGGTGGCGGCTGGCCTGGATCTTATTGCTCTGGTACCATGTAAAAGAGTCAGTAATTTCTGGAAGTGTAGCATAATGTGTGCACCCTTGTCTATATATAGACCTGTCAAATGGGTGGGTGGGTTGGGTTTGGGTTGGGTCATTGCGGGTGCGGGTCTGGCGGGTGCGGGTCAAAAAGATACACTTCTAAACGGGTGGAAGAAAAGCACACCCAAACCCGACCCAGCGGGTTGCGGGTTGCACGCGGATGCCCATATAAAATGTGTACAATCAACAATAAGTTACCAGTTGCTTTCTTTAACACTAAAAACAACATTTGAAACAGCTTGTAACTATTGTTTTTATGTCAAATATAGTGCAAAAGAACCAACCAACTACTATGTTTGACGTCAAACTATTCGATTAGTTTTTGATATATGAAAAAGTAGCAGCTAGTTGTATGTTGATATAAATTAGGAGTCGATGTAGTTTTCATAGATAAATATCAAAAGAAAAATACATAATTTTGTCATGTAACATTAGGCATTCCTAATATTACAAGTACTTGTTATTGCATATTGCAAACACAAAATAAAGAGAATACAGGTAAAGAATTAACTTGTACAAAACAAGCAACATCTTTTAATAGGTGTATGTGTATATTATGTATATAATATATTTGCTTCAATTAACTGGGTCACCCGCGGGTGCCCGCGGATCACCCGCGAAACCCGCTTAATAAACGGGTGGGTATGGGTTTGGGTGATTTTCAACGGGTGGCAAATGTTGCCACCCAAACCCAACTTAAACGGGTCGACCCATGGGCGCCCGCGGATTTTGACCCAGTTTGACAGGTCTATCTATATAATAATGGAACAATTACAAAGAGGTCCACATATAATGTAGAAATAACAAAACTAATAACAGAAGATATAAAACAAGATATATATGTTAACAGTCTCAATGCAAGATGATTGCTCAGAGATATGAAGGTAGAGATGTTTTGTACTACCTGCAGACCTCGTCAAGCTCTCCTACTACGCATGTGGCCCGGTCTATCTCTCTTCATCAATGGCATATGAGGCTCGATCATCCTTCTACCACTAAGTTGAATCTTTATTTCTCAAAATTTGTCATCTAAGAATTGTACATGTCAGTCTTGTCAGCTTCAAAACACCTCCTCGTAGTGACAACAGGAATCCAACTTTGTTCTATTTAGTTCACCCTGATGTCCGTGGACCATGTCATGTTAGTAATCATACAGGTGTGCGATATTTTATGACCTTCATCGACGACTGGTCTCTTGCCACTTGGTTTTGTCTAGTTAAAGGACCGTTCTGGTATTTTAGATGTTTTCTTCAGTTTTCTAAATGAAATAAAGACACAGATTAATGTTACTCCTAAGTTTGCTCGCACTGATAATGCTTCAGAGTATGTGCAATATGTTTTTCAAAAGATTTATCTCTAAAAGAATTGTATGTCAATCTTCTTGTCCCTATAACCCACTACAAAATGGTGTCCTTAAAAGGAAAACAGGCATCCCCTTGATGTTGCTCTTACACTCCTAATTGAAATGAAAGTTCCAAAAGTTCAATTGGGTAGATGCCATCTTTTTACGATACCGATACTATACTAATAGATGTCAAGTCCCCTCCCGATCCTGAGACCGCAAACTATCTCATCAATTAGATGTCTTCTTCGGTTCTACAATTAAAATTCCCTATCAACTTCTCTACCCTCATGACCACTCTTTGTTTTACCATCAAAAGTTTTTGGTTACCTATGCTTTGTTCACAATCACCAACTTGGACGTAATAAAATGTCTCCACATCCTTTCCATTTGTTGTTTCCTTGGTTACTCTTGCACACAAAAGGGATACAAATACTTTGATTCTATTGCACTTTGCTTGTACTTCAGTGCAGATGCCACTTTTCTTTATGATATGTCTTTCGTTGCTGAATATAATCAGCAGGTGCCACCTACTGTACCCATTTTTTATCCTATTGTGTCTACTACCCCTCCGTTTGTTGAGTCCCCCAATTCTACAGTGTATGAGCAGAGGAAACGACAAATTCTACCTAAAGTATCCCTTACTATGGCCTCTTCTGAGACTGATGATCCATCACATGTCAATGGTAATACTAATGATTCCATTATAATTTTTTATTCTGAGATGTAATAATCCCTTTTGCATTATGGAAAGCACAGCAGTCTTGCACCAAATACTGTATTTCTCAACATGTTACTACAGCTCATTTGAATCCTCCCTGTGACTTCGCTTACTGCTACTTTATCTACAATTTCTATTCCAAAGAATGTTTAGGAGGCACTACAACACTCTAGGTGGAAACAGACTTATGGATGAGAGTATGCACTTCAATCCCATGGGACATGGAACCTAGTTGATCTCCCAACGGGTCGCACTCCTATTGGCTGCCTCTGGGTATTCACTGTAAATTATTTGCTTGATAGGACGGTTGAGCGACTAAAGGCCAAATTTGTTGCCAAGGGATACACACAGGAATCTAGGGTTGATTACTTCGAATTTTTTTCTCATGTTGCTCGTCTTAAGTTTATACGCATTCTTATTTCTATTTTTGTCAATCAAGGATGGCGCTTATCTCAGTTGGATGTCAAGAACGCCTTCTTATATTGAGATTTGCAGGAGACTATCTATATGTCACAACCTCCAGGTTATGTTGCTCTGAGTGGTATTTTGGAAAGTTTGTCTTCTTAAGAAAGTTATAAGGCATCTACCATAGTCTGCAAGCATGGTTTGATAAATTATCCCTTATACTGCAAAAATTTGATTCCACAAGATCTCAATGTGATCATTTTGTGTTTATCAAAACCACTATTAGTCTATTATGGTACTATTATTCTCATAGTTTATGTGGATAACATCATCTTGTCTAGTAGTGATGATACAGGGATTGCTGATACAAAAAAAATATCTTATGAAGTATTTTGCAATCAAAGACCTTGGGTGTCTACGATATTTTCTTAGCATTGAGGTAGTACACAAGGATGGAGTATTTTTATCTCAAAGAATGTATACTCTTGACTTACTAACTAAAACTAAAATGATGGGTTGTTAGCCTACAATCTCCCCTATGGATCAAGCACATGATCTATAGCAGAATCTACTCGGCCCTTAGAAGATAAATTTAGTTATAAGCATTTTGTTGACAAACTTTTGGCAAACTTTTATATCTCATTGTAACCAAGCCAGATATATTCTTTATTGTTGGTGTTTTAGCTAGTTTATTGGTTGCCCTAGGCAATGTCATTGGAGGTAAGCATTGCTGAGTACCGAGATATTTGAAGAAAGCACCAGAATGAAGACTATTTTATAAAAAAAAAAATGGGCACCTCGACATTAGTGGATATTCTGATGTTGTATGCATGGTGTAAATCCAATAGGAGATATGCCTTTGGTTACTATACCCTTGTAGGAGGTAATTTGGTTACTTAGTGAAGTAAGAAAAAAAAATGTCGCCGCTAGATCCAGTGCAGAATCTGAGTATCATGCAATGGCACATACTACCTGTAAGCTATTATGGATCAAATCCATTTTTATTAAGTTTGGGTTTTACTATCACTTATGCTATTATGATGTATCGTGACAATCGTACTGCTATATTCATTGCTCTTAATCTTATCTTTTATGAAAGGACCAAGCACATTGAAGTGGACTACCATTTTCTTTGGGATGTTGTGATGGCCATCAAGATCACTACCCCTTTCATGCCTAACATGAGAAAACTGCAGATAAATTTATGAAGGCTCTCTCTGGCAAGAGGGTTGAGGAGTTGTGTTGCAAGCTGGAAGTGATTGATATCTATGATCCAACTTCAGGGGAGTATTAGATATATTTATATACAGCTGATGTATTTTCTTTATCTCTTTTTGCTTAATAATCATATAATATAGGCCTAAGTATAATAGGCCCATTAGGGTTTTTGTTCGCTTCCATGTATTGCTTCATTCTATATATAGGAGAGGGTTTTACCTTTCCTAAGACAGATAGAGAGACGTTTTCAACTATTTGTTTATTTCATCTCCAAACCAAATCTCCTCACATGATTTAGGGTAGCTAGTTTGTCAATCGGATGTGCGATAGTAAAATATTCACTTTTAGAGAAACCAATGTAGGCATTTCTAAGTCCCTCACTACCCAAGGGTCTTGATAGCAAAGAGATCCTACAATTAACTCAAAGAAATCATAAAGCTATTACTGCATCATTGCCTGGAGAACTCTCACATGAAAGAAAGAAAGAAAGAAAGAAAGAAAGAAAGAAAGAAGAAAAAAACCTCAGACGGCCTCTGTATGTTGGCTTCCTCATTAAGCTTATCCAGGTTGAGCTGGCATCCAATTACATAAAATATAACTGAATATAGTCTGCTCTCCTAAACCGTGACACCTACTAAGCACCACCTAATGTTTCTCCTTCAATCTTCCAGACTCCCAAGACATGATAGGAAAGATCTTCATCTGCATTTATGGGAACATTTGGTTTAACGTATTCATCGGGAGAATGAACAATCATGTATTTTGTTCATCCAAGTTTCCAGAGCTCTTTTTTTTAATCAAATCCTGTAAACTTTCAGTTTATGTTTGGCTTTCGCTGACTGGTCTTTGCGTGGCTGTGAAGCAGCCGATACGCACGACAGTGGAATTCACACGGGAAAAACCTGGTCTGGTCGTCGCGGTAGTAGCGAGAGCAAAAGGTATGACCAGCCCAGGTTGCTGGACAGCGGCGTCCACTACTTTTGATATGTAAATACGAATCCGTCACTTTCTATATACTCAAAAAAAGCAGGATTGTCTACTTTTTACGATCCAGCAAAACAAACTTAATATTTGTACGGCTGGAGTAAGGAATGCGATCCAATCCCTCCAGATCCGATAAAACAAACGTGTCCTATGTCACTATTCAAGTGATTGATTAATTGATAAGTGATCATTTTGACACAGTCCATATTGACTGGCTGAATCACTTCGCTAGAGCTTGCTATATCTTGACTAATCAGTCAGTCACTTTTTTATCTTGGTTTAATAATACTTCGCTTCAAGTTTAGAAACAGTATAAGTCAAAAAGAGCAACTACACACAACAGCTACAATCACTTCAGGCCTTGGCTAAACTAGAAGTAGGTTGAGGCCTTGGCAGAGATGGCTTCTCATACTGAAATCCCGCCATCAGAGGTAAGGAGTGCTGGCGGCAGATATTCAATCACTATATCGAATCAAGGGAGCATCAAAGGAGACTGGCTGGTCAAGAATGTTGAAACGGTCCACATGGATCATGCCCAGATTGGGCAACTCGGCCTTCTAATGATCTCTAATATTGTACTTCAAAGAGGCTGCTATAGGTCCTCCCATGCCATAGACCCAAGAATTAGGAAGCACTGACACTACCACAGCCCCAGTGTCTGTTTCAGATACGTTTTGGACACCACCACTTCCGGGACATGACCCAACAAGTTTTGGACACATCTGGGACGTGTCCAATCCATTTTGGTCCATTTTTCCAGCCGGCGGACACAGTTGGACACATCTGCGTAGCAGCTGCTGCTACAGATACTCAATTTTAGTGTGTAAATTCGCATCTACAGCCACTATATAAGAATGCTTTATCCTTGAGAAAATGTAAGACAGATGTCTAATCAAAATTGCAAAAAAATCACTTACATATGGTCAATATGTAAAATCTAAGAGGAATTTTATGACTCACGTTTTGGTCTAATAAATGGATTGTTGAGTAGTCGCAATTCAGTTATTTATTCTTACAATCTACTATATTGTTATTGGAAACAAACAAGATGTTTTGTTGTCTACTTCACATTGTTTCTAAGACACGCCAAAAGTATACACATTCATATTCATATTCAACTATACATACATATATTCATAATTCTTAATAGTTTATAAATAATTGAGATGCATACAGAAGTAAACATATACGTATATGAATTTCAAAAATGCATATGTTCCCCTCATCTAGCGCCGTGTCTGTCCCATAATTTTAAAAAAAAATGTGTTTGTGTCCAGTGTCTAGAAAAGTGTCCATGCTTCCAGACAAAAATGTGCAATTTGGAGCTTAGGTTGGTTGATAATTTCAAAAATACATATGTTCCCTTCGTCGAGCGTCATGTCTGTCCTATAATTTAAAAAAAAATGTGTTTGTGTCAGTGTTTGCGTCCGTGTCTAGAAAAGTGTCCATGCTTCCAGACAAAAATGTGCAATTTGGAGCTTAGGTTGGTTGATGGGTCTTAGAAAATTTCAGGCAATGCGGTCTTTTATTCCACTCGACAGGTTCTGTCACCTATCTCGAAGCATTTTCACTTTTGCGTATGAGGGATGTCGATCAACTTTACTGTGAAATTTCCTAGGCAGACGTTCGCAGTCTAACTCTGTGTCACTGTCATCTTTGGTGTTAGAAATCTCCACTTTTTTAGTCCAATAGTGGATGTTGTATATCTAGAGAAACACGAGAGAAATCTTCAGCTAGCTGTGACAGGGACAAATTCAACTGGTGCTGAAGGATGCCAGGATGTTCTTCTTCCGCTGGCAGACTATATGCAAATAACAAGGCAGATAAAGATGACTGGGACAGAACCACCTTGCTTGAGTTGTGGAAGTGCAGGTCCTGGAAAATGAATATTAGCTAGCTAGAGGCTGAAGGTGAAGTTGTCTTTTGAAATTGAGATTAAATGAGATAGGAAGTAAGCTCACAAGGGTTTCTTTTGATAGTGACGGGAAAGAGATCAATTCTTTGTTTCGTTGAGACATTAGCATTTTGCAATGGAGCGCGAGCCAATGAAATGTATATTGGGGATCAAGAAATCATATATGTTCTAAGATTGGGATCAGAAATTAAATCATTGTGAATAGCATATTGGGTAAAGTCAATGACCTGGATTGCTTGGTGGCCATGAAAAACAAGCTGAAACTTGATAAATCAAAATTGACATACATTTCTTATAAAAGAAAGATGTTTAACCTTTTGGGATCTAATCGGTATTTCCATTTGTATAACATACATCGAACCTATTAGGACAATGAAATGTAGACAACACTCCATACATGAAAACAAGGCTGCACAAAACTTATGTATATAGATGTCAAAGTCTATGGATGTACGTGTCTAGTTTGTTTTGTATGATATTATCTTATAATCACTATGCTTAATTCCAACCCCTCACGGTGCCAATTTCAGATTCAGACTTCTACTATAACATTTCAGCAAATTGTAAAATATCAGGGTCGTTTGGGCTATCAGACAATCTCAGAGATGCACATAGACAGACACACATTGGAAGATACAGATTGTCAAATTATGACCCCTGATTGGTTGTCAAATTGTGACCCATGATTGGTCACTCGTCAGCAGCAGCCTAATATAAATAGCACTCAAAGAAAGTAAAAAAGAAATAGAGTTTATACTTGTAATTCTATATCTTTGTTTCCTGTTGTACTGTTTTAGCAATTTTACCATTCATTTAGTAAAGAGAACCAACTATGCTTTGTGCTCTCTCATACAGCCACAGGCTCCCTCTGACCATGATGTGACAGCATGACTCATCAGCCACTCCTGTTGCCTCCTTGAGAGGTGTTGGCTCTTCCTCCACTAAGTAAAACACAACACTTATTTTTTTAGGGGTGACGTTCTGCACCACCACCTTGATAGTTGATAGCCGCATTGTCAGCTACCTCTGTTGGGCACAGCAGAATTGGTAGGGCTCACTCCCATTTTCAGCCTCATCACGTAGATGTCAAGGGAACAATTTTAGCGAGTCCTCAACAAGGCAAGCATCCTCCAGGCTATAGCAGCCACCCTAGGAGATACTTTCTCTCAGTTTTCGTCCTCTCACAAGTCACAACAGATCTGATTGGGCCAAGGTGTAAGAACATCTAGAAAATCTCCCTTCTCCTGAACCAAAATTAGGGGAGGAACTTTTCCTCCCTGCATACATCCCAAACAATAGGGTGACGACTGCTTACATGACAGGGTTGTTTGATTATACATCTGTTGAGTGTATTCTGCAAATGGATGACGCAATCTTCCAATCGTGTGCTATCATTTATGTGCATCTATTTATTAAGCTTGTAGCCTGTAGGTACATCTTAGCATCAGTTTTGGGGTTTCTTCCTGATATTGGTCTCTGTCGCTGCTGTTTTGGTCCATTATCATCGCTGAAACGGAAAACAGAGTTGGGTACCTATAGCTTCAACCTCAACTACAAGTGTCTTCAATGATCAATTACAGATTTCCACGATCAAATTGGTCAAAGAACATCTTGTTGATGGATTGAGGGTATACAGTTCTAGAGTCACAAGACATGGCAGAGTACATTGAGAACTCTCAAGTGGCTACAGATTGGGGGTTGGGATGGGGGTTGGCGTGGGGGGGTGGGTGGGTAATACATGATGACGTTGTTAGGTCTTGGTTGTCGAGTAGCAAGGAACCTCATATCTCTTTAACATCCGCAAGTTTGGGACGTTGCTACAAAGACTCTCCAAAAAAAACAACGATGCACATTGTATAAGACCAGCAGTTTTGCTAATGGGCGTCAAAAAAAGTCAATTATGAGTAATTGAAGGTGATTAATGTCTTCCAACCACTAAGGAATAGCCAATTGGATGAAGGATCAAGATGATTTGGTGACTGCTCCAGATCCAGCATTTGCACCAGCAAGGACTGTGGTTCATGGTTAAATCCATTCAATCAAGCATAACATATAGGATTTTTAGATAATTTCATAATCAGGAGCCTCCATAGATATAGGACCCACCATAAGCTAACAAGCTTAAAATCCCCTATGTGGATGCACTAGTTATAACAAGAATGATAATTAAAGAATTTCTACTCGCAAAATGTCACTCCAGATGAATGTTCGAACTAAAGAAGCTAAGTATGCTGTGTTATTTCCTTGGAATCAATGATCTGGGATCTAAATTAAGTATCAGTCTCTCCAAAAGAAAATATGTTGAATTATTAGACAAGACATGACTGAATATGTCAAAGACTAAAAACCTATGACTACACCAGTAGATCATACGAAGATCGGTTATTGATAGTTTTTCGGTACCGCGCTTCATAGAAGAGTTATGAGGACACTCGTGTATTTCACTATCACACATCATGACAATCCATATGGAATAGGAAATTTAGCCAGTAAGTGAATTCTCTTAAAGAAACTAACTAGATGTTGTCCCTCCACCATTCAATTTACTCACCTATTCTCAAGCATATCAGTTTAGTGTAGCACGCAGATGTTAATTGGGCAAGAAATGGAATTGCTCATCGTTCAATCTTTCATATTATATCCTTTTTGGAGGACATCTTATCATCGGAAAGAGTAGGCCACAAGTTGTTGCTATGTCAACAAGGAGATAAGAGTATAGTTCCGTATATGACACCTGTTGTAAATTGTATTGAATATTTATCCAATTCGACTTCAGTTAGAAAAATCCGCTGCATATTCCCGAACATTGAAATTGGCAGACAGGCAGATATGCATGTTGCTATTATCCAATGTTGTGACATTTGAAGTTAACTGTAGTCTCATTAGAGATCTGTTACCAAAATGATGATTTGTAGTCCCTCTGTGAGACTTGGGGAGTGAATTGGTAGTGTTTGCACAAGCCTGTTATTTATCTTTTTCAAAACAACAAGCAGGACACGCGTGATGTGTACCCTTCAGCTGAGGGGAAGTGCAGGAAAGCTACATTAACATGGGATCATATGTGTCACAACCCCAAATTTTGGGTTCTTTTGGTGAGAATTGTAATTTCTCCTATTAAAGATATTTGAACAAATAATGATAATGATTTGTTTTGAATAAAAGGATTTCATTTACAATAAGCCTTGTTGGTTGTTTTGTGGGCTTTATTGGCTATTGGGCCCAATAACGAGAAAAGAAAATAAAAGAAAAGAAAAAGGAATTTATTTGAATAAAGGAATAAATAAGAAAATAGATAAAAGACAAGGAAAAGGCTAAGGAATATTCCCAAGATGGGATTTCGTGCCTTTAGGGTTCCTTGAGGTCCAAGGAATCCAAAATGATAAGATATTGGCAAAAGAAAGAGGAAATATCAATTAATTTGGTTTTATTAATGAATAACTTTTTTTTTTTGGAGTCTTAGGGAGACCCCGCTCCCCCTCCTCCTCAAATAGGTGCCAGAGCCCGGATGACCCAAGGAGTTGGTAATTACAGTGCACTCAGGGGGATTCGAACCCGGGTCCCCCAGGGAGGACAAGTCGGACCGAACCACCTGAGCCACACTGGCCGGGTTATTAATGAATAACTTGCATATGAAGGAAACACCCTTTTTCCTTTGGAATTTGAGTTTCAAATTTAATATACAAGTAGATATTGCCAAGACAGAGTTTCCTCTAAAAATTGAGTGAAAAATAATAAACAAAGAGAGAGATCAAAAGAAAAACCAAAAATAAATAATTACTCAAGAATATTGGAAATAAGGGAGATAATGCAAAAAATAAAGAGAGAAGTGAGGATTTGGTCATAATGAGTGATATTTCGAACACCACTTGCTTTCTTGGATTACAAGAAATATAAATAATGGGAAATAAGAAAATAAGAAAGAGAAAAGATCGGAGAAATAAGCCTAAATGAGTAATACCTTGCACCTAAAGAAAAGGCACGTTTTCTTTTAGATAATGAGCCCAATTTTGGCAGAGAAGTAGATTAAGTCAGTATAGACTTCCCCTTAAAATTTGGGACCAATCGGATAAGTGGTTTGCGAGTTATGATTTTTACAAAATTCCTTTAAAGAAAGAAGGATAAATTAAATATAACAATTCGATTTGGATTCATGTTGTTTTATGGGGTCTGACAGCCGTTGGATTTGTATCCAACAGTGGTTGCACTTTGCCTAAAATCTGGAAAGGAGGAGCAGACTCACGGGATTGCGAGACTCTTTTCCTTGCTAATCGATGACCAAGCACTAGTGGGACCTCTCCCATTGTGTTTAGAACACCTTCTCGAGTTAATAGATCCCGAGTTTGCGGGGGTTTCGAACAAGATGTCGTATTTCCCCAATCCGCAGGGGTGTTCTTTCCAGGCTTGATGTCTAGGCTATAAAAGGGGGACCGAGGTCTTGCTGTGAGGGGATAGGATCGACCACCAGATGCTGCAGGGTCCGTTTTAGTCTTACCACATGCCAATTCGTCGAGAAGCATGGAAATTCCTCTGAAGGTTCTCCCTCCCTGCCGGTCATGGCGGCTCCGTAGGCTTGCTCACTTCACGCCGCTAGATGGACAGATGAAGCCGCCGGTGAGTTCAACTCAAGCCAACGATGGTGGTGGCACCTTTCCTTGGGTTTCCAGTGCACAGAAGCTCGAAGTCAACTGCTGTGTTGACTCGTCGCATGCTCTGTCTCGCGGCGAGCGGGAGGCGAGCGAGAGGTAGGAGAAGACATAGGTGCAAATGACCAATCTGCCCCCAGGCGCGCTGGACCCTGAACCCTATGGCAGGGGGTAGAGGTGTCTTTCGCTTGTTTTGCCCGCCTGAATAAACGAAAAGCAAAAACCAAGTGGAGGACGTGGCAGCAGCCTATTAGTCAATTAGTCTGTATCTTGTTTCATTCCTAGGAAATAATTGGTAGCTCGGATCGATACATGCAAAATATGAAAATTGATCAAGAGAACGCGTAGAATCGAATAAAAATACTCTTAGAGTCTGATTTTGTTTCTAATTGCAAAAGTATGCTAAGTTAATGAAAAGTGCTTTGAAATCATGTTAGAAACCCTAATTGAAATTAATGGTTAAGTACTTAAGTTCATGATGCTTAATTGGTGAAATTAAGTAATACTAACTTGTTGAAACGTTAATGATGAACTTGAACCTGATCTAGATGAATTATTGCATGGTTTAGGGTTTTACACCAATTATGAAAGATAAAGCATTAGAAACCTTAATTTAGGGTAAAAGAGGAAAAGATTATATTTAATTCAAAATATGTGAAAATGTGTTGTTAAATGATGATCCTAAACCTGTTAGATGAGATAGGTTATGATCCTTAGGGTTTCTGAGTTATTTTTCTTAATTAGGGTTTGTAGTAATAAAAGTGAAAGAAAAACCCTAATTGTAATGGAAACCCTAAAAATGGACTAGAAATCCTAGAAAGCGAGCTAGGTTTAATAGACCATGATGGCATGATTAATGATAAGAAATTAGATGCCTATTTCAGGATCAACTTGGTGTGTGTTTTCTTGGTTTCTTCATTGGTTGAATTATTTCTGCAATTGAGTCAGCTTGACAGGTATGTGGTTACGCTTATGAATATCTCGAATTAGTTTTTTGAGGTTTTCCGAAGTTTTCCTCGATGACTTGAATTAAATTGTTGGATGAATTTAATTCATGCAAACTATAACGTGGATATGACTATCACTTAAGATATGTGCCTACTAGCTCAGATCCTAGTCCCCTCTGTGGCTTAATAGTTTGACCTAGTACATGGCTACCTATGGGGTAGGTCCATCAGGTCATTGGATGACTTAGTACATGGCTACCAATGGGGTAGGTCCATCAAGTCACCTTGAATCAGGGATTGGGCTACTTATGGGTAGTACCATGCGACTCTTCAGCACACCATGAGTTAGGGATTGGGCTACCTATGGGTAGTGCCATGCGACTCAACCCTAAATAGTGATCTACCTGTTAGGTAGGATCATGCGGGGTTTAATGGGGATCTACCATGAGGAAGGTAGCATCCAGGTCAACTGCAGGGACAGCACAGAGATAGGGGATAGGTAAGGATTGAGTAGTATTGCTTAAGACGTAATCTTAGTTGTTAAATGATAATTGGCTGATTACATTATCATAGTTGCACGATTATTGTTTCCCCCTCATACCAGCTTTATGCTGACCGACGTTTTGTTTGTCGGCATTTTAGGTACAAGTGAAAAGAACAAATAGTAAAGTGACATGTGGAATTAAATGAGGATTAACAATCAAGGAGGATTAGTTAGAATATTCTCTGATGTGGATAGAATTCGTTAACCAAGTTTTTGAAAAAGGTATGCAAAGTTTTAAAAAAAAAATTACAGCCTTTCAGTTTAGTTTAGTAGAATTTGATAATTAATATAGATTATTTGTCGAACCTTTGATCCGAGAATTGGGATAACGTACGTCTTTGACCTCTTGATCTCCCTTAATTGGAGGTTACCGGGAGGCGGGGTCGTTACAATATGTCTACTTTTAAGTTGTCCTACTTTTTTTCCTTTACTTCTGTATTGTTTGTGCAAATTTCATCATCTAATATAAGTTGAGAAAAGAACCGACAGCACTGTTCTCGAACACAGGTTTTCCACAGAAGTTTCCATTTCAATATCTTGTATCCAGGACAATGGTGGCTTTGCTGTTCATAGTCTACCATTTATAATCGCATGGGCATCTTCGCATGTTGCTTCAAATTATTAACAAAGGGAATGTTAAGCATTACCATTTGCAATTAGCAATACATGATTGAGAATTGTGCCATTATCTTAGAAACCAAGTCTTTGCACAATTGTCATGAAAGACACCTTTAGAAGCCTAAAAAAAACTACACACAAAAAAACATGCTGAAGGAACTCACAGAAGATTCAACAGAAGTCAAAAGAGGAGGGTAAATACTTGGTACCTCAACTAATACTCTAATTAGATGGCATGTGAGCTTGGAATTTCCTTACATGATGTCAAACACAGTCATTGAAAACAACAAAATATCTCCACATTTGCATGAGCAGGGACATGAAATTGGTAAGACTTGGACCTTTTGACTCCTGAATCCGCTAACAAGACATTCAGAGAGAAGTATCTTGGATATTTTGACATTTACCACAGTTCAAAAGTCCCAAGAAACCCTAGCTGAGCGTCCTGTGAACAGTTCCAGATTGCAAGTGAAATGAAACAAATGTCAATTTGATTATTTTTTAAAGGAATGAAACAATGACAAATGAATATCCAACCAAAAGAAACAGGGGATTCCCAATTTATTCATCTACAGATCCTAGATACATTTTGATACATATGTGCATGCGGCATGCCACGGTACCTGACGACCTACTACTCACAAATCTTGTCAAGGTGAAGATCCATGATCTCAGAAACGCACTCCATATACACGTCTTCGCTGCTGCCTGGGAGGACGGCTTGTTTTGCTACCTCCACAATCTCTTCAATGGCAGACTCTTTCTTGACGGTCTCCCTGCACAGGATGCTCCCAATGGTAAAAGGTGTGAGCCCCCTTGCTGCCCCCTTCTTCAGAAGCATTGCTGAGATGCGCAGAGTCCGAGCACACTCCACGGATAGTTCCCAGCCATGAAACTTGAGCAGAGCAATGTCCATCTCCGCATCAAGCGACTTTATGTACTCAAGGGTCTCGGAGTTAAAAGGCTCGCGGGCTTGCGGCCAGTAGAGCCACTCAAACGTGCAGTCCTCGAACTGTTGTGACAAAAACAAGATTTCTGAGGTCAGTCGCAAAAGAGACAGAAAGAAGCTGCCATATGGAAGCATATTAAAGTATCGGAAATAGACGATGAGATATTGTCGTTAGCATCACGCATCCGAGCAAATTCTTGCCAAACAACTTTGATAGATATGAAAAATTCTTGTGAAACAACTTCGACAGATATGAACGAGGCTGATCAAACACAGACAATACACTAAACAGAAGATAACACAGGAAGCTCACGTTTTCAGGCAGGCAATATCCATGATCAATCGGAACCAAAGCCAGCTTTCCTTCCTCCTCATGCTTGCAAACCAAAATGTTCCCACCGTGCCTATCCGTATTGGCCAACCTTATATCCAGCACAGATATCTTGTGAACCTCCTCGACGGGGAAAGCCCGGGGCCCCATGTCTTCACAGCTCCCTTGATTCTTCACAAACATCTGCAAAGACCCAATCTTTGAGTACTTGGGCAGACGGCGGAAGCCTCCCGGGTGATGGAACCCTTCGTGCAAGCAGCTGACCAGCACGGTGGGTGGAACTCCCGAGAACCCAATCTCATCGTCTTTGGAGAATGAACGACGACCGCTGAGAGGATGGTCCAACAGGTAGGCCGCGACCTCCCTGAAGGCACCTTCTCCGACGCGAGTCCCTCTCTTCAACCCTTCACCATCAGGTGACACAGGGAGTCCGCGAGGGTTGTTGAGGGCCATGGGCTCCTCGTCGGAGGGCTTGAAGACTGAAATCTTGCGGCCGGCAGCGTCCTGCATGAAATACACTCCTCCAGAACCTTCAGCAGACAAGATGGGATGGCTATCCGCGGCCAGGCCTGCTATGGTGGAGCTGATGAGGTCCTTGGCAGCCTGGGAAAGCGTCACTTTCGGACTGGCGACGATGGGCTCGAGAGAGAAGTTGCTTTCTGGCAGTTTTTCGGCACCAAGCTCTTCAGTCGCGGCGGCACTGTCAGGGGCAGTGACGGAGACTTTACACTCTCTTCCAACCGGCACAACACGGAATTTCGCGGACCTGGAAGCCACCAGGTGGATGACCGCTCCAGCACAGTCATCATCACATATGTCGTCGATGAGCCTGTGGTCCTCGAGCTCCTTGCCATCGCAGATCAGTTTCCTGTCAGTCAGCAACTGTCCCTCCCCTTCCTCAGCAATCTTCCTGCGTATGGACCCAACGTTGCTTCCCTTCGGAGCCTGGAACTTGAAGGTCTTCCCGCAAGAGGTCCTGACGGTGACAGACCTGAGGTCAGACAGCCGAAGGACAAGGTGTAGCACATTGCCGTCCGAGACGCCATAGTCCCCTACGAGCCTCCCGTCATTGCGCGCCAGCTCGCGGCCGGCAAGGACCAGGCGCTGCTTCCTGACGACGAATCCCCTCCAGGTCTGGATGCGGAGCTTGACGGACGCGATGGAGTCGGAGGCGGGGATGCGCATGGGGACCACGGGGGACGAACTGCCGGGGAGACAGAGATAGATGAGGATGGAGCCCTCCAGGGATGCCGCGGGGAAAGAAGTCGGGGACGCCAGAGCGGCGGCGGCCGCGGCCAAGTCCGCCCAGGAGTTGGGGCACGGGCTGAGGACGACGCCGGAGGAGGACATCGTCAGCGTCGGCGGGGGGCTCTCTTCCGTGCTTCTGACGAGGGTCGAGAGGACGCAGCAGTGCGTGAGAGTGGAAGCCCAAGAGCTTGTAGGGGGTAGCCCCAAAGCCCTAAAGCATCATTGGAGACAAGCTGGTGGCGTGTCGAGAGAAGAGAGGGGGCTACGGCGGTGCCCTAATCCTAAGGAGAAGCTAGGTTACAAGCCAATAATTAAACTACACGAAGAGACATGCTTTCAAAAAGAAGAATGATCCAGAATCCCCGCCCAGCAGCGCTGGGGATTCGTCGGGACCGGAGCCGGAGCCGGAGCCTGCCTGCCTGCCCGCCCGGAATCCGGGCCGGAGGGAAGGAGGGGGAAGCAGTCGGAAGAGGAAGACGGCAATACAAAACGGGGGCTTCAAGCAAAAAAGATTGCTGGGCAGACCGACGGAGGAAACGAAGAGCGACCAGAAGAGGAGAAGACGACGGACGGTGATGAATTCCAATTTTGCTTCTGAGGCTCTTTCTTTCGCTCTATTCGTCTTCTTTTAGCTGCCTACTTGTTCTATTGTCCAATTATCTCATCCTTCCTCGGGATCCAGCAATCAATCGCGTATCTCCAATCAATCTCGTCTCTCCGTTTCCAAATATTTTTATTTCTCTCTCCTTTTCGACGCAAATAATCAGAATATTGAAAAGACGCTTTTTTTAAAGAAAAAGAAATGTAAAAACACGAAATACCGGAAACTAGGCTGGCAGTCACCAATGGTGTGCTTGCTGGGGTGGGTGTGGAGGTGGACCATGTAGTAGGAGATTCGGTCAGCCACCGAGTACGGACTTGGGGAGTTCACGGGGCCGTCAGACTGCCGTGACCGTCCGATCACATTTGCTGTGGGCAAAAACTGCAATACTCTCAAGCAAACGCCATTAATTCACGTCAATGGTCAAATTTCTACCTATTCTCCGCCTTGCTATACATCACAGTTTGAATGCGTGGGTGAAACACTGATTATCGGCTTCCACGTCAACCAACCAATCAGAGCCCGGCATTTACTTCCACAGCTACGACCAGCAGACGGAAGAAAAGTCGACAATTATTCTTCACGAACTTTGCTAAAAAGGCTGCTTAAGTATAAAATTTTAGAAAGTGAGTCTAGGTTTTTTTTTATCTCGAAAGTAAGTCTAGGTTAAACCGTTAAAGGCTTGCTTGCATTTAGTTTTTGCATTATGATAGAGAACCAAAAGGACATATTCATGTGTATTTTGTAAGTAGTTTTCTCCCCACCAAATCGGGTTGGAGATAGAGGGAAAATTTTTAGCATGAAAGTTAATTACAAGCTTGTAGGAAATGATAAAATTGAAGAGAAAGCTTGAGAAAAAATAAAAATTTAGGAAAACTAAAAGATATATTATAGACTAGGAATATTATTTAGCATGTTGTTTGGATGAAACTTTAAAATATATACAGAAAATTGTAGGAAATCTTGAGAGAACTTGAAATTTCAGTGGATGAATTAATTAAAAATATAGAAATATGAAAAGATAAAAACGTAGAGAGAATATTAAATATATAGAAAACTTCGATATTTTAATTTGAGTGGTACGAAATATAGTAAACACAAAGAATAATGTGTATATAGCATATAATAAAGAGAGAAAAGTATTCAGTCTAATGTGTTGTACATGCACTTTATATCATAAATTTGTCAAACATAGATGTTAATACTTGCAAGGTGATCAATTTATAAGAAAATATGAAGACATTTTATAATGTAAATTTGAAACATGTTCTTTTTTGCTTCTCCTCCCTTTTAACCAAACACAGATAATAAGTGTCCCCTCTCCTATCCTCTCTTCCCCTAACCTCCCTTCCCTTTCCCTCCTCATCTTTTACCGTGTTCCAAATATAACATAAGATCGCATTTGGTTTGTGCGATTTTGTAAGGAGTGGGATCTCAAAGGGGAACCACTCCCTACTAAAAATTTGAAGAATAGAATCTTCGGTCCAAACACATCCGAAAAGGTATGATGGAGTGGGTGTAAAAATTTTAAATCTTATTAATGGTATTCAAAACACCAAAGTGTAGTAGAAGAATAAAAACATTGACTATATTCAATTTCTCATAAGGTTACAACAGAACATCATAATCTCCCACATAAGGTTTACATGTATGATACAACATAAGGATCCAAGATAGAGGGAAGTCTAAACCATATAAACTTTATCTCCAAGCTTTAAACTCCTTAAGCTAAGTCCATAACTTTACACCTTATCCTCCACGTCCTTCACCTAGGGTTGGAAGCATACCCCAGCAAAGGCTGGTATGTGCATACTAAAAAAAATTGAGCAACTTATAAAGAAATAAGGACATCAAAATAGAAGGCTTCCCATAGAAAAGTAAAGGACAACCCAAGTGGATATCAAAAGAAAAGAATCACATTAAAGGAGATACTTGCCATAAAACAACATAAAAAGATTGTGCCATGTATACATCCACTACCATGGTTGGAAATGAAGCACATATCAAGAAAGTAGGGTGCACACCCCACAATCATCATCAATAACCTACATGCATGTGAGATAAGCATAGCCCTAGAACAATATAACAACAAAGTCTGTCAAGTCTCAAAAACTTGAAACCTGGTAGAGAATGACGTACTGCCAAACTCCTAATATAAAAGTAAGCCAAACCTCAAAAATTTGAAATCTGGGTATGGGACCACATCCATCCCAAAAGAGCATACTGCTCGAGCAGAAAATTACACATCCGCCCATAAACAAAACCGATACAATTACACTACTCTAGTGCTATTAAATTGCATAGCATGTTAAACGTAGAGGCAAGTAGAAAGTATAGTTAGAATTTACAAAATCACCACAAAAGTGGCCAACATATACACCCACCTCACAAGTGGGCAAAAGACATCACATGTCATCATATGGAGTTCCAACATTAACAAAGCATAATATAAGAGTCCAAAAGAATATCCATGACCACATGATCAATAATGAATCAGGTAGTTCACATGAACTATGATTTTCAAACGAAAAGACATTGTGTATAGGCTAATGTCCATAGGACCAAAAGAAAGAAGAAATATAGGCTAATTGCTCAAAAGAATAATCGGGGATGCAAACATACATTTAGAGAAAAGAATTATAAATTGCTTGATATAGAAATAATGCAATCATACCTCACCATAGATTCTAACAGAACAAGATCACTTCTAGGTCCAAATCTAGGTTTCCAAAGCACCTATTATCATGTATGTAAAATTAGGGTTAGAATTATATTAATTATTCAAAACCCTAAAATTACCTTTTTTATGTGATTTAGGTTATCAAAACCATGCCGCATTTTAGGTTATCTTTCTCTAACTCCATAACATATTTTATTATATTTTTTTACTTTTATATATTTAGTTATGAATTTACAAGTTATTACTTATTTAGATTAATCTATTTAAATAACAGATATTTAACATTGTATTTAGGTGACGAAACTAACACCATAAGAAAGCTTACATTTTTTTAAATTTATTGACTATTTATTTGTATTTTTCTGATTAGTGATTAATTAGTTACGAATTTTACAAATCCGACCAATCAGAAAATCACAAAATGCCAAATAAGCGAAAAAGAATTTGTGAGAGAGTGAGCCGACCCGCTGACTTGGCCCAATCAAGGGAGGCCAAGTCACCGGTCAACAACTCAATTGACTCGCACCCAAACAAAAGAAAACATGGAGAAATGACCAAAATACCCCTTTGTGAAAAAAGAACGAAAAACCCAGAACGGGGCTAGATATGTATAATGACACATGTGTATCTTCTCCTGCTTGTCCTACTACCCAAGAAACAACAGAGCATGGAGAACTCCACGACCAACCTGAATAGCAGACCTAAACCTACTCAAGCCTGGGAAACCAACACCCCAACCAAAACCAAAGCTACAGGCGAAGAAACACGTTGTTAAGGTGAAAAGAAACTTGTTGATCGTTCAAAATGGTCAAAACCAAGTAAAAAGGGGATTTTGCACTTACTGTAGGGAAACTTCAAATTGACCCATGAGTTAGCTTCAAATAGAACCCCCAGGACCAATCCCCCATGCTTCTAGAGCCACGCGGTGGCTGGAGTCGACTTGGGGGTCTCCGAAATGCAGGTGAAGGCCACCAAAGTAGGGGATATATACTCTATTGAGATTGGGGATGAACCGGCAACTAATATATGATTCTAGTACTCTGAGGATGGTGTGGAGGGAATTAAATAGGGCCTCGAAGCCTTGGAGTGGCTGAGGATTTCAACGGAGATAGGAAACAAGGGAACGCGGCAACCCCTTCATCGATTGGGGTTTTGAAGAGGGGAAACCCTATCAAATTGGGGCTCGGGTTGTGTGGAAACAAAAAATGAAACTAAAGGCAAAGAAATCTCGAGAAACCGATGATAGAGGAGAGAGAACATATGTTGTGAATGTTGTGTGTATTGTTCACAGTTGGTCGGAGTCCTACCCAAGGTAGGAGACGATTTTGCAGCTGTCAGATGAGATCCATGTTGGGCTTTAGGGGAGACAGAGAAGGTAGCGGAAAAAAAATTCTTCTTGCAAACCCAGAATGAAGGAATCACGTCAACGTCTATACAATAGGAAGGATGGTTTGTAGAGGCGTACCTTGTCTCGAGGCTTGCTCGGTGACGTTACCTCGCGGCTTGCGCGGTCTTCACCTCCGGTCTTAGATGGTGTCTGTGCAGCTCCTGGTCTCATCGGGACTGTCGGGATTGACAACTGTCCTCCGAGCGGCAGAAGTCTCCCATCTCTGAAGTAGTCCACACGGACCACCTAAAACTCTGATCTCCTTGTCGCACAAGGAATCGGAAGGAGTCACACCCTTTTTTCGGCGTACTAGTCACCAACACACTCTCCTGCAACCAGTTGCCTTTCTGCAGTTGTCTTTTCCTTACTGTGCCTCCCTTATTGGGTAGCACTTGCTCGGGCTCTCTCGGTTACCAAAACCAGAGAGAACAACAACTTTACAGAGCAACTGGTGTTCTGAGTTGTTGTTGCTGAGAAGCCCCCAATACCCCTATATATAGGAGGGTCATGGGACAGGGTTCTCTATCTCGGGCAATGCGGGATTAATGCAGGAGTAGAAGGGTTCGAGATTTTCCACAAAACAACCAATCTGCGCCAGCTGAACCGATCGTTTCACACCCTGAAACGATCGTTTCAGGCCCTGAAGCGATCCTTTGGGACCTGAGCCGATTGTCTGGGGCTCTAAGCCGATCAGTTCATGCCTGAGCCGATCGGTTTGTGGTCCTGATTCAACTCAAATTGACTTTCATATTTATTTCTGATTAATCAAATATTAATCTTTGTCCAAATCGAATTTGTACACAAGTGGAACAAATTGTATTTACAAAATAGTCTTCTGACTTTTCAAACAATCTCGGTTGGTCGCATGAATCGACCAGTTCAACAATTCAGCCAATCGTCTCATTGATACATGAGTCAATCGTCTCACCACACTACTACAGAAATGGCTTATAACGTCACTTTTAACGGTGTCGGTTGTAATAATACACCGACACCTAAACAATACAGTGTCGGTTTATAAAATAAACCGACATCAATATGTGAAGGGCGACCAGACACGGGTATCACTTTTATTCGGTGTCGGTTACTTAATAACAAAAGGATGCCGAAAATTAACCGCCAAATCCAAAATTTCCAGCGAAAAAAATTACCTCAAAAAATTTAACATATAGCGTCGGTCATTAACTGAAAAACCGACGATGAAAGGTTATTCGCGAAACAGAAATTGGGCACATTTTGATCTTCGGTTTTACAACAATGACCGACACTTATGGGTTTTCCAACGCTCTTCGTGCGAAATTTTTCACGCCCTTTGATCGTCGGATTGTAAAAACAACCGACGACTATGGTCATTAATCGAGAACTAATTTTTTAATCGGCATATGTAGATAGACGTCGGGTTTTTTCTAGTTAAAACTGATGATTATCATGGGGAACAGGTGTCGGTTTGTGTTGATAACTGACAGTTAGTGTTATGTGTCGGTTTTTTTGAATAACCGACACCAAATGTTAACTAAATATCGTGCGAGCGAGCCCGACTCTTTCCCTTTCTCTCTGTGTTGCAATCGGCTTAGCTAGGGTCTGGCGATTCTGGCGGTGAGCAAGCACACTCCCTCCGCTGTGGAGCTCACCGCCGCCGTTCTCCTTGCTGCCGCCGTGGAGCTTGTCGTCGTTCGTGGAGCTCGCCGCCGCCGTGGAGCTCGCCGCCATTCGTGGAGCTCGCCGCCTCCGTGGAGCTCGCCGTTTGTGGAGCCGCCATCGTCATTGGTCCTCTCCTCCAGCCGGTCCTCCTCTCGCCGGTCCTCTCCTCTAGCTACTAGAAAGCTAGCACCAACAGCAGCAGTCGGAACCAGAGCTTGCCATGGCACAGCAGTCCGTCAGAGCCAGCCAGTCTCCTACTACTGCTCATCACCACGGCAGTCCATCAGAGCCATCCACATCTAGGGCTGGCAGTACACCCATGACACTGCCACTGTTGTCATTGCCACTGCTAGAGGTAAAGCCTTCAATTGACTAGGTTTACATCCTAAATTCATCCTTAACATATGTTAACAAATAATCCCTATAAACATGTAATGTTTATTTAATAGAATTATGATTGGCTTGGTTATTAATATTATATGACAAAAATAAAATGCTTAATTTTAACATATGATTGTCTAGTATTTTTTCAATGATCACTTCCATTACGGTTCATGAGCTCGCTGGCCTTCTGCCTGCCCGTTAGGCTTCCACGTGCACCCATCCGTCTCGCCTCTCTCCCTGCTCCAGAGCAAGACGCCCGACTGGGCTCAAACAGAGGTAAACATCCCCAAAAACCCTCTGTCTCGCCCTCTGATTTGTATTTACTTAAATACTGATTTGTATTTACTTATCTACTCGTTCATCTAATGATTTTTTATTCATCACAATATTTAAATTTAGGGCTTTATATTTATTCATCTACTTTTTAAAATTATATAATCATCTCTTGATTTATATTTGTTTATCAACTGAGATGTACTTTTTATCTATTACTTTGTATTTGTTTATCTACTGATTATATTTATTTATCTAATGTTTTGAGTTTACTTATTTATATGTTGCTATTGTAAATCAACCTAGGATATGAATAAATCTTGTGCTTGCATATATTTGTGCTTCTAATCCTCATGCTTGACCTAATTCAGTAAACCCTAGGAATTGATAGTATAAATGCATCTAAACATTCATAAGCTATTAATGTTGATTAATTTAGGAAGCATTGATATGTTGTTATGGCTGTCCACAAATGTTTTTATAAGAAATTGTGTGTTGAATGGGGTTGTGAACAAGGAATTGGTGTTGTATTTGTTGGCCTAGAAACCCGTCCAAGATTTACTCATTAGGAGTAAATCTTGGATAGTCCCCGGTTTGGGACTGTTCTTGAAAACCTAATCTCACTTAGGATGTAAGTGTATAATGTGTATTGGGTTTTCAAGAAAATTTCGGCAGCATTTCCCCGTTTGTTCTCTAAGTACATATGTACTTGGAGAACAGCGGGGAAATGCTACCGAAATTTTCTTAAAAACCCAATACACATTATACACTTACTAGTGAGATTAGGTGTTCAAGAATGGGATAGGTGGTACACATTTAAGAATGACATCACATGTATAAACCCTAAAGTTTTAACCATAAACTCTAATCTGTTTACCCTAGACCCTAATCTTGTTGTAATATATACTTATTTTCTCTTTGATCATAGAATGGATAGATCATGGATGTCCATTCGCAATCGCTGCACCCTAGAGTTTATTTCTGGTCTTGATCAGTTTGTTAGATTTGCCGAGGAACATAGGAAACAACCTGGAGATAGGTTCTACTGTCCATGTAGGCATTGCGGTAACAACTTGAAAGTCAGTACTGGTGACGAAATCAGAAGTCATGTCATGTGCAATGGGATTGTACAAGGCTATACATAATGGCACTGGCATGGAGAGATTTCAAACCTGAAACCAGTGGATGTCGATAGCAGTGCTTGTGTGGATGAAGAAATTGCCTCTGATGACGTAGATGTGAATGAACCAGTTCCAGCAGACATCGTTGATGCGATGCTAGATAGTTGTGGGGTAGAGCACACTGATCCACCTCCCATGTTTAGAAACATTGTGCATGATGTTGAGATGCCATTATACACGGGTTGTAAGTTTATGAAGCTTAGCGCTGTGTTGAGATTGTATAAACTGAAAGCTAACAATCGATGAAGCGACAAAAGCTTCACGTCATTGTTGTCTTTGTTGAAAGAAATTCTTCCTGAAGGAAACGAGTTGTCGATCTCAACATACCGGTTAAAGAAATTGTTGTGCCTAATGGGAATGGAGGCCAAGAAGATACACACATGCCCGAATGATTGTGTATTATTTCAAAAGGACTATGTGAATTTGAAAGATTGTCCGAAATGTGGTGCGTCAAGGTATAAATTGACGACTTCGAGGGAGTCCAAAACTGGTTCTCCCGCCAAGGTGATGTGGTATCTACCTATAATACCACGGTTTCAACGCTTGTTTGCCAATCCTATAGATGTAAAGAATTTGAGGTGGCATGCAGATGTTAAGAAAAATAATGATGGGATCCTACGACATGCGTCTGATTACAGTGGAAGAAGATTGATCTATTGTACCCTAAATTCGGTGAAGAGGACAGGAATCTAAGACTTGGGTTTTGTACATATGGGATGAATCCGTACGTGACATTGAGCAGCCAACATAGCACTTGGTCAGTCATGCTTGTTATATACAATCTTCCTCCCTAGTTGTGTATGAAAAATAAGTATGTTATGCTGTCGTTGTTGATATCGGGCCCTAAACAACCTGGAAATGATATCGATGTTTATCTTGAACCTCTGATTGATGACTTAAGAAACTCTGGGGTGAAGGTGTGATGACCTATGATGCTTCACGAAGAGAGACATTTTTTTTGCATGCTATGTTGTTTTGCACTGTGAATGCCTTTCCAGCATATAGGAATTTGTTTGGATATAGTGTCAAAGGATCTAAAGCGTGTCTTATATGTGAAGAGAACACTGATTCAATATGACTAAAACATGGCGGCAAGACTGTATATCTTGGTCATCGAAGGTTTCTTCCAAAATTTCATCTGTATCGTAGGTTGCGCAAAGCATTCAATGGACGGAATGAGGAACGTAGTGTACCTAAACCTATATCAAGGGAGGATGTTTATGACAGAGTGAAAGACATCGCCAATGAATTTGGTAAGAGATCACAATGTACGATGGCCACAACGAGTGACAAGTCTTTATTCAAGAAGTCGATATTTTAGGATCTTCCTTATTGGAGTTCTTTGACAGACAAGCGTTGTATTGATGTCATGCACGTTGAGAAAAATGTATGTGATAGCGTCATCGGTACTCTGTTGAATATACCAGGTAAGACTAAAGATGGGATAAAATCCAGAATGGACCTACGTGAAATGGGAATAAGGACATAATTAACAGAAGTAGTTAGTAGCGATTGGAGAACATACTTACCTCCCGCTTATTACACGTTGTCTAGAAAGGAGAAGAAAGCATTTTGTGAATGCTTAGTAAATGTTAAGGTGCCACAGGGTTACTCATCCAACATCCGTACATTGGTATCAATGAAAGATCTGAAGTTGATAGGTCTTAAATCTCATGATTGTCACATTCTAATGCAACAAATATTGCATGTGGCAATTAGATCTATATTGCCGAAGCATGTAAGGTTTGCAATCACCAGACTTTGTTTCTTTTTCAACATTTTGTGCAGCAAAGTTATTGACCCTAACACTCTCGATAATTTACAAAGAGAAGTGGTTGTTACCCTATGTCAGCTTGAGATGTATTTTCCTCCGTCGTTCTTTGATATCATGGTATATCTTGTTGTCCACTTGACTAGGGAAGTGAAAATGTTGGGACCAGTTTTCTTGCATTGGATGTATCCCTTTGAACGATACATGAGCGTTTTTAAAGGTGATGTTCGAAACTGTTATCGGCCTGAAGGGAGTATTATTGAGGGTTATGTGGCGAGAGAGGTTATGGATTTTTGCAATGACTTTCTGAGTGGTAATGACTCTCCCGTGAATGACAAGAATATTGAGGAGCATTTTGGCAAAGGAGTTTTGGGAGCACGGGTGAAAGTAATCAGCTGTGAGCAGTTAGAGCAAAGTCACTTGTATATTTTACACAATATCGACGAAGTGAGTGTTTATATTGAGGAACATACCAATTTCATCAAGAGATAATATCCTCGATCCAATTCAATGTGGCTTGCTAGAGAGCATAACAAGACATTTATTAAGTGGTTTGAAGATAAAGTCTTAAATCAACTATCTCAAACACCAGATAATGTTACTGAAACCATCAAATGCCTCGCCTTTAGACCAAAATTGAATGTTATGTCTTATGAAGGGTTTGACATAAATGGTTTCTCATATTACATAAAGCGTCAAGATGATAAGAGTGTCGTCCAAAACAGTGGGGTCACCCTTCAAGCGTCTTCATTGTTTTTTGCAAGTGCAAAGGATAAAAGTCTACGTGAAGCTAAAATGTCATATTACGGTGTCATTGAAGACATATGGGAGTTTGACTATGTAGATTTCAGAATTCCGCTCTTTAAATGTAATTGGGTTGACAACAACAAAGGAGTTATAGTGGATGAAATGGGTTTCACGTTAGTGAACTTTGAAAAGATTGGCGAGAAGGGTGAACCATTCATATTGGCATCACAGGCAAAACAAGTATTTTATATCGATGATCCTGCAAATGATAAATGGTCGGTTGTTCTTCATGGTAAAAGACAGTTCATTGAAGATCCTATAGATGAAGAATAGTACTATGATAAGTATGATGACTCCAATCCATTCTCAGTTGGGTTGCCAACACCACCAAACATTGAAGCTGGGGATCACAATGACTTATATGTTCACGGGGATCATAATGAAGGATTGTTAATTGATAAAAGATCACAATATTAGAGGCATGGATGTTTATATTTTTATTATGTTCCCATGATGACCGTGTTGATGATCATCGTGAGGGTGAGGACGTGCTTGTACCGCATGATAATGTAAGTTTTAAGAATATATCTCTGAGATTTCTATCTATATGTTCATTTATAATTATATTATGTAAGTGTGTTTTTTATCAAAATTTTAGGATATTAGTTAATAGCAATTCTATTTAATTTGCAGGCGTTCGCCAAAGACTACAGGCTATGCAGGACGGCCATGACATAGCTATGCAGGACATCGACATTGCTTTGTAAATCCAAAGCGCAACAATCGGAGAGAAAGCAAACATCCCACACTAAGGTTATATAGATATATAGTGGGACTAAGGTGACGATCCCACCTGCTAAAACAGGTTACCGACAACTACATGTTACGATTGAGAGGTCGTGATTCAGCAACCGTATGCATTAGCAGGAGGACAAACATATTTCACCACGAGTTAACATTGAAGAAGGTCTACTAACTGATAACACCAAATTTTGTGATGTTTTAGACTATTTTTCTGTTATCAAAACTGCCCTTTTCTGCCATTTTCCTCTCTTCTATATGCATTTTCATAATAATTGGCAATTCAATGCTCTCAGTCCAATATTTCCATCTTTTGCAGAGTTTCCTCCTATTTTGGCCCATTTAACACCAATAAGGCCGTTCCGACCCGCAAATAAGTCCAAGACTGTCTCGGCCCCCCCTGACGCCCGATACACACGCTGACCGGCAGGGCTGTGCGATGGACGACACGCCTCTTTACCCGACAGGGAGCCAAGCACACCGCAATTACTCCGGTTGCTGCACGATATCGACCACCCACCGGCAGGCGCCTCTCGCCACGATGCCCGACAACCGACCTCCGGGCGATACCGGGCGATACCGGGCGATACCTGCGTCAGCCAACCACCGACTGAACGGCGGAAAGGAGGACACGTGGCGCTTCGAGCACCATATCTTCCCCTGACCAGCTGCCTATAAATAGCAGCTACAGGGAGCCGAAAAGACAGCTTAGACAGTTCATACAAGCTTGGTCACTTCAGGTTTCGGATAGTCGAGTGATCTTCGGAGGAGGCTACGAGAGCAGGCGTATCGTGCTCCAGTGTTCGTACCGGGCGACACTAGGTGAGCTCTTCCTCATCCCGAGAGGGAGGGGATTGGTTCACCTAGGACTGTACCGGGCGATACTGGGAGCCGATATCGGCCGATGTAGATACGTGACACCAGTGCCCGACACCAGTGCCTGGCAGTAGGATACGCAGCTCCATGCCCGACACGATAACGAACCTGATACGCTCCGCCCGTCAGGCGTGTCGCCCGAGAGGGTGTGCCGCCTGACTTGAGCGTATCGGCCAGGTCCTTGAGCAATGCAGTCGCTGGTCGCGGTGTGCCGCTTGAGAGAGTGTGTCGCCCGACACGGCTGTATCGGGCTAGGCCCTTTGTCTGATATCGGGCGGGATGGTTACTGTAGCCTGTCATCCTTCCACATCAAGAAGGTGACACCTATCTTTAATTTTGTTGTTTAAATTCTTTACTTATGCATTGTAATTAAGACCTTTAATGCTTATAGAAATAGAAAAGCTTTATTACTTGATGCTCTATGCTTGGTGCAATATGTTGGATGACTGCTATGTTTGATATCCGAACTCTAGCTTGCATGTTTTGGATCGCGTTTCTCTTAGCTACCGAATCGTGTTTTTCCGTCGCAACAATTTCGAGAGTTGTGTTGTGGCTCTAGTGTTTGGTACGATTCTAGAGTACGAGAGTGTCCGGAACGGAGTTGCTTTAGTGACCTTTCCACTCTAATTTGAGTCTGGTGACCCCAAGAGTGGAACCGATGCCTTGTTAGAGGTGCCCGCTTCGAGAGGAGGGGTACAGGATTGGTTCTACCGCCGCTTGTTTTACCGCAGTTCTATCCTTCGTACCTCGCCTTAGCTCCAGGTTTATCCTTCTGTTTCTGCTGCATGAAAACCCCCTAAAAACTACTAAATGTTTAAAACCTTAAATCTGTCTAGTAACTCCACTGGGAGATAGTTTTCTTGTTTTGTCTGTGACATCTTTATGCTTCCCTCTTAGGGAATTTATCATCTCTTTATACCTGCCGGAGTGTAGCGTGTCGATTCTGGGTTGTCAACACTACCCCCCTTGTCCCTGTGTTTGACCCTGTATATCTACTTCGACCCCGTAAACAAAGTTGCGGGGGCCTAGAAGGATTCGGGTTTATAAATGTAAAAGCTCGACTACCTCAAATCCGCCTCCAATCTTAGGACGCGTGATTTAGGCCGGTCAACTTTTTGGCGTCGTTGCCGGGGACAAGGAAAAAACAATACTGTTGACGAATCCGAATCCACTAACTACACTCCTGTGCCTCAAGCTTAGAAATAAGTTTGACAGCACACTTTTTCTTTTATCATTTTCTTTTTCATTACTATTATTCTTAGCCTAAGCTACATAATTCAATTTTCTGACTTGATTTTTTGTGCCATTCTTTTAGGAACCCTGAAGAACAGATCACTGTTCCACCGAGCTCCGACACCATTCAACCAATTGACAGAGCACAATCATCGACATTATGCCTCCCCACATCAACCCACAACACGTTGAAGGGGAACAACAGGGAAGGCCTAGGGATGAATCACCTCCGCCAAGCGACAACGATCGCTACGACGGAAATGATCAGCAGGAAGATCAGGAATCGGAGCACTCCTAGGAAGGCCACCCCCATGTCAGGCATCGTCACCGTCATCGACACAGGCGACACCAGTGCCAAGAACAACAGGGAGGCAGCAACGACGACGACTCAGACGAAGAAGAGAAGACTCTGAGGGAGCTAGCCTCCACTAAGGCCAATAATTCAAGATGCCCCGTCATCGTTCCGCGATTCAACGCCGCAAACTTTGAACTCAAGCCGTATGTTATCTCTATGATTCAGAACAAAATCTTTAGAGGGAGTTCTAAAAATGACAATCCCTATCACCACTTGGATGCTTTTAAGAACATATGTGATACTATCAAGATGAGGGGAGTTCCCCAGGAGGTAATCTATTGCAAGGGCTTCATCTTTTCTTTGGAAGATAAAGCTCTATCATGGTACCTAGGGCTGCCCCACCAGGCTCTGAACGGATGGGGAGCATTGGCAGATGCATTCGTAAATAAGTTCTACCCAACTGAGAAGACAGTGAGAAACATACAAAGGATAACGTCGTTCATGCAAAAGCCTAATGAGAATCTCCATGACGCTTGGGAGCGATACCAAGAATATCAGAGGGACTGCCCTCACCACAACTACAAAAAGGGTTCTTGATCACTACCTTCTATAACGGCCTGACTCCAGAGGAAAGGGTTTCGTTGAATGCAGCAGCAGGGAGCGACTTCTTAGGGAAAAAGCCGAGCAGGTCTGAAAAGATCATCAAGAACATGGCCGAGCTGCAAGCCGGCACTGACTATGACAGATCTGACTGTGGCCAAGCTAAGAAGGTTAGTGAAGGATCTTCTTTTGAATCCAAGGCACTGGAGATAATCACTTCTCAGATCTAGAGGATAGCTATGGATGTAAAGCAGCTGAAGGAATATGGCGGAAAGGGTAAGAAACAGGTCGAAAAGGTAATGAAATGTGTAACATGTGGAGAAGGCGGACACGGGGTATACAATTGCATCTACACCCAACCAGACGCATCAAGCGATACCGAATCTGATGACGAGGAAACTGAGAAGGTGGCTTTTGTGAATTTCAAAAGGCCGGACCACCCTGGTTTCAGCTATGGCAACAAGGATGCAGCTGAAAATGCGCATCAGTTGCAAGGCGCCTCCAAGCAACCTCAAGCTTTTGAGCAAAGGGGAGGACCAAGCCAATACCCCAAAAACACTCATTTCCCATCAAACAAAGGGAACTTCCAAGCACAGGGGAAGTATCAAGGGCCTAACTGAGAACAAAGCAAGGGCACGGGCCAGGCAGACGTGGTTGGCTAGTTATTTGATTTTGTCAAGAAGCAAGATACGATCAACAATCAACTGGCGCAAAGTGCGTTATCAAATTCCGGCGTCTTGAACTCGTTGCAGGTACAACTGGCAGACATGCAGACGCACCAACGCCAGATCGACCAGCAGCTAGCTCAATTGGCTGAAATTGTGAAGAACCCATCAGGGAGGATTCCGTCAAATACCGAACCGGCGAAAAGAACGGGACAATGACCGCAGAAGCACGGATGAAGATGCAGGATGAAGAGACCATGAGCGTCCAGCTGAAGACGAAAAATGCAGCGCTTCTTGGGAGGCAACCCGAGTTGTCTTTTTAATTCCTAGAATAGGACGTTTTACTTTCCTGCAAGAAAAACATTACAAACATTTTGGGATGTAATAAGGCCCGAGTCAGTGCCTGCGCCACATGCGCTGACTCTATTTTATGGGTCACCGAAGTATTCAATAGGACGGGATGGGTAATGCTAGCTGAGGCAGGGACCTTAGTTTCGGGCCAGTGATGTTTTACCCATCAACCGTTGCTTTTGCTCCGAAGGTCGTGAAGGAAAGCAACCCTACCGGAAGGATATGCGCAACATCGTGCAAAGGGTGTTGCGGGCATCGCTAAAGCCATGTCAAAAGATGCTCCTGGACGGCATGAGCCTGTGACGATCGTGCCAAAGGACCGATCACCCTTAGGCCGACGGATGGACTGCCCGTCTCGGGAATGGAATGCCCTATCGACCGATGCATGCCCAGGATTGCTTGCCGTGTTTTCACCGTATCGAAAAACCAAGGTTGAGTTTGCTATATATACGAACATGTTTTACCGTGTCGGGCTACCTGAATTACTTTACTCGTGCTCCCGTATCATGCAAAGGACTTTGTACTTTTTGCTCCCGTGTCGCGCGACACCCTTGCCTTCGTAACGTGCGGAAATCCCGAGCCCTGTGAGGTACAGCTCGACAGACCTATCGCGCAGCAGTCTTTGCTGCCCGACACGTTCTCTGTTTACATGTATGGACTATCAGCCTTGTTAGCTTAACGATTTCGTATCGCCCGACATGCATATCGAGCAATGTATCTTTTAGTAACTATTGCCCGATATGCCCTGTCAGGCGAGAGTCGTGTCGTCCATTTTTGTATCGTCCCAAATATTCTGTGCCGGGTGACACGCCGTTTCCTCTATGTATATACGAGTCGTATCGGGCATCTTTTATCATCCGACACGGCCGAGCGTTTGTCGCCTATCGCCTAGTCTGTATCGGGCGATACCCGTCCCTAGTATCGACCACATTACTTCACCTCAGAACATTGTGTGTCGCCCGATACTGGGGGGTAGGGGCCATGCAGCCTTTATACAAAAACACCGGGCCACACATTTATTCTTTATTGTATACTTCTTTTAAAAGCCAACATGTTTAATCAAAGTATTTCTTTTGTTGTCTTACAGAGATGGCCCGCACCAAGATCACTGTTGTCCCTGTTGACTCTCAGGGTAGAAGGATCTACCCAGAGACTGCGGCTGGAACCTCCAACGCCGGGCGGAAGTGCCCGAATCCAAGACCAGTCGAGGCCTCTACAACAGAAAAGAGGGCCAGGGTTGGAGAAGCGGAAACTCCAACTCCAATTCTAACTCTAACGCCCCCAGCAGCAGCAGCAATCCCGGAAGCCTTGGCGGAGAGCTTCGAGCCAAGAAACGACGAGCATACTCACCGGTATGTTGAGCTGGTGCCCAAAATCTACCGCCCCAGCAGGTTCTGCCACGAAGCATCATTTGCTGATCTGGGAATCAAGAAGAGGCTGAAGGTCGTCCTCGCCGCGGCGGGACTGAAGAAAATCTGCTTCAGCAGGTCTTCCTCGTACACTAGGCTGACAATGGAGTTCTATTTTTCCCTCCACCAGGTGAGAAATTCACCGGCGGAGAGAAAAGAATTCGGAGGGCCAGACAGACTCCAAGCCCGACTCTACAACTCGGAGTGCACAATCTCCGAGAAGTTTCTGAACCAGATCTTCTCTTCAAGCGAGGAGGAGAGGAATCTGATGGACAACAGTGAGAGAATCACTGATGGAGACAGGTTCAACCCCGTGAAGCTCTGGAACAAGTTAACCGGCGAATCTTTGTTCAAGCCGGGAAAGAAGGTGGCTGTTGTGCACTCATGCTTCTGGAGGATAGTGCACAAACTGGTGGCATGCCTCCTGTTCAGCAAGTACGAATCCAGCAATGTATACACGAAGGAGCTCCATGTCATGTGGCACATAATGGAGGGCTGAGTGATCAACCTCGGACGATTTTTGATGAACAGACTACATTCGATGAAGGAAGCTACAAAGGACTACTGCATGGGCGGAATAGTCAACCTTATTGCAAAGGGACTCGGGTACCCGAAAGAGCCACGCAGCCTTTCGAGGACGTAGGGCGATGAGGTAATCGACACCAAGTACCTGATCAGGGCCAGTATTATCAGGAAGGAGGGGAAATACTTTTTCTATAAGTTCGCAAGGACGAATATACTCCTCCCACTCCCTCGCTACGCTGACTACGACACAGACAAACTAGTCTTCACCGTCACAGAGATTGAAGCCGTGGCGGCGAACACAGCCCAAGCCGCAACCACAAGAGTCCAAGAGAGGACAACTCTAGAGCTACCGACAACCGCTGCTGATAGAATTGTCGCCACTCCATCCACATCAACTACCGCCCCTGCAAGGACGGTGGCAGCTGAGAAAGAACCGGTGATCGTAGAGGTCACTGAGACATCAACTTCGGGAGCTGCCACGGGAGAGGCAACCGCAGCCCCCGACATCCCTGAAGGGCCTGTAGAGGCAGAAGAAGCACCTGAGCCGGACACTAGTAATGAGGTGTTCGCCGAGATCCTGGGAAGGGAGCTTGAAGGTGCGCGACTGACACCGACACCGACACCGGTGTCCCCTGTCAAAGCTGCTAGAAGGATCGTCGAGGACGTAGAGGTTGAGCAGCATCCGCCCACACCACGACCATCTTCACCAAGACATGAAGGCGAGGCAGAGGCGGCCACAAGAGGGCCAACACCTCGCCCAGCAACATCTGCCACGCGAACAATTGAGATACGATCTACCTTGTCTAGTGGACCATCACGTGGGAAGGATGTCGTGAGGATGGAAGGGAGGCCCACCGGAGCTTCCCCGTCGCTCGGAATGACGCTTGGGCACGAGCTCGACAGGTTGCGGGAGGTAACAGATACCAACTCTGACACTTGTATTTCCCTAACCCGCAAATATGCATCTATTCAAGACAGGCTGAGCAGCCGAGAGCGAGAGCTGCAGAGCGGACTAGAGGCTGTAAATTCAATAATGCAGCAAGTTTTCCAACGCCTTGACAAGATCGAGGAGAGGTTGGATAAAGGGGACGACCATCCGCGCCGAAGGTAGCCGAGACGGTCGCCGTCACCCCCTAGCCGTGTTTCTCCATCATCTTCATCAGCAACTTCCTCGGCATCAGGGTCACCCTCCCCCTCCAGCGGGCGGTCCTCAATGCCCAAGGAGGGGACGCAACCGAAGTCCACCGACGGAGCTCCAGCAGGACATGCGAGCTCTGTATGTCCTGAGGAAGAAAATCCCTCAATCCCCCTGGATGATATTGAAGATGATAATGGAGATGTCAGCATCGGAACAGACTTTTCTGACGAGTCGGAGGGAGAAAAGGGGGACGTGTACGCAGCCAATGAAAGACACTTCCCCCGAGGATGACGCTCGATGGCAGAGAGGTTCTGTGAGCCATCAGAGATACCTTCCTTCGAGATGGCCGACTTCGACAGAAGGGCCATCGACTACCTGTCGATCAGAGACCAGAAACTACTAGACAAGGTCCTAAGATCGAAGGCAGATGAAGAAGACGTCGTCTGGAGTGACAGCTACTTCTCTGTACGACGGGGAACTCTCCGCAACATGTTCTGCTCGCCGGACGTCATTGGAAAAAGGCTATTCAGGGTCCTCGAGAATGCTATAATAGAAAATATCGATAGTAGGACAGGTCGGAAGAAAATATATTGCGCCACCCCGACCTTGGCGAAAATGTTGATGTGCAGAGAACTAGACTCCTCTGCGGTGTCCAACATGTTGCAACACATTGACGAGCACGACCCTAACCTTGTGTTGGCACCGTACAAGCACCGCAACATATGGTTCTTCTGCGTAGCAGACCTAAGGAACCACGAAGTCCGGCTCCTGAATTGCAGCCACAATGAGGTGCCGCATTCAAGGATCACCTTCAGCCACCCGGAAGACAAAAACATGAGGCTTCTACCGGTGCGTCTTCAAAGAGTTATCAAGCGAGGAGCCAAACTGCACGGCGGCATTTGGAACTTCTTTTCTATTCGTGATTTCCCCGTCCACACTAAAGAGGGAAGCGGAAACAGCGCCTTGGTCGTCTTAAGTGCCATTGAGGTGCTCAGTACATTTGGCAACTTGAGGGCCCTTAGGGGCTATTATTTCTATCAACGAAGGGGCATCTACGACATGCTGCTGATCAAGGACAAGCACTATTTCCGGGATGCAGGGGTACCGGAGCAACTGCTGGACAGTGACCTAGATGAAGACTCTTCTCAGTCCAGCAGCCCCTTAGAAAAAGAAGAAGAAGTGGCGACCGTCAGACATGGGGCAGGTAAGGAACTGATGGTCCTTAAGAAAGTGCACGGGATAGAAGAAACTGCTTCGCCTAAAGCCACAGAAGGAATGATCAAAAACTTCGACCGTTTCTCGTGCGCCACGCTCACACAGGAGCAGGTAGATGTAATCCTTCTGAAGTTAGCAGATGCTACCCAGACCCGAGGAATGTCACTTACAAGGTGGGCAATGTCGTAGTCCCTATTGATGAGCTAAGGGATGTGGTTAAAGAAGGAGGATGTTTGGCGATATCTGTATTAACCGCTTGCGTCCAAATATTACAACCAAAGTACGACCCCTATGCTGTTTAACGATGTTTGCCTAGCTGACGAAACAGGAGCACAAAAACTTTTTCTTGAAGAGTTGGAAAGCGGAGTCCCTAGCCAAATCTTTCTACCAATTCTTCATTATAACCATTGGACGCTCCTGACGGTGTACACCCGGAAACGAGCAGGAATCTTTTACAACAGCTCGGACGGTAACAAGAACCATCCAGTGCCGTGTACATCAAAACCGCTGTCATCCGTCAAACGCTTAACTCGGAAATACTATGACTGGGTGACAAAGATGATACAACCATTCCTGGACACACAAGCAAACAAATGGCACGAGCTTCAGTTCTGCCACCGCAGCCCACAACAGATCCCATTATCCAACGACTGTGGCATCCACGTCCTAGAATGGATAGCAAATAAAGAGACGCCTGACCAGCTCCATCACATCGATTACCACAGTAAAAGAGGAGAATATGTGTGGGAGCTTCTATCTGACGAAGGCGCGCTCGTCGGCTAACCCTCACTGGATTAGCATTACCTTTCCTAATCTACTTCACAACTCTGGTCTACTCTGGGACAGAGTGTGGAGTAAGTTTGGGGGGTACCATGGTACCAGTGAGGGAGGTACAAAATTCTGTCAAATTTTCTAACTTAATCTTTTGATTCTTTTGTCTATCATGTATACATATACTTGTTCATATAAAACTCTTGGATACATACACATGTTCATATAAAATTTTAAAATTTTGTTCCCATGCATATGTATAAAGTCGCTATATTAGTAAAAACCCTGATGTAACTTCTTGCCAAGTTTATTTTCTTTGTGCTAAATGTTACGCAAGTCTTGTTATATCTTTTTGATAATGCTGCTTCAAATGAACAAAAGAATATGTTTTGCTATGTCAAAAATTTTCAAAAATATAATAATCTCGCAGACAGCTAAGAGACGAGTATGGAGAAGGAAAAAGCTGCCCAAACAACAAGAATCTCTTTGTTCCCTCACCCAACAAAAATCCCTAAAAGAGAGAGAAGCCTTATGAGCGTGAATAAAAGCATGAGAGTTGTGCCCAATAAAAGAAAAAGAAAAAAAAATATACACACGCTTGTTTTCCAAAATTACCCATCTTTAGGCATGGTAGATCTGGGGCAGTGGTACGTAGGATGTGAAATCACTGCTCTAAAGCCAACTGGTTTGGACTGCAGGGACCACTTGCCCGTTAACAGACCCTTACCTGGATAGATCGATGGGAAACAAGAAGAAAACCCAAAAAGCCTTAGCCTACCCTATACACAACTTTCTGCCCCGAAAATAAAGCTGTTTGGTGTGTAAGCTAACTTCGGAATAATACAACAACGTCTCGCCGAAGCTGTAGAGAATAATATTACTTAAACAGTAAGGCAAGAAAGACGAAGTCTTTTGTTCGTAATGAAGCAGCATTATCTCTAAAGGCATTACGACACTTGTTTTACATCTTGGCTTGAAAAGCATACTACGCAAGAAGAAGCATCACCAAATCAAGTTTAAATATTGATTGAGGACAATCAAAAAGCTAAGTTTGGGGGAGTTGATAACACCAAATTTTGTGATGTTTTAGACTATTTTTCTGTTATCAAAACTGCCATTTTCTGCCATTTCCTCTCTTCTATATGCATTTTCCCAATAATTGGCAAAGCAATGCTCTCAGTCCAATATTTCCATCTTTTGCAGAGTTTCCTCCTATTTTGGCCCATTTAACACCAATAAGGCCGTTCCGACCCACAAATAAGTCCAAGACTGTCTCGCCCCCCTGACGCCCAATACACACGCTGACCGGCAGGGCTGCGTGATGGACGACACGCCCCTTTACCCGACAGGGAGCCAAGCGCGCCGCAATTACTCCGGTTGCTGCGCGATATCGACCACCCACCGACAGGCGCCTCTCGCCACGACGCCCGAAAACCGACCTCCTTGTGCCGGGCGATACCGGGCGATACCCGCGTCAGCCGACCACCGACTGAATGGCGGAAAGGAGGACACGTGGCGCTTCGAGCACCATATCTTCCCCCGACCAGCTGCCTATAAATTGCAGCTACAGGGAGCCGAAAAGACAGCTTAGACAGTTCAGACAAGCTTGGTCACTTCAGGTTTCAGATAGTCGAGTGATCTTCGGAGGAGGCTGCGAGAGCAGGCGTATCGTGCTCCAGTGTTCGTACCGGGCGACACTAGGTGAGCTCTACCTCATCCTGAGAGGGAGGGGATTGGTTCACCTAGGACTGTACCGGGCGACACTGGGAGCCGATATCGGCCGATGTAGATATGCGACACCAGTGCCTGGCAATAGGATACACAGCTCCATGCCCGACACGATAACGAACCCGATACGCTCCGCCCGTCAGGCGTGTCGCCCGAGAGGGTGTGCCGCCCGACTTGAGCGTATCGGCCAGGTCCTTGAGCGATGCAGTCGCCGGTCACGGTGTGCTGCTTGAGAGAGCGTGCCTAGGCCCTTTGTCCGATATCGGGCGGGATGGTTACTGTAGCCTGTTGTCCTTCCACATCAAGAAGGCGACACCTATCTTTAATTTTGTTGTTTAAATTCTTTACTTATGCATTGTAATTAAGACCAAAAAGTTGACCGGCCTAAATCGCGCGTCCTAAGATTGGAGGCAGATTTGAGGTAGTCGAGCTTTTATATTTATAAACCCGAATCCTTCTAGGCCCCCGCAACTTTGTTTACGGGGTCGAAGTAGATATACGGGGTCGAACACAGGGACAAGGGGGGTAGTGTTGACAACCCAGAATCGACACGCTACACTCCGACAAGTATAAAGAGATGATAAATTCTCTAAGAGGGAAGCATAAAGATGTCACAGACAAAACAAGAAAACTATCTCCCAGTGGAGTTACTAGAAAGATTTAAGGTTTTAAGCATTTAGCAGTTTTTAGGGGGTTTTCATGCAGCAGAAACAGAAGGATAAACCTGGAGCTAAGGCGAGGTACGAAGGATAGAACTGCGGTAAAACAAGCGGTGGTAGAACCAATCCTGTACCCCTCCTCTCGAAGCGGGCACCTTTAACAAGGCATCAGTTCCACTCTCGGGGTCACCATACTCAAATTAGAGTGGAAAGGTCACTAAAGCAACTCCGTTCCGGGCACTCTCGTACTCCAGAATCGGACCAAACACTAGAGCCACAACACAACTCTCGAAGTTGTTGCGACGGGAAAACACGATTCGGTAGCTAAGCGAAACACGATCCAAAACATGCAAGCTAGAGTTCGGATATCAAACATAGCAGTCATCCAACATATTGCACCAAGCATAGAGCAGCAAGTAATAAAGTATTTCTATTTCTATAAGCATTAAAGGTCTTAATTACAATGCATAAGTAAAGAATTTAAACAACAGAATTAAAGATAGGTGTCGCCTTCTTGATGTGGAAGGACGACAGGCTACAATAACCATCCCGCCCGATATCAGACAAAGGGCCTAGCTCGATACAGCCATGTCGGGCGGCACGCTCTCTCAAGCGGCACACCACAACCGGCGACTGTATCGCTCAAGGACCTGGCCGATACGCTCAAGTCGGGCGGCACACCCTCTCGGGCGACACGCCTGACGGGCGGAGCGTATCGGGTTCGTTATCGTGTCGGGCATGGAGCTGTGTATCCTATTGCCAGGCACTGGTGTCGGGCACTGGTGTCGCGTATCTACATCAGCCGATATCGGCTCCCAGTGTCGCCCGATACAGTCCTAGGTGAACCAATCCCCTCCCTCTCGGGATGAGGTAGAGCTCACCTAGTGTCGCCCGGTACGAACACTGGAGCACGATACGCCTGCTCTTGCAGCCTCCTCCGAAGATCACTCGACTATCCGAAACCTGAAGTGACCAAGCTTGTCTGAACTGTCTAAGCTGTATTTTCGGCTCCCTGTAGCTACTATTTATAGGCAGCTGGTCGGGGGAAGATATGGTGCTCGAAGCGCCACGTGTCCTTTCCGCCGTTCAGTCGGTGGTCGGCTGACGCGGGTATCGCCCGGTATCACCCGGCACAAGGAGGTCGGTTTTCGGGCATCATGGCGAGAGGCGCCTGCCGGTGGGTGGTCGATATCGCGCGGCAACCGGAGTAATTACGGCGCTCTTGGCTCCCTATCGGGTAAAGAGGCGTGTCGTCCATCGCGCAGCCCTGCCGGTCAGTGTGTGTATCGAGCGTCAGGGGGGGCTGAGACAGTCTTGGACTTATTTGCGGGTCAGAACGACCTTATTGGTGTTAAATGGGCCAAAATAGGAGGAAACTCTGCAAAAGATGGAAATATTGGACTGAGAGCATTGCTTTGCCAATTATTGCGAAAATGCATATAGAAGAGAGGAAAAGGGCAGTTTTGATAACAGAAAAATAGTCTAAAACATCACAAAATTTGGTGTTATCACTAACCTACATTGAGCTAAACAAGTTTATCAGTTTATTCAGCAACCTATACTGATAAACTTGTTTAGCTCAGTGTAGGTTAGTAGACCTTCTTCAATGTTAACTCGTGGTGAAATCTGTTTGTCCTCCTGCTAATGCTTATGATTGCTGAATCACGACCTCTCAGTCGTAACATGTAGTTGTCGGTAACCTGTTTTAGCAGGTGGGATCGTCACCTTAGTCCCACTATATATGTACTAAGATATAGTGTTGTATGTAAATTCGGCGATGTTGTTGTTATGCACTATATATGTGTTAGTCTGTCATGTTGTTATATAAATCTGAAACACTTGTGCGTGCTGCACTTTATGTATTGTATATGTATCATGCTTCCCTTCATTGTGGCTTCTTTTGTTGTTTCATGGCTCTTTCAATATGATTTTGTTGACAATGATGAATAAAGAATAACTTTGTTCTCTCATAATTAATTTTGTGTGAATGTGAATGAATTGTTATGAATTGTGTGTGAAAATCATCAATACATGAATGTTTCTACATGTGTCTGAATGTGAAAAGATATGAAATAAATGGAACTGTAGGTTGCTACTGGTTTCTACATGCGTGTGATGAAAAAAAATAATATGAGTGTGAATCACATATATATAATATTGTCCATCATGTTAATTTTGCAGGTTTGTGGCCTGTTGTTGGATGATATCAATGGATGTCGTAAAACCTGCAGTTCATAACTAAACTGTAGGTTTCTCATCCTGCGACCAGCCACAGTAGGTCTGCAGACTGACAGAAAAATAAAATAAAAACATAGGTGTCGGTTATTTGAACAAAATCGACGACATATGGTTACAATGTCAGTTTCCATACTAGTAACCGACGTTGATTTCCCTAATGAGGTCAGACACCATGGCCGTGCTGCCACAGACCAGACATAAAACAGGCGTCAGATATTTGCATAAAACCGACGACATATGGTAACAGTGTCGGTTTCCCTACTAGTAACCGACGTCTATTTTCCCTGGAGGCTAGTCAGCACGGCTGTGGTAGCGGGTGAGATGGCGTCGGTTATCACTAATACACCGATGCCGATAGTGCCCCAGATGATGCCCTTTCTGTGGCGCGAAGATATAAGGCGTCGGTTTTGAAGCTAATAACCGACGCCTATACCCCATGCTGGCGCGTTTTCGGCGCGTTTTTGGTGGCGCGTGAAGGGTTATGGTGTCGATTTGAGAACTGACGTGTAACGATTGGGCTTTTAGCGGTGCCCACATAGGTGTCGCTTAGAAACCGACACTAAAGGCCTTAAAAACCGACACTAAAGGCCGATTATGTACTAGTGCTAGTTGAGCCGATCGGTTCACCAACCTGAGCCGATCGGTTCATCCCATGAGCCAATCAGTTGGGGCAGCAGACTATGCAAAATCAGTCAATTGTAGTTTCAATCAATCTGATACTCTAATCAATCGGTCCAACACCTTGAACACTATGATACTGAGCTGTCAATTGATTAAGTGTTTAATTGAACTACTAAACTCCTTTAGTAATCAATCTAAACATTATTTCTGGATAAACTCCTCTTCCAGGTTAAATCCTATGTGTGTGACCCTGTAGGTCCATTTCACGTTGGCAGTGAAAGTCCATAACACTTATGACTTCACAAGCAAAGAGCGGTGCCTAGTCGCACATCAGTGCTACCCAAGTGAAAAGGAAAGTTGGAGAACAACTTTCAATCCTACAATCCGTGAATGGTGTTACAACGAATGTATAATTCCTTTGTCACTAATATCCTGAATAAACTTAAGGCATGGAACAGTCATCCTTTCAACGTTCATTCACTTTCTTGATCTCAGAGCAGATTGGAGGAGATATGTATGACATCAATATCACATACTGATTCACACATGCGTGCGCACGCCTATCTCAATCCTACTCATCAAGTGGCCATGGATATCAAACTCCCTCAAGAGGGACAAATCTCATATCTATCACTCACCCCTCAAAAGCCCCATGTGTCAAAGTCACCCAATCATCACCTTTATAACAACCCATGTTTCAGGATTGTGCTTCATGATGTCAAAGTGTACCCAACGACATGTGTTGAGTGTAGTGATTTCAGGTCAAAGGATCACACTCACCACCATCACTGTGGAACTGACTGTGACTACCATGTCATGGTTCCATGTGTCAAACTCACGGTGGGTCTATCCGATACACTTGTTCTCTAACAAGTACCTATGTGTTTGGTTTGATATCTCCATATCATGACTAATGAGATTCTGCCATCAACCAACACCACAATCTAGTCTTGTGTGTCATTGTTGTCTATCTACCTTCCACAATGACATCTGACTAGGGACATAATAAGAATGTACAAACTCTTAGCATCCGTATGATTCATCATTCAAGTCCTAAACCTGAAAGCATACGTCATTGAGTATTGTCATTCTCTAGACATCCAATATGTTCTATCATTATCTCATATGACTGAACTAGGAAGAATTGGAAGCTTGCCTTTGATCTTTATCAAATCAATCTTAATATATCCCACCAATCATCCCATGATTGGCTCTCAGGGCATACATACCAACAATCCAACGGTGGAGCGAGTTAGCCGCATAAGGGAAATCCAAAAATCTAAAAACTATAGTATGGCAATGTGACAAAATCGATTTTATTTAATAAAGTGTTTTTGCATTTTTATTCCATTTCTCTTTCCTCTTTTGAGGGCACAAAAGAATCCCAAAATAGATGAAATTTTGTGTAGAGGCTAATTAAAGTATGTAGATTCTGATTATGCAATTAGATTTGCCTTTTGAGAACTTTTAATGTGTTAAATAAATCAAATCATATTTTCTCTTTTCTCATACATTAATGACTTTAAGATTCTCCAAATTTGATGAAACTTCACCCACAAGTCATATTTAATGTGTTGGATATGAATTTGCCATCAATTTTACATGTTGGAGTTTTTTTGTACAATTATTTAATATTTTGAAGGTTCTACACACTTTCTTTCTCCTGATTACACCTTTTAAGCAAACTTTCACCAAATTGGATGAAAATTCACCCAAAGGCTATATTTATTATGTAGATTATGAATCCAATATTATTTTCCTTTTTTGGGATTCATTTATTATTTTATTTGATATTTTGGGGAAAACTTAGATCTCTTTCCAAATTGAACTTATTTAATTATTATTATGTGAATAGAGTGAAACTTGACTACCAAGGCAATTGGGACCCAAGGAACACGATTCGTAACTTAGATTCCATTTTTGGGATTTTTTTAATGATTTATGTCATAATTAATATCTGTGGCCATTATTAACACATTATGTCATTATTATCACTTTGCTTATTCCATTATGTTTCATAACTTAATATTATTACCAAAAGAATTATGTGGGATTATTAGCTCGAATTTTATATTACTCCATGTGACATATTTTATGTGCCCATTATTATCCTAAGACTAATGTGAGAACATTAGGTTACATTATAGTGATTTATGCATGCATTATCTTATTAGGGTTATACTAAACATCATCTAGATCTAAACCTTAACCTTGTTTGGCTAAGACCAAAAGGTCAAACTTCTAGGGTAGGGTTCAAGATCCGGTATGTTACCGATTTTGATTAGGACAGACTTAGAATCTTGTTGAGAAGTGAAATCCTATGTTTGGTTGTGCGAAAATATTAAGGGACTTTAGTTCTGTAGGCGCAGAAGTCACGATAGGATTTTGATTACAGTAGCACCCTGGTATTGGTGTGGTATCACAGCCTAACCCCCACCTCGCAACCCCGATGCCTCGTCTACTTCTCTGAGCTCGTCTCCTCATTGCCCTCTTCTCTAAAATTGATTTTGTGATTAGCTTTATCCTTGTTGAAGTATGCATAAATTCTTCTGTAGGGAGTATTTTCAATCCTTTTATCCTTTTCGATCATAGCTGGTTCGACTGACACTGGCCCCCATTATTAGCAGTCATGTCACTTTCCCCGACCACCTTGGTTTTGTGTTCTCGTTACCACTTTTCTACTAATGGAGTTCATATCCAGCAATGTCGATACCACATATTGTGTCAAAATTGACACCCTAACACTCTATTTTGTTGAGTAAAGATGTGTTATGCTTTACCTAGAAAATGGAGGTAGACTCATGTGGATTCACTATCATGAAGTTCTTCTGGATCAATTTGCTAAAAGAAAGTGTACGCATCAAAAGGACAATGAAACTGAAAAGGCAATAATAAATTATTTCCTACGTGCATTCAAACATAGTATAGGAAAGCAACCATTCTTTCCTTCACAAATAACTCCTTATGCCATGCCTTGGCAAATCCCACTCAAATCTAATCTTGTAAACTAAATGCAACCTATAGGTAAACTAAAGCTACCTTTTGCTGCTTTTCATAACCCTAAGATTCATTCAGGAAAATGTTATCTCTTATAGTGAAAATTAATTGTCATGGATCATCATCACCTCTTGGTTGTGGGTCCCTGTTGGTATGTATACCCAAAGATCTAATTATATGCTTATTGTAACGACATAATTTGTAAACGATTTGATTAATAAGAAAGGAAAGCCTCCAATTTGTTCTATTTTATTCAGTTATGAGATAATGATGTAACATAATGAATGTCTAGAGAATGACATTACTCAATGACGTATGTCTTTAAGTACATGACTTGAACAACGAGATCATATGGATGTTAAGAGTATATACATTCTCATTATGTCCTTGGTCGAATGTTACTGTGAAAGACAGATAGACAACAATAACACATAAGGCTAGAGTGCGTGTTGGTTAGTGATAGAATCTCATTAGTCATGATATGTTATATCAAACCAAGCACACAGATACATGTTAGAGAATAGTGTATTGGGTAGACCCACCATGACACTGACACATGAAAATCATTACAACGGTGGTCACAATCAGCTCTCATAGTGTTGGTGGTGATTGTGGCTCTTAAACCCGAAGTCACTACACTCATCACATGTTATTCGATATGCTTTGACATCATCCAATGTAATCCTGAACAAGGGTTGCCATAAAGGTGATGATTGGGTGACTTTGACATGTGGGGACTGATTGTGAGTGATGTAGACATGATTTGTCCCTCCTATAGGAGTATGATATCCTAGGTTTCTTGATTAGCGAGACTGAGAAATGCATGGCCATGAGCATGTGAGTCAATATGTAATATTGAGCTTACATATATTTTAGATAGTCTGGTCAGGTTCAAGGAAGAAGATTGAATGTTGAAGAGGATGACTACTCGATGCCTCGACTTCAATCTGGATAGCAGTGATAAAGGAACTGTACAAACAATGTAATACCATACATAGATTGTAACATCCCAGGATAGGGAATATTATAAAAATCGAAATCCAAGTCAAGCATAGCTATTTAGTGCATGGATCATCATTTAAAGCAAGAACATGAGCTAGCAAGCTTATGGTAAGAAATAAACGTGGAGCAAGTTATAAAACTTTCCTCTCATTAGAAGATAAAATCCCAAATAGAAGAAAACATGAGAAAGTAGGGTAGAAAATCCAAGTATAAGTTGTGAACTCGTCCATCTAGCACCTTTCTCCATCAAATGAGCAAACCCTAAGCATAAGGAGCAAGAAATGTAGGGTTTTAGTGCTTTAGAGAAATTTCTACCATGAAACAACAAGGTTTTGACCTGGAGGAAGGTCTAAGGAAGGAGAAGATCAAGAGAAATAGAGAAGAAAGAAAGAAAACAACTTGCATTGGTTGAGATCCCTAGAATATGACCTTGGAAACCCTAGGTAGGGCTAGATGGAGCTCTTGGAGACCTTCTTCTCCAAAAAGAGGTTGTTTTCTACCTTAGAGCACTTGGTTCTACAGAAAAATAGAGTGCAGTCGTTGCTCTAGGTTTAAGAAAAGAGAAAACTAGAAAATTTTCGTACTTGGGCAAGGAAGAGGTAAATATAGCCCATGGATAAGGATGGAAGCAAGCATGACATGTAAAAGTAGCTTCCCCATGTGTCCATGGCCTTAAACTATTAAGAATATACAAGTACACACACAAGCAGCCCCCCCACCATCCATATAGACCTTCTTAGTTCTCCTTTGTCGAATTTACAAGCCAATCAAATAATTCATTAGTTGATAGCTACTAAAGGTAGCTCATCCATGAAGGGGTAAACCCTAAAATACCCTTAGAGAAAACACCTTCAAACCAAGGTTTAACCAGGAGCCCAATGGCTCAAAAAGATCAATAATGATAAGATAACATCTAAGAAACATAGTTCATGTGACAAATTGCAAAAAAAAACCTCTCAATTGGGTAAATCGTAGAAAAGTCCAAAACGTGCATAAAATTGCATATCTTGCACAAATAGTGTCCAAATTGGACTAAACTTGAAACTTAAGCTTTTATTATGATTACAAAGCATATAACAAGTTAGATTAAGGTTATAAGAATTCAATTATGATAATTAAGCATGTTCAACACTTTAAGCAAGGTTAGGGTTCTCACATCAACCAACACACACTCTAGTCTCATGCGCTATTGGTGTCTATCTACCTTCGACAATAACAACTGACTAGGGACATGACAAGAATGTACATACTCTTAGCATTATATGATCTCATTCTCTAAGTCACGTACTTAAAGACATACATTATTGAGTATTGTCATTCTTTAGACATTCATAATATTTCCTCATTATCTCATAACTGAATGCAACAAAATGAATTGGAAGCATTCCTTTATGAGTATTAATCAAATCTTTTATGGTATATGCCATGTCAATCATCATATGATTTTCTCTATGGGCATACTTCACCAACATGTTTTACAACCAGATTACAAATCCTTTTTTAGATTGAACCTTAGCCACATATCTTTCATACACATAAAATGTCCATATATGAAATACAAACGAAGTGTAAGGAATATACCTTAGCACACACTAGTTTTTAAACAACTAGACATGTTATGTTGATGTCATCTTGTACTTCCAAATTTAGTTCCAAAGTTGGGGTAGTGCAAAAACATGATTGTCCTTACATAAAAAGTAGGAAGAGAACTCATCTTCCTTGATGATTATTTTTTTCTCCAAGCGTACATACACATGGCTCAACCTTTATGTTGTCCTTGGGATTTCTTTCTTTCTCTCCAAGGGAGAAATTTGTTATTCACTTGTTTATCTCATCTGCTACATATCAACCTCTTTATATAGGAGAGGCATAGGTCAGGATTTCCCCCCAAAAAACCAAATTCTTAGTTGTAATGTTCAATTTATGACAAAATAGGAAAAACTCAAACAAAGTTCCAACCGATCGATTGGGAATCCAATCAATCAACTAGACTTTTCTACCTTGTTCCAAATACACATTAGTTGATCAGATGACAAACCATTTGATTGTTTGATGTGTTTAGTTGATCATTTCACACTTTTTCACTCTTACCTAATCCATGTACCACTCAATCAATTGACCTTCAACTAATCATTTGTACATCTCCAAGTTTTACCAATCAATGGATCGATTGAATTAGCCATGAGTTGATCAACTAATGTCTTAGGCAATTATTTAGATGAGAATTTAGCCTATATTTGACCTAGAACCATTCTAATTATAATTTAGTCACAAACTTATCCTCCCTTGAACATCTTTACACGTATGATCCTATAGGTTCTACATTATGTTGGTAGTTGTAACATCCCTGACTTGGGTTAAGCTTTAACCCTAGATGTTTTATTTAATAAAGTTGATTAGATGCTTGTTCATATTTCTTGGAAAGTAATTAAGGCTCAAGAGGAACTTATATTTCAATTTTAGTCCTTTTTGAATAATGTTGAAATATTGTTTTGTTAGTTTTGGACTAAAGTGCAAATTACCCAAGTTGAGGGGTTAACTTGCAAATTATACATGATAAAATGTTTCTAATATGTTGAAGCATCATAAGAATGATAATGATGCAGTGGTATGGTTTCCAAAGCTTGAGCACCAAGATACAGCTTGCTGAGCAATCTTTGTGCATTAAAACCTAGTTTTGGTGTAATGTGCAATTTACCCAAAACCTAGGGTTCAATATGCAAAATACCACTTCTAGAGGGTCCCCCATGTTTCTTGAAATTATGTAGAGAAAATAAAATGAGAGGGGCGCCTCATTTGAATTGCTTTGGAGGAGAGAGAATCTTGATATTAAAATAATCAAGATTTAAGCATAAAAGACCGACCAAAAAAAAGATTTAAGCATAAAAGGGACTTTAATTCAATTTAATGCAAAAAGAAATATATTAATTGAATAGCCCTTCAACCAAAAAGGTAAGGGATGAATTTGCAAAGGGTTGGACGAGCTTTTTCCTTGCAAAGTCACGAAAATATCTTGAGTGAGTGGAGAGCCCACTCACATTAAGTTAATAAAAAGTAATATCCACTAAAATGGGATATTAGTATAATATGATTAAGGTGCTTAATTTCTTTTCTTTTAATTCTTGGATAATGAATAAGTTTTGCAAGGGGGAGAGGATGGATTCGTGGCCAAGGAATTGAGGGGGAAATGTGGCATAATTTTGGAAATTAAAGGAATTCATTTCTACTTTCTCTCTCCTTGGATTTCCTTATACATATCCCATTTTCCACCCACATAAGGACTCTTTTTTGGAATTTCTTCCTCTCCTTGCTTTGGCCGAGCACAAGGGAGCTTAGGAGCAGGATAAGGACGATCCCCAACCTGTAGGTAAGCTCCATGGTCTTCTTTCACCTTGATTTCATGGTGGAAATCGAAAATCAAGGCTTGATTTCTTGTTTTCTCCATTCGATTTTCAACTCTAGCCAATCCTTTCACCCAAAAGCTTGAGAATGGACCTTGGGCAGTTTTCAAAGCTTCATCCACCATTGGAGACGTGGAGCTTGAAGCTTGGATTCAGATTTGAAGGCGGGTTATATAACTTAAACCCTTAAATGTTGTTATTGCATTCAATTCTCCATTATTTGTTGAATGTTTTGTTTTATTTGAAATTCCCTTGATCCATTGCTGTAATTACCATGAAAACGGCAGTAGCTTTTGAATGAATGAAGGTAGATGATGATGACATCATCTTGGGAACTTTTCCCAAATAAATTCTATTCCAATCGGTTTCAACAAGTGGTTCAATCGGTTTCAACAAAACCGTTTGAAATCAAACGGTTTCATCAAACCGTTAGAAGCTAAACGGTTTCAAACCGTTTGGGAGGGTTGACCACAGTTGACCATTTGGATAATATATGCTAATATTGATGGTTGATTACCCATTATATTTAATTAATTGGTTTCAATGGGTTCATCAATTGAAGGTCCATCAAGTAACAAACCCTAATCGGGTTAAGTGCTGAAATTGCAATTGAGTGATTTAAAACTTTGGGTTGATTAATCCAAACGGTCTCAAGACCATTTGGAGATCACCCAAGCGGTCTCAAGACCGTTTGTAGGTCAATCAAGACCGTTTGGAGGTCTAGGGTTGAGTATGATTGAGTATTTGAAGATCCAGAGATATCAAATTGAAATGCAATCAATAGTTAATGTGATGAGCAATTCAATGATCTAAACCCTAATTGAATTTCATAAATTTTAATTATGGGATGGGTTAAATGGTCTTAGACCATTTGGAGGTCATCCAAACAATCTCAAAACCGTTTGAGGTCAGGTCATGCCCAATTTGAATGATGGTCCAATGATTTCAAAGCAATTAGTTCCACAATGACTAATATTGAAGGTTCATCAATTTCAAACTCTAATCCAATTGGGTTCAAAACCCTAATTGATGATCAATTGAAAGTTTAATCAATTGAAGGATGACTTATTAAGCTCAATTGAAGTATGGTTCTTAGTTTCAATTGATGAGTAGTTACATGGATACAATTGATGAGGGAATTAATCTTGGAAACCCTAAATCAATATGAGAGGTTGAGACCATTTTTGGTCCAATCAGTTTTGAGGAGGTTTGGACCAAACGGTCTCAAGACCGTTTGAGTCCAAACGGTATCAAGACCGTTTGGGACCAAACGGTCTCAAGACCATTTGGGACCAAACGATCCCAAACCATTTGAGACTCCAACGATCTCAAGTATCTTTGCACTAAACGGTTTCAAGCACCAACTTTTCTAAACGGCTTCAAACCGTTAGACCAAGACCGTTTGGAGGTCTAAACGATCTTAGACCATTTGGAGGTCATTCAAGCAAGCCCGTTTGAGGTCTGGTTGGTCAAGACCATTTGGGGTCTAAGTGACCAAGACCGTTTGGGAAGTAATTAACCAAAACTGTATGGACACTTAAGATGATTAAAGGTCAATTGTTTCATTGATCATTACATGATATAATTCAAGGATGATTATGGTAATTGTACCCTTAATAAGATAGGGTGATTAGTACCTTTTGAATGGTTAATCTTTAATGACTATGGAAGTAATGACATAATATATTATGTCAACTCTTCATTCAAGTTGAGTTGATCTAATCTAATCAAGTCTGAAGTAAGTATCATCTTATAGAGAATGAGAGAGAGAGAGGACTTCCTTCATGAATGATAATCATGTAGTATTTAATCCTGAACACTTTCAACATGAATGCATGTGTAATTAGGGTATGATCCTTGATAAAAAGATCATGAAACCCTAATTAAGAAGGTTGACGAGCCCTAACTCTAATTGAGGGCAATAATAGGTGAAACCCTAATCTATGGTGATGGTATGACCCTAATTTAGGGTAATGACATGAGAAACCCTAATTCAGGGTATTTTAATAATAAACTTTGATTGAATGTGAATAGTAAACCCTAATTGAGAATGATGTTATGAGAAACCCTAATCAAGGGTGAATCCATATGAAACCCTAAGTGAGGGTGATGTCATGTGGAACCCTAGACAAGGGTGAGGTCAAAATGAAACCTTAATGCAATAATGTGATGTAAAGCCTGATTCAAGGTGATACTATGTACTGGTATGTGACACTTTGATATGAAATCCTACACTGATATAGGATAAAGATATGTAGAGCCCTAATCTTGGGATATGGGGTATAAAACCCTAATTTTGGGCAATATGATGATAAATCATAACCCAAATCTGGGTAATGAGATAAAGTATTCCTAATTGACATAAATTGGGAAATCCCGACTCAAATGAGGAAATAGTGATGTCACTCTTACAATGTATAGTTCTGATTTGTAATTGATATAATTGTTCTCATGTGCACTAATTATGCATGTTTCATGAGATGGTGGACATAGCCAGGTATGAGCTATGATGTTTTACTATTGAAATTGCTTTATGGGCTTTATGAGCCATAATATGTTGTGTTGCCTAGTGAGAGGTAACAAGAGACATTATTGGGCTTTAAGAGCCATGTGAAATACCTGCATTGCAAATATTATGTTTACATTGGTCAGATAACATGAAGGCATTAAGTTACCTGATAAAATGGTAACAAGTGTTTTGATGAATGGATGGTTTGAATACCCATACTTCATAATCATGATGATGAAATGTTAAGGGATGAGAATACCCCTGATGTGATAAGGGATTGAAATCCCAATGTTAATAAAGCTTTAAAGAGAAACTTAGTAGAAATAGTACTCACTCTTTGTAGTAGTGATTATAATGTTTTATGTTTGAAAACATGTTTGATGCTAAAAGAATATTGTAATGTACTTAATTAACCAAGTGAAATGGTATCACGTAGAGCCCTGACCATAGATCCATCATCGTCAGTAGTTTGGTGATGGTGAAGCAGGTTTTTTTCCTATGGGAACTCCTGGAGGGCATATTTTTGAGTATGTGGGGGTTACAGGCACGAATATCCTTACGCACTAATGGAGGAATTGATGTGAGGTAAACATTAAATCTCTCAATCCTTCATTATATATGCCGGGATGGATGTATCAATAATCTCCCGAATGCCGGGATGGATGTATCATTAATCTCTCGATGATCTTGATGCCAGATCGATGTGAGATAATTATAACGTCTCTCGATTGCGAAGAGAGTACAGTATGCCACTGTAACTCTAATAGCGAAGTTGCCAGTATACCTTGGAAAGCTATTTAGCAGAGACACAAGATGTCCTGCATTTGGTCCTCATACTAACTGAGGAAGATGAGGTCATGGAAATCCGTCTCTTCTATTGACCTATGTATGGTACCAATTTCGATTTCACAATGGTCGGTTGGAGTATGAGTGGTATACCTCATCTCCTCAGGGCTTAAGTATGCTTGTAAAATGTAATCAGCCGTGTAGCGCATTTGCTTAGGGTTGAAATATGAGAATCATTGGTTGATGTTACTTTGCATAGTATGTTCTAAATGGAAAAATGTTATTTATGCTCTTCAATTCCTTATTGGATAAGCAACATGTTGCTTTATCAAGATATAGCTGAAAGGACTTGAATAGAGAATACTGCTCTAATAAGTTTATATATTGAATTATCTGTTGTTAAATACTTATGAATCTTCTGCTCAGTTATATACCATTAGTTGTAATAATAATGTTTCTGGAGGAGAGTTATATATCTCGCTGGGACAATTTTCAATTGTCTCACCCCCGAGGGATCCAACTTTTTAGGTAGACGCAGAAGAAGAAGTAGAAACCCTACAGTGGGTGAAGAACAACAGCAACAACAACAAGGACAACAGTGAATTCTCAGGTGGAGACACTAGTTGTCATGTCCTGTAAATAGAGAGTCCTATGTGTCGTCTATGTACTCTCATATCCTAAGAGTCAGTAGTTAGTTTAATATTAATATGAGATTTTGGCTTGATGCCTCGAGATTTTTATACTGCCTATGTATAGTCTAATAAGGCATTTGATATTTGTAACTCTCGAGAAGAAATGGTACAAGAGATGTACTAGCAAACCCGAATATATTTGAAATACTTTGGTTCTTTATGAAAGAGTTTTTCAGTTTATGGATCTCTTTATAAAAAGTTTTAATTTTTAGCGATTTTCAGTAATTCTGCTGCTAATGAATGCTTCCGCTTAAGTAAATCATGTTTTTATAAGTTAGACGCCACAGTAGTTATGTTGAAGACCTCAAAAGAAATGAACGATATTTAATAACACATCATTTCTACCCAAGTAATTAAAATATGTTGGAGAACAAATCAACCGATAAGTGACCAATGTTATCATGGCCATATAATCTTTTTATCACATATATCTAGGTTCAACTTGAGTCATGGAGCATTCACCTTGTTATTCACCACATGTATAGCGACCCTTATTCAAAGCTACATCAGGTAATGTTAAAGGACACATTATAATATGTGATCATTATAGTGACTTAAGGTCTAAGCACCACAATCACCACTTTCATGTGGAGACATAATTTCGAATTCCCTATAATAACTTCCTTTAATCATTCTCAAGGTGGGTCTATTTAGAGACTTGTTCTCTAATAAATACCTACGTGTCTTACTATATATCCAAATCATAAAAAGAGACAAAGATACATAATCATCACTTAGTACACATACTAGTCTTATGTACTACTATATTCTAGATAATTTGTACAATAATATCCAACTATGGACATATCAAGAAAAAATACTCTAAGTATACATATGATCTCATATTCAAGTCCTAAACACAATCATTATGCCAATGAGTCAAAACAATCTTAGGAGATTATTACATTTAAACATTTCTTATTACTAAAACTAGCATAATAGGTGGAATTGCTTTCTATTAACAATCAAAATTATGTACAAAATATCCCCTTACATTTGTTATATGATTGGCTCTCAGGGCATATAACCAACACACTTATAGGGAACTAAAAAGGGGGGCACATACTAAGCATGTGTCCCACTTTCTCGTAGTCCCATATGCCAAGCAGATGGGGCCATCAGTCCCAAAAGTCTCCAAAAGCTGAGGTGGAGACCATGTGCGTGCTCTGCCTAGTTCTTAACCCCCTTTCTAGATTAAAATTAGGTTTAGTGAATTCCTAACACTAAGAAGCCCTCAACCCCTAAAAATAGCCTTTGACTGTCATTTATAAAGGTTGACAACTATACAATAAGCCTAGCACATACTAACTAAATTTGCACCCATATACTTGAGTAATAGCCATCCTTAAGCCTTGAACACTCAAAACTTCATTCTTGACCTGGTAAACTCTTAAAAGTTCTCTAAGGCTAGAGATCTAGTGAGGCAACCCATCTCTTTAGTGAAAAAAGAAGGAAAATGAGCATCCTTCATCTCCTACAATGTTCAAGCAATGTAGACCAGGTCTAGCCATAATGCAGACTCTTCTTGCCTCCCCCTTTTCTGACTCCACCGTGATGTCATGATATGAGCACCCGAGATAAATGATTGTTTGTACTTGAATGAAATGTTAATCATCTTTCTATGCTACTAGTATGCCCTCATGCTTATCTTTACGTTTTATTTGCTATTCTAAGTCCATAAAGCAAAAAAACTCATTTCTACCTCGCTAGAATAATCATTACCCGGCTTCGTGGTAAAGCCTAATCTCTTTCCTACATATAACCCAGTACCTTACACTAGTCTGTGGTTGATGATTTACTTTCTATATTTTGTTTAACAATCTTAGTGGGGTTTGTTAATGAGCTTCCCCCATAAGCATTTATTATTTTTTTCCTATCAATACGGGTCATACATTTTTGGACTTGGTTCCAATGTTTTCATTGTCTACGATGTGTTGAACTCACTTTTTGTTGATCATTTCCATAACATAACAAGAAAAGTTAGTACTTTGCCTACATTTTTTTGATTTCTTGTAATGTTTTTTCGACATGTTGATGCAATTCCTTTTTGTTTTTGATATCTTATCCGAGGAGCAATGTTTATGGTTTTCTATACACATCCAGTAGGATGTAATTGTTACTTTTGTCTCATTTTTCTTTGTGTCGCAACGAGTTTCGAACTCACAATCTGCATTACAAACCAATGGCAACAACAAGCTTTACTAGTTAACTAGTTGATGCAATCCCTTTTTCTATAAAAGATGTGAATGTTTACATAAAGAAAGGCATCTCTTCAACCTTAAAAAAATAACGCCTCTCTTCATTGACGGCCGACGGGAGCCTATGAAAGCTTAGCTTAGGAGATTTTTGGTCCATGAGAGCGATGCCATGAGAATAGTGCCCCAATACTTACAAATAACAAAATATGTAGCCCCACTTAGAACAAAAAGAGCAAAAAGCGTAACAGACGTTGGTTTTGATGTTTGAAAGGCGGATGATCCGTAGCATATGTAAGATCCATGACAACAGGAACCCATAACAAAGATGGAATCATTATATTTTTGATAAGAGTCGCTTTCACGCTGCTGGTGGTTGAAAACCTAGTAGCTGTTTGGCATAGTGCCACTAACTAGCACATTTTTTTATAAATATCGCCTTACATGGGTACTAAAACCATCTATTTTGTGTGTGTGTGGTGGGGGGGGGGTTTGGGGTGTGAGGGGGAGGGTGTGGTAAGAAAATATCAAGCTTAATCGGCGATAGATTGCCATTGACTCGCTTTCCCGTCAGAGGGATTTAAAATAGTAATTATTGTTGAAACCGCGTCCGACCGCCAAGCCAGACTTGGGTCTGGGCTGTCTGCTGTGGATTGTCGTTGATGGCAACCCCCACGGTGTCAAGAACCCGGATATCCTCCTCCACATCATTTCGCCTACTTTGGAAACCACCTTATCTTCTAGCGGAAAGCGCGCAGAATCCCATGCAATGCAGTTGCAACTTGCCTTCGCGCAACCCTTGCAGGCTTGCACGCCGGTGCGTTCACAGCGGTATTGACGTGGCCTCCTCCAATTGGTGTCGTGTGGTCATCTTCGTCTGCCCGCTTCGGAAGCATCCTCCCGGCAGCGGCCTCAGCTCAATGTTGTCTGTGGTTCGTACATATTCTCCCTTATCTCAACTCTCGACTCCATCCAAGACTACTCACTCGCACCTCATCTCGAGGAAAGCTGTCTCGAAAATTAAACAAAATGGATTCGAGTTTCTTTGTCTGCCCAAATCTTCTCTTTTTTAATACCACACCAACAGAAGACATGTGCTAAGTATGTGTAGCATTTAAACTCATCTATTACAAGGCTTAAAAGTATAATATAGTATATTTTTTATCGTATGTAACATACTTTTAATTCACATATTCGTAAAATCTTATAATCAATGACGCAACATAAAATTCTAAGCACGGCGACGAATTTGATCGTTGACCCAAATCGATAGATATAAATTTAAAATCGATTTTAGATTTATAATTTTTTTTATAATAATCTACATAGAATATGTTAAGAAAATAATTTAGTTAACAACCCATTGACCCCCTCCTGCCTATAAAGTGTACATCTATTCTCCTTTTATGGCATGTGCATACTGATTACAAAAATATAGTAAAAGAATAATAGACATTATTAGAAAAGCACGATGAGACTGATAAATTTAAAATTCAAAAATGTTATGAGTTAATAATTAGTACTTACAAAAATTATGCACAACCTGCTAAAGGAGATCCCCTCTATTAACCACCAGCGGACGTGCTACAACTGTCATTATCAAAATTATCACTATTCCTTATTTTCAAATGCGTCTGTTCGAGGCAAAACTCCTTCTAGCATGAAACATGTTATTACAAAAATTAAATGTTAATTGACTCCCTTGAACACCAAAAACAGGCTTCGTCAAAAGGCCTCATCTCGAAAAGCCCGGCTCGTAGGACTATAAACGGACATGGGTATATTCGAATACCCTTGAAACCATACCCTCTAAACCCATCATGGTTATTAATTCTTATAACCACATAACCGCTTACCCTTTTACCCGTGTATCCGCCTTTCACTGGGTAAGGTTATGGTTATGTATGTACTCATACCCTATATATCCATATACCTATTTAATTATATATATATATATATATATATATATTAGAATGTAATGGTGTATATTTTAGCACTCATATTTTGTAACTATAAGTACCTTAAAATAGTAAAATTTTTATATTAGAATGTAACATTTCATATTATAGCACTCACATTTAGTAAATATAAGTACCTTTCAGTAGTAAAAATAAATATTTCATTAGAATTACACACCCTCATAGACACACATACATAATTCATTAATTTGAGAAGATCCTCGATTCATTGTCGCATTTTCCCCTTTTTTCACTACCTTGAATGATATCTCTCCACTATAAGTTTGAGGATATGTGGCACGTTGGCTGTACTTTTCCTCCCAATGTGAATGCAAGCCAACATGATGTCTATCATCAATCATTGACTTTATTATTCTATTAATGTTGTACTCAAATTCTATGATATTCACCAATAGAGCCAACTCTCAACATTTTTTTTATAGTTTGATTTAGTTGTATCAACCAGTTATTCTTGGTTGTTCTTGGTAAGATGACATATTATTTATTTATCAACTTCTATATTCACACACAATAGAATGATTTTGATGTCATACTAGTATTAATTAGTCTGGTGTTTGTTGTATCCAAAGTTTTTACTGTCTTGTTGTAGCAAGTCTATCCATAACCATATACCCAGTTACCCATCCAATACCCAGTGGTTATGCGGGTATGGATATGATGCGAGTATAATTTTTGAAAAAGTAGATATATACCCATACCCATACCCACTTAACTAGATAGTTACGGTTATAGATATGACCATAACCACACCATACCCTACCCATTTACAGTCCTACCGGATCGCGAGGCCTCCTTCTTGCAGTAGGGAATCCCCCCTCGCCTCGTTCTTGTTACATGCTATTTTTTCCTTTGACATTCAGGTGACTCTAATGAATAAAAATCTCACACACGGAGACCTAGAGCTGCCCATAGTAGGTCGGTTATCCTACCTAAATCAATAATTATAAAAATTGTTTTAACTTTATATTTTTTCAGAACAATAAGGTACAAAATGTACATGTCATTCAAATATGTTAGCCTACTATCCTTTTGTAGTTTGAGCCTATTGCCTAACTAAATTAGACGATGAATTGATACTCAAAAAAATTTTTAAACACAACATTGATATTATTTTTAGACTTTATAATCTATAATCACAATACTTTTGACCCCCTTTAACATGTAATGCATCATTATCAAAATTACCTCTATTCTTTATTATTTAGGAATACATAGGGTACATAATACTTACTAGGAAAAACACAAAGACGACCCAGACGACATATTGCTAAAATACATAGATATGTTGGATCAATGTCCTAACCAAAAAAAACTAAAATAGACATATAGAATGTAAGAGCTCGTAAACACATTGTCCACAACGACACATGATTGAAACACACAAAATAATTTTATTTAAATTGTGCCCATTGACTGACACAATTGAAAAAAAAATAGTACAACAAAACACGTCCCTGCATCAATGGATACATAGAATGACAAAAGATGTAGTACAAACAATCAACAAAAAATGTAAGCAAGTAACCACCCTGCATCGATGAGCAGGCACACATACTACTAAACTCCCTCTTGTTATAGGGATATATATATTAGCATGATGACACATACTAAGCATGCAATATACAACTAAATTAATTGAAATATGAACTATAAATATTCAAGTAGACAAACTAAACTTGTCGTGACATTACTAAAATTTACAGTGCTCTCTTCTTAGGATATACCCATTGACAACTAATATATAAGTGGCAACCAGAATATTCATTTACAACTTGTTAAAAAAACAACGTGATCAACTAAAGACTGAATCTCTTCAATCCACAATATGAAATTCTCAAAATTATCTCTCTTTGAAAAAATGGTAACAAAAAATATATTGGACTATTGAGGTTACAATCATACTGCTCAAGTACGTAAACATATTGGTGAAGTACATAAATAAATGTGTGAAGAAGAATAAGACATAACTGACAACTATATTCATAAATGAAATAACCATATATGATGAAATTGATGACCACTGCAATAGAATCAACCAAAATGGAATCAATTAAAATTAAAATAAAAAAGTTCTCACATAAAAATCAATAAGATAACATTGTGGCAATGGAATAAATTATCATAAAAGAAGAAAAAAATAGAAGTAAATTGAGAATGCACCTATACTAGTACAATGAACAACCAAGCAAGGATATGAGACTATAAAGGAAATATAATACAAGAAAAATACAGTAATACAAGTGCTAAGTATGTGTTACACAATTGACTTGATGTATTATGTGACTAATAAATATATAAGTATTTGTTTTTTCAAGGCATGGATCCTTTGGCGACTATTATATAACTACTATTCAAAATAATTCACATACAACTAAAAAAACAGTTCCATTAATTGTTAGTTAACTTCTTTCAATCTTTAATGTGTGATTACCAAAACTACTTCCACTCCAAAAATGATAAACAAGTAAGCAGACAACCATACGTTGTAGAAGTACATAAATGTGATGTTAAAGCATGCAAATAGAGCTCACATTTTTTTTCAAACTTATCCAAAGACCTCAGACAAGTATGAAAATATGTAAGTCATGCTTTCAAATTTATCCTAACAACCATCACAGACATAGAAGTAAACATGATCTTCTTGATGGGCATGCACATATTAACGAGTAATATATAACTCATACTCACAATAGTTTACATATAATATAATAAAAGAGATTAACTCGAATAACTATCAGGCTATTAGCTGAGTACCTCTGTATGTCGCACATGACTACCAAAATTACATACATTTTCTTTCTTAGACATGTACCTCTTGACGACAAATATATAATTACTATTTGTAATAATTATATACACCCTATCAGAAGAGAACACCTCACTAGACTTTCAGCACTCCCTTCGATATGATTATCATAATTACGTATTCTAAAAAACTAAGCATGTAGCACAGAGATGTCCAACTGTGCTCACAAATAGTTTGCAAAAACATACTCGTGTTGTTGCATGCATATTGAGCCAAATAACTTCTTTTTTGAAATTACCCAAAGAACTCGGGCAAGCAGATAATCCAAAATATAACATTTCTGAAGGAGCTCCATTGTTATTTTTTGGCACAATAAGAGAAAAGTAACATAGAAGTAATTTGTCAAAATTAGCAAAAAGGTATCCAATTAAATTGTATGGTTATCCCAATATAGACTATCAAAAAACTCAATCAAACAAACAAACAAACTTCCAAGTCATCTTTTTTAACTTATCCAGACAATATCTATTACATTTTATTGATCTATAATAACTCAAGCACACAACTAAAGTGTTGAAACACGCACACGAACAAGACCAATAAAGAAAAATATAACAAGTAACACTTTTGTAGCACCTACATCCTTATTATTTGAGATGGCAAGAGAAAATTCAAAATAATTTGTAGTAAACAATAAAGCCAACATGTGAAAAAACTACAAATAAGGGAAAATATCAAAAGCAACCAACCAAGTTGGTAGAATGACACACAACATAGATCCCTTTTTTATAAGATAACATACTATCAAAAGACACATGCTAAGCATGTGATACATGATTAAGTTAATCAAATACATATGATTAAATCAACTAAAATTGTTTTTTAATTCCGTTCAATTGGATCTATAACTAATATTACATTGATACACACGTTAGTTATAAACTAAGGTGATAAACATGTTGAAACTAAAAACAAACATACACACACTACAAATAAAAATACTAATAAATATATGATTATATCAAGCTATTGACAATAATTTACATACAACCCATTAAAATAGAGAAACTACCCTAATTACCAATTAACTTTTCTTAAATTGTAGCATGTCATTATCATCTCATCTTTTTGTCTGATGAATGTTAATATATAACTAAGACTTACAAGAATTTACATACAACCAGTTAAATGAGAAGAAATCGATTAATTGTCTATTGACATGTTCAACTAGTAAGTGTGATTACTAAATTACCTATGTTATATATAATTATATAATTAGTACTCATATAATTTGTATATAAATCACTATGCGAGAACAAATTGAGTAATTTCATACAACTCTGTCCAACCTATATCGACGTTGCCATAAATGATTAAGGCACACCGATACCATACTAAGGATGTGTCTCACGACCATTTAATTCAAACTGATAGATTTAATTGCATTTACACCATGTTCACACCAAGAGTAGCAATTATGAACTTTGTGTTGCTGATGGCTAATATATACTTAGTATTCATTATAATTTGTGTACAACTAATAATTTATATTACCCCTTCTAACCTATGTGTGTCGTTATAAAAAATCACCCCCTCTACAAAATTATATAATTACTATTCAAAGGCATTTTAATACAATATGTTAAAAGAGCAAACTCGAATAATTTTCAGTTGTCTCCCTCCAACAAGTAACATGATATTATCAAAATTAAATATATTATGTTTTTGGGCATATGCATGCCGATGACTTATAAATAATTAATACCATAATAATTTATATAGGATCTGCTAAAAGACAACAACTCGGTTAGTTATTGGATGATGCTCACCAACTTACAATGTGAAATCTCAAAACTCATATATATTATAAAAGATGGTAAGCAAGTAGGCACACAAATTGGCTAGACTACTGAGCTCACAGTCAGAATACTAAAGTATGTAGACAAACCCCCAAGAATACATAGAATTATAGGACCAATGAACACACAGCCAAACTACTGGAATACACACACATACTGGACCGATGAACATACATGTCCTAAATGTGACTCATCTATAGCACCCCTATACTCCTCGTTTGGCATAACTAAGGAACAAAAAACTGTAAAAAAAGTCATACCAACTATGGAAGAAAAAAAAGCAGGGTGGTGAAATACCAGCAAAGGAACAAAAAACTGTAAAAAAAGTCATACCAACTATGGAAGAAAAAAAAGCAGGGTGGTGAAATACCAGCTCAGAATCAGATACCAAAATATTCTTTATCTATAGGTTTATAGATAAGTTATATAACATAATTAGTCAATGTTTATATAAAAGAAAATAATCGTCAAATTCAATAACTTTGTAGAAGTATTATCATATACGTAGATCAAACATTATGGTATGTATAAGTCGTTTGATTTTCTAGTTCGCAATAAGAATCCACAACAATGATATTTTTGAAAAAGGAAACCATAAGATCAACCCCGTATGGAAACATATTGATCTCGTGGAGTCAGAATGTTAGGGGTAGTAAGGTGTTAGCCGAAGATGCTATTATTTTAAATCACAATGCTTCTAAAATCAGTACGTTTTTCAATTATACATTTGAATATGTGCACTAGATCTGTTCAATCTGGATCAAAATGTTTTTTTATTTCTAGTTTTGACAAAGTGGACCAATTTTGGTCTAGATATACTGATCATAATTTTGGCTCGACTCAGCTTCAAGTTAGTTTTATAATCTAGGTTTATTCTAGATACAGAAAGATTCATATTTGATCTAGTTTAAATATTTAGAATATGTGGATTTTAGAATTTTGAAACATATAGATTATGCATTTAATTTGTGCCAAATTTAATTCAATTAAATATATCAAAAATTGAGTTTGGGTTGACATCAAAATTTCACAATTTGAGTCAATTCTCAATCACACCGAGTATATGAAATTTTGATCCAAATCAATTCTAAATTTGATGGCTAGCCTTTTCTAACAGAAAACCATCCCAGATCCAATGGAATGGAATTCTCATTGATTACAATTCTAGTCAAAATACAAGAGGCACCAATTTTACTTTAATTAAATTAGCAACCAATTTAATTTATACTTTTATTTCAAGTAATATTTTTGGGAGGGCTCTATACCTTAGAGTTGCCGTGTCACTGAATATATCATTGAGTGCATTCAATGTAGGGTCTGAATCTCAGGTGATGCCTATATGTACTCCATATATTGATTCCAACTAGTCCTAAGTATGAGATATAATTAGAAATAGATACTCAGAAGACAAAAACAATGTTTAGAAAATCCTTAGCAAAAAAACATATAAAAAGCTACCATATTCTACCAAAATATGGGGCTATGCATTCATTATACATAAAAAATACCGCCTTGTGATGATGTGCTCACACAAGTGCATAATACTACAAATGGATACATCTTACAAAGTAGGTAGATGTTGCAAAGCTATATACAAATTTAATATCAACATTAATAGCTAAAGGCTGAGAAAATTGACCACCACATCCTTCATGAAGAATGCACCCATCATAATTCTCGATGAGGCTACTAATTCCTTAGATGTTGAGTTGAAGAGGTGTGTTTAGGAAGCGTTGAGGTCCATATATGGGATTGACAACCACAATCATCTCTCATCAGCTTATTATGGTAGGACATGCTAATGTGATTGTAGTCATTGATGAAGGGAAGATGATGGATTAGGGATCACATTCCAACCACCTCGTAAACCATCTCCTTAAAGGATTCTATGCTCCTGTCATAATTTTAATGGTTTTCTCACATGCTTGTTGCTAGTATGGATTCTTCAAGATCCACATTTTGAACGATCAACAAAAAGTAAAACTTTGAGGTGAGATTTAGAAGCAAACTAATATACTGAGTTGTTTCTAATTTTTTGCTTATCATAAGGAAATATTTGTATTGTAAAGTGTCACACTGCAATATAAAATTATTAGCAAAATATACAGATATACAATCTCTTAGAAGCTCCTTATAACACTTCTCATGACTGAGTCTACATGGATGCATAAACAAATAGACACTACTACATCAATTTCAATCTGAGACATGATATTGTTGTTTTCCATGCCCTCCACCAAGGGTAAAAGGTAACAAGCCAAGCTTACCTTATCCTTATAAAAATCTCAAGCTCACGTTAACTAAAGTAATAGGAACCACAAATAGTAAAACACACAACCTTCGTTGCAATAACAAGGTGTAGGGGTGATCTATAAGGAGGAAGTGTTATAAGATGGAAATTTACATATTGCATGTGTTTATCTTCTCATATAACCCTAATACCTACTATATTAGTTATCAGGTAGATAGGAAGGTTCAAAATAATTACCTTTATCTAACAACTAAAAAATAAATATAAGTGTGTGTAGAGAACTAGATGTAAGCAAATAAATTTAAGTTACTAGGTGAAGAAGAGTGTAACAACCCCCTCCCCATGCTGTCCACAATATGGGTGACCGAGAGGAAAAGGTCCATTATCAACTTTCCAGAATCTAGATGTACAGAATAACCAATAATAATTCATACTTTCATTGAATGGAAAAGAGTTTGATAAAAAACTAAAGATAAATATCCTATAAGGATTTAAACGATTATTGAAACAAAAAATATGCTTGAAAGGAAGATATTAATATATATATCTAATCCTCTAGTAATCTTTAGCCACATGTTCTTTTAGTACTAACTTCTGGATGTTCATGTATTCAGATTATAGATGTAGTTAACCTAAAACATCAACAAATAAATACGTGTATTAGTATATCGCTATACTGTGTATGTGGTGTAATTTTTTTTTTACATGTAGGTGTAACAATGTAGTTAAGCATACTCATCAATTATTATCAATAATCAAAATTTGCATTTTCCTTGCAAATTTCTAACCAATAGTTGCCCTACCCCAGTGGGTACATTAACCCCTTGTTCTATCATTGGATTCTAGGGTTTGGTCCAACATTGGACTCAGGGTGACTATCCATCATTGGACTTGATCATATGTACATTAAATATGATAGACACTTTCTTAACGACTTAGCCTTAGTTTTTGGGAGATTGCATAATGAGTTCAGGAAAATACTCTCAGTATGAATGATACACATATAGCCTTATAGTTTGTAGGAAGTAAATATACACCCAATAGTTTGCAACACATTGGGAAAACATAAGTAGAAATTAGAAATTGATATGAGCCAGTAATCATAATTAACCACATATTTTCCCTTAGAGGTGACTTAAAATCCAAGTAGACATATCCAACTAATCAACCAATCAACCTATAATTAAGGTTTAACACTAATGTATTACTTTTATTTTCTCAAATGATACATATACTTTACGAGATCCTAGGTTAGCTTTATGGGTCGTATTAGGGTTATCCTAGGGTTAAATATCACAAACCCTAATTGTTACATATTAAGGACCTAAGGTTTAGAAAACCCTAATTTAATGTTATATGAAATTTAGATCTTTAGATTAGATCTTGTTATATCTCATCATGAACTTAGATTAGATTTCATATATAAGATTAACTAAGCAAGATATAAACATTGATTTCATGAACTTACTTTTTACATGTATTCAATATCATCAAAGTAATGCATTATCATGCACTTCTTAAATTCAAGATAGAATAAGGCCTTGAAACCTATTATATTGGATTCTACATATTTTTCTGATCATTTTCATATATATATATATATATATATATATATGTATATATATGCTATTATCTGAGTTACCATCTAACTTCTAGGTTTAGTACAAATTAAATCCTAATCAGCCAATCACCGATTAACACACACTAGGATATTAATTTATCCAACATGACATTATCTTGGGGATATGAACTATTTTCCCATTATGATATGACATTTATGTCACGTGAATTAGGGGTAAACTAGTCCAATCCCCACTGGTAATGTTCTTCCCGCAACAACCCAAGCTAGCAGACAACCATGGGGTCAACCCATGGTTTACTATATTGATGGGAGCTTGACAACCTTGACTGAAGGTTCCATCATCTTTGCTAGGTCTTGGTGAAGCCAACCAACCAAAGCATAATGAAGGAGGTGGTTTGACGAATGTGCATGGGGGTTAGAAACAGATGATAAACGAATAAGAAAGGGGAGGTATACCTCAATTCCTATGTTTCAAAGACTCAAGGAAGGATACTTGGATTGATTTGTGTCGATCATAATGCTTATGAGGTTCTATGATGGAATGTAGAGGCAACCCTAGTGAGCTCCATCAACTAGGGGATACTGAGTTTGTGGGGAGAGTGACTTGGTGCTCCTTGATTGGTTCTGATCATCCATACCTTTGCGAAAATGCCCTACGATGCTTGTGATCAATTCAAAATTGGTCAAAGCATCCCTGTAGGCTCGAGGTGAGATCTTCATCACTTGAGAAGGAGACGGCTCAGGATAGGGTCTCACAGAGTTGTATTGAAGGATGCTCTCACTACACAAGGATGTAGGGACACTAGAGGCATCCTATTTATAGGATGGGGTAGAGGCTAGTAGCACCAGGGAGCTAACCCTAGATCCTGTATTTGTCAACAATTTAAGCATTATTACAATAGGCAATGATTATGCTTGATATTTATCTCATTAGCTTCGTTATTGTCTCCCGATCAAAATGAGACATATTTGAGGGAAAGAGGTTGAGAGATGAGTGAAATGGGGTCAGGGTTTGAGCGTGAGTCGTATGGGACTCTAGTTGGGAGGTGGGTGATGAAAGGGATGCCATTGGATCTTCATCTTAGGGCTAGAGGAAAAGCCCACATTCCTTGATACGTAGATATGTCCCACGTTACACAGACTATAAGTCAGGCATCCAATTTTGGTTTTATTTAAATGATATTATTCTAGGATTATCTCCACTTCATCTACATCTTCAAAAAATAATAGACTTTTAGAAATATGCATTTGTGCCCAAATTTTGTGGGACTCAATAAATTAGAATTCTCAAGGCTTATGTCAAATTTGATAATAAAATTCAAAAGATAATTATCTTTTCCTTGCCTTCTAAGTAAAATCTTAACATAACTAAATAGGTCACATAATTCTTATTATTCACCCAAACTTGGCAAAATTATCTTTGTTTAGGTATTATCCCACTTTGGGTTAAATGTGGGGCCCAACTAAGGTTTTTTCGTCAACTTAATATCTAAAGAAACTACGGTATTATCATGCATCAGTTAGTTAACTAATTGATAATCTAGGAATCTTCAAGATTATTTGGATCCCTACATATTTTCAGTCAATAACTCTTTTTGCATTATTTAAATCAGATAAAAGCATGAAATTCCTTTAATTTGGAGAATTTGTATTCACAAACCGTATTTGATGAAGAAAGACAAAGAATATCTAGGGTTTTTCAACATCACCCTATTTAATATTCTAATTGCATGCAAGTAAAGGAAAAGTATGAAAAAATTAGGTTATAACATAAAGGGTTTAAGTAACAATGGAAATGTCAAACTTAGGCAACGACAATGTCAAGAATCACTCAGGCCACTCAGATATAGTGATTTTTTACCATCACATTTAGTACATAAAGGATTTGGTAAAGTGGATGGTCTCCTATAAGGTAGACTAGGTCCATTATTCATCTAAACACCATTCAAAAACATAAATCACTATACCACTCCTATTAATATATCATTGGATAATAAATGAAATAATAATTGTCAAGGTAACTTAGAGTCAAAATATCAAAACGACCCAAAGTAGTGGCACCTGAGTGGTAAAAGTGAGGTTGTATGACCAAGAGGTCTCAAGTTCAAAACCCCCTGGTGATGGGATGAATGAATTGCCAACTTTTTTACTAAAAAAATATCAAAACAAGACTTCAAGGAATATAGATGACCAAATAGAAAAGGTTCTTCATGATAGATTACAAGTACAACCATGTCAATAAAATGAGAAAGGTGCAACCATGCAAAATGATAAAACAACATATATTACTCCTTATTAAAGATTTGTTTGCACTCATTTAAACCTACATTATATGGAAGCTAAGGATTTATGCTACAAGATTACCCAAGAGTATTGATTAGATAATAATATAAGAAGTACAATGAAAGATAAAAAGAGAAATGGAGAGATGGTTTGAAAATTACTAAGAAGGGATGAATATGTGTCTCCTCCTTGTCTCTTATCTTGTCTTAGTTAACTCTCCATGTCTTGAAGATCCTGTACGGTCTTAAACACCTCCTAATGGTAATGGCAGTGGAATGAGAATGTGGAAGAAGAATATGCTTAATGATAGATCCACTTATCACAAATGAGCAAATCAATTAAAAGTGGTTGGCATTAATGAAGAATCATGGAGTACATGTGGTTATATATGATTGAATTGGATGATTGGAATTGAAGGGACTCATGGACATGAGGAGAAAACTCAAAGGAAAAAAATCGACAAAATGATTCATAAAAAACATAACATGTTCCCAATATCCCAAGAACTATCTCTAGAGTGGATAAATGTGCCAAAACAAAGTGCATATGGAAGATGAAGGCGTGGTGAATGAATATATGTGGACGAGATTGGGTGATGGCAATGAACAAAGATGGAGTGGTGATGAATAAAATCACACTTGGTTGCTGCTCTTGAAATAGTCCTCACCACAAGTGAACATTGACCAACAAATTGCTTCATAGAGGGTGAGTGGAGGTGGAAAAGGGTGTGGGGTATTGGAGAAAAAACTAGAGGAAGGCTTTTTATTTTCAGATAGACTTGAGCTACCTCCACTAAAGGAAGGACCACTTGGACATTGCTTTGATGATTGGGTGGATGTTCTTTAATTAGTTTTACACCTCCTTCCCTTGGGACAAAAGAAGGGGGTACATGCCCTGGATAAAGTGCCTCAAATTCCCAATATAAGTGGGAGGGTTGGAGAAGCTATTTGGGATTCATACACACCATTGGCCATGTGGACCCTAAATTTGTGCTTAGGTTATGACACAATCAATTTTGTTACTCTACAACAAAAAATGCATGTGTGGTCACACTTATCCTTGTGCAACGCCTGAGGCTGATTTAGTGAGAGTGGCATGACCACACTGGGCAAAAAATGAAGCATTCTTAAAGTATTTTTTACATTTAATTTACAAACTGGTTCAACAAAACTATTCCACCTCACAAAATAAATGAAATATGAATCATGCTTAGGTAGTTTAGGCTTGGTGAGCTTGTCTGGTGATGGGGAAGACAATGCCCTTTTTGGTTTTTGATGTCAACTCAAAGAAATGAAGGTTTGAGTTGTGAGTTCACAAAATGTCCATAGACACATGAACATTTTATGATACAAGTTAGGTCAAAGATTGGAATTTTGTGCACATAATGCTCGTATCCCTCACATCTATGAAAATAAAAGAGTGAATTCCCAAAATGTCCATAGACGCATGACAATTTGGTGATACAAGTTAGGGCAAAGATTGGAATTTTATGCACATAATGCTCATCTCCCTCACATTTGCGATATGTGAACTCGATCAGTATGAAATTGATAGCACAATGGTTGAGATCCATATGAATTTTGAGCCAAAAAATATAACATTTATACCATGTTACATGGTAAGGATCATGCGCTTAATTAAGGGTCAAAAAGTCTCTCCCTCCAACTTTTAGTTGATTTATGAATTTTGCAGAAATGTTTTAATTGGTTTTATCTCACTCTCTAATTAGTCAATACCTAGGATATCTATATCTAATTATCTAAATATTAATAAATTTAGTGTATATACTCATTGGAAAGGCCATGACCCAAACTAGACCCTGTATCCCAACCCAATTTCTCCTTTTCAATTAAGAACCATAAGCCAAATGCTAATAAAGTGTAATTAGTTCATGATTATGTTATATACATGATAACTAGGTTGGATCTAAAATCATGACATCACAAATATCCATCCCCGGGCTCAAGTGAATTTTCATGCACATTGAGTACTAGAGTAGGGTTCAAGGTTGTATTATTCACTTTGCATAATGGCCCATTTTAAGTACAAGTACATTATTACTCATTATATGCTTATGGAAAACTGTGCACTTGCTAAGAATTCATGTTTTCTACTATTTGATGTTTATGCTTCTGAATCGAACATTATGTATCATTGTCATGCTCATGAATTAGAAATTGTAATAATCATGTATAAGACAGATAAAAAATTCTATGTTAATATAGTCCTCTCAATCATTTAATATGAGCCTTAACCAACTTTATGTTAGTTTCAACCAGACTTATGGGATCTATAGGTTGTGAGACTTAACTAGACTTATGTCTTAAATGGCCTCATGAGCAATTTGGGTGCAATTAAGAGAGTTACTATATTAACTCAAGTTTAAATCCATGTAACTATGTCATTCATGTCAATCCACTCTAAGTTTCCATGTTATTATGATAGTCATGTTAATTATTGAAGTTTCATGAGAATAATATTTACGTAAAGTAATGTTAGTTAAGTGAATATCTAAGGTTAATGAACACTTAGGTGCATGAGAACTTTGGTGCAATGAGATCTTGGGAGAAATGAGTACCTTGGTGCAAGTAAATATGAAGAAATCAACTTGATTGAATCAGTAAGTGCAAGTAATGAGAACCTATTAATGATAAGAATCTTGAAACATCATTTAACTTTCCCTTGAAGTCTTGCAAATTTAAGTACTATTTTAAATTAGAGTCTACTCAATGCCACTCACGAAATTTATGTTGCTTTGCATGGATGTAGACAAGACATACATTGGTGGTGAGACAAGGAGACTTAAGGCATCATGCTAAATACAATGAAGTACTAGGAGTGCCTTGTTGGGGATCTATTATCCACAATATATTTATTTCATGTAGTAAGACTAGCTTGTTTATGTTTAATTTTTGGACTATTTCATTAGTTGTATTAATTTTTTCTCTTATGTAAACTTTTGAGAAAGAGAAATGTATTGTGCTTGTAACATACTCAAATTTAGGTAATTATTGCCTTTTACTCCTTTTAATTTAAATCTTTTTATTTGAAATCCTCCTATTAGAATGGAGTGCATTAAGATCATAATGATATTCAAATATAAGAGTTTTAGCCAATAACACAATTATTTAAAAGCCTTTATACAAGAAATAAGATAAATGCACTAGTTTGGAGCTAGTTGTGCAAAACTATCAAACTAAGGCATTTAAGTTTAAAATTATCCTTTTAGATTTTTCTTATGGGTAAATTTGATTAAGAGATAGATACATACAAAATTTGGTTAATAAATAACAAAGGAATGTATTAATATAAAGAAAATACACTTCTCCACAAAAGGTGTGTTTCATGTATTAAAGTTTTCCAAAATGAATATTTGACTCCAAAGTTGAATTATTGGGTCCTTATAACCTTACTCATAAAATATCACTTTATTTGGAGGTTATTTACTCATCCAATTTAAAAGAGAAAGAGAAAGAAAAAGAAAAAGAAATCAATTACATATAATTTTATTTGAATTTGATCTAAATGTCACACGTCCCCTATTTTGGAAACATAGTCAATTCGTGTGACTTTTTGACCATCAGATGATGATAAGAGGAGTAGTAATTCGTCACCTACCTCATGACTTGTATGGAAACATGTTGTTTTAAACGCTACTGAAAATTCAAGTTTCCTTACACTCTACTCCATCGTTTCTCAATCTTTCTCTTCCTTTGGATTTGTCGATGCAATCCACACCAGTTCATACCTTACTTGTGATCTAACATCAAGAATTTGAGATTCGCTCAATTTCCTACTCGGTGTTCCTTGGACCAAATTTCACTGGAACCCTAAGGATCCACCCTATAAATATCTAAACCCATCTTGAGTTTCACGTCATCGTTAGCTTCTCTCCTCTAGGCTTAATTTCACAACCCATTGTTGATTCGAACACTGCTGATCGAAACTGTGCTATGACTTTGTGGTGCCTCACCCCAACACATGACATCACCATCATCCAATTCAATCGATTGGCGAGTTTCCTCAAACCTGTTCTTCGATACTGAACCATCAATATGCTGCAACACCGCCACACTAAGTATTGCCCAAATCCACCAATCATTACTCATGAACCTTCTTGCAGCCATGGTGAGAGTGCAAGGTTGGGGGTGATTCCCCTGTGTATTCCTAACTTTGCCCTCACCCTATTTACTTATTTCCTTCTTTTATCTAAGGGTAGATTGGTACTTTCCCAGTATGTGTTGAGAGTTTCCTGAGAGATAGCTGGAGGTGGACACGAGTCATGTGGCTACATGTGACTCACCCACCTCAGCCATCATGGCCCGCTCAACTAAAGTTTCTTTTGATGACAAGGATTTTTGGCTTTTTCTTATTGGTCTAAATTCAAAATTCACAACTTTATCTCCATTTATCCAAATATTACAAAAAATATGTTTTAGAATCCTGAGAATTTTCTCTACCTTTTGGTATAGTTTTTATCACCCAAGTCACCATTATTAAAGATTGGATTTTTAGGGTTTAAACCTTTATAATATCATAATAATAATTAAAGAAAAGTTTTAAAGGATAGATTTGTGATATTGGAGTCAAATCCATGATCAATAACTTTGAACCCTCTCTCTAAGATAAAATCATATGTAAATCTAGGTTTATGTCAGATATTTGGGTTTTTAGAGTTTTTTTCTCACTTATGATAGTAATAGTAACTAAAGATAAACTGTTATAACCCTGAATTTTGGGTTCATTTGCTGAGAAATATAATTTCTCATATTAAAGATAAGTGAATGAATAATGAATGAATGTATGGATTTCGTTTACAATAGCCTTGATGATTGTGTTGTGGGCTTTATTGGCTATTGGGCCCAAATAACAAGAAAATTCAATTAATAAATGAATAATTGGATTTTTGAGAAAAGGATGATGTGGAAACCTCTAGAAGGCAAATCCAAATAGGATTTCATGACTCTTGGGTTCCTTGGGTACCAAGGAGTCCAAGGTTGCAAAAAGAAAGCAATCAAAAAAGAAAAGATTAATTAAGTATTTCTTTATTAAGAAATAAATTGAAAATGATGATAATATGTGGAAAATGAGTGGAAAGAAGCATAAATGAGATTTCTTGGGGAAATTTCATATCCATGAGGTTGCTAATATTAAAAGGAATGCCAATGAGGAAAATAAAAGAGAAATAAAAAGAAATCCCCAAAAGGAGATATTTAAATGAGAAATAAACAAGATAATGTGAAATAATACATAATGAGGCATCTAGAAGGATAATAAGTATTCAATAAAAGGAATTTCGAATTATTAGTGTTTCTTGGGATCAAAGGAGTCCCAATGAAGGAAAAAGAAAGAGAAAAGTAGGTAAAGTCAAATAAGATGATAATGTGATGCGTAATTAATGAATTTCATGGTTTTGTTAAAGGAGTAGTATTTTTTCTATTAAAGGAAACCATATTTTCATACCAATGGGACAAAAGGAAAATGCAAAGAGCGTGAAAGAAATAATTCTCGTATTTCTAAGTATTTATGAGATAAGAGATATCAAGGAAGTAAATAGGTGGGAGAAGGCTTTCTTCTCCTTGAAGGAAACGGTTTCCTTTGAAGAGTGGGACTCAGTTTCTCTTAGAGCAACGTCTCTGGACGTGGATACACTCACCTATATAAGGGGTATGCCCTTGGGTCGAGTAGAGAAAGAACCCACCTCTCCCTCTCTCTTCCTTACCTTCTTCTTGTTCCTTTGCTTTTGAAACCCTAACCGAGGATACATGGAACTACCTCGGTGGCATCTAGCAGCTGTGGAGGGATCTCAATTGAAGGAACCACGATAATCCAGGGTGGTTGGCCATCCTTTCCTGCCCGCCACCCTCGTGCGACACCTGTAGCACGGCTGCAGGCCGGCTGCGGATGGCAGGCCCGGCCAGCAGAAGCCAGCCGCCATGGCTACGAGGGTAGAGCACCATCAGGTGCGTGGGATCATGGCGGAGGTAGGCGGAAGGTGGGGGACCATCCCCGACGCCATGGAGTCGGAGGTTGGAGGAGGGAAAGCTCCCCGAGCCGCTGTAGGCGGCGACCGAGGGCTGCTCGCGAGGAAGAAGGAGCACGGCCGACTTTGGACAAAACTACCCTTCGCGGGCTGAAGGACGCACTGGTTAAGTGGAGGGCATAATCATAATTCGATTCTAATTCCAAAACAACAACATTGCATGGAGAATGAGTGACGTGGCACGCTCTGATTGGCCGGGAAGGTATTTCCTTTATTAATTCATAATTAAAGATTTGTAACTCCGATCAAGACAAATTATATATGTATTTTGATCAGAAAAATGCAAGGAACCCATTAAAAGTAATTTTATAGCATGAATCTAATCATAGTTCGAAAGGTAGTGTAAATTATCATCTTTAATGAATTAAAGATTAAGAAACCCTATTTTGATATGATTAATGAGTTTAATAGGGTTTAATGGATCATTAGAGCTGATGTTAACCTGTTAAATGTAAAAAGGTACATTATGTTCAAAAAGGAAGGACTTTGCACATGATTAGTCTAATTTAGAGTTTATATGCTTGAAATTGGAAAAGTACATAAAGTTATCATCTTTAGTGGAAAACCCTTAGATTTGATGGTAAATGGTCTTAATGACATAATTCAAGTTGATATTAACCTATCGTTAATAAAAGTGAAAATAGGATTTAAAAAGATGATCTTTTTATATAATTGGCATAATTTAGGGTTTCATGCATGATTATGCATTAATGAGCTTGAAAACCCTAAATTAGGAGAACATGTATTTTAATTGGTTTAAGTGTCCAAATCCATGAATAAATAGGGATGTGATGATCCTAAATCAATTTGGGTATAAAAGACTATTAAAATGAATAGTTGAGCAATTAAGGTTCATATAAATGGAAAAGAGTATTTCAGGGTTTGTTAACCTAAAAGGGATAAAGTTTGAGAAATTGATCTAAGAAACCCTAATGAATATTAATGAAATCTTAATGCGGACTAGAAACCCTAGAAAGAGAATCCAAGTCAATAAAGTAGATTCTTGATAAAGTGTGTAATAAATAGAGTACATATTCTTTTCAGGAATTATGTGGTTATTGAATTGCTTGCTTGGATTGCTTTCTTGGATGGAATTACTTAATACTTGTGAATTCATCAAATCAGGTATGTGGTTAATTATGAATAACTGCTTAGTTTCCCTATGGTTTCCCGGATGTTTAATCACATTGAATGCAACTAAACTGTTTGGATGTTCATATTGCAATTATAAAGTGACTATGACTATCACATAATGTATATGCCTTCTAGCTCAGATCCTAGTCCCCTCTGTGTCGTAATGGCTGACCTGGTATATGGCTACCTAGAGGGTAGGTCCATTAGGTCATGAATGACTTAGTATATGGCCGCCTAGAGGGTAGGTCCATCAAGTCACCTTTACAGAGGTACCATATAAGTCCTTACAGGGACAACACAGAGTTGTGGATAGGTATGGATTGAGTAGTTTGGCTTAAAATGTAATCTTGATTGTTAAATGATTAATTGAATGATTACATTATTAACATATTTACATGATTATTGTTTCCCCCACATACCAGCTTCGGCTGACCGACGTTTTGTTTGTCGGCGTTTTAGGTACAAGCCAAAAGGACAAACAGTAAACCGTCATATTGTGAAATACATGAAGTAAAATACAAGGAGGATTAGTTAGAGTAGAATCCTTAAGTGGATAGAAGTTTAGAGATCCAAGTTTTCAAAAAGGTATGCAGAAAAATTTATTTTCTTACAACTTTCAGTATAGTATGTTAAATTTGATAATTATTCTTGGTTAATTGCCGAACCTTTGATCCGGAAGTCATGGGTGCGGCTTCAACCTCTCGGTCTCCCTTAATTGGGGGTTATCGGGAGGTGGGGTCGTAACATAAACATTATTAATAAAATTGAGATTTTGAGTCAAGTGTCGTTAAGAAACTCTAAACTCAATATAAGGTATTTAACAAGAGCTGACCTAGGGTTTTGTTGATGGATTTAGATTTCTAGGGTTTTCACAATACATTCATATGAGAACGTATACCCTAATTGATGGACCTAATCGTATATGTAGGTTGAGTTGACTTTAAACTTGGAAGGGTTCAAATGTAATATCTAACTTAATACTCAAGTTAAGGTCAGTATGTTTATTCTATTTAAATTGGGCATAATATCATGACTATATATTTTGTTCCCATATGAGGCATTGACTAAATTGTGGATCATCCTATCATCTTGTGAAAGTACTTTTCTTTGTTAATATATTCCTGATTTGTTGTTGATAATACCACATTGATGGTCTTTTGATCTTATCTTACCAATGGTTAGGGTCCTTTAACCCTATTTGATGTAAACTTGATATTCTTATCCTTAGTATGAAAACAACCATACTTCATTCTTACCTGCCCTATTTGCATGTGTGGACGACTAGTCATAAATAAATTAGTGGCACCATATAAGAATTGGGTTTTATTTCTCTACCACTTATATGTTTTAAAGGCACTAGGATTTAGTCCCATGCCTGGCACTGTGTATTATTCCCCTACCACATATGATATATGAAACTATTTGCATGTGTGGATGATTAGTCATAACTAGAAGTAGTGACACCATATATGCACTGAGTTTTATTCCCCTACCACTTATAATGTAACATAACAGAATTAGAACCTTACCTTTGAAGTTTGATCCCTTTGTTTTATCCAAACAAGGATAAGCTAATACATGTAATTAAGCCAATAATGAAGTATACATGTGTCACAAGAAGTGCAACATAATAAATCGAGTATAATAATCACATATGAAACATATGGAGGTAATAAGAACATAATTGGTTGAATAATGAACTAAAGGGCTATTAATGGGCCATATGACATTTCTCATAAAAAGAAATCCCAAAAGTGAAATCTAAGTTAAAAAATCATGTTCCTTGGGTCCCAATTACCTTGGGATTCAAGTTTCACATTATTCACATAATAATAATTAATTTAATTCATTTTGGAAAGAGAAGATCTAAGTTTTCTCCAAAATATCAAATAAAATATTAAATGACTCCAAAAGAGAAAAATAATCTTAGATTCATAACCTACATAATAAATATAGCCTTCGGGTGAATTTTCATCCAAGTTGGAGAAAGTTTGCTTAAAAAGTGAAATTAGGAGAGAGAAAGCGTGTATAACCTTCAAAATATTAAATAAGTGAGAAAATAACTTCAACATATAAAATTGATGGCAAATTTGTATCCAACACATTAAATATGACTTTTATGTGAAGTTTCATAAAATTTGGATGATCCTAATGTCTTTAATGAAGGAAGAAAGAGAAATTAAGATTTGATTTATTTAACCCATTAAAAGTTTCCAAATGGAAAAACTAAGTGCATAATTGGAATCTACATGCCTTAATTGGTTTCAGTGCAAAATTCCACATAATTTGGGTTTTGTTTATACCCTAAAAAAAGAAAGAGAAAAAGAGAAATACATGCAATCACACTATATTCTAATTTGATTTATGCTTTGATTTATTGGTCACACACATTTTTGGCCTTTAGATTTCATCGGACGACTGCAAAGTCGTCTCCTACCTTGGGTAGGAGTCTCACCAGGCTGTGAATAGTGCTTCAGTTTTTGATTTTCCGTATCTCCCTCTCTACTCCACCTTTTCTCACGATTTTTCTTCCCATGTGATCAAGAGATGATTCTGAATCCTTTGATCCCTACTTTCCTTACCTTTCTCTTTCCCAATCATAAACCATAAAACTCCTCATCAACGTCTATTGTCCTCTTTTATTCTATACTCCCTCCTATAAATACATGTATACCCAAAGCATCTTAGACCCCAAACCAACTCCTTGCTAGCCCCAATTGCTTCGAATCCCCTGCCATTACCCCCGACCTTCTCCACCTTCTTCTTTCTGGTCCGCCGACTAGAGCTGGGTGCTGGATTCATCCGCTACCAATTCCTTATGCGAGCATCACCTTCCGATTGTCCCAGATCTTGCGGAAGGTTTCTTCCCACCTCAGTTGCTTCATATTGTTCCCCCCAACTCAGGGAGCAGTTGCGGACTTAGGCTCCTGGTTTGGGGGTGTCCAGTAGCTCTCCGTGCTCGATAAGCCTTCCATGGTGTTCAATTTTTCCTTGTGAAGCTTTCTGCATTATTGTTTGGTCAGTTTTTGTTTGTCTTCTTCATTTTTGGTTTTTGGCTATTTGGGCTCTGTAGCTATGGCTTTTCTCTTCTGTTTTCCTCTGTGGCTTCAGGCAGATGTCCTGCTAAGCCAGTTGACCCCACGAACCTCTTTCTTTGCTTTGGGTGTTGTTTCCTTGCTTCCTATTTTCTGAAGCCTTAGCAGCATGCAAGGTTGCCAATGCCATGGTCCGGTGTCACGGTGCTCAACTAAGGGATGTTTTCTCTCTGTGTGTTCCCCATTGTAGCCCTTTTGTTTCTCCTTTCATTTTTTTTTGGCTAGGGGAAATTTTGCAATTTCACACAATTTTCTTTTTCTTGCTTTGTGCTTGCCTTTGCCGAGCTAGACAAGTGGCCGACTGAGTTGGGCCAACTCAGGCCCATACCCTCTCTCCCTCTCTCTCTTCTCTTTTGGAATCGCTCTACTGATTTGTAATTTTGTGATTTGTCAAATCTTGCAAAATTCATAATAATTCACCCACTAATCAGGAAAATATGTAAAAATAGTCATTGGATTCAAAAAAATGTAAGCTTTCTTATGGTGTTGATTTTTTTCACCTAAATCTAACATTATAAATAGGTGATTTTAATGGATTAATATAAATAAGTAATAATTTGTAAAATTCATAACTAAATATATATAAGCCATAAAAATATAATATTGTATTTTTGAACTCATAAAAATATAACCTAAAATATGGCATAGTTTTGATAACCTAATTCACCAATAATAAAAAGGCAATTTTTAGGGTTTTGAATAAATAATGGAAACCTAACCCTAATTCCACCTAATTGCATCATAGGTTCTTTGGAGGCCTAGGATTGAACCTAGATTGTGCTTTGGACTTTGGACACCGAAGTTGAAGTATGTTGTATCCCCTATTCCTCTATATTGAGAAATTCACCTATCTTTTCGTTCTTTTGTATTAGGCCTACATAATATGTCTTATCTCTTGATATCATGGTTCATGTGAGCTATCTTGCTTGTTGTGGTCTTGGATATTCTCTTGATATCTATCTTGTGCCTTGGTGCATGTTGGTCTTATATAATGATATGTGCCTACTCTGAAGTGGATGTTTATATGTTGTGTTGTCCACTATGTGATGGCAATATTGTATAATTCTGACTATACTTTTCTACTTGCCTCTACATTTTACGTGCTATGTGATTCAGTAGCACTAGAGTAGTGTAAATTACATTGGTTTTTGGGTAGTATTCCCCTATTATTTATTGAGGAGACTGATAGTATTCCGTTCTCAATATTATATATTTGGGAGATTGGCAAGATTCCTTTCTCTATCAGGTTTCAAGTTTATGAGACTTGGCCGACTTTGTATATATATTGTTCAAGGGCTATGCTTATCTCACATGCATGTAGGTTATGGTTATAATTGTGAGGTGTGTGCCCTACTTTCTTTATGTGCTAGTATTACACAATATTTATTGTTTTGATTATGGAAAGTATCTTCTTTTATTACGTGATGATGATTCCTATCTTTTATGCCCTTGTGGGTTGTAACATAACGAATCTCAAACCCTACCCTAGAACTTTGACCTTTTGGGTTTTTCCAAACAAGGTTGAGGTTAGAATGATCCTAATAATCTAATGCATGAATAATGTAAAATAATATTTCATATAACTCATTTGATGAAAATAAGATGATAAAGAACTTAATTGATAGAGTAATTTAGTTAATGGGCCTCTAATGGGCCATATGACAAAGCCCATGTAAGAAAGCCGCAAAATAAAGATTAGACTTCAAATTCGTAATCTACACATCAAAATAAGCCTACATGTCAATTTTCATCTAATTTGGACTACCTTGAAATAATATGGTAAGTTAGGAGAGAGAAATTGCCTAAAAGGTGTAATTAATAAATAAAAATAATAAATGACTCCAAAAGAGGAAAATAATTTTATATTCGTGATCTACATAATAAATATAGCCTTTGGGTAAAGTTTTATCCAATTTGGAGAAAGTTTGCTTAAAGGGTGAAATCAGGAGAGAGAAAGTGTGTAAAATCTTTAAGATATTAAACAAATATGCAAATATATCCAATATGTAAAATTGATGGCAAATTCGTATCCAACACATTAATTGTAACTTGTGGGTCAAGTTTCATAAAATTTGGATAATCCTAATACCATTAATGAAGGAGGAAAGAGAAAGTGAAATTTGATTTATTTAACACATTAAAAGTTTCCAAAAGATAAAACTAAGTGCAAAATCGGAATCTACATGCCTTTATTGGCCTCTGTGCAAAATTTGGCTTAATTTGGATAACATTAAAGCCCTTATTTGAAGAGAGAGAAAAAGGCACATTAATATGATCTCACTTTACTCGAATTCCTGTTTGCATAATGTTTCTGAATTTTATTTCATTTGATGTAGCCCGCGATCTCAGCCGTTAGTTTTAAATCCAACGATTCGTGAGTTGTCTCCTACCTCAGGTAGGAGACGGATTCCGGTTAACAGAAAGCAAAATCTTTGATCGTGATTTTCTCTGCTCTCTTTCCTTTTTGGTTCTAAACGACTTGCTTTTCACCATCACCGTTTCTTTCCGGTCCTTTTGGACCCTAGTTTTCCTAGGTTTCCTTCATTGGATCTCCCAGTCAACCAAGGAGTTTTTCACTTTCCTGTATCGGCTCTCCTCTGGTTTCCCTTGTCTCTTTGGGCACCCTTGCCTATATAAGAGGCTATGGTCACCTTCGGGTGACTCAGGCGATGAGCTTTTGATTTTTTCTGGGTCTTCTTCATCTTTGGTCAGTCTTTCCCCTTCCAAGTTGCTGCGGCGGTCTCCGGGATCTTGACTCGGAGCACGACGAAGCCTTGTCCCTGGATTCTTCAGGGCGAAGCTTCAGGGCAAGCAACCAAAGCTCGAACCGCCCTCAATTCGGTGTTTACCCCGTGGACGTGATTTCCCCCAAAATCCAACGGTGGCAGCTTCGCAAGCCTACAGTTCGGTCGAACGGAGAAGAAGGTAAAACTGTTTCTTCTAGTTTTACCCTTGCCCAACCTTCCTTTCTGTTTTTTTCGCCCAGGGGTGTTTTGGTCATCTGAACAACGGGATTCTTTGTTTTGAGCTTGGTCAATCGGACCTTGACCGGGTGACTTGGTCTCACCTTATTGGACCAAGTCAGCCGCGACCCTCTCTCCCTCTATCTCAAGCCTCAACGATGCTGACTTGGATTTTCTGTGAATTTTGATTGGTTGATTTTATATAATTCATAAATAATTAATGGATGATCACAAAAATACAAATAAATATTCGTTGGATTCAGAAAAATGCAAGCTTTCTTATGGTGTTGGTTTTATTGCCTGAATATAATGTTTTAAACATGTGTTTTCAATGGATCTATTTAATAATGAATTAACTTGTATAATTCATAACTAATAATTTATAAGTCAGAAAAATATAATAAAATATGTTTTGAGTTCATAAAAGCATAACCTAAAATATGGGATAGTTTTCATAACCTAATTCACATAATAATAAAAAGGTGGTTTTTAGGGTTTCTGAAATCAATATAAATCTAACCCTAATCCCATATATATATGCTAATAGGTGCTTTGGAAGCTTAGGCTTGGACCTAGATGTGACCTTGGATCATTTGACTCTAAAGTTGAGGTATGTTGTATCCCTTATTCATCTATGTTGAGAAATTCACCTATGTTTTCATCCTCTTGAGTTTGGCCTACACAAAGTGTCTTATCTCTTATTATCATGGTTCGAGTGAACTATCTTTCTTGTTATGAACTTAGATATTTTATTGATATCATATCTTGTGCCTTGGTGCATGTTGGTCTCTTATATTAATATGTGCCACTTTGAAGTGGATGTTATATGTTTGTGTTGTCCATTGTGTGATGGCAACCTTTATTTCATATTATGACTATACTTTTCTACTTGCCTCTACATTATACATGCTATGTAATTCAGTAGCACTAGAGTAGTGTAATTACATTGGTTTTGGGGCAGTAATCCCCTATTGTTTATTTGGAGGGTGGCAGTATACCATTCCTCTGTATTCGAGTGTGGCAGTAATGCATACTCAACTTTATATATTTTCGGGAGATTGGCAGTATTCCTTTCTCTATCAGGTTCAAGTTTGTGCTTGGCCGCCAATTGTGTTTATATTGTTCTAGGGCTATGTTTATCTCACATGCATGTAGGTTGATGATGTTGTGGGGTGTGTTCCCTACTACTTTTCTTATGTGCCAATATTGCACAATCTTTATTGTTTTGGTTATGGCAAGTATCCCTTTTTGTTATAATCTTTACTTTTGATACCCGTTTGGGTGGTACTTATCTCTTGCATGGGAAGCCTTTTATTTTGATGTCCCTATTTCCTTAAATTGCTCAATTTGCTTTTTAGCATACACATACCAGCTTTTTGCTGATATATTCCTTTTCTCTTCTTCTTTTGTTGGGGTATGCTTCCAACCCTAGGTGGAGGACTTGGATGCATGGCATGGTGACCTGGACTTAGTTTGTGAAGCTTGGAGACAATCTTGAGGTGGTTTAGATTTCCTCTACATGGATCCTTGTGATGTAAGTTGTAACCCTTTGTTTTAAAATTGAATAGTCAAATATTTTCTTCCGCTGCTATTCATTGGTCTTTTGATTACCATTATATAAAGATTTGAAAATTTTACACCCACTCCATCATACCTTCTGAGTGTGTTTGGACTAGAGGTTTTATTGTTCAAATTTTTAGTAAGGAAGTGGTTTCACTTCTTTACAACATGGTATCAGAGCCCATGGTAGTCGAAATCTGACTATAGCAATTTTGTCTCCCTTTAGAACCCTTGACTTAGTTAGTTACCCCTAAGTGAGATGTTGACCCTAGATTTGATCAATGATGATCTTTTGTGCAATAAGGTTTGTTTTGAGGATAAGATTAGGTTATGAGAAGACCTTGATATGGATAAATTGTGACTCGGTTCTCGTATTGATTTTTGCTAGCATGTTGGTTTACATCGCAAAGATTTCATCAACAAAAATTATTTTCACTATACTACTACATGTACAAAACTTTTCTCTCGTGTTTCGATGTTTTCATGAACTAAGTTACAATGAAGAAGAAACTCTAGTTTGAGTAGAATCTAACCCTAGTTTTATTACTAGGAATGATATAATGGTGTAGTTGACCTACCCTATGACTTTTAGATGTTCATGTAGGGTTGATAGGTTAGAGACACAAGGACCTAAAAGCTCAACCCTAGATGGTGACTTGATAGTTGGATACACGAGAAACATAAATCTCTTAAAACTTTCATAGCTAAGTGATGTGGGTAGCTCTAAAAAGTTGTTTAGTTGACTTGTTAGGTTGAACCCTTTATGGGGTGGAGAGTAGTTAGTTGCTGATGTTTTGATCTATAGATTTCGAGGGCGAAATCCTTTTAAGGGGTTGAGTGTTGTAACATACCGGATCTCAAACCCTACCCTAGAACTTTGACCTTTTGGGTTTTTTTCAAACAAGGTTGAGGTTAGAATGATCCTAATAATCTAATGCATGAATAATGTAAAATAATATGTCATACAACTCATTTGATGAAAATAAGATGATAAAGAACTTAATTGAAAGAGTAATTTAGTTAATGGGCCTCTAATGGGCCATATGACAAAACCCATGTAAGATATCCTCAAAATAAAGAATAGACTTCAAATTCATAATCTACACATCAAAATAAGCCTACATGTCAATTTTCATCTAATTTGGACTCCTTGAAATAATATGGTAAGTTAGGAGAGAGAAATTGCCTAAAAGGTGTAATTAATAAATAAAAATAACAAATGACTCCAAAAGAGGAAAATAATTTTATATTCGTGATCTACATAATAAATATAGCCTTTGGGTAAATTTTTATCCAATTTGGAGAAAGTTTCCTTAAAGGGTGAAATCAGGAGAGAGAAAGTGTGTAAAATCTTCAAGATATTAAATAAATATGCAAATATATCCAATATGTAAAATTGATGGCAAATTCATATCCAACACATTAATTGTGACTTGTGGGTTAAGTTTCATAAAATTTGGATAATCCTAATACCATTAATGAAGGAGGAAAGAGAAAATGAAATTTGATTTATTTAACACATTAAAAGTTTCCAAAAGATAAAACTAAGTGCAAAATCGGAATCTACATGCCTTTATTGGCCTCTGTGCAAAATTTGGCTTAATTTGGATAACATTAAAGCCCTTATTTGAAGAGAAAGAAAAAGGCACATTAATATGATCTCACTTTACTCGAATTCCTGTTTGCATAATGTTTCTGAATTTTATTTCATTTGATGTAGCTCGCGATCTTGGTCGTTAGTTTTAAATCCAATGATTGGTGAGTTGTCTCCTACCTCAGGTAGGAGACGGATTCCGGTTAACAGAAAGCAAAATCTTTGATCGTGATTTTCTCTGCTCTCTTTCCTTTTTGGTTCTAAACGAATTGCTTTTCACCATCACCGTTTCTTTCCGGTCCTTTTGGACCCTAGTTTTCCAGGTTTCCTTCATCGGATCTACCAGTCGACCAAGGAGTTTTTCACTTTCCTGTATCGGCTCTCCTCCGGTTTCCCTTGTCTCTTTGGGCACCCTTGCCTATATAAGAGGCTATGGTCACCTTCGGGTGACTCAGGCGATGAGCTTTTGATTTTTTTTGGGTCTTCGTTCATCTCTGGTCAGTCTTTCCCCTTCTGAGCTACTGCGGCGGTCTCCGGGATCTTGACTCGGAGCACGGCGGCGCCTTGTCCCTGGATTCTTTAGGGCGAAGCATCGGGGCAAGCAACCAAAGCTCGAACCGCCCTCAATTCGGTGTTTACCCCACGGACGTGATTTCCCCCAAAATCCAACGGTGGCAGCTTCGCAAGCCTGCGGTTCGGTCGAACAGAGAAGAAGATAAAAGTGTTTCTTCCAGTTTTACCCTCGCCCAACCTTCCTTTCTGTTTTTTTTCGCCCAGGGGTGTTTTGGTCATCCGAACAACGGGATTCTTTGTTTTGAGCTTGGTCAATCAGACCTTGACCGGGCGACTTGGTCTCACCTTATTGGGCCAAGTCAGCCGCGGCCCTCTCTCCCTCTATCTCAAGCCTCAACGATGCTGACTTGGATTTTCTGTGAATTTTGATTGGTTGATTTTATATAATTCATAAATAATTAATGGATGATCAGAAAAATACAAATAAATACTCGTTGGATTAAAAAAAATGCAAGCTTTCTTATGGTGTTGGTTTTATCACCTGAATCTAATGTTTTAAACATGTGTTTTCAATGGATCTATTTAATAATGAATTAACTTGTATAATTCATAACTAATAATTTATAAGTCAGAAAAATATAATAAAATATGTTTTGAGTTCATAAAAGCATAACCTAAAATATGGGATAGTTTTCATAACCTAATTCACATAATAATAAAAAGGTGGTTTTTAGGGTTTCTGAAATCAATATAAATCTAACCCTAATCCCATATATATGCTAATAGGTGCTTTGGAAGCTTAGGCTTGGACCTAGATGTGACCTTGGATCATTTGACTCTGAAGTTGAGGTATGTTGTATCCCCTATTCATCTATGTTGAGCAATTCACCTATGTTTTCATCCTCTTGAGTTTGGCCTACACAAAGTGTCTTATCTCTTATTATCATGGTTCGAGTGAACTATCTTTCTTGTCATGAACTTAGATATTTTATTGATAACATATCTTGTGCCTTGGTGCATGTTGGTCTCTTATATTAATATGTGCCACTTTGAAGTGGATGTTATATGTTTGTGTTGTCCATTGTGTGATGGCAACCTTTATTTCATATTCTGACTATACTTTTCTACTTGCCTCTACATTATACATGCTATGTGATTCAGTAGCACTAGAGTAGTGTAATTACATTGGTTTTGGGGCAGTAATCCCCTATTGTTTATTTGGAGGGTGGCAGTATACCATTCCTCTGTAATCGAGTGTGGCAGTAATCCATACTCAACTTTATATATTTTCGGGAGATTGGCAATATTCCTTTCTCTATCAGGTTCAAGTTTGTGCTTGGCCGCCAATTGTGTTTATATTGTTCTAGGGATATGCTTATCTCACATGCATGTAGGTTGATGATGTTGTGGGGTGTGTTCCCTACTACTTTTCTTATGTGCCAGTATTGCACAATCTTTATTGTTTTGGTTATGGCAAGTATCCCTTTTTGTTATAATCTTTTCTTTTGATACCCGTTTGGGTGGTACTTATCTCTTGCATGGGAAGCCTTTTATTTTGATGTCCCTATTTCCTTAAATTGCTCAATTTGCTTTTTAGCATACACATACCAACTTTTTGCTGATATATTCCTTTTCTCTTCTTCTTTTGTTGGGGTATGCTTCCAACCCTAGGTGGAGGACTTGGATGCATGGCATGGTGACCTGGACTTAGTTTGTGAAGCTTGGAGACAATCTTGAGGTGGTTTAGATTTCCTCTACATGGATCCTTGTGATGTAAGTTGTAACCCTTTGTTTTAAAATTGAATAGTCAAATATTTTCTTCCGCTGCTATTCATTGGTCTTTTGATTACCATTATATAAAGATTTGAAAATTTTACACCCACTCCATCATACCTTCTGAGTGTGTTTAGACTGGAGGTTTTATTGTTCAAATTTTTAGTAAGGAAGTGGTTTCACTTCTTTACAACATGGTATCAGAGCCCATGGTAGTCGGAATCTGACTATATCAATTTTGTCTCCCTTTAGAACCCTTGACTTAGTTAGTTACCCCTAAGTGAGATGTTGACCCTAGATTTGATCAATGATGATCTTTTGTGTAATAAGGTTTGTTTTGAGGATAAGATTAGGTTATGAGAAGACCTTGATATGGATAAATTGTGACTCGGTTCTCATATTGATTTTTGCTAGCATGTTGGTTTACATCGCAAAGATTTCATCAACATAAATTATTTTCACTATACTACTATATGTACAAATCTTTTCTCTGGTGTTTCGATGTTTTCATGAACTAAGTCACAATGAAGAAGAAACTCTAGTTTGAGTAGAATCTAACCCTAGTTTTATTACTAGGAATGATATAATGGTGTAGTTGACCTACCCTATGACTTTTGGATGTTCATGTAGGGTTGATAGGTTAGAGACACAAGGACCTAAAAGCTCAACCCTAGATGGTGACTTGATAGTTGGATACACGAGAAACATAAATCTCCAAAAACTTTCATAACTAAGTAATGTGGGTAGCTCTAAAAAGTTGTTTAGTTGACTTGTTAGGTTGAACCCTTTATGGGGTGGAGAGTAGTTAGTTGCTGATGTTTTGATCTATAGATTTCGAGGACAAAATCCTTTTAAGGGGTTGAGTGTTGTAACATACCAGTTCTCAAACCCTACCCTAGAACTTTGAACTTTTGGGTTTTTCCAAACAAGGTTGAGGTTAGAATGATCCTAATAATCTAATGCATGAATAATGTAAAATAATATGTCATATAACTCATTTGATGAAAATAAGATGATAAAGAACTTAATTGAAAGAGTAATTTAGTTAATGGGCCTCTAATGGGCCATATGATAAAACCCATGTAATAAAGCCTCAAAATAAAGAATATATTTCAAACTCGTAATCTACACATCAAAATAAGCCTACATGTCAATTTTCATCTAATTTGGACTCCTTGAAATAATATGGTAAGTTAGGAGAGAGAAATTGCCTAAAAGGTGTAATTAATAAATAAAAATAACAAATGACTCCAAAAGAGGAAAATAATTTTATATTCGTGATCTACATAATAAATATAGCCTTTGGGTAAATTTTTATCCAATTTGGAAAAAGTTTGCTTAAAGGGTGAAATCAGGAGAGAGAAAGTGTGTAAAATCTTCAAGATATTAAATAAATATGCAAATATATCCAATATGTAAAATTGATAGAAAATTCATATCCAACACATTAATTGTGACTTGTGGGTTAAGTTTCATAAAATTTGGATAATCCTAACACCATTAATGAAGGAGGAAAGAGAAAATGAAATTTGATTTATTTAATACATTAAAAGTTTCCAAAAGATAAAACTAAGTGCAAAATCGGAATCTACATGCCTTTATTGGCCTCTGTGCAAAATTTGGCTTAATTTGGATAACATTAAAGTCCTTATTTGAAGAGAGAGAAAAAGGCACATTAATATGATCTCACATTACTCGAATTCCTATTTGCATAATGTTTCTGAATTTTATTTCATTTGATGTAGCCCGTGATCTCGACCGTTAGTTTTAAATCCAACGATTGGTGAGTTGTCTCCTACCTCAGGTAGGAGACGGATTCCGGTTAACAGAAAGCAAAATCTTTGATCGTGATTTTCTCTGCTCTCTTTCCTTTTTGGTTCTAAACGACTTGCTTTTCACCATCACCGTTTCTTTCTGGTCCTTTTGGACCCTAGTTTTCCAGGTTTCCTTCATCGGATCTCCCAGTCGACCAAGGAGTTTTTCACTTTCCTGTATCGGCTCTCCTCCGGTTTGCCTTGTCTCTTTGGGCACCCTTGCCTATATAAGAGGCTATGGTCACCTTCGGGTGACTCAGGCGATGAGCTTTTGATTTTTTTGGGTCTTCGTTCATCTCTGGTCAGTCTTTCCCCTTCCGAGCTAATGCGGCGGTCTCCGGGATCTTGACTCGGAGCACGACGGCGCCTTGTCCCTGGATTCTTCAGGGCGAAGCTTCGGGGCAAGCAACCAAAGCTCGAACCGCCGTCAATTCGGTGTTTACCCCGCGGACGTGATTTCCCCCAAAATCCAACGGTGGCAGCTTCGCAAGCCTGCGGTTCGGTCGAACGGAGAAGAAGGTAAAAGTGTTTCTTCCAGTTTTACCCTCGCCCAACCTTCCTTTCTGTTTTTTTTCGCCCAGGGGTGTTTTGGTCATCCGAACAACGGGATTCTTTGTTTTGAGCTTGGTCAATTAGACCTTGACCGGGCGACTTGGTCTCACCTTATTGGGCCAAGTCAGCCGCGGCCCTCTCTCCCTCTATCACAAGCCTCAACGATGCTGACTTGGATTTTCTGTGAATTTTGATTGGTTGATTTTATATAATTCATAAATAATTAATGGATGATCATAAAAATACAAATAAATATGCGTTGGATTAAAAAAAAATGCAAGCTTTCTTATGGTGTTAGTTTTTTCACCTGAATCTAATGTTTAAACATGTGTTTTCAATGGATCTATTTAATAATGAATTAACTTGTATAATTCAATACTAATAATTTATAAGTCAGAAAAATATAATAAAATATGTTTTGAGTTCATAAAAGCATAACCTAAAATATGGGATAGTTTTCATAACCTAATTCACATAATAATAAAAAGGTGATTTTTAGGGTTTCTGAAATAAATATAAATCTAACCCTAATCCCATATATATGCTAATAGGTGCTTTGGAAGCTTAGGCTTGGACCTAGATGTGACCTTGGATCATTTGACTCTGAAGTTGAGGTATGTTGTATCCCCTATTCATCTATGTTGAGCAATTCACCTATGTTTTCATCCTCTTGAGTTTGGCCTACACAAAGTGTCTTATCTCTTATTATCATGGTTCGAGTGAACTATCTTTCTTGTTATGAACTTAGATATTTTATTGATATCATATCCTTGTGCCTTGGTGCATGTTGGTCTCTTATATTAATATGTGCCACTTTGAAGTGGATATTATATGTTTGTGTTGTCCATTGTGTGATGGAAACCTTTATTTCATATTCTGACTATACTTTTCTACTTACCTCTACATTATACATGCTATGTGATTCAGTAGCACTAGAGTAGTGTAATTACATTGGTTTTGGGGCAGTAATCCCCTATTGTTTATTTGGAGGGTGGCAGTATACCATTCCTCTGTAATCGAGTGTGGCAGTAATCCATACTCAACTTTATATATTTTCGGGAGATTGGCAGTATTCCTTTCTCTATCAGGTTCAAGTTTGTGCTTGGCCGCCAATTGTGTTTATATTGTTCTAGGGCTATGTTTATCTCACATGCATGTAGGTTGATGATGTTGTGGGGTGTGTTCCCTACTACTTTTCTTATGTGCCAGTATTGCACAATCTTTATTGTTTTGGTTATGGCAAGTATCCCTTTTTGTTATAATCTTTTCTTTTGATACCCGTTTGGGTGGTACTTATCTCTTGCATCAGAAGCCTTTTATTTTGATGTCCCTATTTCCTTAAATTGCTCAATTTGCTTTTTAGCATACACATATCAGCTTTTTGCTGATATATTCCTTTTCTCTTCTTCTTTTGTTGGGGTATGCTTCCAACCCTAGGTGGAGGACTTGGATGCATGGCATGGTGACCTAGACTTAGTTTGTGAAGCTTGGAGACAATCTTGAGGTGGTTTAGATTTCCTCTACATGGATCCTTGTGATGTAAGTTGTAACCCTTTGTTTTAAATTTGAATAGTCAAATATTTTCTTCCGCTGCTATTCATTGGTCTTTTGATTACCATTATATAAAGATTTGAAAATTGACCCACTCCATCATACCTTCTGAGTGTGTTTGGACTGGAGGTTTTATTGTTCAAATTTTTAGTAAGGAAGTGGTTTCACTTCTTTACATGGGTAGTCCTTATCTCTTGCATGGGAAGCATTTATTCTTGATGTCCTTTGGTCAAGATATTGCTCAAGTTTTCTTTAGTATACACATACCAACTTTTTGTTGATGTTTCTCTTTCTTTTCTTCTTTTGTGGGGTATGCTTCCAACCCCAGGTTAGATCAAAGAGAGGTGAACTTCAACATCAACCTTTGTATATGAGCTTTTGGGAGACTTGAAAAGGTGGTTTGTTATGACCCACACTTCGTTTTACCAGTAAGTACCGTGGTTAATGCATAATCAAACTTATATGTGAGTTGAATACTCATTTGCGTTTTGAACTTTGGACCAGTATTAATGTATCTTTAGCATTTTTTTTCTTGTTCTGAGATTGAGGACAAGTTTGTGCTTAATCCGTTGCCAGAGATATCATGCGAAACCGACCTACGAGTAAAAAGATATGAGCTTTTTAGTGTGTAGGGACCTATGTGTAATTTCAGAAAGTTCTTGGGAATTTTACGATTCGCCCCCCCTGGGCGCCCTTCCTTATCCTTTCTTTGCTTTTCCCTTATTAGCTCCGTTATCTGACTCTGAATGAACGATAGTTCATTCTCCTGTTGCCCGTTCAAGAGAGAGCAGAGCGAGAGGGAAAAGGGAGAGTGAGAGAGATAGCTAGAGGAGAAAGTTGGGCGATCTTGAGCTCCCCAACTGCGTTCTCATTCGATTCTTCAACTTTTCCAGTCGAATCAGCCAGCCACTTCACCTTCTTCTCCTTCCCCTTCTTCTTCCCCGTTCCTGCTGCCCGACCAAGATAGCCGCCAGCCAAAGAAGGTGCTAGGAGCAGCCAAAGGTGTGAAAAACACCATCTTCCAGTTGATCTAGGGTCGTCTTGAAGTTCCCAAGGTATTTCGTGCGGAGATTGGTCGTGAATCGACCCCGAATCCACCTTTTTCCTCGGCGTTTTCCGTTTTTGTACAGTTTGAACGGGGTGCAAATCGGTTTGAACGGCGTGCAAAAAGTGAAAAAAAATATCCAGTTCACTGCCCAGATTGAACGGCGTTCAAGCCAGTTGAACGGCGTTCGAATCAGTTGAACGGGGTCCAAAGTTGCAGAAAATCAGGACAGAAGTGCACTGAAGGTGCACGGCGTACAGCCCAGGTGCACGGCGTGCACGCTGCTGTAAAGGGCAGGATTAGGCGTGGTTGTGGACGTTTTTCGGTGTACACGAACACACCAAAGTGGGTGAGTAGTATTTCATTCATTTATCACCATCGAACTCGATTTCATTGTATATATTGCTTCGGTATAATTAGAATAACTTCTAAACAGTATAAATGAGATTAAAGAAATGTGTTTAATTCTATAGAGCCTAAATTACTTAGTGTAACTGAAGAAAATAGCGAATGTTGTCTGTACTGATACTGTTGTGAATATGTTGAGCTCTAAATGAATGTCTGTTGTTATGACAAGTTTAGAATGATGTGGAATTATGTATAAAGTTGAATGAGATAGAAGTGTTCTTAAATATACTCAGTGTGCAATTAAGATTGAGTTATGACAATTTATATTTACTGCTTAAATAATGATGATAGACTTAGGTGCCCTAACACCGTAGAACCCCTTTGAGAGGTCTGCACCTTAGGGGTGAAACTCGTGTCCAACATCAACCAGTTGAGTAATTCTGGTGGCACGAGGGTTGATAGAAAGTGTCCAACACCAACCGATTGAGTAATTTTGGTGGCACTGGGGAAAAATAATAAATAAAGTAAAGGGTTATCCAACACCAACCGGTTGAGTAATTCTGGTGGTAACCCAGTGTTGACTCCCTGCGCCTGTGTGCTCAGGTTAGAGGAGGAGTCCAGAGCACTCATGGTGAGTGCAGAGGAGGCCAGAGAGCTTGTGGGTCCTGTAGCAGACCAGGACGAGAAGTTAGACTTAGCATTTCCTGGGTGTGTCGCTAAGTCTTGTACGGTGAGATCGTAGTTTTCTACAGATCTTTGTATGCAGAGTACACTGCATATGATTAGGGCATAATAATATAAATATGTAATCATATAAGATCACAGTAAATTTAATATGTTAAGAGTTTAGACCTTCTGTGTTAATTCTCAATAACTGTTTATTTGTTTAAGATATCTGTTGTTGTATAAAAATGTGATTAATATCTGTAAATTCTGCTATGTCATTAGAACTGCCCTGCTTAGTACTGCACTTATGTTTTATTTCAATTTTATATATCTGATGAGTTGTTTAGTGATAGCTAAATGAAATGCTATTCACTGAGCGAGTAGGCTCACTCCTCTACTCAAACATTTTCAGGTCAACAACAACAACATCAGGAATATGAAGGATCTTTTCATCCTAACGCTTAGTCTGTAGAAGGTATATATGTAGCTAGTATAGTTAGAGGTCTCGTAGTCCTTTCCCCTCAGTCCTTGGGACATGGTGTGGGTGAGAGAGAGTATGTATGGCAAATGTGTATAAAGATGTAAATTAACTGTTATGTTTACTTTCTGTTAAACAATGTTACATGTTGTAAACTCTGTTTAGGTTCTCTAGCCAGTTTAATTGAAATGCTTCCGCAATAGTTTATTATGTTTTAGTTTACAGCAATAATCCGGATATCTTTACGAGGTTTTAAAAAGAAAAAGTTCTCAATGATTTATTTATGTGATAATCCCTCCGTCGCGCCCTAATCTCGTGATTAATGGTTAGTGTGAGATCGGGGTGTGACATGGTTAGATGATCCTCAGTTTGATCTTTGGCTTATATGTTTAGTTTTCCTTTTTGGTCACCCATTTGTGGTGAAGTGATGTATAATGTTATCAAGCTTTGTAAATTGTTAGATAATGATATTTTCTGCTACAACTCATTGTGTTATGATACATACATGTTGAATGAATTGGTCTTCATCCCTTTGGAGAAAATTTTATGTGGTTTTTGGTTCTAGGGATGTGGCCTTTTATTTTCTAGTAGGGAGTGGTTCCCCTATGGGATCCCACTCCTTACATATAATGTTTACATGCACTATGTTTTATTCCCATGCCAGACACTGGGTTCTGTTGCCCTACCACTTATGATATTAGGCACGTGTTATATTCCCCTACCATGCATTGGGTTTTATTCCCCTTATGGCTCACTAGGTCCCACTCCTTACAACATTTGGTGACGTATTTCCTAATAAAACCTAGTGCATGGAAGGGGAATAAATCCAGTGCTGAATATCATATGTGGCGGGGCATAAGACCCAATGCATGACAGGGGAATAAAAACTAGTTTCTATAAAATATTATAAGTGGAAGGAGAATAAAACCCAATGCCTATATGGTGTCACTACTTTTAGTTATGACTAGTTGTCCACACATGGAAATAGGGTAGGCAATAATGAAGTATAGTTATTTTCACACAGAGGATAAAAATATCAAGTTTACATCAAATGGGGTCAAAGGACCCTAATCATTGGTAAGATAAGGTTATAAGATCATCAACGTGGTACTATCATTAACAAATCAGGAAAATATTAACAAGGAAAATTACTTTCACAAGATGATAGGATGATTCACAATTTAGTCAATGTCTTATATGGGAAAAAGACATTTAGTCATGATATTATAGCCAATTTAAATAAAGTAGATTTACATACCTTGACTTGAGTATTAAGTCAGACATTGCATCCTAACCCTTCCAACTATAAGATTAACCAACCTACATATAGGATTAGGTCCACTAATTAGGGTTTAAATTCGAATATGGATGCATTGTGAAAACCCTAGAAACCAAATCCATCGGCAAAACCCTAGGTCATCTCTTATTAAAGACCTTATACTAAGTTTAAAGTTTCTTAACGATAATTGACTCAAAGTCTAAATTTTGTTAATCATGATGTTATCTTTAGTTACTATTACGATCATAGGTGCAAACAAAACTCTAAAAACCCAAATCTTCGACAAAAACCTAGATTCACATATGATTTTATCTTAGAGAGAGGGTCCAAGGTTATTGATCATTAATTTGACTCCAAGATCTCAAATTTATCCTTTAAATCTTTTCTTTAATTATTATTGTGATATTATAAAGGTTTCAACCCTAAAAATCCAAATTTTAAAACTTGTGAATCGGGTGATGACAACTATACCAAAAAGTAGAGAAATTCTCAAGATTCTAAATCATATTTTTTGTAATTTTTAGATAAACAAAGAGAAAGTTATGAATTTTTGAATTTCAGACCAGCTGGAAAAAAAAACCAAAAATCACATCATTAAAAGAAACTTTGGTTGAGCGGTCCATGATGGCTGAGGTAGCCTAGTCACATGTGACCACATGGTTTGGGTCCACCACCAGCTATCACACACAAAACACTCAACCCAGATTGGGAAGTACCAATCTACCCTCAGAGAAAAGAAGGAAAGAAGTAAACAAGGCAAGGGAAAAGTTAGATATACATAGGGGTATCGCCTCCAATCTTGCACTCTCTCCGTGGATGTGAGAAGGTGCCTGAGTAGCGACTGGTAGATTTGGGGAAAACTTAGTGTGGCTGTGTTGCAGCGCTTTGGTGGTTCAATATCAAAGAACAGGTTTGAGGAAACTCACTACTCAATTGAATTGGATGATGGTGATGCCGGGTGCCGGGGTGAGGCACCACAAACTCATAGCAGAGTTTCAATCGACAGTGATCGAATCGATGGGTTGTGAAATTGAGCCCAAAGGAGAGAAGCTAGCAGTGACGTGGAACTCATAATGGGTTTATATATTTATTGGGTGAATCCTTTGGGTTTTATTGAAATGTGGTTTGAGGAGCCTCAAGTAGGAAATTGAGCAAATCTCAAATTCTATATGTTAGATCACGAGTAAGGTATCAACTGGTAAAATGTTGGACCGACGAATCCAAATGAGAATAAAGATCGGAAAAAGATGGAGTAGAGTGTGAGGAAATTGAGATTTTCAGTAGCGTTTAAAACAACTTGTTTCCATACAAGTCTCAAGGTAGGTGATGAGTTATTGCTCATCGAATCACGATCTAACAGTCAGAAAGTCACAAAAATTAACTAATGTTTCCAAAACAAGGCACACATGACATTTTCATCAAATTCAAATAAAATGATATGTAATTGATTTCTTTTTCTTTCTCTTTTGAATTGGATGAGTAAATAACCTCCAACTAAAGTGAAATTTGGTGTGTAAGGTAATAAGGACCCAAGAATCCAATTTTGGAGTCAAATTTGCCTTTTGGAAAACTTTAATACATGAAACACACCTTTTGTGGAGAAGTGTATTTTCTTTATATTAATATATTCCTTTGTTATTTATTAACCAAAATTTGTATGTATCTATCTCCAAACCAAATATACCCACAAGAAAAATCTAGAAGGATAATTATAAACTTATATGCCTTAATTTGATAATTTAACAAAAGTAACCCCAAATTATTGCATTTCTCTTATTTCTTATATAAAGACTTTTAAAGAATTGTGTTATTGGTTGAAACTCTTATATTTGAAAATTGTCATTATCCTAATGCACTCTAATCTAATAAGATGAGTTCAAATAAAAATATTTAAATAAAAAGGAGTAAAAGGCAATAATTACCTAAATTTGAGTACATTACAATTCTCCTCCCCTTAAAGAGGATTTTGACCGCAAAATACAGACGACCTAAGTTTGAGGATTCATAGATTACATATTGATTGGGATTGCTGATATTATGAGTTTAATTTCATTGATGCACCACTTCCCTAAATATGTCATATACATCTACCCTAGATGGCCCACTTAGAAAGTCTACTCATGTACCCTACTTATTGTAGCTATTTTAGTTTGGTTAGGACCCCAAGAGTTAGGTAATGCATTTTTTACTCCAACTAGTCTTCTAATAATAATTTTTTAAAGATCAACAATTTTCAGACCCTTTGTAGAGAATGAGATCCTAAAACTCAACTAGTCGCTCTACATGGGTAGCATGCGATACAAAAATTATGTTCCCATAGATCTTTTCTAGATCAAAGGTACCAATTGGCCTAACAAATTAGAGTTTTAGCCTTAAATGTTACCCAACCATCTAAACCCTTACATGGTGGTGACTTGGTTTTGAAAACATTAATAAATCCAAAACTCTTTTTTTGTCTCTGTAAGATATATATATATTATCATTGGAAAATATGCTACATAAATATGAAAATTGGTGCCAAAATCAAAACGAAACCAAGTCACCAACTAGAATTTCCCAAATATTTATTTTGTTTTAGCAAGTTCAAAGAGGAGTCTAAAACCTACGAGTGTCTCAAGATGATCAAGAAAAACCTATTCTCCACTTGTAGCTCTTGAGACAATATACAAATTTTCATATGATCCTTATAGATATTATATCCCTTATATATTACAATGTGAAGACTTATAAACTAGTTCACAATTAAGGTACTTGTATAGGAAAAGAATATAGTTGCATGTTACCTTCATGTACATTTGGGAGGTCCCTCATTATTATCAAGGTTGTTCCTCGGGGGTTGATATGGCAGCTATGCTGGAACTTGGTGTTGCTGAAGCTGAGGGCATTCTGGTTGAATATGCTCAGGATGACTATAGTGGTGGAAGGTAGGATTCGAGTTGCCATTATGGGATGTACACTTTCCTAGAGGATGGTGACGATGGGAATAGTTACACCTAGAAGGTTTCAATTCATTACTAGCATGCTTGTGCTTATTCAATGTAAACCCTAATATTGCTCTCATATGCTTCCATCTTGAGCAATTTGGTTGTTGATGGCACAATCACTTTATCTTCACCCAAAACCCTTTAAGGACCCTCATTGTTGGTGTTTTATTCTAATTACATCCTCATTTCCACCAGGTCCATCATTGATATGATTACATGATCCTAATGTAATTGTATAAATTTAAATTATGTGGAATGTAGAGAGAGAAAGGCACGGAATACAAATTATATATATGTGACAAGTTTAGATCATCATCAAAAACTACAATACACATTTTAGACGCATCATGTACAACATCCACATCCACCAAACAAAACCATTTCAAAGGCATCACATTGGTTTAAGTAATATACATATATCATATTATATATGATAATTTTTAATTACAATGGACACATTTACCCAAGTCATAAAAACAAAGATTGTGGTACGAAACACAAACCAATAAGAAAGGCACGTGATGTGTTTCTGATACCACTATTTCAATTTTCACAAAGGTTGCATAGTGGAATTACAAAACTTTTTCTATATTGAATCTGTGCCACATATCCATCATATTTGTAAAATGTTAGCATAGTAAAGAAAAAGTAAGTGTATGGTTACCTTAAAACACTGAGTTGTCAAACAACTAGACACGTTATGTTGATATCAATTCATACTTCCAAACTTGGATCTAAAGTTGGTGTTGTGCAAAAACACAACTATCCTTACATCAACAATAGGAAGATAACTCATCCTCCTTGACGATGAAACTTGTCCTCCAAGATTCCATACACATGACTTAGCCTCTATGTTGACCTCAAAATTTCTTTATATCTCTCAAAGGGAGAAATTCATTATCCACTTATGTATCTCATTTACTATATATAACTCCTTTTATGTAGGAGAGACATAGGTTAGGATTTATGAGAAAACACATTTCTTTTCCTAGTTGTAATTTCACAAATAGGAAAAACTTAGACAATGTACCAATCGATCAGTTGAGAATCTCTTTGATCAACTGGAGTACTCAACCTTATTCCATATACACATTAGTCAATTGGATGAAAACTTAGTTGATTGTTAGATGTGTTCATTTGATAGATTGACCTCTTAGTTTATCGAACTGCCACTTCTAGACACTTTCCTAATCCATGTACTAGTCTATTAATTGACCTTTAGTCAATCATATGATACATCTCCAAGTTACCAATCAATCGATCGATTGACTGAACCATGATTTAATCAACTATTATATTAAGTGATCAAATTATAAATTAACTTATGTTTAACTTAGAACCATTCTAATTATAATTTAATTGAAAAATTCTTTCCCCTTGAGCATCCTTATGCATGTAACCCCGTGGGTTCTACATTACATTGACAATGTTGTTAAAGACCTTAAAAGAAATGATCAACATCTAAAAACACATCAATGCTATCCAAGTAATTGTAATGTAACGTCCCAGGATTCGAGGCATTGGATAAAATGATCTTAAAAGGAATGATTGGACTACCCGTATCACCAAGGTGCACCTCCTTTTCTGGGAGCCCATCAATAAAGAACTCCATAGTTAAGTATGCTCAACTTGGAGTAGTACTAGGATGGGTGACCAGTCGGGAAGTTGACTCCGACTTGCATGTGAGTGAGAAAAAAGCACGCATTTAAGGCTAGTGGTGGTCTTTGGGGCCATTCGTCATTCCTGAAACTTTACTAGAGCCTAGAAAAGTGAGCCCGGGTATTACAAATGGTATCAAAGCCAAAACCCCTCCAGTAGGTGGGGCCCAAATGGGCATGGCATGCCAGCATTTGAACTGTGCGGTCCAGGCATGTTGGAAATGACTGTCCATGGTGAAGTAGCCACCCTTGTACTGGTATTCCGTGATCGGGAGCTGGGTGTTTATGGGCCATTCTAGGTCTGCACTGAAATGGGGAAATATTATGAGGCCATATAATTAAGCCATGACAAGGACGTCAAGAGTCTAAATGGGGGAGATTGTAACGTCCCATGATTTGAGGCCTCAGATAAAATGACCTTAAAAGGAATTATCAGAATACCCATATCACCAAGATGCACCTCCTTTTCTGAGAGCCCATCACTAGAGAACTCCATAGTTAAGCGTGCTTAGCTTGGAGTAGTACTAGGATGGGTGATGAGTCGAGAAGTTGACTCCAATTTACATGTGAGTGAGGAAAAAGCATGTAGTTAAGGCTAGTGGTGGTCTGTGGGGCCAGTCGTCATTCCTAAAACTTTACTAGAGCCTAGGAAAGTGGGCCCATGTATTACATGTAATAAGTTTGAGACTAAATTCAAACTTAATTTAGGTAAATAATGTTACCATGATTGTATAATATCTTTGTCATAGATATTCAGTTTGAACTTGAGGAGTGAAGCAATCACCCTCTTTATATTAATTTATGTTTCTTGATCTAGAGCAAACAATCGAGCTTTAATAAGCTCAATGCTATATATTTATTCACATGAAGCATGCCATGCATTTCATAGTCTTGTTTAACAAGTGCCAAGGATATTACTCTAATAAGAGGAAAAATTCCAATTTCTCACATCAATCGACATGTACCACACTGCACCAATCATCATTTGTATAGTAATACTTACTAAAAGATACACTAAGTGGTGTCAAAGTACATTAGAGTGCATGTGATCATTATAGTGAATTTAGGTCTAAGGACCAAAATCACCAATGTTACACTCAAACATGATTTTGACTTCCATATAATGGCTTCTATATTTTTTCATAAGGCGGTCTGTCCATTATAACTTGTTCTCTAACAAGTGCCTTTGTGTCTGACTTGATACCCATATCATGATTAAAGACACACTCATATTTCAATACACATACTAGTCTTATGTATTATAATTGTCCAGATAAACTCCACAATAATATCCAAGTAGGGACATACCAAGAGGAATATTCTAAATATACATATGATCTCATATTCATTTACTCAACTCTAAACAATATGTCATTGAGGTAGGGCTTTATTACATCTAATATTATCTCAATATTGAAACCATCAACATAAGTGGAATTGTCTTTTATTAATAATCAAATCATGTATAAAATACCCGATTACAATTATTATATGGCTGATTCTCAGGGCATAAAACCAACATGTTCCTAGGGAATCATCGTAATATGTATATAATGTATGTGTATCCCATAAACTATTACCTCAATCAATAAAATATGATATGAAAACTAGCACAACAACTTGAGCCAGCAAGTGTTGTGAACAAACAACCAAACATGTTAGATTCAATGTAAACCCTAATATTGCTCTCATATGCTTCCATCTGGAACAAATTGGTTGTTGATGGCATTGTCACTTTATCGTCACCCAAACCCTTTAAGGACCCTCCTTGTTGATGTTTTCTTCTAATCACATCCTCATCTCCACCATGGTCCATCAGTGGTATGATTACATGACCCTAATGTAATTGTATAAATTTAATTTATGTGGCATGTAGAGAGAGAAATGCATGACATACAAATTATATATACGTGAAAAGTTTGGATCATCATTAAATACCACAATAAGTATTATAGATGCATCACGCATGACATCCACATCCACCAAACAAATTAATTTCAAAGGCATCACATTGGTTTAATTAATATACATATATCATATTATATATGATAGTTTGTGATTATAACAGATATGCTTACCCAAGTAATACAAACAAAGATTATGGTTCAAAACACAAACCAACAAGAATGACACATGTTGTGGTTATGATACTACTATCATGTTTTTCACAAGGTTGCACAGTTCAATTACAAAACCTTTTCTAGATTGAATCCAAGCCATAGATATGTCATATTTGTAAAATGTCAGCATAGTAAAGAAAAATTAAGTGTATGGTATGTAACTTAGCACACCAAGTTGGAAAACAACTAGACATGTTATGTTGATATCAAATCATACTTCCAAATTCAGATCCAAAGTTGGTACGGTACAAAAACACAATTTTCCTTACATCAACAATAGGAAGATAACTGATCCTCCTTTATAATGAAAATTGTCCTCCATGTTTGTGTACACATGACTTAGCCTCTATGTTGACCTCAAAATTGCTTTATATCTCTCAAAGGGAGAAATTCATTATCCAGTTATGTATCTCATTTACTGTATATTACTCCATTTATGTAGGAGAGACACATGTTAGGATTTATGAGAAAACCCATTTTTTTCCTAGGTGTAATTCCACACTAGGAAAAACTTAGACAATGTACCAGTCGATCAGTTGAGAGTCTCTGTGATCAGCTCAAGTACTTTGCCTTGTTCCATATACACATTAGTCGATTGGATGAAAACTTAGTTGATTGCTAGATTGTGTTCATTTGATAGGTTGACCACTAAGTATATTGACTGACACTTCTGCACACTTTCCTAATCCATTTACTGATATGTTGATTTTTTTTTAACAAGCCAGAGGGTCCTCTATTCATCCCACCCCTCTCTAGTGGGCAAAAGCATCATCAACATACAACTCATGCTTATATGTTCGTAGGGTTTTCCCCAGAAAAATCAAACAAAAGAAACATTTGATGCATCTCCAAGTTACCAATCAATGGATCTATTGACTCAACCATGATTTAATCAACTATTATCTTACTCAAGCGATCAGATGATAAATCAACCTAGGTTTAACTTAGAACCATTCTAATTATAATTTAATTTCAAAAGTCTTTCCCTTGAGCATGCTTATGCATGTAACCCCCTGGGTTCCACATTACATTGACAATGTTGTTAAAGACCTCAAAAGAAATGAGCGATATCTAAAAATACACCATTGCTATCCAAGTAATTGTAATAACTTGGAGACTAAATTCAAACTTTAAGTAAACAATGCTACCATGATTGTATAATCTCTTTGTCATAGATATTCAGATTGAACTTGAGGAGTGGAACAATCACCCTCTTTATAATAATTTATGTTTCTTGATCTAGAGCAGACAGTCGAGCTTTAATAAGCTCACTGTTATCTATTGATTCACATGAAGCATTCCCATGCATTTCATAGTCTTGTTTATCAAGTATCAAGGATATTATTCTAATAGGAGGGACACATTCCAATTACATTGCTCACAATAATCCACAAGTGCCACACTACACCAATCATCATTTGTTATAGTAATCCTTACTAAAAACTACATTAAGTGGTGTTAAAGTACATAAAAGTACAGTGGTAATTATAGTGAATTTATGTCTAAGGACCACAATCACCAATGTTACACTGAGACATGATTGTGACTTCTATATAATGGATTCTATATGTTTTTCACAAGGTGGTCTTTCCATTACAACTTGTTCTCTAACAAGTACTTATGTGTCTGACTTGATACCCATATCATGATTAAAGAGACAGTCATATGTCAGTACACATACTAGTCTTATGTATTACAATTGTTCAGATAACTCTACAATAATATCCAAGTAGGGACATACCAAGAGGAATATTCTAAGTATACATATGATCTCATATTCATGTAATCAAATTTAAACAATATGTCATTGAGGTAGGGCTTTATTACGTTTAATTTTATCTCAATATTGAAACCATCAAAATAAATGGAATTGTCTTTTATTAATAATCAAATCATGTACAAATTATCAGAATATAATTATTATATGACCGACTCTCAGGGCATAAAACCAACTCGCTCCTTGGGAATCAGAAAGTGGGTAATGGACTAAGTACATGTTCCACTTTCCTCCTATCCCATGTTCCTGCTAGATTGCGATCCAAAAAGTCTCTAGAAGTTGGGATGGAGACCAAGAGCGCGCCATGCCAGGTCCAAAACCCCTATTTTTCTTAAACCTGGGTTTCGTCAAATCCTAACCCTAAGAAGCCCCCAACCTCTTTCAAAATAGCTCAAAATTGTTATTTAAAAAAGGTTGGCAACAACAAGACACTTCTGGTACCTACAAAGCCAATTAGCATCCATGCACTTGAGCAAAAGGCAACCCAAGCCCTGAGCACGCAAAACTATAATTTTTAACCTTAGAAACTCTTAAGCGTAAGGATAGAGATCTAGTGAGACAACCAATCTCTTTTGTCAAAACAAGGCTATAGTGTTCAAACAAGGTAGAGTGGGTCTGGTCATAACATAAACTCCACAATAATATCCAAGTAGGGACATACCATGAGGAATACTCTTAGTATTCATATGGTCTCATACTCATGTCCTCAACATTAAGCCATATGTCATTGAGCCAAAACAACCTTAGGATTTTATTACATTTAATCATTATCTCAATATTTAAACAATAATAATAAGTAGAATTTCCTTTTATTAATAATTTAATCATGTACAAAGTATCCCATTACAATTATTATATGACTGTCTCTCAAGTCATAAAACCAACACGCTCCTAGGGAATAAAAAATTAGGGCATGGACTAAGAGCATGTTCCTCTTCCCTCCCATCCCACGTGCCCGTAAGACGGGGCCAACTATCCCTGAAGTCTCTAAAAGTTTGGGTGGAGACCAAGAGCGCGTTGTGCCTAGTCCAAAACCCCTATTCTACCTAAAAGTGGCTTTCATAAAATCCTAAACCTAAGAAGCCTCCAACCCCTATAAAAATAGCTCCTGACTATCGTTAAAAAATGTTCGCAACTACAAGACAAGTTTGACACCTACCAAGACAATTAGCACCCATCCACTTATGCAAAAGCCACCACAAACCCCGATCACTGAAAACTTCATTTTTAACCTTGGAAGCTCTTAAACGAAGGCTAGAGATCTGGTGAGACATCCCATATTTTTAATGGGAAAAAGGGAAATGATCGTCCCTCATCTCATGTATTGGTCAAACAAGGTAGATCAGGTCTAGTCACAATGTTGACTCTTTTACACCTCTCTATTATTGATCCCACCATGGTGTGATGATACGAGCACCCTAGATTGATGATCATTTGCATTTTAATGATATGTAAACCATATTTTTATGCAACTAACACTCTCTTAAGATTACCTTTATGTTTTATTTGTTTATCGTAAGTTCACTAAGTAAAACACTCATTTTGATCTCACTAGGATAATCAGTACCAAATTCTAGCGTCTTTTGGTGGCCAACTCCATCCAACAACATAATTTAGTTCATTATCCTAATACCTGCTCGACTTATTATGCCTTTTCCTCTTGATTTTAAAGCAATCTTATGATTTGTCTTATTTTCTAATTAATATGGTGACAACTTCCTCTTCAAACTGTACAGTTTCTAGTTTTGAGCAGATAGTCTTGTGGATAGGAATGAAAACCGTTAATGAAGTGCCTAATGTTTGATGCAAAAGTAAAACATATCTTAAATTTTGGGTGTATTGCTTCTGCACAATTTAGAGTGTGCATTGGGGTGAGCTCCCCTCCCCGAATGTGGGAGGGGGGGGGTTACCTTGTGGTCCTACTTAAGAAGGAGTTTGCATCATAAGATGAAAAGATTTCTTAGCAACTTGCCTCTATGGCATGGTCAGAGGTGCCTACTAGCTACTTATCTTCCAAAGCTACTTTGTGTTTTTTGTTTAATTGTCATAGGGAGGGAGGTTGTTAATGAGTTTTCCCTGGACACATTATTATTTTTTTCTATTCATACAAGGAATGTATTTTTAGACATTGTATCCAATGTTTTCCTTGTCTATAATGTGTTGAATCGCCGCCTCTTGTCCGTCTTTCTTATAAGGTACCAAGAACTGTTAGTGCTTTGCATATACCTTTTTTCTTCTAATGTCTTCTTGACCCGCTGATGCAATCCTGTTTACTTTTTGATACATTCAAGGAGCAGTGTCCATAGTCCCCCTATATCACATATTGCCAGATGTAGCTATTACTTTTTGTCTCAGTTTTACTTGTATTCCTGCGGGTTTCGACCAACTATCTAAGTTAGAACCGACGGCAGTGGTATGCTTTTACCATTTGAACCACCTCATGCAATCCATTTTTATATAAATGAGATGAATGCTTACATAAAACAAACACATCTCTTCATCAACTGGAGCCTTTGAAATTTTAGCTTTACAAGAATATTGGTCCACGAGAGCGACGAGATGAGTACAGTTGTCCCACTGATTATAAAAAACAAAATATGTAGCCCCACTCATAAGAAAAAGAGCAAAAAGTGTAACAGAGGTTGGCTTTGATGTTTAAAGGCCTGATCGTTTCGTAGCATTGGCATAGCTACATAGTGACCGAGGTGGGCACATGTCCAGATGCCCTACCCTGGTTTCCTAATTATCCATAACTAAGTATAAGATAGATTGGAGTTTAATAGGAAAATGCCCACTGTGTCCTATCCAATATCTCCTATTTAAGCTCTAAGCTAATGCTGCCCCACTTAACTCAGATTTTCAGATTCCGCCACTAGTTCGTAGCATACATTTTTGGTAAGAGTCGCTTTCACGCGGTTGATAGTTGAAAATCTAGTAGCTGTTTGTATTTTGTCTTTGTTGTAGTGCCACTAACAAACTCATATTATAAACATAGCCTTACATGGATATTAATACGAATGCCTATCCTATAGGAGGCCTCCTATAGTAAAATAGTAGGAGACCAATCAAAATTTTCTATAATATTTAAATATTCATTTTAGTGCTGATTTTTTTTCTCTCTCCATTAATTTTTTTATGAGTTGGATTTTTGGTGTTTTCATTGGTTGTCCTATACAATAAGTATAGGAGGCCTCCTACACTATCGGTTTTGTATTGATACTATCTCTATTTTGGGTGGTTAGAAAATGTAAAGCCTTGCAATTGACTAGGTTTCCCGTCAAAAATTGATTTGAAATGGTAATTGGGGAAACCGCGTGCGACCGACCACCAGCCAGACTTGAGTCAGCTCTCTGCTTGATTGTCGTGATGGCACCATATTCCCCCACCGGCGTCTAGAATCCAGATATCCTACTCCACATCATTTAATTATTAGCTTACTTTGGAAAATCATCTTACTTCCAGCGAAAAGCACGCAAAATTCCATGCAACGCAGTTTGCAAATTGCCTTCCCGAACCTGCACGCCTGTGAGTACACTGCCCTTAAGAGTGGCATCCTCCCATTGGTCTAGCGTGGTCATCGTCGTCTACCGCTGTTTCTTTTGGTCTCCCCCGCTTCGGAAGCATCCTCTCAGCAGCTGAGCGGCCTCTGCTCAACGTTGTCTTGTCTGTGGCCCGTACATATTCTCGCTTATCCCAACTCTCGACTCCATCAGGCGTCACTTACACCCAGTGGCGGAACCATGATTTTAAAATGGGTGAGGCCAAATTTTTACCACCGATGCAAAATTTTCATATTGTACTTGCCGGCTGTGCAGTTGGTAAGCTGGACCTGGGGTAAGTAGAATTAGGATGGGGTGGGGTAAAAAAAAATGTAGATATTACTATATCGAAATCATGAGAGAGTAATGATTTTTTCACAAAATTTAGAAAATTAGATATCTTATATTACAATATACATAAGAATTAGAGAGAACCTGACTGATTATGGCTAGAGGGTTCTGTGGAAGGGCTACGAATGAAGTGACACATGCTTTGATCTCTAGAGGAACACCCTTGCTTCATATTCAAGTCATGAATCTCGGATTTGTTTGGTTAATTAGACAGTAGGGGATCACCTCCTATGTATTTTTCGGAAGAAAAAAAGTTATCGAGAACCTTTACAAACTCTAATGTTTTTATATATTGTGATCGTCTACAAATAAATATTATATATGTATTGTTTGTATATTTTATAATAAATAATTTCAGCTATCTTTAGTGACTTCTTGAAAATCACACAACTATTATAACAAATACATGCATACGTTATATGAATTGTTTGTCATTTTTGAGATTCTAGAAAAATTTGTTATACATACTTATGTAAAGTTTGGTAATTTTAAACAGACCAATGGCTCCACAGTAAAGAAATGCATTGAAAAAAATACAACTCAACTAAGTGTGTGGCACAAACTCTTCAATACATTTCTATAAAAAAAATCTTTGTATAGTCTATTAACAATGGAAAAAATATTTTTAATCATAGAAGAAATAGAGAAAATAGCAAGAAAACATATAAGTAGTTTGACTATGAGGATAGGCAACTCATATGGTAAACAAAACAACTCATAGAAGAAAAGGAAGACGTGATGAGAAAAAAATGAAGTCCATTGTTTGCTATTATCTTATTTTAATTAAACTTAGAAATTCAGAAAAAATAATTAATTATTTTTTAGTTTCAATAACTAATGACACTTCACAAAATCATAGTATTATTGAAGTTTTAATAGAACACTTCTAAATTTATGTCATTATTATAATAGAGCAGGAAATTATATGATACCTTTCTCTCTCGTTCCTCTTCATATAACACCTACTATAAATGTGTGCATTAGATATGTCTAAAAATATTAAATTATTTCGAAGACTGCGAATATGGTGTTTCATCACTCTATCTAACTAAGAAAAAATTAGAAATATTAGAAAAAAAGAAAAAAAGAAATCAACTTTGAATCCACCACGTCCAAAGGAGCGACAATTGCTTCTCCATATCATCAACATATTCCCACAATTCCTTGCTGGTGTCGGCATGTAGGAGCCCGCATCCTCCAACCTTGGTTTTTTACATACCTACCCATAGAAGTTATAAAAAAATGGCACAATGCGGTGCATAGACTAATTGGAGTCGACTCAAAATACATTGTAGATACAATCTTATTAGAATGTATAAAGACTAATTTTTAATTTGCAAAAAACCATTCAGCCCTTTCAATAGCCTACATATATGATAACACAAGAGAAAATATGTTAACTAAAGGAGGAAAAACAACAACTACACCCAATCCCCCTATGACCTTTTATATAAGTGTAATTGAATTCACAAGGATTACTTTGTAAGTTGGTAAAATTAAAGAAAAAAATACATCCAACCTTCAACGCTTTTGTTTATCTACACATTAGTACATAACTACTTTATAATTTGGGAATAAATAAAAAAGTTACATCTAGCCCACCCCTGCCTTGGTCTTTTATGTATTCACGTAACTATAAATCCTATAATTTTAATGTTCTTTTCTAATACATTATGTCCCTCCATCTTTCCTATTCGTTTCAATTATTTCTTTGACTTTCCGTTGCGCCTTCCTAATTCTCTTCTGGCCGTATTATCTCTCTTGGTGAATTTCAGAGTTTGTTGTTCCTCTATTGCATTACTTTTCCTATTAGCATGCTCTACTATGATTACCGCTTTCCGTGGAGTAGGAATTAGGAGAAAAGGGGCAAGAAAATCGGATCATATTTTACTGAAATTCGGGTGATGTCAAAGCTCTATTTATCTAACGCATGACCTGACTCTTGTACCAAACTTTTACAAATATTACCCAAGCCGAGTGAGGCCAAGGCCTCACCTGGCCTAGATGTGGCTCCGCCATTGCTTGCAACCTCATCTATAGGAAACCTGTCTTGGGATCTTGCTCTCTCCCACAACTCTTCGAAAACCTTCTTAGTTTTAATATAAAACTTTTATGTACTAAGAAAGTCCACATACGGGGTTAAATGCAATTTGTATCATTATTTTTTATAATACAAATTGATCCATGTATGTGCAGTTGTGCACACTATTTTCTTTTAGCTTTTAAAACTCTATATTATGTAAAATGTTCATCTATGTTATAAAGTCAACAAAGGATGTTGAATGTAATTTTATTAGTTTAGACTTACAAATTGGTCCCTGTGTGTATGTTGCACTTTTTTCTTTATTTTTTAAAATTATATTTTATATCAGAAGGCTCATTTATAGTATATAAGAAAGCCTGCAGAGGAGGTTGTACGTAATTTTGTCTTTTGCTTTAAGAGTTATAAACTAGTCCCTATTTGTATACACTACACATTTATCTTTACTTTTTGAAATTATTTCTCTATAAATTTTTAGAATCATAAACATGTCCCATTGAGTGTTCTTTATTTTTGAAAATTATGTATTGTATAAGAAGACATCTATACTGTATATGTATCCTCGTGGTGGGAGATGAATGTCATGTTCTCGCTTATTTTTTGGAATTACAAAGTGGTCCATATGTGTATACACTACACTTTCTTCTTCACTTTTTTTAAATTTATGTATTATACAAGAAGAGTAATCTATATTGCATAAGAAGTCTATACTATACAAGAAAAACCACAGAAGAAGCTGAATGCAATTTTTCCATTATCTTTTAGAACTACAAACGAGTCCCTGTGTGTGTGTACATTACACCTATTTTTTATATTTTAAAATTATATATTGTATAAAAAGACTGATCTAACTTACATAAAAATATTGCAAAAGGGACCAATTATAATTTCTCCATTATCTTTTGGGATAAAAATTGGTCCTATGTGTGCATTATACTTTTTTGTTAGTTTTAAAATTATATATTGTATTAGAAGATTCATCTATACTATGTAAGATAGCCCGTAGAGGGGGTTGGCTATTTTTTCTCCATTATTTTTTAGAATTACTAACTGGTCCCTATGCTTGTACACTTCACTTTTCTTTGCTTTTGATGATTATATATTATATAAAAAGACTCATCTGTACTATATAATAAAGCCTACAGGGGGAGTTGAATGCAAATTTTCTATTTTTTTACAATTACAAACTGGTCCATGTGTGTACACTAAACTTTTTTTACTTTTACAATTATATATTTATAGAAGGCTCAACTATACTATATAAATAACTCACAGAGGCATCTTAATGTGATTTTATCTATTATTTTTTAGAATTACAGATTGGTCCCTTTGTGTACACTACACCTTTTTCCTTTACTTTTAAAATTATATATTGTATAAGAAGACTTATCTAAACTTTATAAGAAAGTCCACATAGGGGGATGAATGTCATTTTAACCATTCTTTTTTAGAATTGCAAACTCGTCTGTGTGTGTACGTAATTTTTTTCTTTAATTCTAAAATTATATATTGTATAAAAAGATTAATCTAAAATACAGAAGAAATCTCATGAAGAGTGTTATAACCCCAATTTTTGGGTTCAATTGGTGAGAAATGTAATTTCTCATATTAAAGATAATTGAACAAATAATGATAAGATTTGTTTTGAATAAATGGATTCCATTCACAATAGCCTTGATTGGTTGCTTGGGGCTTTATTGGCTATTGGGCCCAATAAAAAGGAATTTTAATCAATAATTGAGAATTTGAGAAAAGAAATATGTAGAAAACTCTAGAAGAAAAAATAATGTAATCCAAGGATGGATTTCATGCCTCTTAGGTTTCTTGAGTACCAAGGAGTCCAAGATTGCGAAGAAAAGGCAATGAGAAAAGAAAAGATCAATTAAGTATTTCTTTATTAAGAAAGAAATTGAAAATAATGTTAAATATGGGAAACAAGTGAAAAGAAGTATATTTGGGGTAATCCTTAGTGGAATTTCGTATCCCAAGGATTCCTAATGTTAAAATAAATACCAATAAGGAAAATAAAAGAGAAATAAAGAGGAAAGAAAGAGAAAATACTAAAATTGCAAAATAAAAGGATAATGTGATACATTATTAATGGATTATGAAATATTGATGAAAAGGAAGTAATTCCTACTCAAGGAGGTATATAATTTTGTGCCAACACAAGTACAAGGAAGATAAAGGAAATAATCTTCAATCCTAAAGGAAAAGGAATATTAAAGAGGTACGAGAGAGAGAGAGAACTTGCTTTTTCATGAAGGAATCAAATTCCTAGTAGGAAAGGATCTCATATCTTTGTGAGCAAGCATTATGGGATGTTGTTACCCTCATCTATAAAAGGAGAGGGAGCCCTGGGCTGAGTCTAAGAGAGAAGTTCCACTTACCCTCCTTGCTTCTTCTCCTTCTTCTTGTTTCTTACACGTGAAAACCTAACAAAAAGATTAGCGCTAACCCTGGGGCAGCGAGGGACCATGGATCTACCACGATGGAGGTCACACGTCGTTAGAGAGGAGCGTAACCATCATCCTCATGCTTTGAATCTTGCACAGCGGCTGCAGCACGGCTGCAGTGCCGGCCGTGCAGCCTGGGCCAACCACCCCAGCCGCGAGTAGAGGACATCCTTGCGTGCGCAGGAACAAGACGGAGCAAGGGAAGGTCCTCCTGATGGCCAATGGGGCCTGGGAGGGGTTGGAGCCGCACCCGCTCCTTGCTTCAGCGGCTAGGGCGGCAGCCTTCGGGCTGCCCAAGGTTGAAGAAGGGTAGAGATCGTTGGATAGTTTTGCCCTTCGTGGGCTAAAGCAACGATTAACTTAACCATGGGCATTTCGGTCAATTTGAAATGTTTCCCAAAGCATACGTTGCATGGGAGAGGCTGACGTGGCAGCTTGCCATTAGTCCAGAAAGGTAATTTTTACAAAAATCATATCTCCATATTGGTAACTCCGATAGTAGCAAGTAATATATATTTTGCTCAGAAAAATGAGAGGAATCCAATAAAAATATGTTTAAGAACAAATTCCTTTTGCAATTCGAAAAGTAATATAATTTATCAACTTTAATGAATTAAAGATTAAGAAATCCTTTTTGGAGATGATTAATGTAATTAATAGGGTGTAATGGATGATTAAAGATGATAATAGCCTGTTAATGATAAAAAGGAACATTAGGAACAAAAAGGATGAAATTTGCACGCAATTGAGTAATTTAGAGTTTCGTGTGCATAAATATGCTTTAATGGGCCTTGAAACCCTGATAATGGTAATTATGACTATTAATGGCTTTAATTGATCAATTTCATGATTACAGATGAGATAAGATAATTCTAAGTTATTTTGAGTATAAAAAGTTCATAATTGTGGATAAATACCCTTAATATGATAATTAGGGTTTTCTGATGGATAAATGATAGAATTAGTGGCAAATCAGGTTCATATGAGAATTAGACTATAATGAACTATGAATTAATGGTGAATGTGTTTAATGATCTTGTCATGGTTTAAAAGGATAAAAATGATAGGTTCAATGAAAAAGAGGCTTAATAGTTTTATTTAATAGTTAATTATGCCTTTAATCTGAAATTGAGAATTAGATGTTGATATAATTAGGGTTTGGGATCAATTGCATTAAATTAGGGTTTAAAATAGTAAAAGATGAAGGGAAACCCTAACAAGTGGATTAGAAACCCTAGGGAGCGAGCTAGATTTAATAAATCTTGATGACATGAGTAATAAAAGGAAATTGCATAATTATTTCAGGATCTTGATATGTGTGCTTGCTTGGATTTCTTTCTTGCATGGATTATTCAGTCTCAAAATCATCCTGACAGGTATATGGTTACGCTTATGAATATCTCGAGATAGATTTCTGAGGTTTTCAGAGATTTTCATCGATGACTTGAAATAAACTGTTGAATGAATTTAGTTCATGCAAACTATAATGTGAATATGACTATCACATAATATATGTGCCTACTAGCTCAGATCCTGGTCTCCTTTGTGTCTTAATGGCTGACCTAGTATATGGATACCTAGAGGGTAGGTCCATCAGGTCATGGAATGACTTAGTATATGGATACCTAGAGGGTAGGTCCATCAAGTTACAGTGAGTTAGATATTGGGCTACCTTTGGGTGGTGCCATGCGACTCTACCTTTACAGAGGTATTATATAAGTCCTTACAGGGACAACACAGAGTTGTGGATAGGCATGGATTGAGTAGTTTGGCTTAAAACATAATCTTGGTTGTTAATTGATAATTGACTGATTACTTTGTTATCATAGTTGCATGATTATTGTTTCCCCCACATACCAGCTTTTTACTGACCGACGTTTTGTTTGTCGGCATTTTAGGTACAAATGAAAAGAACAAACAATAAAGTGGCATATGCGGAATTAAATGAGAATTAACGTGCACAGGAGGATTAGTCAGATTAGTATCCTCATGGATAGAAGTGTAGAAATCCCAATTTTAAAAAGGAAGCAAAGTTTTATTTTATAAAAAATTTTAGTTTAGTTGGAAAAGTTTATTAATTGTTATTGATTATTTGTCAAACCTTTGATCCGGGTTATTGGTTAATGGCTCTGACCTTTCAATCTCCCTTAATTGGGGGTTACCGGGAGATGGGGTCATTACAATTGGTATCAGAGCATATGATCCTCATTTAATCTTTAATAATTATTACATTTTACAAATTCTGTAGAACCCAAGGGAGTTATTAGAGGATTATCTGAAAGGCAGAGGTGTCTAGAAAAGGATCATGACCGGGGGATGACATTATTTTCCTCCGCACCGCTAGTCGGAATACGAGGACTCCCAGATCCGTGTGACTGCCTGGCCAAAGTCTTAGGGTATGATTCGAAATAAGATACCTTTAGGACTCTCTCATCTTGTTCATCCCTCCTCAACTCAAATTCTGATAAGGACTTTAAGGATTAGGGTTTCCTCTCTTCTCCTCGCCCTCTTGAGGTATGGGTAAGGTTGATAAGGATTAAGGAATCTTCCACCAAATTAATAAAAAGCATGTAAATAAGATGTCATGGACATAAGCTTAATAGAGTAAGCGTAAAGGAATAGATACATGCTTAGGACGTATGACACGAGTTGTCTTTGCCCTCAAGAGAGACCTGAGGATAGACCTCCTTAGTAGGAGGATGATTAGAGAGAGTCAGTCTTATATGTAGAGACCTAGCACATCCTCCAAGGATGATGTTAACCCTATCCCTAAGTGGAGGTTAGAGAGAGAGATGACATGATGAGTTAGATGTCATGGTTGACTGGGTGTTTGGATGAACATGCCTTTGGATGCCATGTGAGACATGAGAGGTTAGATGACCTAGCACCTTTTGGCAACCCAACCCTAGAAAAGGAATCATAATGGATGGCTTATGAGATTAGCATAAGGGGTTATGGATAATCTTAAGTAAACATAAGTTCGAGCATAGGCTTCACTCCGGTAGGGGTATGCTTATGAGCTTGATCCTTCATAAAGAAAGGACCTCTTATAGAGAGGTTGGTTGTAGGATTAGCTTTGGAGAGAGAGCCGACCTCAGCCAAGAAGGTTGGAAGCCTAAAACCCCAAACTTGAGGATCAATGGGGAGTTGAGGATGATGCAACCTAAGTGAATGATAAGGGTTGCCTCATGCTCGATCCTTGGAGGCTGACGATATCTTGGTTGCCTTTAGAGAAACCAAACCCTAGAGAGAGGATGATGCTTTTGGTACCTATGTGCCTAGGGTATAGGTATTACCTGTTGAGATGAGACAAAGAGTGCCTTAGACCCTGTGGAAGTTTAAGTAACCAGTTGTGAGGCTTTATACCTAGTTGGTTGTACTGGAAGAGGACTCAACTCCGAAGTGTTTCTCGAATAAAAGGATCATAGAAGTACATGACATATCTTGGACATGCTTGATTCGTGGTTAAGAGATTAAGCATGCAGTTGGACCCCCGAAGGTGAACCTAGGGTTCCTAGGCCTAAGAGGGGAAGACGTATACCCGATGCTCATGATGAGATTTGGGTCTCTATAGTTTCGAGCATGGTACTCCTCATATGTAGAGGTAATGCAAACCCCTTAAGTTAAGGGTATGTTTGATGAACCCCTCAAAACTAACTGGGACTAGTGGGAGGAGAGAGAACAAGTATGACCTAGCATGGTTTAATAGGTGGTCTACTTGTGCCTTAGTAGTTGCTGGATTAAGCATGCTCATGTAAATGCAAACCCTAAGGATGGTTGTGACCTTGTTATCAAGAGATGTAGTTTCCTCTCATCCTGGGAGAGGGACCCTTTGGTTGGGTGTTTATCAGTTTTGTGGGTTTGAGGAAACTTAAAGATTTTGAGAAGTTAAGTGAAGAGTACATGGCATGAGAATGAAGCTGTAGACCCATAGTTAACCATCTCTAAGTGCATGTGGATGTGTTACCATGGAGGTAACCGGTATGGGGTCTGACCAAGGTAGGCAGGTTGCCATGATCCCTGTGAAAGGATGAAAGTCAGCCCATGAATGCAGAAAGAGAGATGATGAATGCTTGGGTAAGGTTCTAAGTTGAACATTTACTATAAGAGAATCCTAAGTCTATCCTAGGGTCAGGTAGGGATAAGACCGATGGAAGTAGGAGTTGCCTAATTCCCTAGTTGCACATGACCATAGGGTCGGGAGGTAACAACTACCATTATCTGAGGGCCATGGGTTAGGAGATTGATCACCTTCATGAACTCATGGGACCCAAAGGGCAAATGAGTAGGGCACTCTCTGGATGCATAAGGGAAGAGGGATGACCCCAAAAGTGCCGGCACCCTATAGACCTAGAGGAGATGACCAAGGATTGTGTGTAAATCCAAGAAGGTTTGAGACCAGTTTTCCATGGAAGTAACTTTGATAATAAGATGATTGTGATGTAGAGACATAAGTTGCACGTTTCAACTTATATTTGAAGGTGTACTGGCAATGTGGGATGTATCATCTCTACTCTTGGAACAGGAAGAACTTTGTGTTTGGACGGCCGCCAAATGCTTATTTCCTCTTGTTATGGGAGGGAGAGATGAGACAGTACGCATGCCATACACCAAGGATAAAAGATGAGGTGGGTTGGAACATTGCTACGAGGTATGAGGACAAAGATGATAACATACCTTGGTGGAGTGAATGATACATGGACATGTACAAAAGATAAGAGTATTAAGATAATCACCTTATGAGAATGTTTTATAATGAGCTATGTGGGATCTGCATGTGATACAAGGTTGAGTTTGATAACCAAGAGGATGATCTCAGAGTTTTCTTGATGAAGATAAACTTAGAGTTCGAGATGAGACTTAAGCGGAATACATGGAGAAAGTATGTCTTCAACAATACCTAATACCGAAGGATGTGAAGCGATAATGGATGCTCTGGTGGAGATATAGCTGCCCAGTTTGGCTAGAAGAGGTTGTTAGGCTGACCCTAAGTTTAGAAAGGAGGAAAGTTTGGCTAACACTCAGTTGTAACGAGATTTGTCAATGATTGATTGGTTAGCCAGCCTAGTCTTTGATGTAGTGGAAGGATGGTGGTAGAACCTCAGATGCACTTCTTTGGAGAGGAAGGTGATGAAACCCTGATTGGAATGGTTTAGGGTTTCTGATGTATCAAGCTTGAGGAATCATAATAATGTAGGAGATCGTGATATACCTTGGTTCTACAAAGATAGTAAGTAATAGTAGTATATCTAAGGTGAAGTTGCATGTGGTATGTTGACATGCATGGTAGGAGGTGAAGGACGAATACCAGTAGCCCAGTGTATCGATGTAGAGGATAAAAGAGTCCCTGAGAAGGAATGGGAGTTCTTCACTATGGATGTTGTGGTAAGTCTCCCTTTGACCAAGAAGGTCAAGATACAATATGGGTTATTGTAGATTACCTTACCTAGATGACATGAGAAAGAAAGAGTTCTATCAAGAGACAGATTTGGTTGAACTACTCATGAGAGAGATGGTTCGATTACACCATGAAGCGAGTTCCAAGGTTCTTGAGTTTGACCTAAAGGTTTCCTTCCAAAAGGTGGAAGTAGGTACATGAAGAACTCGATGTTAGTATAGTTTATCACCCCTAACTAATGGTTAGTATGATCCAGACTAAAGGGTCTGATGAGAGCATATGTGCTCATTCAGGGTGATAGCTAGAGACAGTTCTTGTCCTATGAAAGATGTGATGACAACCACCATAGCCAGTATCGGGTTTTAAAAGAAGTTCTATAAGGGAGGTTGTGTCGGGAACCACTTCAGTAAGGTAATGTTGGTGAAAGAACCATGTGATGGTTAGAGAAGGACCACAGTGTGTGTAGATGAAGTCACTTGATCATGCAATGGCTGAAAGGAGCCTAGAGACGATGGGAGTCGTGAGCAGATGCAAGGTAGACTGACATGCAGTTCACTGTGGGAGAATATGTGACATGAAAATCTGACCCCTCTAAGTTATAGCTAAGAGAGCTGAGTCCCCGATACATGGGTCCATTTGAGATGGATTGGTGGAGAAGGTTATGGATAACCTTACCCCTCAGGATAAAGAAAGGTGTGATGAGTTCCAAGTGTCCAATTTAGAGCACTATGTGAGGTACCCAGACCATGAGCTAAACAATGAACCTAGTGAGCCCCAAGGGAGGCTGAAATAGCCTAAGTCACATGTGCAGTTTGTAGACGCCAGGATGAAAGAACGTAGAGAAAAGAATATGCGATGATAAAGGTTCTTTGGAAGCGCCATGGGTAAGGTAAAGCCACATAGGGGCCGTGATGGACATGGAAAAGTCTTATCCTAAATTGTTTATTTTGTCTGATTGAATTTTGAGGACAAAATTCCTATAAGAGGGGAATGATGTTATAACCCCAATTTTTGGATTCAATTGGTGAGAAATGTAATTTCTCATATTAAAGATAATTGAACAAATAATGATAAGATTTGTTTTGAATAAATGGATTCCATTCACAATAGCCTTGATTGGTTGCTTGGGGGCTTTATTGGCTATTGGGCCCAATAAAAAGGAATTTTAATTAATAATTGAGAATTTGAGAAAAGAAATATGTAGAAACCTCTAGAAGGAAAAATAATGTAATCCAAGGATGGATTTCGTGCCTCTTAGGTTCATTGAGTGCCAAGGAGTCCAAGATTGCCAAGAAAAGGCAATAAGAAAAGAAAAGATCAATTAAGTATTTCTTTATTAAGAAAGAAATTGAAAATAATGTTAAATATGGGAAACAAGTGAAAAGAAGTATATTTGGGGTAATCCTTAGTGGAATTTCGTATCCCAAGGATTCCTAATGTTAAAAGAAATACCAATAAGGAAAATAAAAGAGAAATAAAGAGGAAAGAAAGAGAAAATACTAAAATTGCAAAATAAAAGGATAATGTGATACATTATTAATGGATTATGAAATATTGATGAAAAGGAAGTAATTCCTACTCAAGGAGGTATATAATTTCGTGCCAACAGAAGTAAAAGAAAGATAAAGGAAATAATCTTCAATCCTAAAGGAAAATGAATATTAAAGAGGTACGAGAGAGAGAGAGAACTTGCTTTTTCATGAAGGAATCAAATTCCTAGTAGGAAAGGATCTCATATCTTCGTGAGAAAGCATTATGGGATGTTGTTACCATCATCTATAAAAGGAGAGGGAGCCCTGGGCTGAGTCTAAGAGAGAAGTTCCACTTACCCTCCTTGCTTCTTCTCCTTCTTCTTGTTTCTTACACGTGAAAACCTAACCAAAAGATTAGCGCTAACCCTGGGGTAGCGAGGGACCATGGAGCTACCACGATGGAGGTCACACGTCGTTAGAGAGGAGCATAACCATCGTCCTCGTGCTTCGAATCTTGCACAACGGCTGCAGCACAGCTGCAGTGCCGGCCGTGCAGCCTGGGCCAACCACCCCAGCCCCGAGTAGAGGACATCCTTGCGTGTGCAGGAATAAGACGGAGCAAGGGAAGGTCCTCCTGATGCCCAATGGGGCCTGGGAGGGGCGGTGGAGCCACGCCCGCTCCTTGCTTCAGCGGCTAGGGCGGGAGCCTTCGGGCTGCCCAAGGTTGAAGAAGGGTAGAGACCGTTGGACGGTTTTGCCCTTCGCGGGCTAAAGCAACGATTAACTTAGCCATGGGCATTTTGGTCAATTCGAAATGTTTCCCAAAGCATACGTTGCATGGGAGAGGCTGACGTTGCAGCTTGCCATTGGTCCAGAAAGGTAATGTTTACAAAAATCATATCTCCATATTGGTAACTCCGATAGTAGCAAGTAATATATGTATTTTGCTCAGAAAAACGAGAGGAATCCAATAAAAATATGTTTAAGAACAAATTCCTCTTACAATTCGAAAAGTAATGTAATTTATCAACTTTAATAAATTAAAGATTAAGAAATCCTTTTTGGAGATGATTAATGTAATTAATAGGGTGTAATGGATGATTAAAGATGATAATAGTCTGTTAATGATAAAAAGGAACATTAGGAACAAAAAGGATGAAATTTGCACACAATTGAGTAATTTAGAGTTTCGTGTGCATAAATATGCTTTAATGGGCCTTGAAACCCTGATATTGGTAATTATGACTATTAATGGCTTTAATTTATCAATTTCATGATTAAAGATGAGATAAGATAATTCTAAGTTATTTTGAGTATAAAAAGTTCATAATTGTGGATAAATACCCTTAATATGATAATTAGGATTTTCTGATGGATAAAGGATAGAATTAATGGCAAATCAGGTTCATATGAGAATTAGACTATAATGAACTATGAATTAATGGTGAATGTGTTTAATGGTCTTGTCATGGTTTGGGATCAATTGAATTAAATTAGGGTTTAAAATAGTAAAAGATGAAGGGAAACCCTAATTTCAATAGAAACCCTAAAAAGTGGATTAGAAACCCTAGGGAGCGAGCTAGATTTAATAAATCTTGATGACATGAGTAATAAAAGGAAATTGCATAATTATTTCAGGATCTTGATATGTGTGCTTGCTTGCTTGGATTTCTTTCTTGCATGGATTATTTAGTCTCAAAATCATCCTAACAGGTATGTGGTTACACTTATGAATATCTCGAGATAGATTTCCGAGGTTTTTTGAGATTTTCACCGATGACTTGAAATAAACTGTTCAATGAATTTAGTTCATGCAAACTATAATGTGAATATGACTATCACATAATATATGTGCCTACTAGCTCAGATCCTGGTCCCCTCTGTGTCTTAATGGCTGACCTAGTATATGGCTACCTAGAGGGTAGGTCCATCAGGTCATGGAATGACTTAGTATATGGCTACCTAGAGGGTAGGTCCATCAAGTCACAGTGAGTTAGATATTGGGCTACCTTTGGGTGGTGCCATGCGACTCTACCTTTACAGAGGTATTATATAAGTACTTACAGGGACAACACAAAGTTGTGGATAGGTATGGATTGAGTAGTTTGGCTTAAAACGTAATCTTGGTTGTTAATTGATAATTGATTGATTATTTTATTATCATAGTTGCATGATTATTGTTTCCCCCACATACTAGCTTTTTGCTGACCGACGTTTTGTTTGTCGGCGTTTTAGGTACAAATAAAAAGAACAAAGAGTAAAGTGGCATATGCAGAATTAAATGAGAATTAACGTGCACAGGAGGATTAGTTAGATTAGTATCCTCATGGATAGAAGTGTAGAAATCCCAATTTAAAAAAGGTAAGCAAAGTTTTATTTTATATAAATTTTCAGTTTAGTTGGAAAAGTTTATTAATTGTTATTGATTATTTGTCGAACCTTTGATGCGGGTTATTGGTTAACAGCTCTGACCTTTCGGCCTCCCTTAATTGGGGGTTACCGGGAGATGGGGTCGTTACAAAGAGGCTGAATGTAATTTTTTTAATTATTTTTAAAAACCACAAATTGGTCACTATGTGTACACACTACACTTGTTTCTTTACTTTTTAAAATTATATATCGTATAAGAAGAGTCATCTATACGGTAAAAGAAAGACAACAGGGGATGAATGCATTTTGCCACCATAATTTTTTGAGATTACTAATTGGTCCTTGTGTCTGTACACTTTGCTTTTTCTTTATTTTTTAAATTATATATTGTATAAGAAGACTCATTTATACCTATGGAAAGTATGTGGAGGGACTGAATGCAAATTTCTTCGTTACTTTTTTTGGAATTTCAAACAGTTCCCTGGGTATGTGGTGACATATAGGAAAGTATGTGGAGGGACTGAATGCAAACCTTCTCCAAAGCTTAGGTTTTTCATTCTGTAAAACACAACTTTAATTGATGGCATCATTAAATTTTTTTTGGGGAGTCGTGTTTTAAGAGGGAGTGAAAATTTTGAATGGTGAGTGACATGTTTATTTTTAATTTTTCATCCAAGCCAGGTATGTGTTTCATCCATAGTCCAGCTCAGAGGGGGTGTTAGAATTATTATTATTATTTAGTATATTATGTCTTATGGGCCTAGTTTTCTTGGCTCGTTAGGTTCATATTCACTTCTCTTGTACTTGTCACTCTTATATATAAGAGAGAAAGCCACCCTCTATCAATAAGAAAACATCATATTAGCCTCCTTTCTTAATTTCCACATTAGTAATATAAAACTCATCATAACTATATGTGCATTGTGATATAAGGTGGATATTAAAATGATCATGAACTAAGGATAACATGAAGTATAATTGTAGTATTTATGTCAAAGGTAGGAAAATCAATGGTTAATTTAATTAGTATCAACAAACAACAAATAACACAATAGCTTATACTCAAAATGGAACAAAATCTATACAATCATGATATCTACTGGTGACATAATAGTAGCACAAGTATAAGACTGATTCAATGAGCATCTAGTCTGTGTGTCATCGATACACCAAATTATTGTCACTATAATGTTTACAAACAAATGGAACAAGATTATTGTGAAAGAAACAAGATCGATACATTTTATCCGGAACCAGAGACAACAAATAGGAAGAAATGTAAATAAGAGGTCAACCGAAGGGAAGGATTCTTTCACAGTGAGCATATACTTAAACATGAGTGATTATCCAACGAGGAGTTAACATTCAACATCAAATATGCATCGACGATGTAGGAATGAATCAACATGGATAAAGAAGCAAAATATGAAGTTTGGTTAGTGAATATAAGGGACGATGAGGATCTAAACACAAGAAAATCTAGCCAATACAGGGTCACCTACCTCTTTAGAAAATTACAGAGCTCATGTTGGGTCAGTTTGTGCTGCTTTTGAGATTATATAGAGGATGACATGGAACTGTAGTGGGATCATCTCTATGAACATAACCCTCTATTTAAAGGTCCTCACACACCCTTTTCATAAGTTGGGGTTTCTCTAGATTGTATTCTTTGACAAGGTACAAACAATGGTCAAAATATTGATAGATTCAAGAAGATAAGAACAAAGAGTAGGGCTAACCTATATTTTTGTTGCCTATGAGTCTCTTTTGCGCTCGTGATGGCAGGACAGAAAAATTCCATGTTGCAGGCACCAATGCTGAAGTCGGGCTGGAGGGGAGACCCTATCCCGAAAGATGCTTCTTCACTGTTGTTGCAATTTGGATATGGGTTAGTGTTAGGTCAGGAAAAAACATGGACTCAAAGAAGACCATCGATTGAGAAATTTGCCGCTGCCAATCACAAAACGCTTCGCTATCGTCAAATGTCTGCATGGAGACGACGAGACTAGAACATGTGTATCAGAGGGGGGGAGGGGGTCAGGGGAGTGAATGACGTGACCTTGTAGTGTGCCTTGGCATGTCAACAACACTGATCACGATTGCAACTACGATAAGAGCTAAACCAGACTGGAATTCCTAATCAGCTCAAACAAGGACTAACTATTTCGCATTTGTGGATTAAGAAATCCCAAATGGGGTCCTCTAGACCTATATCATCCAAACACAGACTCGTGCAATCTGGACTAGGTTAAGCCGACATGGCACAAAAGGACAAACCTCAATCCGGATCCAATCTTGTGCCAATCAATGGTGTAGGATTTGCTTTGTAATCATTTTCTTGATGTCCCAATGGGTTTTTAATTCACGATCCACGTTGCAAGTTGCAACAAACAGAATACTTTGGCTCCGTTTTGTAAAGCGTCTCATGCAATCACCGGCCGTGCATCCATGATTAGTCACCACATAAAACCAGTGCGGTGGAGAAAAGGTGTATATCGACTGCCAGTTGCTTATTTCAGGAGGTAAGTTTAGACATTTCACGGTTAAAACTTTTCATCTTTTACCAAGGTTTGATCTCATGTGAACAAGTTACCAAACAGTGCTTTATCTGCTGAGTTAGCTTTTAGTACTTGCCAGCTGGTGCAGCTGGTAAGCAGGTTCGATCTTGCTGGTACACCTGGGGTAGGTAGAATTAGGATGGGGTGGGGTAAAAAAGAATGTAGATATTACTATATCGAAATCATGAGGGAGTAATGATTTTTTCACAAAATTTAGAAAATTAGATATCTTATATTACAATATATATAAGAATTAGAGAGAACTTGATTGATTATGGCTAGAGGGTTCTGTCGAAGGGCTACGAATGAAGTGACACATGCTTTGATCTCTAGAGGACACCCTTGCTTCATATTCAAGTCATGAATCTCGGATTTGTTTGGTTAATTAGAGAGTAGGGGATCACCTCCTATGTATTTTTCGAAAGAAAAAAAGTTATCGAGAACCTTTACAAACTCTAATGTTTATATATATTGTGATCGTCTACAAATAAATATTATATATGTATTGTTTGTATATTTTATAATAAATAATTTCAGCTATCTTTAGTGACTTCTTGAAAATCACACAACTATTATAACAATTACATGCATACGTTTATATGAATTGTTTGTCATTTTTGAGATTCTAGAAAAAATTGTTATACATACTTATGTAAAGTTTGATAATTTTAAATGGACCAATGGCTCCACAGTAAAGCAATGCATTGAAAAAATACAACTCAACTAAGTGTGTGGCACAAACTCTTCAATACATTTCTATAAAAAATATTTGTATAGTCTATTAACAATGGAAGAAAATATTTTTAATCATAGAAGAAATAGAGAAAATAGCAAGAAAACATATAAGTAGTTTTACTATGAGGATAGGCAACTCATATGGTAAACAAAACAACTCATAGAAGAAAAGGAAGACGTGATGCGAAAAAAATGAAGTCCATTGTTTGCTATTATCTTATTTTAATTAAACTTAGAAATTCAGAAACAAAAATTAATTATTTTTTTGTTTCAATAACTGATTACACTTCACAAAATCATAATATTATTGAAGTTTTAATAAAACACTTCTAAATTTATGTCATTATTATAATAGAGCAGGAAATTATATGATACCTTTCTCTCTCGTTCCTCTTTGTATAACATCTACCATAAATGTGTGCATTAGATATGTCTAAAAATATTAAATTATTTTGAAGATTACGAATATGGCATTTCATCACTCTATTTAACTAAGAAAAAATTAGAAATATTAGAAAAAAGAAAAGAAAAGAAATCAACTTTGAATCCACCACGTCCAAAGGAGCGACGATTGCTTCTCCATATCATCAACATATTCCCACAATTCCTTGCTGGTGTCGGCATGTAGGAGCCCGCATCCTCTAACCTTGGTTTCTTACATGCCTACCCATAGAAGTTATAAAAAAATGGCACAATGCGGTACATAGACTAATTGGAGTCGACTCAAAATACATTCTAGATACAATTTTATTAGAATGTATAAAGACTAATTTTTAATTTGCAAAAAACCATTCAGCCCTTTCAATAGCCTACATATATGATAACACAAGAGAAAATACGTTAACTAAAGGAGGAAAAACAAAAACTACACCCAATCCCCCCTATGACCTTTTATATAAGTGTAATTGAATTCACAAGGATTACTTTGTAAGTTGGTAAAATTAAAGGAAAAAATACATCCAACCCACAACGCTTTTGTTTATGTGCATATTAGTACATAACTACTTTATAATTTGAGAATAAATGAAAAAGTTACATCTAGCCCACCCCTGCTTTGGTCTTTTATATATTCATGTAACTATAAATCCTATAATTTTAATGTTCTTTTCTAATACATTGTGTCCCTCCATCTTTCCTATTCATTTCAATTATTTCTTTGACTTTCCGTTGCGCCTTCCTAATTCTCTTCTGGCCGTATTATCTCTCTCGGTGAATTTTTGAGTTTGTTGTTCCTCTATTGCATTACTTTTCCTATTAGCATGCTCTACTATGATTACCACTTTCTGTGGAGTAGGAATTAGGGGAAAAGGGGCAAGAAAATTGGATCATCTTTTACTGAAATTCGGGTGATGCCAAAGCTCTATTTATCTAACGCATGACCTGACTGTTGTACCAAAATTTTACAAATATTACCCAAGCCGAATGAGGCCAAGGTCTCACCTGGCCTAGATGTGGCTCCGCCGCTGCTTGCAATCTCATCTATAGAAAACCTATCTTGGGATCTTGCTCTCTCTCACAACTCTTCGAAAACCTTCTTAGTTTTAATATAAAACTTTTATGTACTAAGAAAGTTCATAGACGGGGTTAAATACAATTTGTATTATTATTTTTTGTAATACAAACTGATCCATGTATGTGCAGTTGTGCACACTATTTGCTTTTAGCTTTTAATATTCTATATTATGTAAAAGGCTCATCTATGTTATAAAGTCAACAAAGGTGGTTGAATGTAATTTTATTGGTTTAGACTTACAAATTGGTCCCTGTGTGTATGTTGCACTGTTTTCTTTATTTTTAAAAATTATATTTATATCAGAAGGCTCATTTATAGTATATAAAAAAGCCTGCAGAGGGGCCTGTACGTAATTTTGTCTTTTGCTTTAGGAGTTATAAACTAGTCCCTATTTGTATACACTACACATTTATCTTTATTTTTTGAAATTATTTCTCTATTATTTTTTTGAATCACAAACATGTCCCATTGAGTGTTCTTTATTTTTAAAAATTATGTATTGTATAAGAAGACATCTATACTGTATATGTATCCTCGTGGTGGGGGATGAATGTCATGTTCTCGTTTATTTTTTGGAATTACAAAGTGGTCCGTATGTGTATACACTACACTTTCTTCTTCACTTTTTTTAAATTTATGTATTATACAAGAAGACTAATCTATATTGCATAAGAAGTCTATACTATACAAAAAAACCCATGGAAGACGCTGAATGCAATTTTTCCATTATCTTTTCGAACTACAAACGAGTCCCTGTGCGTGTACATTACACCTATTTCTTTATATTTTAAAAATATATATTGTATAAAAAGACTGATCTAAATTATATAAAAAATATTGTAAAAGGGACCAATTATAATTTCTCCATTATCTTTTGGGATAAAAATTGGTCATGTGTGTGCATTATACTTTTTTGTTAGTTTTAAAATTATATATTGTATTAGAAGATTCATCTATACTATGTAAGATAGCCCGCAGAGGGGGTTGGCTATTTTTTCTCCATTATTTTTTAGAATTACTAACTGGTCCCTATGCTTGTACACTTCACTTTTCTTCGCTTTTGATGATTATATATTATATAAAAAGACTCATCTGTACTATATAATAAAGCCTACAGAGGGAGCTGAATGCAAATTTTCTATTTTTTTGCAATTACAAACCGGTCCATGTGTGTACACTAAACTTTTTTTTACTTTTACAATTATATATTTTATAAGAAGGCTCAACTATACTATATAAAATAACTCACAGAGGCATCTTAATATGATTTTATCCATTATTTTTTAGAATTACAAATTGGTCCCTTTGTGTACACTACACTTTTTTCCTTTATTTTTTAAAATTATATATTGTATAAGAAGACTTATCTAAACTTTATAAGAAAGTCCAATAAGGGGCTAAATGCCGTTTTAACCATTCTTTTTTAGAATTGCAAACTCGTCCGTGTGTGCATGTAATTTTTTTTCTTTACTTCTAAAATTATATATTGTATAAAAAGATTAATCTAAAATATAGAAGAAATCTCATGAAGAGGCTGAATGTAATTTTCTTAATTATTTTTAAAAACCACAAATTGGTCACTATGTGTACACACTACACTTGTTTCTTTACTTTTTAAAATTATATATCGTATAAGAAGAGTCATCTATACTGTAAAAGAAAGACAATAGTCAACAGGGGATGAATGCATTTTGCCACCATTATTTTTTGGGATTACTAATTGGTCCTTGTGTCTGTACACTTTGCTTTTGCTTTATTTTTTAAATTAGATATTGTATAAGAAGACTCATTTATACTTATAGGAAAGTATGTGGAGGGACTAAATGTAAATTTCTTCGTTACTTTTTTTGGAATTACAAACAATTCCCTGGGTATGTGGTGACATATAGGAAAGTATGTGGAGGGACTAAATGCAAACCTTCTCCAAAGCTTAGGTTTTCCATTCAGCAAAACACAAATTTAATTGATGGCGTCATTAAATTGTTTTTAGAGAGTCATGTTTTAAGGGGGAGTAAATTTTTTTGAATGGTGAGTGACAGGTTTATTTTTAATTTTTCATCCAAGCCAGGTATGTGTTTCATTCATACTCCAGCTCGGAGGGGGTGTTAGAATTATTATTATTATTTAGTATATTATGTCTTATGGGCCTAGTTGGCTTGGCTCGTTAGGTTCATATTCACTTCTCTTGTACTTGTCGCTCTTATATATAAGAGAGAAAGTCACCCTCTATCAATAAGAAAATATCATATTAGCCTCCCGTCTTAATTTCCACATTAGTAATATAAAACTCATCATAACTATATGTGCATCATGATATAAGGTGGATATTAAAATGATCACGAACTAAGGACAACATGAAGTATAATTGTAGTATTTATGTCAAAGGTAGGACAATCAATAGTTAATTTAATTAGTATCAACAAACAACAAATAGCACAATAGCTTATACTCCAAATGGAACAAAGTCTATACAATCATGATATCTACTGGTGACATAATAAAAGCACAAGTATAAGATTGATTCAATGAGCATCTAGTCTGTGTGTCATCTATACACCAAATTATTGTCACTATGATGTTTACAAACAAATGGAATGAGATTATTGTGAAAGAAACAAGACCGATACATTTTAACCGGAGCCAGAGACAACAAATAGGAAGAAATGTAAATAAGAGGTCAACCTAAGGGAAGGATTCTTTCACAGTGAGCATATACTTGAACATGAGTGAACATCCAATGAGGAGTTAACATTCAACATCAAATATGCATCGACGATGTAGGAATGAATCAACATGGATAAAGAAGCAAAATATGAAGTTTGGTTAGTAAATATAAGGGACGACGAGGATCTAAACACAAGAAAATCTAGCCAATACAAGGTCACCTAGCTACCTCTTTAGAAAATTACAGAGCTCATGTTGGGTCAGTTTGTGCTGCTTTTGAGATTATATAGAGGATGACATGGAACTGTAGTGGGATCATCTCTACAAACATAACCCTCTATTTAAAGGTCCTCACACACCCTTTGCATAAGTTAGGGTTTCTCTAGATTGTATTCTTTGACAAGGTACAAACAATGGTCAAAATATTGATAGATACAAGAAGATAAGAACAAAGAGTAGGGCTAACCTATATTTTTGTTGCCTATGAGTCTCTTTTGCGCTCGTGATGGCAGGACAGAAAAATTCCATGTTGCAGGCACCAATGCTGAAGTCGGGCTGGAGGGGAGACCCTATCCCGAAAGATGCTTCTTCACTGTTGTTGCAATTTGGATATGGGTTAGTGTTAGGTCAGGAAAAAACATGGACTCAAAGAAGACCATCGATCGAGAAATTTGCCGCTGCCAATCACAAAACGCTTCGCTATCGTCAAATGTCTGCATGGAGACGACGAGACTAGAACATGTGTATCAGAGGGGGGGAGGGGGTCAGGGGAGTGAATGACGTGACCTTGTAGTGTGCCTTGGCATGTCAACAACACTGATCACGATTGCAACTACGATAAGAGCTAAACCGGACTGGAATTCCTAATCAGCTCAAACAAGGACTAACTATTTCGCATTTGTGGATTAAGAAATCCCAAACGGGGTCCTCTAGACCTATATCATCCAAACACAGACTCGTGCAATCTGGACTAGGTTAAGCCGACATGGCACAAAAGGACAAACCTCAATCCGGATCCAATCTTGTGCCAATCAATGGTGTAGGATTTGCTTTGTAATCATTTTCTTGATGTCCCAATGGGTTTTTAATTCACGATCCACGTTGCAAGTTGCAACAAACAGAATACTTTGGCTCCGTTTTGTAAAGCGTCTCATGCAATCACCGGCCGTGCATCCATGATTAGTCACCACATAAAACCAGTGCGGTGGAGAAAAGGTGTATATCGACTGCCAGTTGCTTGTTTCAGGAGGTAAGTTTAGACATTTCACGGTTAAAACTTTTCATCTTTTACCAAGGTTTGATCTCATGTGAACGAGTTACCAAACAGTGCTTTATCTGCTGAGTTAGCTTTTAGTACACGTAGATGTTCCATTTCCCAATTCTCATAATGTACTTGAAACTTTAATGGCTAGCCAAAATTCCTCATTTGTGTGAATGCTTATGGTCTTTATTGTTTTTTTAATCGCTTCGCCAGCTGGTGATGCAACCCCTTTTGGTATGAATAAAATCAATGCTTACATTAAATAGAACTGCCTACACCGGCTAGAGGCTTTGAAAGCTAGCTTAGAACTTAAGGAGTGTGTTGGTCCCCAGGAGACGAGATGAGTACAATCACACCAATGCTTGTCCTTGACAAATATTCAGTCATTTTCACTAAAAAAAGAGAGCAAAAAGCGTAGCAAACTGTAGTGATGAAGTTTGAAGGGCAGGGATTCATAGCACAGTTGAGGCCCACTACAAAACGATAGGATCCATGTTTTTTTATTCTAATTTGGGAAGACGCTCACTTTCACGCTGCGATGGTGCTTGAAACCTAATTGTTGTTATAAATAAATATAGAGTATGCTATGAGGACGTAAAATTAAATACAGGCTGCACACATTTGTCTTGTGCATATATAAAGATTAAAAAAATGAATTATTACCTATCTTTTTATTTTTTTATCTATAAATACACAAAAACAAAATATATGTAACTATATGTTTAGTTTTGTGTCATCGTAGCGTATCTAAATAAACATGAGATCTGCTATGCGGACGAAAAGTTGAATCCAAAATAAAAAGTTATTTAGCATGGCAAAATCTCATGTGAGGTAAAAAGTAGTGAAGTTAACATGTGATTACCTCACTATTTTTGTTGTTTAGCAAGTAGAATCTAAAATTAATTCCATGTAGCATTAATCAATAAGCATTGCATAAGTCGTTGCCATAGCATCTCTTTTTGGAAGAGTAAAAGCTTCACGCTTGATAGGGTGACAAGATTGCAATCGGCCGTCTTTGCCGTCGGAAAGGGACAGGAATCGGAGGGAAACCGCGTGCAGCGGCGGCCAGACAGCCTTGGGCCAGTCGACGCCGGGGTCAGCTGTCTGGTCGATTGTCATTTGAGGGTACTGGCCCACGCGATGTCCTCACACTGCGGATCATCTCGCCGAAAAAACATCTTATCTTGCAGCGAACTTGCAGCGAAAAGCACGCAGAATTACAACTGCAACTTGCCTTGTGAAGTTTGTGATTATTCCACCACGTCCGTGAGTCCACGGCGGTGATGACGTGGCCTCCTCCAGCTCGTGCGGTGCGGTCATCGCCGTCTGCAGCTGTTTCTTCTTGTCTTCCCAGCTTCGTAAAAATCCACGTTGCTTGTGGTCCGTACGTATTCTCACTTAGGGCTCGTTTGGTATTGCTGCAAACCAGTTCATGCAGTTGCGAGTGCACGATGAATTCAAACTCTTGCATTTGGTTGGACGTGGTCGCAACCCACGATGGGAAAACAAACCCAAGTGTCGTCTTCGGCTCTACAGGAAAGTGGGGGAATGGACCGCAAGCCTTTTGGGCACGGTTCCAATTCACAGCCTGTCTAGTCCATTTTCCGTGAAGATGGGACATCACTTTTCTGCAGAATCTGTTGTTCATCTGCCTCCGTCCCTGAAAAATAATACAAGCTTCGTCCGTTTGCTACTTTTTTCCTTGCTCAACCAAACGCAAACAACCGAAGGGTTGAAGTTAAAACTGCTTCCAACCAGACGGTAGATGTGCAGTTCGGTTTCCTGTTTTGCGTTTTCTGTTTTTCAACTCAACTAGTGCCTTGCAACCGCTAGCAACCAAACTAGCCCTTATCTCAGCGCTCGACACCGCCGAGCCTCCTCACTTGCACGTCATCCGGAAGAAAGCTACCTCGAACCTTCCCAAGAACAGCCCTTCACCGACTTTGACAAAATTCGTTTGTTGTTTTCTATATAATCCCCTCTCTTTGGAAAAATTTGTTTGGGTTTTCATTATCCCCTCTGCTTTTATAGTCCTTTACCGACATTTGACAGAATTGGTTTGAGTTCTGACCGATATTTGATAAAATGATGTACTAAGTGGACAAAACTAAATACAAAGCTACACACTGTCGTCTTTATACCCTAGCCGTATGCACGGGCATAAGAATATTTTCATTCCAAATCTATAATTCACAACTTTTGGAACCATCGTTACAGGCGTTTTATATATCTTACACTTATATATCAAGAAAGTATAATCAAATATCTGTTACATGGAACTGATGTTCATTTGTTACAACTCAAAATATAAGACATCCAAAATTCATAAAGACCATTAGTCACAACATAAAGAAAAAAGTCATAAACAATATGTGTCTAAAGGAATTCACGTTGTTTCTTTCTTTGCCAAGTAGTCGTCTCATGGATATATTGTTCTTTTCCGATTGTGTGGTATCTTTTTAATCCCCACCCGTAATTAAAAAATAAAAAATAAAATGATTTGTTATAATGTCAATGTAAATAATGATAATCACACACCTAACACTTTGTTCAGCAAGCGAGTCGATGGTGATTATGAAATTGACACTATACACATTATTGTAAAAAAACAATATAGTAATTAGAAAATCTAGAATAATTTTACTACTGCAGGAACGGGAGTATAGACATAATCTGACAAGATGATATTTAAAGAACATTAGAATACTGTTAAAATTGACTATGCCGACGTAATTGAACGAGTGCTACTCCATGAATGTGCATCACAACAACAAAGCAGAAATTTATATTTCAAGTAAATCAGTCCATGACAAAATAAAATAAAAAGGAAATTAGTCGTTAGTTTGTGGTCAATACACCATTTGCAATATCTGAATACTAAATGTGCATGCCTACCAACAAGCTACAAATATATTTTCCTTATTCTTTTGCTTTTTTTCCCACTTATAACAACCGTCCAATTGTCATTAGCGTAGACTTATTATTCGTACCAGTAATAGTAATAACCAAAGATCTTGTTCATATATATATATATATATATATATATATATATATATATAAAATAAAGAAATACACAATTCATTTTCAATCAAACACAAAAAATAAAATCAGGAATTTACACAAAACATGGATTCAAGGACTATTTAACCATATTATCTACAGTCTAGAATATTAGCAAACAAAATCCAACTAAAAAGAGCCCCTCATTAGTGAAAAATTGCTGGTCAATCAAGAAATCATCTACATTTGGATGGGTTAAACAAAGATTTGTGTTTTTTTATTTCCTTTCCTTCAAATCTCTATGATACTTGTGTTGTTGGTTCTTGCAGCAGGCCCCTTTGAGAAGTTTCTAGTACTATATGGAAAATGAAAACTATGGAGTTAATTTCAAAATATAATATTATCAATGCGGGAACAAATAAATGCAAAACTGAACAATAATTTGAAAAAAAAGTGAATTAAAAAATGTATGAAAAACCCTAGATGACAAAGTAGTTCATGATAATCTCCTCTTGGTGAATTTGTAAACAGAACAATTGTATATCAACTTTTCCGAGATGACTACATCAATATATGAAAAAGAAAAGAGAGATTGTCAACCTCCTTTAATTCATAACACATAAGTGTAACAACCTCACTTTTCAATATTATTAACTATTTCTAAATTGTTAATGCACTGTCAATTTATAATTCATAACATAGAAGTGTAGTGACCTCACTTTTCAATATCCCCCAATTAAAAGAGGATCAAAGTTGGAGCCATTACCTAAAATTTTTAGGATCCAGATTTAACAAATAACAAATAATAACAACTAATTTCTATTATTTCACAGATATTATTTATAAGATTCATAATAATGCTCCCAGATATGAGAAATAGTATCTAACTAATCCTCATTTACTTAGCTTTAATACATATGAGAAGTAGTATCTAACTAATCCTCATTTACTTAGCTTTAATGTCTTCAATTGATTTCATCTGTTTCATCATGTCTTGATATCTTCATATATATCAATTACCTAAATCGTCGACAAACAAAATGTGGATCAGTATACTGCTATACTGTGTATGTTGAGTGCAAACAATATAACAACATATAATCAATCAATTACTTGCAAACAAGAACTGGCATTTTCATTGCATATTGATGTGCAAAAATCATATCATCTTTTGGATCATGTTTGGTTGCATATTCATGTTGTTTTGACTCAATTATCACTCTCATTCATGCTAGATTCTATATTTTTAGCTATTCTTACTTGTCTCATGGTTTGGATTGTAGGTACTATATTTTATAATGAAATGGTGAGGAATATATCATATTATATCTTATTGGATCACTCCTCAAGTATCTACATGTTTTGGGGTTTGAAACTACACAAATACCACTTTTTACGGCATATAATTCGGACCTACACGCTGAAAGTTATGAGCAGAATACATAACAGCCCAGAACAACCAAGTGCACACCGTGCACCAACTGTGCACGCTGTGCACCTGGGAGAGTTGAGCAGACTTAAAGTTCTGGAAAGTTGCACGTCGTGCACGCAATTGCACGACGTGCACCTGGGAGCTAAAAGTTTCTAGAAAGTTGCACAACGTGCATTTCTTTAGTGCACGTCGTGCACCTGGGAGCTAAAAGTTTCTGGAAAGTTGCACGGCGTGTATTTCTTCAGCACATGCCGTGCACAGTGCATTCTGGAGCAAATTGAAAGTTTTTAGAAAGTTACACGGCGTGCACTTTTGGTGCACGACGTGCACCTGACAGTTTCAACATTTTGAAAAATATGAGTTTTTGTTTAAAACGAAGTGAGAACTTAATGGGCGGTTATGCCCGGTCATTTGCGGAAGTTCTCTCGTCCTAGAGAAAGCCTAGATCATAGGAGGGTGATTTTGAGGGGAAAGGATGTGGTTTCTTACCAAAGAAACCCCATTCTTCCTCTCTTCTTCTCCAAGCTTCTTCTCCAAGGTGTAGCAGAGTTTCTTCACTCCACAAAGCTTCTTGGGAGGGAAGTTTGTTCGGTTTGGAGCAGCTGTAGAAGTGGGATTTATTCCTCAAGTCAGAATTCTACCTTCCTTTGGTTACATCTTAGGATTGCTTAGCTTTTCCTTCTCTAAACCATGTTTAACTCTGAAATTTCTGCACATTTTCTACTGTACATCATTATGGACGAGTAGACTCTTTTTCTTGGGCATGGGAGAGTAACTCCCATGTCATAGCTTGTATGAACATATGAATTTCGTACTAAATGCTAGTTTCTTGCATATTCCAAGAGTTATTTCAGATTTGAAATGCTTGTTTGTGTGATTGGCCATCATACTTGCATGTTTAATACTTTCTTTCATAATCTGAGAAGATGTGTTTGAGAGTATGGAGTTACTCTTTTGGAAACTTCTCCTTGACCGCGAGAGTGGCTGGGATTATGTTGAGGAGAAAGGTTTGATTTGAAATGAAATACATACACGAGAGTGATGTATGGAGTTAAAATCATCATCACTTCACCGGGAGGTGAGTGATGACTACAAACCTCCTTTGCAAGTTAATTAACATATTTAAATTCATATTTTAATATAAGCTATGATGTGATAGTGAAATCCCAAGTCTAAGATCCTTCCAAATCTGAATCTTAACCTTTCTTAAGTGATAATTTACTGTTTTGTTTTAAATCTATAATTTATTTGTTCTAATCCAATCATCTTATGTACAACGATCTAGATTATTGAAAATCATAACTCTTGCGCCTAACTAACCAACGCTCCTTGTGTTTGACCTCGACTACAACTACTCTCGTATACTTGCGGGATATAGCTAGTTGAGTAAAAGATCATTCTTAATGATTGAAACTCGTTAGTGTAAACAACCAATAAGTTTTTGGCGCCGTTGCCGGGGAGTATCAGTATTCCTGTTAGAGTAAGAGTTGTTGATAAGTAAATGAGACTAGATCACAACCTTCATATCCACCATCATATCCATAAATCATAATTTTTTGTATCTTCCATGTTTATTTTTATATCTCACTCACCTTATTTCTTTACAGGAGCATATGGGGTGTTCATAAAAAGATCCTTGAACCGTGCATATCTCTACATTTAGAAAATGAACACACTATTTGCAGCCCTCATGGAGCAAGAAGGAGTGAAACCCAAACATGTATGGAGGAATCACAACCCACACAACCATCATCCATGTCACCATCATATGCACCACCCTCATCCACACATCCTTCATCCACACCACCATCAATCACACCTAATTCACCGCCATCATATATACCACCAACAACCATACCACATTCTTCCACACCCTCATATACCAACGTCCATATAACATACACCACCACCATCTACGCCACATCCACCTAATCCTCTGGATTCACATGAAGAACTAGTCAAGGAGGATGGCCTTCCTCTTAAGGACTACTTTGGTACAGCTGCAATGCACATGAGTGAGCCTATTAATATTTCAAAATTTGAGGCAGAGGAGTTTTCTATCAGCCCATCCATCATAAAATTGCTACAACTGAATGCATTTGGAGGGACACCAATGGAGGATCCAAACCTCCACATTGCTGAATTTCTGCAGTTGCTAAGCACCATAAAGATATATGGTGTTCCTACTGATGGGATATGCCTAATTCTTTTTCCATTCTCTTTTAAAGATAGAGCCAAGGCATGGCTCTATACTTTGCCAAAGAAGTCAATCAGCACTTGGGAGGAGCTTCTAAAGGTCTTTTTGGAAAGATATTTTCCACCTAGCAAAACTTTGCAGCTAAGGAGTCAACTCATCAAATATTCTCAAAGGGATGGAGAGACCTTGTATGATACATGGAAGAGGTTCAAAGATCTTCAACATCTTTGTCCACATCATGGTCTAAGTAATTGTCTTCTATTGTAATCTTTCTATAATGGTTTGTGCTACAATACATGGATGTCTGTTGATGCAGCTGCAAATGGAGCTCTAATGAACAAATCTTATAGAGAAGCCTATTCTATTATTGAAGATATGACAACAAATCATTGCCAATGGAGTCTGGCTACAAGCTACCACCCATCCTTTTCACATACTACTTCCAGATTGCAAAGGGAAGATCACACGGTTGGTGCTATAGACATTATTGCAGCAAAGATATACACTTTATCACAAATGTTTGATAAGCTAAGCACACAACCATTTCAAGCAACCAATATTATTTGTGATTCATGTGGGTTTCTTGGACACTCATCTTCTACATGTTATGCTTCTTGTATTTATTCTCCGATGGGCTACACTCCACCGGACTTCTACATCAATGTAAACCCAAATTTCATTCAGCCACAACAACCACAAGTAACTTCTGGATTAGAGTCCATGGTTGCAACATTTAGGTTTCCATGTATCACTCTTATGGTGGGTCTGTCTGATACACTGTTCTCTAACACGTACCTGTGTGCTTTATTTGATATCCATCATATAATGACTAATGAGATTCTGTCATCAACCAAGTCACACTTTGATCTTATGTGTTATTGTTGTCTATTTACCTTCCACAATAACAACTGATCAGGGACATAATAACAATGCATATACTCTTAACATCTATATGATCTCATTGTTTATGTCCTCAGCCTGAAGACATACGTCATTGAATAATATCATTCTCTAGACATTTATTATGTTATTTCATTATATCAAAACTAAATAAATAGAATAAATTGGAAGCTTACCGTTATTAATAATCAAATCATTTACAAGTTATGCCATTACAATCATCATATAATTGGCTCTCTGGGCATACATACCAACAGTTTCCCACTTGTACTTAGAGTCAATCACCGATGAATCTTATTACGAGTGACCTAACACGACTATCATGCTTCTGCTGTGAAAGTTCTTTAGTCAAGGGATCAACAACATAGTTCTCAATTGGTACTCTGTAAATCTTCACATCTCCTCGTTGTACGATCTCTCGTATGAGATGATACCACCTTTCTATATGCTTTGAGCACTGATGCGATCTGGGTTCCTTAGCTTATGCAATAGCTCCATTGTTGTCACGATATAGCTTGATTACGTCGTTGATGCTTGGAATGACCTCAAGTTCTGAAATGAACTTCTTGATCCATACAACCTTCTTTGTTGTATTCAATGCATTCTAGTTATCTATAGGGTTAAGCCCAATGTAATACAACTAGTACATAGTAGATAGAGAGGAAAAATAGTTTTATCTCTTGTACAAATAGAAAGAGCTTTTAGTCTCACATTGCTCACTCTTAGAACTTTTGTGGTCCTTATATGTAAGATTGCATGTGACTGGAGAGTATGCTCACCCTTGTAGTAGGTAAAGTGACTACAATACACACATGTGTGTGCGCTATGCCACACATCATCTAGCCCGACCTGGCCAAACTATGCTCTGCTCGGGCTTGTGGCTTGTGAGAATTATCTTTCATTTCTTTTTACACAATAAAATAATTACATAATTAATTATTAATTTAATTAAATATATCTTTTTAAATGAATATATTAATCACTATTCGTGAGTGATTGCTCGTCTTTCCGTTAAATGTATAAGAGTGATCGTATTATCGTGTCTTACTATGAATAGGACGTAGGGTGGTATGAGAGTTACAAATATGCATCTGGTCATTTGGGTTGAAAATATCAAAACAATAGCTGTCAATGTTCGAGTGTGAGAAAACCCTAACACTAGACTTGCCTCCTCTGTCGTCGCTCCAGAAGTGCATCATAGAGATTCTTCTCCTGTGTGAAGTTTGTGCGTCCTTCCTTCTCTCAGAATATAGTTTGTTGAGTGGTGGTACGTGCAATCGCTGGTGTGTACTGGTTGTGCATGTTGCTAGTCGTCAAGATGATCTTCTGTTTCAGGTTCGTGACCGGATTAATTAGAAGAGTGTCACTCAATTATTGCAGGTCTATATCTTTTCATAACGTACTTGGAAAGGTTAGTTCCTTGAGTATGTTCCTCCTTGTGTAAATGTTTGCTGTCTATTATGAATCTTTCAAATTGCTTGGCGACTTGGTGATGTAATCATGCTATGAATGAAATCAATGTTTACATATAAAAAAACCTACCCATACCCACCAGAGGTTTTTGAAAGCTAGCTTAGGAGTATGTTGGTCCCCACGAGACCGAAAGGAGTACAAGCACCCCAGTGCTTGTAGTAAACAAATATTCCCGTCATTTTCAGAACAACAAAAAGTGCAAAAAGCGTAGCAAACTTTGGTGATGAAGTATGAGGGGCAGGGATTCATAGCATAGTTGATGTCCACTACAACACGATAGGATCCCTATTATTCTTCTTATTTTCTAATTTGGGATGACACTCGCTTTCTCGATGCGTTGGTGGTTGAATCCTAGTTGCCGCTTGTCGTAGTGCCGCTGGGTAAACCACACTTTTTATAAACATGCGTATTTGGATACCAATGTCGACAGTTTGCAACCGTAGATTGCAAGGGTCCCTTTAAGGGGAAGATTGGGTTATAGACTCAAACCTTTATCCAGAGCTAGCTATCCAAGGTCCGTCAAGTTTTACGAGTTTCTCCTCTGCTCCATGCCAACTATCCAAGGTCCGTCAAGTTTTACGAGTTTCTCCTCTGCTCCATGCCAACCTTTTGAATATATTGCGGATTATTATAATGTACTTCTTAGTGGGAGAAGGTCGACGGGCTTTGGCCGCAGTTCGGCAAAAGGGTTAGGGTCGCTAAGTTAAATTTAGGGTGGCGTCGTCTTTACATCCACGGGTACCAAGTTTAGGGCATAAGAGACGTAAGAATAAATAGTGAATGAAAAAATAAAAATTGAGTTAAGAAATAGATCAGATCGTTTGTTGAAAAACAAATGTGTTATTTAAAAAAATCAGCAGTCCGCAATCCGGAAAGATATAGATGTTCTTCTGGTTGACCCGGTCATGAACCTGAAGAAGAGATGTCTCTCTCGTGTTGTACTTCCAATGCAACTCAGCAACCGCAGGAATCACCGCCTGACATGTTGCGTTTTGGAAAAAAGAGGATGAACGAGCGTGCTACATCTAGGAGAAGGTCTCCACGTAACACCATGGAAGCGATAACGTCACACTCTGACTTTCGGGTTCGCAAACACTCACTCGAACGACTATGCGTACAAAAGATGTGTTTAACCCTAATGACCAGAGTCATATTTATAGTCTTACACGCCCCATTCATCATATTCCTGTTAAGATGCAATCACTGGTTTGCTCTTATACACATTGCGGAAAATTCCGTAAGAGAGACACTTTTCAGTCAGGATTAATAAATTTGATTAAGAAAGAAACAATTAATTAAATCAATAATTAATTATGTAGTTGTGTCTTAGAACAAAAAGAAGAGGGAAGACGTTCTCCACAAGTCCGAGCCCGAGTCCATGCCCGGCCAGGCGAGGTGTGGCGTGGCGCGCGTGCGTGTGTGTATTGGTGACCATACCTACCAAAGAGGTGAACATACCTTCCTCCTAGGACCCTTGGACACTAGTGTCCCAAGTGATACTATATGTAAGGACCACAAAAGTTCTAAAAATAAGTAATGTGTCGTTTGCACTAAAGACAAAACTACTTTTCTCACATGTACTAGCTACACTACATTAGGTTTAACCCATACTTTAGATATGACATTTGCAGTCATATATCTAACAGATGTGTTGTGAAGAGGACAGAGGATGATACTAGGTAATAGCTTTACGTTTTGATGCAGAGTTAATAGGGAGAATTTTGTGTTCTGTTGGATATCCTTTATTTTTAATTTTTCTTTATATCCCAAGTCAAGCAGCGCCTACGAGCATACGTTAAGCGGGCAAATTGTTGTTTTTAGACCTTTTTACTAGTATCCAACGACAACGTTTAATTCAATCAAGATTTACAGGTTGAGCTAGGGGGTGTAAATGAGCGCGTATAGACATCTTTTATTGTTTTCCTAGTCTCTAGTATGGATTTAACTCAATTGTTGCCGGTCTTTACCTGTTCATAACATGCTTGCAAAAGTTAGTGTCTTGCCTATATTCCTCTTTTGTGTGACAGTGTGAATGTTCTTTGCCCACTTCTCATCTTTTGAATGGATTCGTTACCTGGTGATGTGATAATGGAATCCCTTCGGTTATGAATGAAATCAATGTTTACATTTTTATTTAATAATAAAACTTGCCTACACCGACTAGAGGTATTTTGAAAGCTAGCTTAGGAGTGTGTTGGTCCCCACGAGACCGAAAAGAGTACAAACACCCCCAGTGCTTCTAGTAAACAAATATTCCCGTCATTTTCAGAGCAACAAAAAGTGCAAAAAGCGTAGCAAGCTTTGGTGATGAAGTATGAGGGGCAGGGATTCATAGCACAGTTGATGTCCACTACAACAGGATACGATCCCTTTTACACTTTCTTATTTTCTAATTTTGGGATGACACTCGCTTTCACGCTGCGCCTGGTGGTTGAAACGTAGTTGCCGTTTGTCGTAGTGCCGCTGGGCAAACCACACTTTTTATAAACAGTACTGCGTACTTGGATACCATGTCGAGAGTTTGCAACCGTAGATTGCAACCGGCCATCTTTCCTTTCGGAAAGGGTTGTGAAGTGGCTGGCCCAATTGGGGGAGGAAACCACGTGCTGCGGAGGCGGCCAGCCAGTTGGCGCCTGGGTCAGCTATCTGGTTGGTTGTTGTCGTTAATGGCACCATGCCCCCAGCCCGCTACCTAAGAATCAGGATCATATTCCTCACCCTCAAGATCATCTCGTCCTAGTCCACTCAAAAGAACCACCTTATGATCTTATCTTCGTAGCGGAAGGCACGCAGAATTACATCTGCAACTTACCTTGTGAGTTGTGACTACTACCACGTCCTTAAAATTTCACGGTGGTGCTGACGTGGCCCCCTCTAATTGGTATGGTGTGGTCATTCATTGCCGTCCCCCCGCTTCGGAAGCATCCTCCCGGCAGCGACCGACCTCAGCTCCACGTTACCTGTGGTCCGTACATATTCTCGCTTATCTGATCCTCCTCAACGCTCGAAACCGATCGAGTCTATTCACTGGCACGTCATCTGGTGTAGAAAAGCTACCTCAGAACTGCGTCCTACTTTTCCGACTACAGGTATTCAATACATAAATCGTGTGTGATATTTCGGTTCGTTGGTTACATTATTTTTCCTGCAGCAAAATTATGTATCTGAACTCCGATAAAAAAAGACGTCGTGATTGACGTGTTTCGTAAATGCTACTTTTAGCTATTAAATCCGAATAACATAGCATCTGCTATTACCCCCTTATAAATATAATACAGCTGCGACTATACAAGAATGCGGCAATATGAAAAGTCTCTCCCAAACTAGACCTTCCTCTCCGCACAATCCTTCACCTACACTTAGACAAAATTGGTTTGACTTTCCTACCGCAACGCCTCGTCGGCTTTTATAATTCCCTCGCTCTTTTTGGAAAATCCAAACCAACCCCCTGTTTTCAAAGAGCGGCATATATGTATATGCAGCCGTCCTAATATGAAAGTTGATATAGAGATTCTTATCCTATCCTTGACCATCTATATCAAAACCAATACGTGACTAAGATAAGATCACATACATATATTAGGCTTCCATCCTTAACCCTAGACAGCTCAAGTTTAGGGTTTTCTTCATCTTAGGCTCCAAATTGGTTATTAGCATGTTTTGTGATATTTTACTTATTTAGGGTTCATTATGAAGTTGTCATTCAATTTTCAAGTCATTCTCACATTCTATTAATTTTCTACAATTATTACGAGGTTCAAGACTTATATGCACATTTCAAGGCCAAAAGACTCATAATATGGCAAAAAAGGCTAAGGTTCATCAAGTCATGGAGTCAAAATGTCAAAGAGAGTATATAGATTAGAGAGGTAGGGTCATAAGAAGCATGTTCAAATTTAGGTGGATGTCCCCTAGGGTCATGGAATAAAAAATCCAACATTGGTATCAACATATCAACATACATTCAATTATCAATATAGTTCATTTAAATAATTTAGAGTCAATATATGAACTATGTGGGACATCCACATACAATAAATAATATGGAAATATATTTCCTGATTTGCAAGGGGGGCATAAGATTTGTTATCCATACCAAGATTAGGGCACACAAAAGACAAGTAAGACATATATGTCACCTTAGGAAATTACTAGGGGACTTAGAGTCCCATACACATCATAGTAATGTGAGTAGATCTTAAGAAAAATTATATTTCATAGATATGATATAATTAGAAGCACCTAGGGTGTAAAGACTGCCATTTTGGATCATGTATAATCAAACATAGAGAAATATGGGACACATACATACAAAAGGTGTCCTATGAACTGAACAAGAGCATAGGGGGTCCATGGGAAATGAAAGTGTCATATATCACTGATTTTGATGTTAGGTGTGTTTATTCATTTTGAGTCAATATTAGAAAAAGAATCAACTTCATCATTTAGATCTATAATAGTCATACATATGCATTTGGGCCATCCACTACACATTGATGGTGATTTGGTTTTCATTAGGTGCAAAAGTAAATTAGATTTACCGATTTGATTATTAGGAGGTAGGTTGATCACTAAAGATAGAATATTTATCATCAACATGTATTAAATGTGATTAACATGAGTGATACAATATGTATTCATGGAGATTTGGGATCCTTAAATATGATCATCTTGTAGATCTTGTTGAGGTGATAAACTCGATATATAATTTTGTAATTTTGGATTAGAGATGACCAAGAGATGATATTACAAGTTTAGACCAAGAACCTCATAGAAAAGGAGAAGGGCATAACCAATATCATTTAGGGCCGATTTGGGGCTATTAGATTTGCGCCTAGGGTTTGCTTCATGATCCACTAGCATAAAGAAGGATTAAGAGGGAGGGGGGTACACCCGATCTGGGCCGCCAATTTCCATCTTCCCTAGATCCAAGGGCTGGTGTTAGCCTCATCGCTACCCTCTCATTTGACCCAAGGATATGATTACAACTGGAGTTGCTCATTGGTTATTGTAGGGAAGGCAAGGATAAGGGGTGGCATCCCTCAAAACTAGCCACCATGCTCTGGAGCAACATCATGTAGCTGTAAGAGGTTGAAAGCATGGGTGTGGGTGGCTGTAGTGGTGTCGTCCACTACTCTATCTGTGGTGGACACCATGGGTGCTTCTAGGAGAAAAGAAGGGAAAATAGGGCATTCTAGAAGGTGAAAACAAAGGAAAAGTGTAACACCCTAACATTTTATAACTAATCCTACAATAGAAACCCCTAATTTCAAATTTCAAATCTTGGTGTTTCATATAAAATACATTGAAACTTAGTGTAACGACCCCGCCTCCCGGTAACCCCCAATTAAGGGAGACTGAAAGGTCGGTGCCGTTATCTATTATACAGGATCAAAGGTTCGACAAATAATCAATAACAATTAATAAACTTTACCAACTAACTGAAAACTGGTATAAAATAAAACTTTGTTTACCTTTTGAAATCTGGGATCTCTAATCTTCTATCCATGAAAATGCTAATCTAACTAATCCTCCTGTGCACATTACTTCTCATTTAATTTCACATATGCCACTTTACTGTTTGTTCTTTTCATATGTACCTAAAACGCCGACAAACAAAATGTCGGTCAGTATATCTAAATATACTGGTATGTGGGGACAACCAAAATCTCACAATTATGGCTAACAATTTAATAATCACAATCAAGTTATTTATCAAGAAAATTTACATTTTCAGTGTGTCATTCTCCACCGCTTTTGCCCTAACCCTGGCATACCCCTCTAGGGTTTCTCTTTTGCCATTGACTTTAAGGCCACCTTCTCAATACCGAGCTTGGTGCCTGGGAGTCACCTCTCATGGTGCTCCATAGTCATGCATCATAGACCACCTTCTCATTCCCGAGCTTGGTGTCTGGGGTCACCTCTCACGGTGCCCATCGGTCTACCCTCTTGGGCCTGACCTTCATGGCATCTTCCATCAGGGTGGCATGTAGGTGCGAGAATACACATGTTTATATAACTGTGATAGCCATAGTGACTCTATAGTTGCAATATGAAGATCCAAACAGTTTATATTGCATTCAATGCGAGAAAACATCCGAGAATCCTTTGGGAAACTAAAGCGGTTATTCATAATTAACCACATACCTGTTAAGCAGACTTGAAATAGAATAGTCCAATCAACAAGGCAAGCAAGCATTCAATAAGATCCTGAAACAAACATCCAATATCTTCTATCATGGATCACGGTATCCAAGTCTAATAGACCTATTCGAGCCCTAGGGTTACTATTTCATTTTTAGGGTTTCTATTTCAATTAGGGTTTCCTTTCATCTTTTACTATTTTAAACCCTAATTATTCACAAAAGATATTAAGGTTATCCCTTTACAACATTTAACCTTATTTTCGAATTAAAGGCATCATTGTCCATTAATTAAACCCATTAAACTTATCTTACATTAAAACTATCATTTTTATCCTTTTAATCCATGACAGGATCATTATGCTTATTTATCATCAATGTGTAATGCATTATACTCTATTACTCATATGAACGTTATTAATCACCAATTCTACCTTGATTCATGAGAAAACCCTAATTACTTCATTTAGGGTATTTATCCACAAACTAGGAACTTTAATGCTCGAAATAGTCTTAGATTCAGAATATTCCATCTTTAATCATGAAATTAATCAATTAAAGCCATTAATAGTCAAATTAGTCAACATTAGGGTTTCAAGGCCCATTAAAGCATATTCATGCATATGAAACTCTAAATTAACTAATTATATGCAAAGTTCATCCTTTTTCTTACTAATATACCTTTTTATCATTAACAGGCTAATATCAACATTAATCATCAATTAAACCCTACTAATCACATTAACCATATCCAAAAAGGGTTTCTTAATCATCATTACACTAAAGTTAATAACTTATACTACTTTTCGAATTGCAAGCATAATTAGGCATCAACTATATTTTATTTAGATTCCTCTTGATTTTCTGAGCAACTTTCATGTATTAACTTTTGTCATCCGAGCTACTATTAAAGAGTTATGATTTTTGCAAAATCACTTACTTTTGGGCCAATCCGGATCTGCCACGTGTCTCCGTCCATGCAACGCATCTCGGCTGTTTTAAAAACATAATGAAATTCCATTTTTACCCCTGCGCGGCTCCTTGATCATGTAATGCCCGGAGGGGCAAAACCGTCTAACAGCATCCTTCATCTCCTACCTCGCGCGCCCTAGGCGCTACCGCCGGCGTAGCCCATCAGGAAGGGTCTTCCCCACCTCGCACGGCCCGAAGACAGCCGCCCACTGCCGCCCAAGCTCCTTCGTGCCCCTGCGCATGCAGAGGAGCCCCCAAGTCGCGGCCAAGGTAGTTGATCCGCTGTGAACCAAGATCGCGACCTCTGCTGCGGGTGGCAGACTTCCGGCAGGAGTTTCAAGAAGACGGGATCGCGAGGAAGAGAGCTGCTTCCTATTCAACCTTCGTCGGACCTCCACGATCCTTTGAGCGTCCTCCAGCCACGACCACAGTGGTTGGTTCAGGTTGGACAGGCCTGCAGCGCACCCGCCAAAAGCAGCTGTGCTGCTGCTGCTACGTTCACGCTAAGGTGGAGGAGTATCCCTCGAGCCTCCTGTTAGTATCGTGAGAGCAATATGCATCCGCTGTAACTCCTCCTCGGCCCTTCCCTGCTCTAGGATTCGAACCACCCTTTGCTAGGGTTTGCACATCATGAAGATGAAGAAAAAGAAGAAGGGAGAGAGAGGGTTTCATGGAACTTCCTTAGAACTCGATCCATAGGTTTTTCCCCCTTATATAGGGGTGCTACCCTCGCCCTAAAAGGACCACCTATGTGTCGATTAGTCCTTTTCCAAAAAGGATCCACTTCCTTCATTAGGTAGGAAGCTTTCTCTCTCCTACCTATTTCCTTGATATTCCTTATTTCATGGATTTTTAAGAATTCGAAAAATTATTCTTTTTATCTTCCTTGTACTTTCCTTTTCAAGTGTTAGTACGAAATTTAGTTTCTCTTTTAATAGAAAATATCCTCCTTTTAATAATACCATGAGATTCAATAATAATGTACTCACATCATATTCTTATTTTCTTTTATCGATATTTTTTTCTTTCCTCTTTCTTGATTGGGACTTCTTGAATCCCAATAAAACTTAAAGAATTCGAAATTCTTTGTTTAAGGAACATTCCTTATCATTAAATGCATCAATATGCATTATTCTCATTATCTTGCCTATTTCTTTTTAAAGTAATTCCTTTTTGAGGATCTCACTCTTATTTCTCTTTTACTTTCCTCATTAGTATTCCTTTTACCTTTAGGAAACATTGGGATACGAAATCCCACTAAGAATTATCCAATTAAACCTCTTTTCACATATTTTCCCTACTTCATCAATGTTTTCAATTTCTTTATTAACAAGGAAAAACTTAATTGCTATTTTCTTTTCTTATTGCCTTTTCTTTGCAACTTTGGACTCCTTGGAACCCAAGGAATCTAAGAGGCACGAAATCCTCTTTGGATTTGCCTTCTAGAGGTTTCCACACCTTACTTATATCAAAATCTCAGTTATTCATTAATTAATTGAATATCCTTGTTATTGGGCCCAATAGCCAACAAAGCCCACAAATCAAACAACAAGGCTATTGTAAATGAAGTCCATGCATTCATCCATTATTTGTTCATTTATCTTTATTATGAGAAATTAAATTCCTCAACAAATGAACCCAAAATTTGGGGTTGTAACACTTAGGGACCCAATAATAATGGATAAATCATGTTTAAAGATAAATTTTCATTATCAAGTTAATTGAAAAATCAATTTCATCAAATTTAAGTCTAATTTAGCACATTGGATGTATACATGGGAATGAAGTGAAATTGGCCTTGTTAATAATAATATATTTACCTAACAATTTTTATGTGAGTTTGAATGATGATATATAGTCTTCCTCAGAATATCAACTTCAAAATGTTTTTAGATGGTTTTGGATAATTAAAGTAAGGTTTAACTTAGAAAGCAAATAACATATAGAAGGGAGACTCAAAAATTAAATCTAGTTTTATTTTCATAATCTTTATAGCAAAATTAGGTACTAGTCTAATTTTAGTTGGATTTGAACTCTCTTTGATGCCCATTTTCAAATGAAAAAGAAAATAAACCATTTATTTAAGTTTTCTATATAAATGTAATCTTTATCTAGATGGACTTTGGTCCAGACAGTCAAATGTATGTCACATGGCTCTTTATTCACCCGTGTCTGGGTCGAACTCTAGTTCAGAGTCATCCACGACTTGTGAAGCCGTTTCCCTCACCCCTTGTGAATCCCCATCATGACGGGGGGTCGTCTTTCCTCTTCCCAAGTATCTCTCTCTAGGGCACACCTCAAACAGAAATGAACTACGTATCACCTTCGACACATCTGGACAAATGTGGGGACCCCTAAACTGATGGGGTTTTGTCACCTAGAGACTTTAGACGGTAAAGGTCTCAGTCTTCCATCAATTTTCAAACTCCTCTCCCTGGGATTTCTAGAGGCTTTCACATATATAAGTATTCATCAACAAACATTGGAGTCTATCCTCGAACCTAAAACCATCATCATTTGTCTTTCGATCAGTCAGGTTTCTCTTAATCATGTTTTGCTGCACAATGTCTCAACCTCACTTGCCATCTTGGTGAACTTGACTACAACATACACCGAAGAAGGGTTGGAAGTATCCCCTTGATCACCACGAAGCTTCTCAGGCAGACAATCTTCTCTGAAAATGAGGTATTGATCGATTTCCTCTATTAGTCCTCTTTTTTGTTGTTCACAAATCCAAAGATGATTTCTAGATTTTCACCATGTTTCCCATTGGCATTCTTTTTCTCCACCTTCGTCTAGTTACTGCGTTGGTCCCTGATGTGATCTTGTTACTTCACCTTTACTCTTCTAGCCATCCTGAACCTTTGTACTCTATTGGAAGGCCTTTTTCCTATGTAGCCAGCCGATGGCAGACGAAGCTTTTTAAGATTCAATGCATCTCCGTGCTTGTGTTTTGGGCTTTCTAGGCTTGGAAGGAAATAAGGAACCTTCTTTTATCTTCAATTTTTCCAACAATGAGTTGAATTGTGTTGTTCATCATGGATTCACGACCTATTCTTTGCAATCGCAGCCACCAATTCTTGATTTTTCTCTTGGTCTTTGATCAAGGTATTTACCTAGCATGGGCGAAGCCGAGATTTCAATGCCTTTCTTTGGTTTCCGATCACATTTTGTGTGGCCAACCAAAGTGCCACCTTGGCGGTGCATTGTTGGTCCACAGAAGTGCAGGTCTGTCCACTGAAGGATTTTGTCTTACCCACATGGATTTTCCTTTCTCTCCGATTGTCCATACCTTTGAAAAATTGTATTTAATCAACTTGATGTCCGAAATATATAAATAAGTATCCTTTGGAAAGATAAAAATACAAGGAATCATAATAACTTGGTTTTGAAGCCTATTTTTGTTCTGAATTTCCATCAATACGTAAAGAAACCTAAAAACCTAGAAATCAAGATGATATTAAATATTAATGAATTCTAAATTGTTCCAACATGCTAATTAGAGTTTCCACAACATCAAGAGAGCATTAGGAGTTACTCTAATCTCTATAAGTGGTCCATGCACGTTGAACATAGTTATTGGATGTTTATATGCTATTGACTACAATGTACATGTTATTAAGTGGTTGTATTATTCATGCCATGATTTTATTGATTCAAGTTAAAAGTTAATAGATAAACAAAATCCTTTTTACTATCTATTTTCAAGAATCATCATGTAACATCCCTGACCTGGGTTATGAGCTAACCCTAGGTGTTTTGATTAATCATGTAATTAGATGCTTGTGATTATCTTTTGGTACGTAATTAAGAGCTCCTGAGGAACATATGTTTCCATTTCTGTCCTTTTTAAACAATGTTGTAATATTGTTTTATAATACATGGACTTATGTGCAAATTACCCAATTTAGAGGGGTTAACTTGCAATATGTACATGTTTGGATGTTCCTGTGGTGTTGAGACATCATAAGTATAACTATGATGAATTTTCCAAGCTTGGGCATCAAGATGCAGCTTGTGGAGTAATCCTTGTGCTTAAAACCCTAATTTTGGAGTAAAGTGCAATTTACCCAATATATGGGGTGCAACTTGTAAAATAAACCTTCTAGAGTATCTTTTGTGACTCTTTACATCATTTAGAGTAAAAATGATGAAGAGGGCACTTCAATTGAATAATCAGATAAGAAGGATAATCCTTGTAATTAGTTAACCAAGTTGTAAATAAAGAGACCCTTTATTTATGTGCACCTTAGTAATAAGTTGACCTTCTTTACCTTTAGTCCTTGGTTTTAGAAGGGGTTTCTTGTAAGAAAATAGGATAAGGGACGTGCCTAAAAGAGAGAGGGACCTAGATGTGAAAAGGAGTAAACTAGTTATCCTTATGATGAAAATAGTCCCAAGGTATATAAGCTCTTTCCTTTACAAACCAAGGAATCATTTCCTTGTTTCCTTCACTTATCCCCTTGCTAAACTGACTGAAGAGCAGAGCTCTGGAGCAGAAGTGATCGGGAAACTTGTTCTAGGTAAGCCTTGGTCATCTTCTTGCTCGAATTCATGAAGGAATTCATGGTACAAGGTTAGGTTTTGTGGTGTTCTTACTTAGTTCTTTCCTTCTAGCCAAATTTCCCCAGCCAGTTCTTGGAGAAACGGCCTTGACCAGCCTGTGGATCTCAAATGTCATTATAGGCTTGGAACCTTCAAAGCTTGGAGCTCTAGGGACGACCTTTGAGGCGGGTTTTATAACTCTAAACCCTTTACTTTGTTAAGCATATCTTCTTTCTTGCACATACTAGATTGCTCTTCTTCTTCCACATCTTCCCTTGCACTTTTGCAAGCAAAACAATGAAGAACAGACCTTGGTCTCAAGGTATATGATGATGGGTGTGAATACCTAGGAAAATTTACCAAACGGTTTCCCACCTTTGGTCCAAACGGTTTCAAAACCGTTTGATCTCATACGGTTTGCAAGACCGTTTGGATGCAAACGGTTTCAAAACCATTTGGGAAGTTTGAACAAGGGTTGACCATTTAAGGGTCTGTTGTACACATCATGAATTAACTATCTACAAAGAATCAACATCTAATTGCAAGTAATTCTCAAGCTGAAGGCACATTAATCACCTAAACCCTAATCGGGTTCAAATTCCTGAATTTAAGGACCAATCTTGTTGAAGTTTGGGTTGAGTGGCCCAAATGGTTTCAAAACCGTTTGGGGATCATCCAAACGGTCTCAAGACCGTTTGGTGATCACCCAAGACCATTTGGAGGTCTAGGGTTAAGGTAATTTGATCAATTGAGGGTCCAATCACAATAGGTTGTTGAATTAATCAAAAGTGCAGATTTGTAAACTAATTATGGTTCAACCCTTAACAAATGGACTTAGATTTTAATGAAACCTTGGGAAAACGGTTTCTATACCATTTGGAGGATGTCCAAATGGTCTCAAGACCGTTTGGGCCAAGTCATAATCCAATTGGATGACAATTGATGGCTTCAACCTCAAGTAGACTCATATTGATCGATGTTGATGGTTAATTGACTACAAACCCTAATTCAGTCGGTCCTAACCCTAATTGGCTATCAATTGAGTGTCAATTGGGTGTCAAATTGATTAAGGATAAACCTAATTATCTCAATTAATAAGTGGTTAACAAGGATAAGGTCAATTGAGGGGTTCAACATTGGAAACCCTAATCAATTACATGTGTTGATGCACCTTTGAGGTCCATGCGGTTTTGAGCTGATTTGGACCAAACGGTCTCAAGACCGTTTGAATCCAAACGGTCTCAAGACCATTTGCCCCAAAACGGTCTGGAGACCGTTTGCCCCCAAACAATCTTGAGACTGTTTGGGCTCAAACGGTTTCAAAACCGTTTGGACTCATGCGGTTTAGACCCATGCAGTTTGCTTATGCAGTTTGCTCATGCGGTTGGGTCATGAGGTTTGATCAAACGGTTTCAAGGTCAACCATGTCCAAATGGTCAACATGATCAAATGGTTTCAAGACTGTTTAAGGGAAAATGGTCTTGAGGTTCATGCGGTCTTGAGGTCAAAGTAACCAAATGGTCAACCCCTCCATGCAGTTTCAAAACCGTTTGGAGGTTGAAGGGTGAAAACGTTTGGGGACTATTAGGGTTAAGAATGATTAGTGTTTTAAAGGCTTAGATGGTTCAATGGTTGTCTAATCTAAACCCTAATGATACCTAGAAACACTAAGGGGATACATGATTAGTAGATTGAACCATGTCATGATCAATGGTGAACATTACCAAGGTACCCTTGAAGGGTTCAAGTAGATAACACCCATCAATCAAGTAAACCCTAATGAATATGATGGTGATGTTTTGACCTATGTTAATCACGTTGAATTGACTTAACCTAATCTTGAGTGATGTAATCAACATCTAATAGTAAGAGGAGAGAGAAGACTCCAATTTATGAATGGAAATCAAGTAAAATACCTCTAATATATGTGAAAATACATGATTAGGGTATGATCCATCAAGGTGAGATCATGGAAGCCCTAATTATGATGAGTAATGAATCTTAACCTAATTTGAAGGCATCCATGATGATAATTTTATACTTGGTGATGCTATGAGCTCAATTCACTATGAAGTGAATAGTAAACCCTAATTTCATGGCAAAAACATGTAACGTGAATAGTAAACCCTAATTGAGGGTGATGTGATGAAATATACAATAAACCTAACTCCATATTGTTCTTTTGGACATGAATCTTCGTGATTAAGATATAAGTTGAGGAGTCATTATTCCTAAACATAATGAAAGAGATTGAATAACCCTAATTGATATTAATAAGGGAACCTAGCCTTAAGTGAGGGCATGAAGGTACAACCCTTGTTTTGAAAAGGTTATTCCTACTTTATAAATTACTGATCTAGAAATGAATTGTTTATTATTATCAGTTGAATTGATTATGCATGTCCTTATAAGTGAATAATCATAACCAGGTAAGGGTTATGCCATTATATTCACTGAAAGCATATTTTATGCTTTATGAATAGTGATGTATGCTATATTGCCTAAGTTAAGTGACAACATATGAGGTCAATGGGCTGTAAGAAGCCATGTGAAACATCAAAGGTCATGTTGATTAGATGACTTATAAAGAATTGATATCCATTCAATAACTGATGTGTGTTAGACCTAATACATTTAGTATTCTTCTGCTATTGCTATGTTTAATAGTTGAATGCTTGGAAACATGCTTGAGGATTAAAAGAATACTGAAATGTACCTAATTAATCAAGTATAATCATACCATGTAGAGCCCTGATCATAGATCCATCATTGTCAGAAGTTAGATGATGGTGAAACAGGTTTTCTTAAGGGAACTCCTGGATCACATACTTTTGCATATGTGGGGATTATGGACGCGCATATCCTTACGTCGTAGTGTAGGAATTGATGTAGATGTACCTTAAATCCATCAACCCTTCACTATATGTTATGCCGAGGTGATGTTTCACTAATCTCTCGAGGGAACCTTTAATGCCGCATCGATGAGAGATAAACAAGAAATCTTTCGATGAAGAAGAGAGTACAGAATGCCACTGTAACTCTGATAGTGAAGTTGCCAGAATATCCTGGAAAGCTATCTTAGCATAGACATGAGATCCTGCATCTTGATCCTCACACTGACTAAGGAAGATGAGGTCATAAGAATCCAGCTCTTTTGATGACCTAGTATGATACCGATGCGACTTAGTAGTGATCAGTTGGAGTATGAGTGGTATACCTCTTCTCCGCAGGGCATAATGTTGTTTGTAAAACTTAATCAGCCGCGTAGCATATCTACTTAGGTTGAACTGCGAGAAACAATGATTGATATTACATTGTTTATAATGTTTCAGTCAAGTAATTAGTATACATGTTCTTCATATTCTTCATAGAAGTAAATATTGCTTTATTTACTTTTAAGTCTGCTGTTGAATGTTTAAGTTACCTTGCTTATGTTATTCTTCCTTTTTGTTATAACAAAGTTTCTGGCAGAGAGTTATAACTCTCACTGGGACAATTATTTAAAATTGTCTCACCCCGTAGATTTCAACTTTTTAGGTGGTCGTCGAGGACGAAGGAACCAATCTGCGGGTGAGCAGTACCAGCAACACTAACACCAGGGGCAGCAGTGAATCTCAGGTGGAGATACTGACTACCAAGTCCGTAGTTAGTTTGTCTTATGTCATCTCTGTACTCTCAGGTCCTAGGAGTTGATAGGTCTGAGATTTTTGGTTTTAAGTATCGAGATTTTGTATTTTGATGTATATGATCACTCGAGAAGTGATTTCATAATGATGTAATGATAAAACATGATGTAAACTATTTATCTTGTTTCTTATAACGTAGTTTTCTGATTTAAAGATCTTTTCTAAAAATGTTTTAATTTTTAGTGATTTTTTGTAATTCCGCTGCTAATCGCTTCTGCAATGGTTTATCTCGGTAAGATGGGTCATCTCAATTCAAGTGGTATCAGAGCTCTAGGTTCATTGAGTCTACAAAGACATAGGACTTAGGATGTCGAGTCTATTCTTAGTGTTTTCAAGTATATCTAATGGTGTCTTCTACTCCTCAAGAGAAGAAGATAAGTAAGGATGTCTGGACCACACGAGGAGTATGTGGCAGAAAGTAGTGTCGCTGCACCTCGAGAAGGTGCAAGGGACCCGAAGATAGAACAACATGTACCTGAGCCACCCATGGAGCCACCTCAGTTTGACCCAGCTGACATGGAAAACCCAACTATCCAGACTATGTTCGGGCAGTTTATGGCTTCCATGACACATATCACAAATAGGAGGCTCATGCCTGCACCTAGGGCACCTGCCCAGTCAGAAGGACAAGGTATCGGTAAGATGTTCGAATGACTTCACCGTGTCGGAGCGACTGAGTACTTCGGAACGGCTGACCCCGCAGATGTCGATCTGTGGTTGACCGAGCTAGAGAAGGCATTTAGAATCCTGAACATCCCAGAAGATGAGAAAGTTAGACATGTTGTCTATCTTCTCAAGGGAAGTTTTGGTCACTGGAGGACCATGGAAGAGCAGAAGAGGCCAGGTGTAGAGGCTACATGGGAAGTCTTTCGTCGGGAATTTGTAAACAAATATTTCCCTAAGACATTCCTGGATGAGAAGATCTCTCAGTTTGAGAGATTGAGGCAAGGTCTGATGAACATTAGCGAGTAAGAAACTAAGTTCATGGAGTTGCTGCGGTTCTGTCCGCACATGGCTGTCACCGAAGAGGAAAGGATAAGGCAATTCAAGAAAGGGTTGAACGCTGAGTTGACTACTCCCGTGTCTGCCCTAGAGAACCAGGAGAGATTCGCTACCTTTTTTGAGTCAGTCTGAAGGATAGAGAGATCTGTAGCCGAGAAGAGGCAAGCCCATAAGAGATATCCTCAGTTCCAGGGATCTTCATCTAGAGACTTCAAGAAGCCTAGATTTTCTGTAGCAACACCACCACCACCTAGGCCCAGTGCTCAGACATAGTGGACACCGAGTAGAGGTAGAGGACGAAGCCTACCACAACAAGAGACTCGCAGTTCAGCATCAATGTCAGTTACAGGACCACCCAGACCACAACAACAAGACAAAAGCTGTTACATATGTGGGAAGGTGGGACACCTGATGAAGGACTGCAGAGTTAGACCAGCAAGTGTAACACAACCTCATAGGCAGAGTCAGCAAGGATCTCAGAGGAGACAGTTTCAAGGAGCAGCTAGAGGACGTGGACAAGCGTCCCAAGCTGGATCGTCAGCACCAAATCAACCCCAGGCGACAACGAGGTTCTATGCGATGAACCCACCTGATGCAGTGATCAACCCTCGAGTTGTGGCAGGTCAGATGGAATTATTATATTCTGATATGTCTACATCCTGTGTTGTATTTGTTTTGATTGATTCGGGTGCTACACACTCCTTTATCACTCGAAGAGTGATTCGTAACTGCAATATGACAGTCATTCATAGGGCAGATAGTTTGTTGCTTGAGACTCCGTTGAGAGGGTCTGCTGTGTTGCAGGAGGTGTGTTCTCCCAGCATCCTCTTCTTTTTTGATCATTGCATTCAAGTGGATCTTATACCATTTGAGATGCAAGGATTTGATGTAATCCTAGGGATGGATACCTTGAAAAGGTATAGGGTTATCTTGGATTGTGACTCCAAGCAAGCAGTGTTTGCTGATGATAGCGACACATCGATCTTTTAAGGAGAGAGAAAGATTCTACCCACCTATCTTATGTCAGCTATGGTTGCTGAAAAGCTGATGAGGCAAGGATGTTATGCATTCTTGGCCCATGTGGTAGATACTACCATGGAGAGTCCTAACCCTGCTGAAGTTCTTGTAGTCAGGGAATTTGAGGATGTGTTTCCTGAAGAACTTCCTGGTGTACCACCGCCTCGGGAAATTGATTTTGAAATCAATTTGATCCCAGACACACAACCTATAGAACAAACTCTGTATAGGATGGCGCCTGCCGAGATGGCAGAACTCAAGAAACAGCTTCAAGAGTTGCTTGAGAAGGGTTTCATCCTACCGAGTACCTCACCCTGGGGTGCTCCGGTCCTTTTCGTTAAAAAGAAAGAGGGATCAATGTGGTTGTGCATTGACTATAGGCAACTTAATAAAGTAACAATAAAGAATAAGTACCCTTTGCCGAGGATTGATGATCTCTTCGATCAGTTGCGTGGTGCAACCGTCTTCTTGAAGATAGACTTGAGGTTAGGATATCATCAACCCCGCATTAAGGACAGTGACATACCCAAGTCTGCCTTTAGGACAAGTTATGGTCACTATGAGTTCACAGTTATGTCGTTTGGACTAAATAATGCACCAGCTGCATTTATGGAACTTATGAATAGAATCTTCCGACCTTTCCTCAATCAGTGTGTTGTTGTCTTCATAGATGATATTCTGATCTATAGTAGAGATGCTCAGCAGCATGAACAACATCTTCGTCAGGCTCTAACCTTGCTAAGGGAACACAAGCTATACTTTAAGTTTAGCAAGTGTGAGTTTTAGTTGCCGGAGGTATCTTTCCTTGGACATGTGATATCTACCTCGGGTATTCGTGTTGATCCTAAAAAGGTAGAATATATTCTACAATGGAAATAGCTGAAGACACCGACAGAGATCCGTAGTTTCTTAGGGTTGGCTGGCTATTACCGAAGGTTCATTAAGAAATTCAATTCTATAGCCTTACCTTTGACTAAGTTGACCCGGAAGGACGTACCTTTTGTGTGGAGTGATAAGTGTAACCAATCGTTCCAGCTGTTGAAGGAGAGGCTGACAAGTGCACCTGTACTAGTGCTACTAGAGCAAGGCAAAGGATATATAGTTTTTTGTGATGCCTCCAAGAATAGACTCGGATGTGTGCTGATGCAGGATAAACAAGTGATTTCTTTTGCTTCCTGACAACTTAAGAAACACGAGGATAATTATTCGACACATGATATGGAGTTGGTTACTGTGGTTCATGCCTTGAAGATCTGGAGACATTATCTCTACGGAGAAACATTCCAGATTTTCACTGACCACAAGAACCTTAAGTACATCTTCTCTCAGTATGAGCTTAATATGAGGCAACACCGCTGGATGGAATTAATCAAGGACTACGATTGTACAATTGATTACCATCCAGGGAAGGACAATGTGGTTGCAGATGCTCTGAGTAGGAAATCAACAACACCAGTAGTAGATAGAGCACAACTAAACTCTTTAGTATGCTCTAGGAAAGATATGCTTATCTCCTTAAGGCAAAACAATGTACAGTTGAAGGTGTCATTGTTAGTCGGGTTGTTGGCTGAGATGCATATAAAACCTACCCTAAGAGAGCAGATTAAGGAGGCACAACAAGTTGATGTTATGGTTCAACAGATTAGGTCGGAGTATGGTGATGAGAAGCGAGATGGTTTACATGACTCAGAGGACCAAGTGGCATGTTATCATGAGAGGATGATAGTACCAGATGTGAATAACTTAAGAAAGTTAGTCCTGGAAGAAGCTCATTCTTCGATGTACGCTATGCATCCCGGGAGTACCAAGATGTATCGGAACTTGAAGTATATGTATTTGTAACATACTGAAATCTCCTTTGTACCTCTTTGTACTCTTTTCTATAAGCTTTGACCTTCATTTTCGTTCCTTTTTGTCCTTGGTCTTGATTAAAAAGAAATTTAGATGGTTATTGGATAAATATTTCCCATATGTTCTTATTTCAAGGTTTCATGTACAAAAGACTCAGTTAAAATTCAGACAAGGGGTTTAATATGCAATTTCACTTTAAGAAATAAAAAGGGGATAAAATAATTCGTCCTAGAATCCTCTAGTGTTTCCTAGAATGTAATAAATAAGAAGGAAATCCGAATTTTATAAAAAAAAGAAGATAAATATAATAAGTAAGGGAAATATGAGAAAAAAATGAAGAAAGGAGATAATTACAAAGATTTTGTAACAAATAAGATAATCTGAAACCATCATGATAATTTGATAGTTTAATTCGTTTCCTTGGGTAAAGAGTAACTTAAGGGTCAAGTATTATTTAAAATAAAAATATTAATAACATTATCAAAGGAATATAGGAAATAAGCCAATAAAAAGAAATAAAATATTTAATGCTCTCAAATCAGAGAAATAACTTCAAATTCGTATTCTAAACATAAAAATAAGCCCCTGTGCAAATTTGCAACTAATTTGGATAATATATGAATAATAAGAAAAATAGGAGAGAGAAAGTGTGTAGAATGTTCTAATTAATTTAATAAATATAAAGATAATGTCAACTTGTGAAGATAATTGCAAAATCGTGTTTTAAACCATTAAGAAGACTTAAGGGTGAAGTTACATTAATTTTAGATAATGTTATCACTTCTTTTGAGGGAGGAAAGAGAAAATGACATATTAATTATTTCACCTATTAAACTTTCTCAAAATGAAAAACTAACTCCATATTCGGATTCTACGCATCGAAATAAGTCAGAATATAAATTTTCATAATTTTTGGGCAACGTTTGAGCCTCCAAAATAAGAAAGAGAAAAACATTTAAAATCTAATAGTTTTAATCGACTTTTGCTCAGGGATATTTCCCTGATCTAATGCGTAATCGAACGGCCCAGATTGCTTGATGGACCCGCGTCCATCGATCCGACGGTGCGCGGTCATCTTCTACCTCGAGTCGGATTAGGCAACAGACTTGGATTTTCGTTTTCTTAAAATCGCGATAACTTGAGATTTACTCAACGATTTTCCATGATTTTTGTTGCGTTGGTTTCCTTGTGAGATTTCGCACAAGATTATCCCAACTTTTGCGAGCTTTAACGCGTATTTGAGAAACGCCCAAAGTATCATCCATCCACTTTCCTTTGCTTCTACCCACATCCTAGTTTAGGATTCCTTGCCTAAAAATAACTCTACCCTCGCAACCGCAATCACCTTAGCAACCTGTTCGTGCCTCCAATTTGGAATTTCGTCGACGTTTGGACCACCAACGAGCCACCGTTGTCCCTACTCTTGCGGTGCATATTGCTCTCTACTCGCTTCATCTCGGTCCAAATTAAAGGTACTACTGACTTCGTCTTCTCGTTATCTTTCTTTCGACTACCTGAACGCGCGATTTTGTCGTGTGTAGCGATTTTGCCCAAAATCGGAGCCAAGCTCCTGTTCTCGTCGATCGGGTGAGAGGAGGAAGATGACGGGTTGGCGTTTTACCGTTTTGCCCCTCCGGTTCCTTCTTTTCTCGTTTTCTCACTGAGGGTGTTTCCGTCTTTTGTTCGCTCGCCTGCTCTCACCGCATGACCGATAGCGAGCGGCTGCGAGGCGTGGGTCACCGCTGCCGAGCGCCCGCTACCGCTCGGCGATCCAGCTTTGCCTACGTGGCAAGCTGTGATTGGTCGAGATAAAATAATTTTTATAAATTAATCCGTTGGTAAAAAATTTAAAATAAATAATGTTTTGAAATCAGGAAAACGAGATCTATTTAATAAAAATATTTTTGAAATATGATTTTGAGTTTTTCAAAAAGGTGTTTTTAATATCGATTTAATTAACTTCAAAATCCCTAAAATTAATCCTAAAAATCTATATTTCCAAAATATACAATATTATATGTTATTTTGATCAGGAAAACCTAACTAAGACGATTATGAGGTTTTTGAAGTCTGAATCGAGAGTTTGTACAAAAAGTTAGTAAATTAGGGTTTTCAATCTTTTAAGTGAATACATGTAATTCTAATAAATGAATTAAATGATGTATTAGGAAGTTTGGGGTTATAGTTCGTGTGAAGACTTGAAAAAGGGAAACTTAGGACACATGTGGCCAAGGTATGTGATTTGTATGTGTTTATTATGAGTCTTGATGTACATCTACCTACCAGTTGGGAAATACTTAATCCAATACCTAGCTTTCTTCTATGAGGTTTGATTTGATCTAAACCATTAAATTTTCTTGAAACCTAAAATGTCTTATTTGCCTCAAAAATCAGATATAGTATTCTCTTATTTGGGTATTCATACCCCATTGCCATGTTGCATATCTTTTGCTTGTCTTGCCATATATCTCTTATTAGCATGAAATTAAATGTTCTATTTAAATTTTAAGTAGTGGTACTTATGTACAACCACCCATAGAGGGCATGTATAAAATCGCCCTAGGGTAATGTTTATTATTCTCCCCATTAAAAATTTGTAGGTGACTTGGAAATGTTTATAATTCTTCCCTCACCTAAGGTTAGAGGTTCGGTAGGTGCCTCAACCCTACTTAGTTAGATAGACATATTAATAAACATGCTAAAACCTTTTACTTACTTTGTTAATGGCAAGTTCTCTTATGAAAACCTCATACTCTTTGATATCCTCTTACACCAAATACTTAGTCTAGTTTACTTGTTACATCTTTTCTTTGCCTTTGATCGATTGTTAGTGTAACACATACTTTTTTCTTGTTTTCCCTCTTGCTGGGTGCCTTCCCAACCACCCAGGTGTTGGAGCTGTTCAAGGAGAAGGAAGGACTTAAAGAAAGATTCCTTGCTGTGTTCGTTTGCTTGTGAAGAAGGATGGCTAGGTTGCTATAGCTAGATCCTCTATTCTATCTTATCTTTTCTTTTAGAAAGCAATGATGTAATAAACAATAAAGCCATTAGAAGGCTTGATATTTCTTTCTTTCCGCTGCTATTGACATTTTATTATGTATCTAGAATCATGCTTATTTATTTGGATCATTATGCAACCATCCTCAAAAGTCTCAATTTTTGTTAAAAATTGTGGATGTTGTATTTCCTTTAAATTTTAGTAAGGAGGTGATCTCGGCTCTTTACAGTATTGGTGGCCCGGAATGAAGAAGGGTGTTGTAGAGTTTGTTCTGAGGTGTCCTGTGTGTCAGCAGGTTAAGGCTGAACACCAGAAACCTGTAGGAACAATGCAACCTTTATCCATACCACAGTTGAAGTGGGACCATGTAACCATGGACTTTGTTGTTGGCCTACCCAGGACAAGTAAAGGACATGATTCCATCTGGGTAATTGTTGATAGGTTGACAAAGACAACACATTTCTTGCCTGTCAAAACAACCTATTCTGCTAAGAAGTTAGTACAGTTGTATGTTCAAGAGATAGTGCGACTACACAGAGTTCCAGTCACTATAGTTTCTGACAGAGGTCCCTAGTTTACGAGTCATTTTTGAGAACGACTGCAAAGAGCTCTAGGCACCTAGTTAAGGTTTAGTACAACCTTTCATCCACAGAGTGATGGACAATCGGAAAGGACTATACAAACCTTGGAAGACTTGTTGAGAGCATGTGTTCTTCAATTTACCCGGAGTTGGGATCTACACCTAAGCTTTATAGAGTTTGCCTAGAACAATAGCTATCAACATAGCATCGATATGACACCTTATGAAGCTTTGTATGGAAGCCATTGTAGATCACCTATATGTTGGTATGATACCGGTGAATATCAATTGTTAGGTCCTGATCTAGTGCAACAAACCACAAAGAAGATTAAAGTGATACAACAACAAATTAAGACTGCACATGATAGGCAGAAGTCTTATGCTGATAAGCGTCATAGACCTTTCGAATTCCATATTGGAGACATAGTGTATCTCAAGGTCTCACCTAGGAAGGGAGTCCTTCATTTTGGAAGGAAAGGTAAGTTAGCTCCTAGGTTTATGGGACCTTATCCATTCATTGAACGGGTTGGAAAGGTAGCCTATAAACTAGAGTTTCCACTAGAGTTACAAACGTTACACCCTGTTTTTCACATTTCCATGTTGAGAAAATGTCACCCTGATACCGAGTCAGTTCTACAACCTATGGAGGTAGAGTTGAATGACGATATATCTTATGAGGAAGGACCTGTGTCGATCCTTGATAATAGAATTAAAAAGCTTAAGAAGAAAGATATAAGCCTTGTGAAAGTCCTCTGGAATCACCGTGGTGTTGAAGAAGCCACATGGGAATTAGAGGAAGAAATGAGAAGGAAATACCGTGCTTTTTCTCTTAATATGTTTTGTTGATTTCGGGGACGAAATCCTTGTAAGGGGTGGATAATTTGTAACATCCCTGACCTGGGTTATGAGATAACCCTAGGTGTTTTGCTTAATCATGTAATTAGATGCTTGTGATTATCTTTTGGTAAGTAATTAAGAGCTCATGAGGAACATATGTTTCCATTTCTGTCCTTTTTAAACAATGTTGTAATATTGTTTTATAATACAGGGACTTATGTGCAAATTACCCAATTTAGAGGGGTTAACTTGCAAACTGTATATGTTTGGATGTTCCTTTGGTGTTGAGACATCATAAGTATGACTATGATGAAGTTTTATGAATTCTCCAAGCTTGGGCATCAAGATGCATCTTGTGGAGTAATCCTTGTGCTTAAAACCCTAATTTTGGAGTAAAGGGCAGTTTACCCAATATATGGGGTGCAACTTGTAAAATACACATTTTAGAGTATCTTTTGACTCTTGACATCATTTAGAGTAAAAATGGTGAAGAGGGCACTTCAATTGAATAATCAGATAAGAAGGATAATCCTTGTAATTAGTTAATCAAGTTGTAAATAAAGAGACCCTTTATATATGTGCACCTTAGTAATAAGTTGACCTTCTTTACCTTTAGTCCTTGGTTTTAGAAGGAGTTTTTCTTAAGAAATGAGGAGAATGGACGTGCCTAAAAGAGAGAGGGACCTAGATGTGAAAAGGAGGAAACTAGTTGTCCTTATGATGAAAATAGCCCCAAGGTATATACGCTCTTTCCTTTGCAAACCAAGGAATCATTTCCTTGTTTCCTTCACTTATCCCCTTGCTAAACTGACTAAAGAGCAGAGATTTGGATCAGAAGTGATCCGCCAACTTGTTCTAGGTAGGCCTTGGTCATCATGTTGCTCGAATTCATGGAGGAATTCATGGTACAAGGTTAGGTTTTGTGGTGTTCTTACTTAGTTCTTTCCTTCTAGCCGACTTTTCCCAACCAGTTCTTGGTGAAACGGCCTTGACCAACCTGTGGAGCTCAAATGCCATTAAAGGCTTGGAAGCTTGAAAGCTTTTAGCTCTAGGGACAACCTTTGAGGTGGGTTTTATAACTCTAAACCCTTTACTTTGTTAAGCATATCTACTTTCTTGCACATACTAGCTTGTTCTTCTTCTTCCCCATCTTCCCTTGCACTTTTGGAAGCAAAACAGTGAAGAACAGACCTTGGTCTCAAGGTATATTACGATGGGTGTGAATACCTAGGCAACTTTACCAAACGGTTTCCCACCTTTGGTCCAAACGGTTTGCAAAACCGTTTGGGACCAAACGGTTTCAAAACCGTTTGATCTCATGCGGTTTGCAAGAACGTTTGGATGCAAATGGTTTCAAAACCATTTGGGAAGTTTGACCAAGGGTTGACCATTTAAGGGTCTGTTGTACACATCATGAATTAATTATCTACAAAGAATCAATATCTATTTGCAAGTAATTCTCAAGTTGAAGGCACATTAATCACCTAAACCCTAATCGGGTTCAAATTGCTGAATTTAGGGACCAATCTTGTTGAAGTTTGGGTTGAGTGGCCCAAACGGTTTCAGAACCGTTTGGGGATCATCCAAATAGTCTCAAGACCGTTTGTTGATCACCCAAGACAGTTTGGAGGTCTAGGGTTAAGGTAATTTGATCAATTGTGGGTCCAATCACAATAGGTTGTTGAATTAATCAAAAGTGCTGATTTGTAAACTAATTAGGGTTCAACCCTTAACAAATGGACTTAGATTTTGATGAAACCTTGGGAAAACGGTCTCAAGACCGTTTGGAGGATGTCCAAATGGTCTCAAGACTGTTTGGGCCAAGTAATGACCCAATTGGATGACAATTGATGGCTTCAACCTCAATTAGACTCATATTGATCAATGTTGATGGTTGATTGACTACAAACCCTAATTCAACCGGTCCTAACCCTAATTGGCTATCAATTGAGGGTCAATTGGGTGTCAAATTGATTAAGGATAAATATAATTAGCTCAATGAATAAGTGGTTAACAAGGATGAGGTCAATTGAGGGGTTCAACATTGGAAACCCTAATCAATTACATGTGTTGATGCACCTTTGAGGTCAATGCAGTTTTGAGCTGATTTGGACCAAACGGTCTCCAGACCGTTTGGGGTAAAATGGTCTCAAGACCGTTTGGGCTCAAACGGTTTCAAAACCATTTGGACTCATGCGGTTTAGACCCATGCAGTTTGCTTATGCGGTTTGCTCATGCGGTTTGGTCATGCGGTTTCAAGGTCAACCATGTCCAAACGGTCAACATGATCAAACAGTTTCAAGACTGTTTAAGGGAAAATGGTCTTATGGTTCATGCGGTCTTGAGGTCAAAGTAACCAAATGGTCAACCCCTCCATGCAGTTTCAAAACTGTTTGGAGGTTGAAGGGTGAAACCATTTGAGGACTTTTAGGGTTAAGAATGCTTAGTGTTTTAAAGGCTTAGATGGTTCAATGGTTGTCTAATCTAAACCCTAATGATACCTAGAAACACTAAGGGGATAAGTGATTAGTATATTGAACCATGTCATGATCAATGGTGAACATTACCAAGGTACCCTTGAAGGGTTCAAGTAGATAACACCCATCAATCAAGTAAACCCTAATGAATATGGTGGTGATGTTTTGACCTATGTTAATCAATTCTAATTGACTTAACCTAATCTAGGGTGATGTAATCATCATCTAATAGTAAGAGGAGAGAGAAGACTGCAATTTATGAATGGAAATCAAGGAAAATACCTCTAATATATGTGAACATACATGATTAGGGTATGATCCATGAAGGTGAGATCGTGGAAACCCTAATTATGATGAGTAATGAATCTTAACCTAATTTGAAGGCATCAATGATGATAATTTTATACTTGGTGATGCTATGAGCTCAATTCACTATGAAGTGAATAGTAAACCCTAATTTCAGGGCAATAACATGTAACGTGAATAGTAAACCCTTATTGAGGGTGATGTGATGAAATATACAATAAACCTAACTCCATATTGTTCTTTTGAACATGAATCTTCATGATTAAGGTATAAGTTGAGGAATCATTATTCCTAAACATAATGAAAGAGATTGAATAACCCTAATTGATATTAATAAGGGAACCTAGCCTTAAGTGAGGGCATGAAGGTACAACCCTTGTTTTGAAAAGGTTATTGTAACATACTGAAATCTCCTATGTACCTCTTTGTACTCTTTTCTATAAGCTTTAATCTCCATTTTCGTTCCTTTTGTCCTTGGTCTTGATTTAAAAGAAATTTAGATAGTTATTGGTTAAATATTTCCCATATTTCAAGGTTTCATGTACAAATGACTCAGTTAGATTTAGACAAGGGGTTTAATATGCAATTTCACCTTAAGATATAAAAAGGGGAGAAAATAATTCGTCCTAGAATCTTCTAGTGTTTCCTAGAATATAAGAAATAAGAAGGAAATCCGAATTTTATAAAAGAAAGAAGATAAATATAATAAGTAAAGGAAATATGAGAAAATATGAGTAAAGAAGATAATTACAAAGATTTTGTAACAAATAAGATAATTTGAAACCATCATGATAATTTGATAGTTTAATTCGTTTCCTTGAGTAAAGAGTAACTTAAGGGTCAAGTATTATTTAAAATAAAAATATTAATAACATTATCAAAGGAAAATAGAAAATAAGCCAATAAAAAGAAATAAATATTTAATGCTCTCAAATCAGGGAAATAATTTCAAATTCGTATTCTAAACATAAAAATAAGCCTCTGTGCAAATTTGCAACTAATTTGGATGATATATGAATAAATAGGAAAATAGGAGAGAGAAAGAGTGTAGAATGTTCAAATTAATTTAATAAATAAAAAGATAATGTCAACTTGTGAAGATAATTGCAAAATCGTGTTCCAAACCATTAAGAAGACTTAAGGGTGAAGTTACATTAATTTTAGATAATGTTATCACTCCTTTTGAGGGAGGAAAGAGAAAATGACATATTAATTAATTCACCTATTAAACTTTCTCCAAATGAAAAACTAACTCCATATTCGGATTCTACGCATCGAAATAAGTCGGAATATAAATTTATATAATTTTTGGGCAACGTTTGAGCCTCCAAAATAAGAAAGAGAAAAACATTTAAAATATAATGGTTTTAATCGACTTTTACTCAGGGATATTTCCCTCACCTAATGCGTGATCGAACGGCCCAGGTTGCTTGATGGACTTGCGTCCATCGATCCAACGGTGCGCGGTCATCTTCTACCTTGAGTCGGATTAGGCAACAGACTTGGATTTTTCATTTTCTTAAAATCACAATAACTTGAGATTTACTCAACGATTTTCCTTGATTTTTGTTGCGTTGGTTTCCTTGTGAGATTTCGCACAAGATTATCCCAACTTTTGCGAGCTGTAACGCGTATTTGAGAAACGCCCAAAGTAGCCGCCGGCCACTTCCCTTTGCTCCTACCCACATCCTAGTTTAGGGTTCCTCGCCTATAAATAACTACACCCTCGCAACCGCAATCACCTTAGCAACCTGTTCGTGCCTCTAATTTGGGATTTCGTCGACGTTTGCACCACCAACGAGCCGCCGGTTGCTCCTGTCTTGCGGCGCCTAGTGCTCTCTTCTTGCTCCATCTCCGTCCAAATTAAAGGTACCTTCGAGTTCGTCTCGTTATGCTCTTTCTTTCGACTACCTGAACGCGCGATTTGGTAGAGTATAGCGATTTTACCCAAATCGGCCGAGCTAGCAGCTCGCGCGCGACCGAGCTTGAAGACGATGGGTTTTTGACCGTTTTGCCCCTCCGTCCTCTTCTTCTTTTGATTTCTCGCCAAGGACACGACGGTCTTTTTCTCTGTTTAAGCGCCGGGTCGCCCGACCGGTGGCGCGCGGTCCTGAGACGCGGGTCGCCGCTCTCAGCCGCCCGCGACCGCGGACTGCGGTTAGCTTTGCCTACGTGGCAAGCTACCATTGGTCAGAATCAAATAATTTTTATTAATTAATCCGTTGGTCAAAATTTAAAAATAAATAGTGTTTTGAAATCAGGAAAACGAGATCTATCTAATAAAAATATTTTTGAGATTTGATTTTGAGGTTTGCGAAAAAGTGTTTTAATATCGATTTAATTAACTTAAAAATCTCTAAAATTAACCCTGAAAATCTATATTTCCAAAATATACAATATTATATGTTATTTTGATCAGGAAAACCTAACTAAGACGATTATGAGGTTTTTGAGGTCTGAATCGAGAGTTTGTACAAAAAGTTAGTAAATTAGGGTTTTAAATCTTTTAAGTGAATACATGCAATTCTAATAAATGAATTAAATGATGTATTAGGAAGTTTGGGTCTATAGTTCGTGTGAAGAACTGAAAAAGGAAACTTAGGACACCTGTGGAAAAGGTATGTGTTTAGTATGGATTAGTATGTGCTTGTTATGAGTCATGTTGTACATCTACCTATCAGTTGGGAATACTTAATTCAATACCTAGATTTCTTCTATGAGGTTTAATTTGATCTAAACCATTGAATATCTTTGAAACCTAAATTGTCTTATTTGCCTCAAATATCAGTTATAGTACTCTCTTGTTTGGGTATTCATACCCCATTGCCATGTTGAATATCTTTTACTTCTTCTTGCCATAAAATTAGCATGAAATTAAATGTTCTATTTAAATTTTAAGTAGTGGTACTTTTGTACAACCACCCATAGAGGGCATGTATAAAATCGCCCTAGGGGAATGTTTATTACTCTCCCCATTAAAAATTTGTAGGTGATTTGGAAATGTTTATAATTCTTCCCTCACCTAAGGTTAGAGGTTCGGTAGGTGCCTCAACCCTACTTAGTTAGATAGACATATTAATAAACATGCTAAAATCCTTTATTTTCTTTGTTAATGGCAAGTTCTTTTATGAAAACCTCATACTCTTTGATATCCTCTTACACCAAATACTTGTCTAGTTTACTTGTTAAATCTTTTCTTTGCCTTGCATAGATTAGTAGTGTAACACATACTTTTTCCTTGTTTTCCCTTTTGCTGGGTGCCTTCCCAACCACCCAGGTGTTGGAGCTATTCAAGGAGAAGGAAGGACTTAAAGAAAGATTCCTAGGTGTGTTCATTTGCTTGTGAAGAAGGATGGCTAGGTTGCTATAGCTAGATCCTCTGTTCTATCTTATCTTTTGTTTTAGAAAGCAATGATGTAATAAACAATAAAGCCATTAGAAGGCTTGATATTTGTTTCTTTCCGCTGCTATTGACATTTTATTATGTATCTGGAATCATGCTTATTTAATTGGATTATTATGCAACCATCCTCAAAAGTCTCAATTTTTGTTAAAACTTGTGGATGTTGTATTTCCTTTAAATTTTAGTAAGGAGGTGATCTCGCCTCTTTACAGTTATTCATGCTTTATAAATTACTGATATGGAAATGAATTGTTTATTATTATCAGTTGAATTGATTATGCAGGTCCTTATAAGAGAATAATCATAACCAGGTAAGGGTTATGACATTATATTCATTGAAAGCATGTTTTAAGCTTTATGAATAGTGATGTATGCTATGTTGCCTAAGTTAAGTGACAACATATGAGGTCAATGGGATGTAAGAAGCCATGTTTAACATCAAGGTCATGCTGAATAGATGACTTATAAAGAATTGATATCCATTCGATAACTGATGTGAGTTAGACCTAATACATTTAGTATTATTCTGCTATTCCTATGTTTAATAGTTAAATGCTTGGAAACATTCTTGAGTATTAAAATAATACTGAAATGTACCTAATTAATCAAGTATAATCATACCATGTAGAGCCCTGATCATAGATCCATCATTGTTAGAAGTTAGATGATGGTGAAATAGGTTTTCCTAAGGGAACTCCTGGATCACATACTTTTGAGTATGTGGGGATTATGGACGCGCATATCCTTACGTCCTAGTATAGGAATTGATGTAGATGTACCTTAAATCCAATAACCCTTCACTATATGTTATGCTGGGGTGATGTTTCACTAATCTCCCGAGGGAACCTTTAATGCCGCATCGATGAGAGATAAACAAGAAATCTTTCGATGATGAAGAGAGTACAAAACGCCACTGTGACTCTGATAGCGAAGTTGCCAGAATACCCTGGAAAGCTATCTTAGCAGAGACATGAGATGTCCTTCATGTTGATCCTCATACTGTCTGAGGAAGATGAGGTCATAAGAATCTGACTCTTTTGATGACCGAGTATGATACTGATGCGACTTAGGCCTCGTCTGGTTGCGACTAGTTGCAACTCGATGGTGTTTTTATAAACAGGAAAATGAAATCGAGAAATGCAACTACAACTACATTTGTTTGGTTGGGCTTAGCTCTAATTCTTCTCTTCCATCCTCAATCGTTTGGTTTGACGTAAAATCTCCTGCTACCTAGTGGATATTTTGTTTCATCAAGTCCTTCAGCCAATCACTGCTCTCCTCAAGGTGGCCACTGGACACGTGGCGTGTGGCAGATACTAGGGACCGATGCTGGAAAGTCAACCGCAGCCAATTTTGGCGCTGTTCGTTTTCCTGATTTTTGTACATAACTTTTTGCATCGTGTAGTTAGAAGTCTGATGTTGAGTTGGTGCTACACTCAACCAAACGCAGGAATTCGATAAAACCGTGCAGTTACAACATTACCAGTTGGTTTGGGTCCAAGCAAACGGGCCCTTAGTAGTGATCTGTTGGAGTATGAGCGGTATACCTCATCTCCGCAGGGCATAATGTTGTTTGTAAAACATAATCAGCCGCGTAGCATATCTGCTTAGGTTGAATTATGAGAAACAATGATTGATATTACATTGTTTATGACGTTTCAGTCAAGTAATTAGTATACATGTTCTTCATATTCTTCATAGAAGTAAATATTGCTTTATTTACTCTTAAGTCTGCTGTTGAATGTTTAAGTTACCTTGCTTATGTTATTCTTCCTTTTTGCTATAACAAAGTTTCTGGCGGAGAGTTATAACTCTCACTGGGACAATTATTTAAAATTGTCTCACCCCGTAGATTTCAACTTTTTAGGTGGTCGTCGAGGACGAAGGAACCAATCTACGGGTGAGCAATACCAGCAACAACAACACCAGGGGCAGCAGTGAATCTCAGCTGGAGATATTGACTGCCAAGTCCGTATATGTTTATCTTATCTCGTCTCTGTACTCTCAGGTCCTAGGAGTTGATAGGTATGAGATTTTTGGTTTTAAGTCTCAAGATTTTGTATTTTGATGTATATGATCACTCAAGAAGTGATTTCATAATGATGTAATGCTAAAACATGATGTAAACTGTTTATCTTGTTTCTTACAACAGAGTTTTCTGATTTAAAGATCTTTTCTTAAAATGTTTTAATTTTAAGTGATTTTTTATAATTCCGCTGCTAATCGCTTCCGCAATGGTTTATCTCGGTTTTCACGAGACGGGTCGTCTCAATTCAAGTGGTATCAGAGCTCTAGGTTCACTGAGTCTACAGAGACATAGGACTTAGGATGTCGAGTCTATTCTTAGTGTTTTCCAGTATATCTAATGGTGTCTTCTGCTCCTCAGGAGAAGAATATAAGTAAGGATGTCTGGACCACACGAGGAGTATGTGGAAGAAAGTAGTGTCGCTGCACCTCGAGAAGGTGCAAGGGACCCGAAGATAGAACAACCTGTACCTGAGCCACCCATGGAGCCACCTCAGTTTGACCCAGCTGACAGGGCAAACCCAACTGTCCAGACTATGTTCAGGCAGTTTATGGCTTCCATAACACATATTACAGATAGGATGCCCATGCCTACACCTAGGGCACCTGCCCAGTCAGAAGGACAAGGTATCGATAAGACGTTCGAACGACTACGCCGCGTCAGAGCAACTGAGTACTTCAGAACGGCTGACCCCACAAATGTCGATCCGTGGTTGACCGAGTTAGAGAAGGCGTTTAGAATCCTGAACATCCTAGAAGCTGAGAATGTTAGACATGTTGTCTATCTTCTCAAGGGAAGTGTTGGTCATTGGTGGACCATGGAAGAGCAGAAGAGGCCAGGTGTAGAGGCTACATGGGAATTCTTTCATCGGGAATTTGTAAGCAGATATTTCCCTAAGACGTTCATGGATGAGAAGATCTCTCAGTTTGAGAGATTGAGGCAAGGTCTGATAAACATTAGCGAGTACGAAGCTAAGCTCATGGAGTTGTTGCGGTTCTGTCCACACATGGCTGCCACCGAAGAGGAAAGGATAAGGCGATTCAAGAAAGGCATGGACGCTGAGTTGACTACTCCCGTGTCTGCCCTAGAGAACCGGGAGAGATTCACTACCTTCGTTGAGTCAGTCTGAAGGATAGAGAGATTTGTAGCCGAGAAGAGGCAAACCCATAAGAGATATCCTCAGTTCCAGGGATCTTCATCTAGAGACTTCAAGAAGCCTAGATTTTCTACAGCGACACCACCACCACCTAGGCCCAATGCTCAGACACAGTGGACACCGAGTAGAGGTAGAGGATGAAGCCTACCACAACAAGCGACTCACAGATCAACATCGATGTCAGTTACAGGACCACCCAGACCACATCAATAAGATAAAAGCTGTTACATATGTGGGAAGGTGGGATATCTGATGAAGGACTACAGAGTTAGACCAACAAGTGTAACACAACCTCAGAGGCAGAGTCAATAAGGATCTCAGAGGAGACAGTTTCAAGGAGCAGCTAAAGGATGTGGACAAGCGTCCCAAGCTGGATCGTCAGCACCAAATCAACCCCAGGCGACAGCGAGGTTCTATGCGATGAACCCACCTGATGCAGTGATCAACCCTCGGGTTGTGGCAAGTTAGATGGAATTATTATATTCTGATATGTCTACATCCTACATTGTATTTGTTTTGATTGATCCGGGTGCTACACACTCCTTTATCACTCAAAGAGTGATTCATAATTGCAATATGACAGACAATCATAGGGCAGATAGTTTGTTGCTTGAGACTCCGTTGAGAGGGTTTGCTGTGTTGCATGAGGTGTGTTCTCCCTGCATCCTCTTCTTTTCTGATCATCGCATTCAAGTGGATCTTATACCACTTGAGATGCAAGGATTTGATGTAATCCTAGGGATGGATACCTTGGAAAGGTATAGGGTTGTCTTGGATTGTGAATTCAAGCAAGCGATGTTTGCTGATGATACCCACCTGTCTTGTGTCAGCTATGGTTGCTGAAAAGCTGATGAGGCAAGGATGTTATGCATTCTTGACCCATGTGGTAGATACTACCATGGAGAGTCCTAACCCCGCTGAAGTTCCTGTAGTCAGGGAATTTGAGGATGTGTTTCCTGAAGAACTTCCTGGTGTACCACCACCTCGGGAAATTGATTTTGAAATCAATTTGATCCCAGACACACAACCTATAGCACAAACTCCGTATAGGATGGCGCCTGCCGAGATGGCAGAACTCAAGAAACAACTTGAAGAGTTGCTTGAGAAGGGTTTCATCCGACCGAGTACCTCACCCTAGGTTCCGGTCCTTTTCGTTAAAAAGAAAGATGGATCAATGAGGTTGTGCATTGACTATAGGCAACTTAATAAAGTAACAATAAAGAATAAGTACCCTTTGCCGAGGATTGATGATCTCTTCGATCAGTTGCGTGGCGCAACCATCTTCTCGAAGATAGACTTGAGGTCAGGATATCATCAACTCCACATTAAGGACAGTGGCATACCCAAGTCTGCCTTTAGGATAAGGTACGGTCACTATGAGTTCACAGTTATGTCATTTGGACTAACTAATGCACTGCCTGCATTTATGGAACTTATGAATAGAATCTTCCAACCTTTCCTCAATGACTGTGTTGTTGTCTTCATAGATGACATTCTGATCTATAGTAGAGATGCTCAGCAGCATGAACAACATCTTCGTCAGGCTCTAACCTTGCTAAGGGAACACAAGCTATACGCTAAGTTTAGCAAGTGTGAGTTTTGGTTGCCGGAGGTATCTTTCCTTGGACACGTGATATCTGCCTCGGGTATTCGTGTTGATCCTAAAAAGGTAGAATCTATTCTACAATGGGAATAGCCGAAGACACCGACAAATATCTATAGTTTCTTAGGGTTGGCTGGCTATTATCGAAGGTTCATTAAGAACTTCAGTTCTATAGCCTTACCTTTGACTAAGTTGACCCGGAAGGACGTACCTTTTGTGTGGAGTGATAAGTGTCAACAATCGTTCCAGCTGTTGAAGGATAGGTTGACAAGTGCACCTGTACTAGTGCTACCGGAGCAAGGCAAAGGATATATAGTTTTTTGTGATGCCTCCAAGAATGGACTCGGATGTGTGTTGATGCAGGATAAACAAGTGATTTCTTTTGCTTCCCGACAGCTTAAGAAACACGAGGAGAATTATCCGACACACGATCTGGAGTTGGCTGTTGTGGTTCATGCCTTGAAGATCTGGAGACATTATCTCTACGGAGAAACATTCTAGATTTTCACTGACCACAAGAACCTTAAGTACATCTTCTCTCAGTACGAGCTTAACATGATGCAATGTCGCTGGATGGAATTAATCAAGGACTATGATTGTACAATTGATTAACATCCAGGGAAGGCCAATGTGGTTGCAGATGCTCTGAGTAGGAAATCAGCAACACCAACAGTAGATAGAGCACAACTAAACTCTTGAGTATGCTCTAGGAGAGATATGCTTATCTCCTTAAGGAAAAACAATGTACAGTTGAAGGTGTCATTGTTAGTCGGGTTGTTGGCTGAGATGCATATAAAACCTACCCTAAGAGAGCAGATTGAGGAGGCACATCAAGTTGATGCTACAGTTCAACAAATTAGGTTGGAGTATGGTGATGAGAAGCGAGATGGTTTTCATGACTCAGAGGACCAAGTGGCATGTTATCATGGGAGGATGATAGTACCAGATGTGAATAACTTGAGAAAGTTAGTCCTGGAAGAAGCTCATTCTTCGATGTATGCTATGCATCCTGGGAGTACCAAGATGTATCAGAACTTTAAAGATATGTATTGGTGGCCCGGAATGAAGAAGGATGTTGCAGAGTTTTTTCTGAGGTGTCCTGTGTGTCAGCAGGTTAAGGCTGAACACCGTAAACCTGCAGTCACAATGCAACCTTTATCCATACCAAAGTGGAAGTGGGACCATGTAACCATGGACTTTTTTGTTGACCTACCCAGGACAAGAAAAGGACATGATTCCATCTGGGTAATTGTTGATAGGTTGACAAAGACAACACATTTCTTGCTTATCAAAACAACCTATTCTGCTGAGAAGTTAGCGCAGTTGTATGTTCAGGAGATAGTGCGACTGCACGAAGTTCCAGTCACTATAGTTTCCGACAGAGGTCCCCAGTTTACGAGTCATTTTTGGGAACGACTGCATAGAGCTCTAGGCACCTAGTTAAGGTTTAATACAGCCTTTCATCCACAGAATGATGGACAGTCAGAAAGGACTATACACACCTTGGAAGACTTGCTTAGAGCATGTGTTCTTCAATTTACCGGGAGTTGGGATCTACACCTAAGCTTTATAGAGTTTGCCTACAATAATAGCTATCAACATAGCATCGATATGACACCTTATGAAGCTTTGTATGGAAGACGTTATAGATCACCTATATGTTGGTATGAGACCGGTGAATATCAGCTGTTAGGTCCTGATCTAGTGCAGCAAACCACAGAGAAGATTAAAGTGATACAACAACATATTAAGACTACACATGATATCCAGAAGTCTTATGCTGATAAGCATAATATACCTTTAGAATTCCATGTTGGAGACAGAGTGTATCTCAAGGTCTCACCTAGGAAGGGAGTCCTTCATTTTGGAAGGAAAGGTAAGTTAGCTGCTAGGTTTATGGGACCTTATCCAATCATTGAACGAGTTGGAAAGGTAGCCTATAAACTAGAGTTGCCACCAGAGTTAAAGAGGTTACACCCTGATACCGAGTCAGTTCTACAACCTATGGAGGTAGAATTGAATGATGATATATCTTATGAGGAAGGACCCGTGTCGATCCTTGATAATAGAATTAAAAAGCTTAAGAAGAAAGATATAAGACTTGTGAAAGTCCTATGGAATCACCGTTGTGTTGAAGAAGCCACATGGGAACTAGAGGAAGAGATGAGAAGGAAATACCCTTCTCTTTTCTCTTAATATGTTTTGTTGATTTCGGGGACAAAATCCTTGTAAGGGGTGGATAATTTGTAACATCCCTGACCTGGGTTATGAGCTAAACCTAGGTGTTTTGCTTAATCATGTAACTAGATGCTTGTGATTATCTTTTGGTACATAATTAAGAGCTCCTGAGGAACATATGTTTCCATTTGTGTCCTTTTTAAACAATGTTGTAATATTGTTTTATAATACATGGACTTATGTGCAAATTACCCAATTTAGATGGGTTAACTTGCAAATTGTACATATTTGGATGTTCGTTTGGTGTTGAGACATCTTAAGTATGACTATGATGAAGTTTGATGGATTCTCCAAGCTTGGGCATCAAGATGCCGCTTGTGGAGTAATCCTTATGCTTAAAACCCTAATTTTGGAGTAAAGTGCAATTTACCCAATATATGGGGTGAAACTTGTAAAATACACCTTCTAGAGTATCTTTTGTGACTCTTGACATCATTTAGAGTAAAACTGAAGAGGGCACTTCAATTGAATAATCAGATAAGAAGGATAATCCTTGGAATTAGTTAATCAAGTTGTAAATAAAGAGACCCTTTATATATGTGCACCTTTGTAATAAGTTGACCTTCTTTACCTTTAGTCCTTGGTTTTAGAAGGAATTTTGCTTAATAAATGAGGAGAAGGGACGTGCCTAAAAGAGCTAGGGACCTAGATGTGAAAAGGAGGAAACTAGTTGTCCTTATGATGAAAATAGCCCCAAGGTATATAAGCTCTGTCCTTTGCAAACCAAGGAAATGTTTCCTTGTTTCCTTCACTTATCCCCTTGCTAAACCGACTGAAGAGCAGAGTTTTGGAGCAGAAGTGATCAACTAACTTGTTCTAGGTAAGCCTTGATCATCTTCTTGCTCGAATTCATGGAGGAATTCATGGTACAAGGTTAGGTTTTGTGGTGTTCTTACTTAGTTCTTTCCTTCTAGCCGACTTTTCCCAACCGGTTCTTGGAAAATGGCCTTGACCAACCTGTGGAGCTCAAACGCCATTAAAGGCTTGGAAGCTTGAAAGCTTGGAGCTCTAGGGACGACCTTTGAGGCGTGTTTTATAACTCTAAACCCTTTACTTTGTTAAGTATATCTTCTTTCTTGCACATACTAGCTTGTTCTTCTTCTTCCCCATCTTCCCTTGCACTTTTGGAAGCAAAACGGTGAAGAACAGACCTTGGTCTCAAGGTAGATGACGATGGGTGTGAATACCTAGGCAACTTTACCAAACAGTTTCCCACCTTTGGTCCAAACGGTTTCAAAACTGTTTGATCTCATGCGGTTTGCAAGACCGTTTGGATGCAAATGGTTTCAAAACTATTTGAGAAGTTTTACCAAGGGTTTACCATTTAAGAGTCTGTTTTACACATCATGAATTAACTATATACAAAGAATCAACATCTAATTGCAAGTAATTCTCAAGTTGAAGGCACATAAATCACCTAAACCCTAATCGGGTTCAAATTGCTGAATTTAAGGACCAATCTTGTTGAAGTTTGGGTTGAGTGGCCCAAACGGTTTCAAAACCATTTGGGGAACATACAAACGGTCTCAAGACCGTTTGGTGATCACCCAAGACCGTTTGGAGGTCTAGGGTTAAGGTAATTTGATCAATTGAGGGTCCAATCACAATAGGTTGTTGAATTAATCAAAAGTGCTGATTTGTAAACTAATTAGGGTTCAACCCTTAACAAATGGACTTATATTTTGATGAAAACTTGGGAAAACGGTCTCAAGACCGTTTTTAGGATTTCCAAACGGTCTCAAGACCGTTTGGGCCAAGTCATGACCCAATTGGATGACAATTGATGGCTTCAACCTAAATTAGACTCATGTTGATCAATGTTGATGGTTGATTGACTACAAACCCTAATTCAATCGGTCCTAACCCTAATTGGCTATCAATTGAGGGTCAATTGGGTGTCAAATTGATTAAGGATAAACCTAATTAGCTCAATTAATAAGTGGTTAACAAGGATGAGTTTAATTGAGGGGTTCAACATTGGAAACCCTAATCAATTACATGTGTTGATGCACCTTTGAGGTCAATGCGGTTTTGAGCTAATTTGGACCAAACGGTCTCAAGACCGTTTGGGGGCAAATGGTCTCAAGACCTTTTGGGATCAAACGGTTTCAAAACCATTTGGACTCATGCGGTTTAGACCCATGCGGTTTGCTTATGCGGTTTGCTCATGCGGTTTGGTCATGCAGTTTGATCAAACGGTTTCAAGGTCAACCATGTCCAAATGGTCAACATGATAAAACAGTTTCAAGACCGTTTAAGGGCAAACGGTATTAAGGTTCATGCGGTCTTGAGATCAAAGTAACCAAACGGTCAACCCCTCCATGCGGTTTCAAGCGGTTTCAAAATCGTTTGGAGGTTGAAGGGTGAAACAGTTTGGGGACTTTTAGGGTTAAGAATGCTTAGTATTTTAAAGGCTTAGATGGTTCAATGGTTGTCTAATATAAACCCTAATGATACCTAGAAACACTAAGGGGATAAGTGATTAGTAGATTGAACCATGTCATGATCAATGGTGAACATTACCAAGGTACCCTTGAAGGGTTCAAGTAGGTAACACCCATCAATCAAGTAAACCCTAATGAATATGGTGGTGATTTTTTGACCTATGTTAATCAATTCGAATTGACTTAACCTGATATAGAGTGATGTAATCATCATCTAATAGTAAGAGTAGAGAGAAGACTCCAATTTATGAATGGAAATCAAGTAAAATACCTCTAATATATGTGAACATACATGATTAGGGTATGATCCATCAAGGTGAGATCATGGAAACCCTAATTATAATGAGCAATGAATCTTAGCCTAATTTGAAGGCATCAATGATGATAATTTTATACTTGGTGATGCTATGAGCTCAATTCACTATGAAGTGAATAGTAAACCCTAATTTTAGGGCAATAACATGTAACATGAATAGTAAACCCTAATTTAGGGTGATGCAATGAAATATACAATAAACCTAACTCCATATAGTTCTTTTGAACATGAATCTTCATGATTAAGGTATAAGTTGAGGAATCATTATTCCTAAACATAATGAAAGAGATTGAATAACCCTAATTGATATTAATAAGGGAACCTAGACTTAAGTGAGGGCATGAAGGTACAACCCTTGTTTTGAAAAGGTTATTCATGCTTTATAAATTACTGATCTGGAAATGAATTGTTTATTATTATCAGTTGAATTGATTATATAGGTCCTTATAAGAGAATAATCATAACCAGGTAAGGGTTATGACATTATATTCATTGAAAGCATGTTTTAGGCTTTATGAATAGTGATGTATGCTATGTTGCCTAAGTTAAGTGACAACATATGAGGTCAATGGGATGTAAGAAGCCATGTGTAACATCAAGGTCATGCTGATTAGATGAATTATAAAGAATTGATATCCATTCGATAATTGGTGTGAGTTAGACCTAATACTTTCAGTATTCTTCTGCTATTGCTATGTTTAATAGTTAAATGCTTGGAAACATGCTTGAGGATTAAAAGAATACTGAAATGTACCTAATTAATCAAGTTTAATCACAGCATGTAGAGCCCTGATCATAGATCCATCATTGTCAGAAGTTAGATGATGGTGAAACATGTTTTCCTAAGGGAACTCCTGGATCACATACTTTTGAGTATGTGGGGATTATGGACGCGCATATCCTTACATCCTAGTGTAGGAATTGATGTAGATGTACCTTAAATCCATCAACCCATCACTATATGTTATGTCGGGTGGATGTTTCACTAATCTCCCGAGGGAACCTTTAATGCCGCATCGATGAGAGATAAATAAGAAATCTTTCGATGATGAAGATAGTACAAAACTCCACTGTGACTCTGATAGAGAAGTTTCCAGAATACCCTGGAAAGCTATCTTAGCAGAGACATGAGATGTCCTGCATGTTGATCCTCACACTGACTGAGGAAGATGAGGTCATAAGAATCTGACTCTTTTGATGACTGAGTATGATACCGATGCGACTTAGGCCTCGTCTGGTTGTGACTAGTTGCAACTCGATAATGTTTTTATAAATAGGAAAATGAAATCAAGAAATGCAACTACAACTGTATTTGTTTGGTTGGGCTTAGCTCTAATTCTGCTCTTCCGTCCACAATCGTTTGGTTTAACGTAAAATCTCTTGCTACCTAGTGGATATTTTTTTCATCAAGTACTTCATCCAACCACTGCTCTCCTCAAGGTGGCCACTGGACACGTGGTGTGTGGCAGATACTAGGGACCGATGTTGGAAAGTCAACCGCAGCCAATTTTGGCGCGGTTCATTTTTTTGATTTTTGTACATAACTTTTTGCATCATGCAGTTAGAAGTCTGATGCTGAGTTGGTGCTACACTCAACGAAACGCAGGAATTTGATCAAACCGTGCAGTTACAACATTACCAGTTGGTTTTCGGTCCAAGCAAACGGGCCCTTAGTAGTGATCGGTTGGAGTATGAGCGGTATAGCTCATCTCCACATGGCATAATGTTGTTTGTAAAACATAATCAGCCACGTAGCATATCTGCTTAGGTTGAACTATGAGAAACAATGATTGATATTACATTGTTTATAATGTTTTCGTGAAGTAATTAGTATACATGTTCTTCATATTCTTCATAGAAATAAATATTGCTTTATTTACTCTTAAATCTTATGTTGAATGTTTAACTTACCTTGCTTATGTTATTCTTCCTTTTTGCTATAACAAAGTTTCTGGTGGAGAGTTATAACTCTCGCTGGGAAAATTATTTAAAATTGTCTCACCCCGTAGATTCAACTTTTTAGGTGGTCGTCGAGGATGAAGGAACCAATATACGGGTGAGCAGTACCAGCAACAAAAACACCAGGGGCAGCAATGAATCTCAGGTGGAGATATTGACTGCCAAGTCCGTAGTTAGTTTGTCTTATGTCATCTCTGTACTCTCAGGTCCTAGGAGTTGATAGGTCTGAGATTTTTGGTTTTAAGTCTTGAGATTTAGTATTTTGATGTATATGATCACTCGAGAAGTGATTTCACAATGATGTAATGCTAAAACATGATGTAAACTGTTTATCTTGTTTCTTATAAAGGAGTTTTCTGATTTAAAGATCTTTTCTTAAAAAGTTTTAATTTTTAGTGATTTTTCGTAATTTCGTTGCTAATCGCTTCCGCAATGGTTTATCTCGGTTTTCGCGAGACGGGTCGTCTCACATCATATCACATCATATTCATGTTTATGAGAAAGATTGAAGAGTATTCAAGAGTAATAGTAAAGATAATGAATGAACCTTATATAAGATACTCGTCATGGGTTTTCTATCATACAATGTACTTCAGTACAAATCATGGGCTTACCAAGCATACAGTGTACATCAATACAAATCATGGGCTTTTCTAGCTTACAAGTACTTATGTACAAATCATGGGCTTTCCTAGCATACAAAGAACTTCAGTGCAATTCAAGAGGCACTTTAATGCAAAGAGAAGAGGCACTTCTGTGCAAAATTTTTAGGATTCTTATATAAGTCAGAATAAAGACAATGATAAAAATGTAAAGTTTATTTTCCTGATGTTAAATGTTTTTTTTCAAAGTATATGTTACTTGAGTTTTATAATATGTTCAATTCTACTTACAAATTGATTTATGCATGGCTGGGGTTGCGATGCTCTTACGAAGGGAGCGACATCAAGGATAAAAATACATGAGGACCAATTGAAGAAGGAGCTCAAGGACATCTGAGATCAGACCTGGTGGGGTGCCAACTATCAATAGTTTAGATTTTCCTTTATGTTTATAAGACATGTGTTTTAGATTAGAGTGTGAGTTTTATGTTATGAGTTTAATATTTGAGAAACTATGCAATGTATCATGTGTCAGTTTGATTAAGATTTATTTTTATGCTATGATTATTGTTCAGTGACATTCCCAATAAGATTATTCTTCCGCTCAATGAATTATATTTTTAGAAATTGGGATGTTACAATATGGTATCAAAGCAAAAAATATATTTGGCCACCAGGATCTTCTCAAAATCTCATATAGTTTATGTTCCCTTTTGTAGATAGCTTCCTAGAAGAAATCTGATAAGAGTAAGGAACATGTAGATGGAGAGGGAAGCTCTTCCAATGGGGGAAGTGATCATAGTACTTCTATAGGGGTTACCTAATGGTAACCCTAATGCACCTCTAGAAGTTCTCATCAAGGCTCTCACCGATGATATCACTGGTCAGCAAGGAAGACCACATCAACCAAGGAACCAAGAGTTGACCTTAGTAGAGGTCTTGAAGATCAAGCCTGAAACCTTCTCTAAAGAAGCTGAGACTGATGTAGTTTGTCATGCTGATGAGTGGATTCTCACTGTTGAGAACTATTTAAGTGACTTAGGATGTTCTGAGCCTTTTAAAGTTCACTTTAGGACACACATGTTGAAGAGTGAAACCCACACTTGGTGGGAGAACTTCACTAATGCTTGAGGACCTAATGTTGAGATGTTGATCTGGGAGGAGTTCACCACTACCTTTCCAAACCATTACATCTCCAAATCTATGATCGATAAGAAGGAGATGGAGTTCAAGAGTCTAAGGTAGTATGACTCAATTGTTAGCTAGTATGCAATGAAATTTCATATGCTGCAGAAGTATAGTTATGGTTTAGACGAGACACGTTTGGCAAAGAAGTTCATGCGTGGCCTGAAACCTAATTTGGGCTATGCTTTGATTGGACGTGTCATCAGGATAGTGTAGGAGGCACTTGAGTCTGCCCTAGAGTTGGAGGACCACCTTGGACAATATTGGAAGAATGGAGCACCCTCAGGAAGCAAGAAAGATAATAAGAGCCATAATGACACAAAGAGAAAAGTACAAGAAGAACCTACTCAAAACCCTCATGCAAAGACTCAGTGTACCAAGTGTAATAGATATCATATAAAAGAATGTAGATATGGAAATGGAGGTTGTTACTACTATGGTGGGGCTGACCATATCAGATCTAGTTGCCCCAAGCTCATACAGAAGAAAGATCCCCAAGTCAACCTAGAGCCTAAGGAGAAAAGACAAGCGACGATCTTCACCATGGTGGATGATGATGAAGAAGAGGAGAATGAACAGGGTATGATTTAGTTTTGAAATCCCTTTGGTACCTTTGCATGGACTATAGTTATGTTTAGTGCTGCCCTAGATGTAAGTATGTGTGAAATTTCATGATAATTATAAGACGTTGAAATTTTCATGATAAGGATAAGGAAAACCCTAAGGTGAGTAAACTAATTGAATTTCAAAGATGAAATTCATTTAAGGTAAGTAGAATTGTAACACCCTAACTTTTTATAACTAATCCTACATTAGAAAACCCTAATTTCAAATTTCAAATCTTGATTCTTCATATAAAATACATTGAAACTTAAAGACCCAATTATAATGTATAAATCATGTTTAAAGATAAATTTTTATTATCAAGTTAATTGAAAACTAAATTTATCAAAGTTAAGCCTAATTTAGCACATTAGATGTATACATGGGAATAAAGTGAAATTGGCCTTATTAATAATAATATTTTGACCTAACAATTTTGACATGAGTTGAAACGATGATATATAGCCTTCCTTAGAATATCAATTTCTAAATGTTTTTAGATCATTTTGGATAATTAAAGTAAGGTTTAACTTAGAAAGTGAATAACATATAGAAGGGAGTCGCAAAATTTAAATCTAATTTTATTTTCATAATCTTTGTACCAAAATTAGTTACCAGTCCAATTTTGGATTTGAACTCTCTTTTATGCCCCAATTTGAATGAGAAAAAAACATTTATTTAAGTTTTCTATATAAACCTAATCCTAATCTAGCTGGACTTTGGTCTAGGGAATCTAATGTATGTCACATGGATCTTTACTCACCTGTGTCTAGGTCAGACTCCAGTTCGGAGTCATCCATGAGCTGTGAAGCCATCTCCCTCACCCTCTAGGACTCCCCATCATGATAGGGGTGTCGTCTTTCCTCTTCCCTAAAATCTCTCTCTAGGGAACACCTCAAACAAAAATGAACCATGCTTCACCTTCAGCACATCCGTGCGAAGGCGGGGATCCCTAAACTGATGGGGTTTTGTCACCCAGAGGTTGCAAACGGGTAAAGGTCTCAGTGTTCCCTCAGTTTTTGAACTCCTTCTTTTGCTGGGATTGTGAGAGGCTATCACATATATAAGTATTCATCTACAAACTATCAAAGACTATCCTTGAACCTTAAAACATCATCGTTTGTCCTTTGATTAGTCAATATGCTCTTAATCTTGTTTTGCCGCACCGTGTCTCAACCTGGCTTGTAGTCTCGGTGAACCTAACCACAACAGACACCGAAGAAGGGTTGTAAGTGTCCCCTTGATCACTATGTAGCTTCTTGGGTAGACAATCTTCTCTAAAAATGAGGTATTGATCACTTTTCTCTTTTCATCCTCTTTTCTATTGTCAACAATTCCAAAGATGATTTTTGGGTTTTCGCCATGTTTCCCGTTGGTGTTCTCTTTCTCTGCATCTGTCTAGTTACCATGTTGGTCCCTAATGTTCTCCTATTGCTTCACCTTTTCTCTTCTAGCCATCCTGAACCTTTCTACTCTCCAGGAAGGCCTTTTTCCTATGTATCCATATGATGGCAGAGGAATCTTTTTAAGCTTCAATGCATCTCTGTGCTTGTGTATTGGGCTTTTCAGGCTCAGAAGGAAATAAGTAACCTTATTTCATCCTCAGTTTTATTAGCAATGAGTTGAATCTTGTTGTTCATCATGGATTCATGACCTGTTCTTTGCTAATCTGGGAAGAACAATCCTAGCCACTTGTTCCTAATTTTGCCCCTGGTCTTTTAATGGAGGTATTTACCAAGCATGGGCAAAGTTGAGATTTTGATGCCTTTCTTTGGTTTTCGGTCATGTTTTGTGTGGAAGGCCATGGTGCCACCTTGGCGGTGCACTGTTGGCCCACAAAAGCGTGGGTCTGACCACTGAAGGATTTTGTCTTACCCGTGTCGATTTTCCTTGCTCTTTGATTGGCTAGATCTTCAAAAATTCGTATTTAACAACCTGATGTCAGAAAAATACAAATAAGTATTCATTAGAAAGATAAAAATACAAGGAATCATAATAACTTTGTTTTGAAGCTTGATTCAGTTCTGAATATCCATCAATACCTAAATAACCCTATAACCCTAGAAATCAAGATTATATTAAATAGTAATGAATTCTAAATTGTCCCAATAGGGTAATTAAGGTTTCCTCAACATCTACATAACATTAGGAGTTACTCCAATCTCTATAAGTGGTCCATGCACTGTGAACATAGTTATTGGATGTTTATATGCTACTAACTAAAATGTACATGTTATTAAGTGATTGTAATATTCATGCCATGATTTTATTGATTCAAGTTAAAAGTTAATGGATAAATGAAATCCTTTTGTACTATTTATTTTCAAGAATCATAATATCATATCATATGCATGTTTATGAGAAAGATTACAGAGTATTCAAGAGTAAGAGTAAAGATAATGTATGAACCTTACATAAGATCCTCATCATGGACTTTCCTAGCATACAATGTACTTCAGTACAAATCATGGGCTTTCCTAGCATACAAAGTACTTTGGTACAAATCATTGGCCTTCCTAGCATAAAAAGTACTTATTTACTAATCATGGGCTTTCCTAGCATACACAGAACTTCAATGCAATTCAAGAGGTACTTCGGTGCAAAGAGAAGAGGCACTTCTATGCAAAATTTTGAGGATTCTTATATAAGTTAGATAAAAGACAATGATAAAAATGTGAAGTTTATTTTCATGATGTTAAATGTTTTCTTTTCAAAGTATATATTATTTTAGTTTTATAATATGTTCAAATTCCACTTAAAAATTGTTTTATGCATGGTTGGGGGCGCGATGCCCACAGGAAGGGAGCAATGCCAAGGATAGAGATACCTGGGGACTAGTTGAAGAAGGAGCTCAAGGACATCTGAGATCAGATCTTGTGGGGTGCCAACTATCGACAATTTAGATTTTCCTTTATGTTTATGAGACATGTGTTTTATATTAGAGTGTGATTTTTATGTTATGAGTTTGAGATATGAGAAACTATGCAATGTATCTTGTGTTGGTTTGATTAAACTTTATTTTTATGTTGTGATTATCGTTCGGTGACATTCCCAACAAGATTATGCTTCCACTGAATGAATTATATGTTTTATAAATTGGGATGTTACAATATGGTATTAGAGAAAAAAATATAGTTGGCCACCGTGATTTTCTCAAAATCTCATATAGTTTATGTTCCCTTTTGTAGATGGCTCCCAAGAGGAAATATGATAAGAGCAAGGAGCACATAGATGAAGAGGGAAGCTCTTCCAATGTGGGAAGTGATCATAGTGCTTCTGGAGGGGATAACCCTAATACTAACCCTAATGCACCTCTAGAAGTGCTTATTAAGGCTCTCACCGATGGTATCACTGGTCAGCAATGAAGACCACATAAACCAAAGAACCAAGAGTTGACCTTAGTAGACTTCTTAAAGATCAAGCCAGAAACCTTCTCTGGAGAAGTTGAGACTGATGTAGTTGGTTGTGCTGAAGAGTGGCTTCTCAATGTCGAGCACTGTTTTCGTGACTTAGGATGTCCCAAGCCTTCCAAAGTTCACTTTGGGACACACATGTTGAAGAGTGCAGCCCACACGTGGTGGGAGAACTTCACCAATGCTCGAGGACCTAACGCTGAGCCATTGACCTAGGAGTTCACCACATCCTTCCAAAACCATTACATCTCTGAATTGATCAACAAGAAGGAGATGGAGTTCAAGCATCTAAGGCTGTATGACTCAATTGTTAGCCAGTATGCAATGGAGTTTTCTATGCTGCAGAAGTATGATTATGGTTTAGACGAGACATGTTTGGCAAAGAAGTTCATGCGTGGCCTGAAACCTAATTTGGGCTATGCTTTGACTGGATGTGGCATCAAGACAGTGGAGGAGGCACTCGAGTCTGTCCTAGAGTTGGAAGACCACCCTGGACAATACTGGAAGAATGGAGCACCATTAGGAAGCAAGAAAGATCATAAGAGACATAATGAAAAGATGAAAAAAGTACAAGAAGAACCTGCTCTAAACCCTCATGCAAAGACTCAATGCACCAAGTGTAATAGATATCATATAGGAGAATGTAGATATGGAACTGAAGTTTGTTACTACTATGGTGGGGCTGACCATAACAGATCCAACTGCCCCAAGCTCCTACAGAAGAAAGATTCCCAATGCAACCCAGAGCCTAAGGAGAAAAGACAAGCTAGGATCTTCACCATGGTGGATAATGATGAAGATGAGGAGAATGAACAAGGTGTGATTTAGTTTTGAAATCCATTTGGTACCTCTGCATGGACTATAGTTATGTTTAGCCTTGCCCTAGATGTAAGTATGTGTAAAATTTCATGATAATTATATGATGTAAAAATTTTCATGACAAGGATATGGAAAACCCAAAGTTGGGTAGACTAGTTGAATTTTGAGGACAAAATTCAACTAAGGTGGGTAGAATTGTAACACCCTAACTTTTTATAACTAATCCTACATTAGGAAACCCTAATTTCAAATTTCAAATCTTGATGCTTCATATAAAATACATTAAAACTTAGGGACCCAATCATAATGGATAAATCATGTTTAAAGATAAATTTTCATTATCAAGTTAATTTAAAACTCAATTTCATAAAAGTTAAGCCTAATTTAACACATTAGATGTATACATGGGAATGAAGTGAAATTGGCCTTGTTAATAATAATATTTTGACCTAACAATTTTCATGTGAGTTTAAAATGATGATATATAGCCTTCCTCAGAATGTCAACTTATAAATGTTTTTAGATGGTATTGGATAATTAAAGTAAGGTTTAATTCAGAAAGGGAATAAAAATAGAAGGGAGTTTCAAAATTGAAATCTATCTTTATTTTCATAATATTTGTACCACATTTAGGTACCAGACCAATTTTGGTTGGATTTGAACTCTCTTTGATGCACCAATTTGAATGAGAAAGAAAATAAACCATTTATTGAAGTTTTCTATAAACCTAATCCTAATCTAGCTGGACTTTGGTCCAGACAGTCTAATGTATGTCACACGGCTCTTTACTCAATCACATCCAGGTCAAACTCCAGACCAGAGTCATCCGCGAGCTGTGAAGAAGTCTCCCTCACCCCCTAGGACTCCCCATCACGACATGGGTGTTGTCTTTCCTTTACCCAGATATCTCTCCATAGGGCAAACCTCAAATAGAAACGAACCACACATCACCTTTGGCACATCTGATGTGGGGACCCCTAAACTGATGGGGGTTTTGTCACCTAGAGACTCCATATGGTAAAGGTCTCAATGTTCCATTAATTTTTGAACTCCTTCTCTCCCTAGGATAGCCACATGCTTTCACATATATAAGTATTCACCATAAAATGATCAGAGCCTATCCTTGAACCTAAAACCGTAGTTGTTTGACATTCGATCAGTCAGGTTGCTCTTAATCTTGTTTTGCCACATTGTGTCTCAACATGGCTTGCTGTTTTGGTGAACCTAACCACAAAAAACACCGAAGAAGGGTTGGAAGTGTCCCCTTGATCACCACAATTCTTTGTAGGCAGACAATATTCTCTGAAATTGAGGCATTGATGGGTTCCCTATTTTAAGCCTCTTTTATGCTATTCACATAAAAAGATATGATTCCTATCTTTTTGCCATGTTTCTTTTTGGCATTCTCTTTCTCTGCCTCTGTCTAGTTAATGTGTTGGTCCTTGATGCGCTCCTGTTGCTTCACCTTTTCTCTTCTAGCCATCCCGAACCATTGTACTCTCCTGGAAGGCCTTTTTCTTCTATAGCCAGGCCATGGCGGAGGAATCTTTTTAAGCTTAATGCATCTCTTTGCTTCTGTTTTGGGCTTTCCAGGATCAGAAGGAAATAAGGAACCTTCTTTCGTCCTCAATTTTGCCAACAATGAGTTGAATTGTGTTTTTCATCATGGATTTGTGACCTGTTCTTCGCTAATCTGGGAAGAACAATTCCAACCATCGATTCTCAATTTTTCCCCTAGTCTTTTGATCGAGGTATTTACTTAGCATGGGCAAAGTCAAAATTTTGACGCCTTTCTTTGGCTTCCGATCGCATTTTGTGTGGCGGGCCATGGTGCCACCTTGGTGGTGTGCTGTTGGTCCATGAAAGCATGGATCTGACCACAAACATATTTTGTCTCACCCGTGTGGATTTTCCTTGCTCTCTAATTGGCCAGATCTTCAAAAATTTGTATTTAATCTACCTGATGTCAGCAAAATACAAATAAGTATTCATTGGAAAGATAAAAACACAAGGAATAATAGTAACATGGGTTTGAATCATGTATTGGTTCCGAATTTCCATCAATCCCTTAAGAACCATAAAACACTAGAAATTGAGATGATATTGAATATTAACGAATTCTAAATTGTTCCAACATGGTTATTAGGGTTTCCTCAACAACAAGAGAACATTAGGAGTTACTCCAATCCCTATAAGTGGTCCATGCACTTTGAACATAGTTATTGGATGTTTTTATGTTATTGACTACAATGTACATGTTTCTAAGTGATTGTATAATTCATGCCATGATTTTATTGGTTCAAGTTAAAAGTTAATGGATAAATGAAATCCTTTTGTACTGGTTATTTTCAAGAATCATCATATCACATCATTCATGTTTATGAGAAAGAGTAAAGAGTATTCAAAAGTAAGAGTAAAGATAATGAATGAACCTTATATAAGATCCTCGTCATGGTCTTTAGTATCATACAATGTACATCAGTACAAATCATGGCCTTTCCTAGCATACAATGTACTTCGGTACAAATCATGGGCTTTCCTAGAATACAAAGTACTTATGTATAAATCATGGGCTTTCCTAGCATACAGAGCACTTTGGTGCAATTCAAGAGGTACTTCAGTGCAAAGAGAAGAGGCACTTCTGTGCAAAATTTTTGAGGATTCTTATATAAGTCAGATAAAAGACAATGACAAAAATGTGAAGTTTATTTTCATGATGTTAAATGTTTTCTTTTCAAAGAATATGTTGTTTCAGTTTCATAATATGTTCAATTCCACTTACAAATTTTTTATACATGAATGGGGGCGTGATGCCCACATCAAGGAGCACCGTTAAGGATAGAGCTACATGAGGTCTAGTTGAATAAGGATCTCAAGGACATCTGAGATCAGACCTAGTGGGGTGTCAACTATCAATAGTTTAGATTTTCCTTTATGTTTATGAGACATGCTTTTTTATTAGAGTGTGAGTTTTTTGTTATGAGTTTGATATATGAGAATCTATGCAATGTATCCTATGTTGGTTTCATTAAACTTTATTTTTATGCAATGATTATCATTCTATGACATTCCAAATATGATTATGCTTCCACTCAATGAATTATATGTTTTAGAATTTGGGATGTTATAAAATGGGTTAAAAAAGAAAGTGGAAGTATAAATGGAGGGTGCATTCAATTGTGTATAAGGAGGAGAGATAGGGGTCCTTGGATTTGTGATTTGGCATGTTGCAGTGGCACAACCTCCAACAATGTACATAGGTAGGAGATGCAATATAGGCAATTGGATTGGGGGTCAAATCCATGGCCACCCGATCCAACATCTATGGTTGGTCGTGGGTTTGGGTGTTGGGTTGAGGCTTGAGAAGAGAGGGAAACACTCATGGGATGTGGGAATGCACCCAATGTTGGTCCCAATAAAGGGTTGTCCCATCACAGTAAAAAGGAGAGGACAAATCAAATAAATCAAGTGATTGGGTGGGAATATTCAAAATGTCTTAACTTGTGATTATAGCTCCTATTGAGAAAATCTTTTACATCTTTAGATCCATAACAAAATCCTTTAAAACATGATGTATAATAGAGTGCCATGAGAGCATAGGGATGAGGTTTCATTAATTGCACAAACATGATACAATAAAGGCTTAGAACTTAGTTTAAACATGCAAAAAATGTCACATATTGGAATATGAGAGCAATGTGACTACAATTAAGCATCAAGATCCTTTAAAGCATGAAATGGAGCACCAAGAGTGGAAATGAAGCAAGATATATGGATAGGGTACATATTCAAAGAGAGAGAGAAAATATTACTTTGTCACAATATTATATACAATTCTTTTATGTTGTTAATCATGTTAAATTGATAAGGCAGATGTGCAAGAGCATACAATTATAATTAAATATTTTACATTCTTATAAAGCTAATTAAAGGTATCATAAGTGTTAAATATAATTTTTATCTTGATTTTTAGATTACAAATTGGTTATTATGTATAAAGGTCGTGAAAGGGATTGCATGCAAGTTTTAATATTCAATTTTATTTAGTTACTAATTAGGCCTTGTGTATTCTATCAATAGTGGGAATTCACTAATATTTGTCTTTGCACTGGTGTCATTTTGTTGTCGTTATTAAGGTTGGAGTGTGGCTTAATCAAGGTTAGATGAAGTAGATGACAAACGATGGAGTTAGGATCTCATAGTGGGTGAGGAATATGTATAAAAGACTATTTACTAAGTCATAATGTCTACCAACTTATACAATAAACAATAAAAAAATTGTAGGTTTTATCAAAATCTATACACAATAAAATAAACAAATTGTCACATCTGTGACGTCTTTGTAATCTATATAGTTACAATGCTCACTAAACCAAAATCATATTTAATAACATCGTAAAGATCTAAATTAGTCAATGGAAATTCAAGATAATGTGGTTGACAAGGGCAAGTTTTATTTTAGTTGTGTATGTCCTTCTAACTCCATCTACAACATCATGATAAGAATGTGAAATAGCAAGTCTAGGATTAATATCACATCCATTCGTCCAACCACTTCAGAACTTAGGCTAAACAATTTGGTCATATATGACCCGCTTGGCTAAGAGGTCTGGTTTTTTTCTTCACTAATTGATCGTACGAGGGAGTGATTTGTAATAATAGAGAATTTGTCTATTTCCCAGCAATTCATGTTGAATTAAATGATAAACACCAATTAAGTCAAATTGTGGGCCTATAGGAAAAAGTAGAGCATGCGAAGATGATTGCACATCACACTAATTAATAAGAAAATGGCAAAACTTTTGTTTGACAATTTTTATGCATTGTTAATGATTGCTCATTGCTCTAAAGGGCTACAGGATGTGTGAAAAAAAATCACCAACACAATTGAAAACATAAATGATGCATAATGATTAATATTTCATTGTAATGGAAATAAAAATTGCAAAACAACAATATGCAATTAAACTTGACTAATCCTGATTTGAGCACAATCTGGGCCATTTCTGGGTTAGAAAAAATATGGGCTGCCAAGTCAAATCTAAGTTAGGCTAGTAAAAAAAGTCTAGATTTTATGGAACTAAGATTTTGCCACATCCAGCTTATAGGTCGATTTAAGTTTGTGGATTCTGAGCCCAACGACCAACAAATGTCGTCACCAGTTTCTGGCCTAGAACCAAACGCAGAGTGGAAGTTTTGATTTAGAGATATTATCTCATACCTAAAGACTGTGGAGTCTCCATGTTGTATCCCGGTGAAGATGACATTGCGTCGATGGATCCAACAACGTTAGAACAATGTTCTACAATAGTATTTTCACAGCAACATTGCACATCGAAATCTATAAAGGCGAGCAAAAGTCTCATGAAACGAGTGTTTGGTTTCTCCCTCCTGTGGACTCTCCAATGATGGAAGTCAATTACAGATAGATTCCCTGGAGAGGGGACCAAAAAACCCCATATATATCCTTTGTCTATCTTTCCATCATGAAGAGACACGACAGTTTTGGGGACCTGCCCATCCCAACAGATACATCCCTTCAGTAAAATACTTAATAAATAAATAGCAATTATTCTGGGCTACAACAACTGGGATATTTTAACATTTTCCTACTTGGCCCAAAATGCCATGGCAATCACATTTATTCATTTACCATTGATGCTTAATATAAACATGTCTACATAAAAGACAGATATGAGTCATACTGGTTGATACTAAACAAATGAATACTTCCTTCTATGCACCACAATATCTAAACATTTTATATATAGTGGTATAAACTTTATGAATAGGTTGACCTCAAAACCTATTTTCTTGGTCCAACTTGATGTCAAAACCGACATTCTATTATGATTAGTATTCAAATATAAATAGCAAGTCAAATATGTGATAAAAAATAAATATTACATTATCACATCACATTACACATCAAATGACTTTCTCAGACCCATATTCTTTACATGATATGTATACAATCCTTGAGCTATCCCTTTAGTAAGAGGTTTTGATATAATGTATTGTGTACCAATGCAATCAATCTGTATCATGTTGTTATCAACTCGCTCATTAACAACATAGAGATTTGCCATAGTTCTTTTATCATTATTAGCAAAAGTAACTACAACTTCATTATCACAGTATATTTGTATTCACTTATGAATTGAATCAACAACTTTAAGATCTTGTATCATATTCTTAAGACATATTGCATGTGATGATGTTTCGTGGAAAGCTATAAGTTCAACTTCCATGGTGGATGAAGTTGTAGTCTTTTGCTTAATACTCATCCATGAAACTGCATCACCGACTAGTAGGAAAACATAGCCCGTTGTAGACTTCCTACTATCTAGACACCCTACAAAATCTACATCTGAATATCCTGTAACCTTAAGGTGGTTTGTCCTTCTATGTGTAAGAATGTAATCCTTTGTTCCTTGTAGGTAGCACATCACCTTCTTCACAGCTCTCCAATGGTCCATGCCAAGGTTACTTTGGTAACGATCAAGCATTCCAGTAGAAGAAACAATGTTCGGTCCGGTGCATATCTAGAGATATTGTAGGCTCCCAACTATAGATGTGTATGGTATCTTCCTCATTTCATTCCTTTCTCTATCACTACTAGGACACTGCTTGGAGTTAAATTTATCTCCTTTAACTATAGGTACAAGTCCATGTGAACAATTTTTCATTTCATACTTCTCTAAAACTTAAGATATGTAAGCTTTCTGGGATATACCAAGTATGCCCATAGTTCGGTCTCGATGAATCTCCATACCGAGTACATATGCGACTTCTCCCATATCTTTCATCTCAAAGTTAGACAAAAGAAATTCTTTAGTTTCATATAATATAACAATGTTGTTACTTTCTAGTAGAATGTCATCTACATTAAGAATCAATATTATGAACTTATTCCCAATGACCTTGAGGTAGTATACCAGTCAACAATATTTGGTTTAAACCCAACAGTTGATATAATGTTATAAAACTTTATATACCATTGTCCGGATGCTTGTTTAAGTCCAAACATTGGTTTCTTTAATTTTCAAACCATATGACTTCTACTATTGTCAATAAAACATTCTAGTTATTCTATATAGACTATTCAGATAAATCCCCATTCAAGAATGTGGTTTTCACATCCATTTGGTGTAGCTCAAGGTTAAAATCAGCTACCAAGGCCATGATTACCCTAAGGGAGTCCTTTGATGAGACTGGATCAAAGGTCTTTTTATAATCATTTCCTTCCTTTTGTGTGAAACCCTTTGCAACTAATATAGCCTTGTACTTCTAAATTTTACCATTTGAGTTCCTTTTGGTCTTAAAGACCCATTTGCATCCAATGGGTTTAATATTCTCTGATAAAGGTATAAGGTCCCATACTTGATTTTTATCCATGGATGCTACTTCCTCCTTTATGGCATCGAGCCACTTAGAGGAATTTTCAGAATCCATTGCTTGTGAAAAAGATAAGGGATCAATATCTTCAAAGTCCATATTTGTCTCTTGAAGGTATACAACATAATCAGATGGAGTGGCAGACCTCCTTGATCTTGTGAATTTTCTCAATTCAACATTGGGTTCTACATTTTCTGTAGGCTCTTTAGGTTATCCTTTGTCATGAGCATGATCAACTTGTTAATTTACAACCTGACTAGGAGTATGATCTACTTATATTGGCCCATCCACTTGACACTTGTTAATGGGAACAATAATTGGATAGCTTAAACGAGTTTGACTAGGTGCAGGTGCGACTGAATTATCATGCACTTCATTAAAAGATATATTTTGAAGTAGATCATTCCCACTGATTTGATGATCCTCCAAAAATCTAGCCTTACCACTCTTGACTATCTTTCGTGGGTGAGATGGACAATAAAATCTATATCCCTTCGACCTTTCTGGATAACCAATAAAGAAAGCACTAGTGGTTCTTGGGTCAAATGCCTTCTCATGTGGATTGTAAATTCTTACTTTTGCATGACATCCCCATATGTGCATATAGTTCAAGGATGTTTTCCTTCTGGTCCCTAATTCGTATGGGGTTTTCTGAACAAACTTGCTAGGAACCTTGTTTAATACATACACTACCGTTTTTAAAGCATCACTCCACATTGAAGAAGGAAGGGATGAATTACAAATCATTGCACGAACCATTTCCATTAATGTTCGATTCCTTCTTTCAGATACACCATTTTGACTTGGTGTTCCTAGCATTGTATATTGAGGTACAATACCCTCTTCTTGAAGGAAATATGCAAATGATCCCTTTCTTTGTCCCATCTTAGTGAACCTTCCATAATATTTGCCTCCTCTATCTGATCTGACTATCTTAATTAACTTACCTAATTGTTTCTCTGCTTCAACCTTAAAGTTTTTAAAGGCTTGAAAAAACTCACTTTTGTCATTTAATAGGTAGAGAAACATATATCGTGAATAGCCATCAATAAAGGTTGCAAAATATGTTTCCCCTATATAACAAGGTGGAAATGGTCCACTAATATCCATGTGAATTATTTCTAATGTTCCATTACTTCTCTTGGCACCCTTTTTAGAAGTGTTGGTTTGCTTAGCCTTTATGCATTCAACACATGTTCCAAGATCAGTAAAGTTCAAGTGTCCTAAAATTCCCTCCTTTACTAATCTTTGGATTCTTTTGTGGCAACACATCCCACTATCACACAGATAGCGAGGTGTTACACAAAAACGTGCAGAAATCACCATAACCACAGATTATCAAAAACACGGGTTGATTAAAACCGATTGCGGAAAAACTGATAAACTGAGAAACTATTACATTTCAGTCCACATCCTGTAAGAAAACATGTTATATATATATACAAGCCTTGATACATGTCCACAGCTTGAAGCAACAACTGTCTTGTCATCACATGAGTTCATCACCTGTTAGTACATACATAAAGGCCCACATCCGGCCAACAACAAGATATACAAAACATCAATGATTGTACATCGTGAAACGACGTCAAAACACCTCCAAGGACCTGAGAGTACAGGGATGACTCTAAGACTCTACTACAAGACCTCCAAAACAACAACATAACCATATCTTGCCTTCTACTGTTCTTCTTGCTGCTCGGCCACAACTCCACGACCACCACCACGTCTAACTCGAACACCTAAAAAGGGTGTAAACCAGTAGGGTGAGACACACAGTCCCAGCAAGAAACATAACTCCCCGCCGAAACTACAAAACCTCAGATATATATGTAAAAAGCTAACTGATGAGAAGAAAGCAAGAGCATATATAAAATAAAGTTGTTCATACTTAGCAAGCTTACCAGGTGTACTCAAGGCATATAACCAAATCCTTTTATGGAACATGATTAACAAGACAAGATATATAAGTCTTACCACATATGAGGAACATGTAAGCAACTACATGATATGATAGGATTAACTACACAAACAAGGCCTCAACCAATTTTTCGTGTTTGTCTTAAGAAGTGAATACTAACGGCTGGATTACGTATTATTATGCCCTGAGGAAGTGAGCCGTACCGCTCAAATCCAACCTTCGGTTGCGAAACCCAAGGCAGTGCCATACAAGGTCAATGGAAGAGCCGGACTCCACGACCTCTCCGCCTCATGGTCAGTGCATGAGTACAACACAAGCAGGACCGCAGTCTCATGCAGAAGTTGTCTTAGCCACAGGGTCAGGCTACCCTCTGCCTAGACCACCTCGGTACAGGTCTCAGCGCTAGTGAAACTGAGCCACATGCCTATTCACCGTGCTCTGAGCCATGAACGCATTCATGCTCCTCATATCACATATCTTGAGCCATGGGCATGTTCACCATGCTCTTATCACACAATTGGGCTACGGGCCTGAATCCGCACCCTGGAGTCTATAACTGAAGTTGCACTCTTACCTCCTCACTTTAGGCTAGGAGAAACCTCACATATTCAACAATATGCGCTCCGGATTAACCCGCATGAGAACCCATTTCACCATCACCAATTCCTGACTATGATGGATCTATGGGAAGTGCAACTACATGATATATTCCACTGTGATTAATTAGTATCTTTTATATGGATTGCAAGATTCAACCAAGTTGTATAACATGCAATTATGACAAAAGTAAACAATATAAAACTCAACATTGTGCTTCCACACCATATTGATCCATCACAAGGTTCCCACATCACATACTATCACTTGGCCTCTTGCCAATCATCCAGATACACTTCAAGGATCATTACATACCATGGGATCTCAATCCCTCATCACATAGTGCCATTACCTCTCAGGGCTTACATCATCATCATCATGGAATAGCATTCATAATGTACCTGTTCTCTCATTATTTTCATATATTCATTCCTCATAGCCTTTTATTTGGCTATGCATCACCTGCATGGTTATCACTACTCAATAATCATCATGAATAACTTAGAAACTCATACTATCAACACAGGGTGACATTTATGGTTAAGTGTTCCATCAATATAAAGTGTCATTAATGATTATATCCTCTTCTTAATCATGCCTCATCTTATGATTACATGTATAAGGCACATCATCAAGCAAACTCTAATGCATGCTCATTATTGTTCTTAGCATTATATAGATAATCAAGGTGATCACATTCGTGTGTGTGGCCATGTTAAGTTTAGATGAACAAGCTTTACCATATTGAATATTATGATGAAACGAGTCACCATAGATTAACAAAGATACAACCAACACATCGACTTTCCCTGACAAATGGAGCCCTCACAAGAAGCACTCAAAACCCTCACTAAAAGTTGTATCGACCAGGGCTCACCCTCATCTATAGGAGACATCAGGCAACATGGAGACAACTCATCCGTGCACTACAAACGCATGCCGTGCAAGGTGCATAGCGGGTCACGTGAGCGTCAGGCGTGTCGGGCAGATGTGTAACACGCCCCCTGTCGTGCAGCACTGCCGGGAAGCACGGTGTCGGGCTGTGTGTGACGCGCACTCTGAGCGTGCAGCTCTACCAGGCGACATAGTGCCGGGCTGGGGTGACGCACACTCTGAGCGTGGAGCTCTACCGGGCGACACAGAGATGAGAAGGCGTGACGCGCACCCTGAGCGTGCAACTCTACCGGGCGACACGGAGACGAGCAGGTGTGACGCGCACCCTGAGCGTGCAACTCTACCGGGCCACACGGAGACGAGCAGGCATGATGCGCACCCTGAGCGTGCATCTCTACCGAGCAACACAGTGATAGCTCATGGTGCATATCGTGCATGGGTAGCGTGCACCCGATCCTAAAGTGCAAGGCTTGTGTCGGGCATCAAGAGATAATGTGCATGCCCACCACAACACAACAATGCACACCTCAGGCGTGAACCAGGCAAGGTGTTCTACAAGAGTGCCGTGCAAGGTTCCAAGTCTACCAGGAAGCACATCCCCAACTCAAGGTGACCAAGGTATAACCCACAAGATCACCTTCACCTCAATCACAAGGACATCCGAAACCCTAGGAAGATGGCTCACCTCAATCGACTAAGAAAGAGGGGTCTTGCACATCAACCATCACCAAACGGCAACAAGGACAAACCCTAGAAAGAGTCACCACCATGACCAAGCTCACCCTTCTAGCCCATGGTGAGAGGAGAGTATTGCCCAAACAACTAGAACACAAGCTCACCTCAATCGTCTAAGAGAAAGTGGGGTGTTGCTCATGATACTAGAAGCTCAAGCTCACTCCTCTAGACCAAGGGGAGAAAGGAGTATTTCTTACCAAGAAACCCTAGATCATAAGGATCGGTCAACAAGGAAAAACTAAGCAAGAACTAAAATACTTACATGCATAGCCGATCATGGACATAGAAACATATAAGAACATGGAAAGATATTAGTGTACTTAGGGTTAGGAGTTATGTAACCCGCCTTAAGCAAGCTCCAAGATCCTAGCTCCAAACACCACCAAGCAAGGAAGAAGGAGACTCCAAGGATATCGGCCACCAACTTGCTCCTCCAAGGGGTATCGACCACCAACTTGCAAAGGAGAAAGGGTGTGTCATGCACACAGAGGTGGAGAAGGAAATTAAGGGACCAAAGGAACTCTAACAAAGGAAAGGAACCACCTATATAGAAGGAAAGGGAGGAGAAAACAAGGTATAATCATGCAATATGTCACCTACCTAGGGACACTTGTCCTAGTGCACGAGCCACCACTCTAGCAAGCTCTATACACATGTCCAAGGTATGTACCAAGTCTCCACTAGTGGTGACACAAACGAGGTCAAATCTAGGTCAAGGATCATGGGCGATAAACCTCATCTTTGGCCGACACACATGGGCGACACGGATGGGCGACACACCCCTAGGGAGACACAGCCCTAGGCGTCACAAGCTCAGACTGATACAAACACCTCTTGCCTGATACAAGGCACAAATAAGCAAAAGCAACACTCAATAAGGCTCAACAAGCTCAACCAACCCCAACAGAACTCCAAGCAATGAGCCCAAGCCTGCCTCTCTACTCTAGAGGAAGCAAGGAGAGATGGGAACACCTCACAAGGTGGCAAACTTGCCCACAAAACCCTAGAATTGGGTTATTTGCAAGTAGAACCTCCAACTCTCAACAAAGCACAACCAAACCCTAATCACCACCAAAGGTGATTAGAAAGCCACTAAGCACCAGGGTTAAGCAAAGCAAACAGGGTAAACCCTAAACGAAGGTCAGGGTCCTTACATCTTTCTTTGGAAATATGACCCTACCTTCGATGCCAAAGTAGTGATGTCTTTTCATCTAGTAATGTGCATTTATTTGCAATAACATTATGTTGGACTATAAATGATTGCTCAAAATGAGGTTTTAATTGAACTTGATAACAATCATTTATTAAAAGACAAGTACCAATAATGCTAGAATTTTTATACAATGCGAGTAGTCCACTTTGAAGAATGAAAACATAGTTTGATTTATCTAATCTAGAAATAGAGATTAAATTTCTGCTATAGTTTGGTACATAAAAAGCATTTTCTAAATCCATCAAGCTTCCATTGTCAAGGATTAATCTGCATGTGCTAACAACATTTATGCGTGAGCCCAATTTATTTCCAAAATAAATGAATTTTTCACACTCAGTTAGTTTCCTTTGATTTAGAAATCCTTATAATGTATTGGAAATATACACAGGGGCACCAGAGTCAAGCCACCAACTATATAAAGGAACATTTGAAAGATGGAATTCATATGAAACAAGAGATATTATACCTTTCTTTTCCAACCATTTCTTATACTTTAAGCACTCCTTTTTAGCATCTCCTTTCTTATGGAAGAAGAATTATTTCATATTAGTCTTGCTTCCCCCGTCCTTGCCATCACTTGGCTTGGACACTTCACCTAAGATAGGAGCAGTTCCCTTCATTTTTCCTTTACCCTTGTATCTATGCTTGTCATGGGTACTTAAATGTACAATAGGAAATCCTTCATTTTTAAGTTTCTCTTCTTCTTGAACATGCATGGCTAATAAATCATTTATTGACCATTTTTTCTTTTGTGTGTTGTAAGAGACTTTGAATGATTCATACTGACTAGGCAAGGAAGTTAAAATGAAGTGAACTAGAAATGCATCGGACATGGATAACTCCATCTCATTAAGTTGGGCAGCAATGTCTCTCATCTCCATGATGTATTCACGGATCCCACAAGAACCATTGTACTTCATAGAACACATCTTGGCCATTAAGGTGCTGGCCCTAGATTTACTAGAAGAAACATATCGTTCCTCCACTGCCTTTAAAAAATCATTTGTCAATTTAGAAGTGGGAATAGACTGTCTAATATGCTTTCCTACATGTGCTTGCATAAGCAGCAAACTAATCCTATTAGATCGTTCCCACTTATCAAAATTGACTTTTTATACAATAGTACTTTCCTCTGTAAGTGGTTGTAGTTTTTCCACTCCAAATGCTAAATCTAGGTCCATACACCCGAATGTGAACAAGACCTCTTCTTTACATTCACTAAAATTTGAATCATTCAAATTTGGAATGTTGTTGGTTTCACCATACAAAGATGAGGAAATAACTACAATAATTAAAATTTCATATCAAACCACAACTGAAATATAAAAGTAATTTATGAGGTATACTTTATTTACTTTTATAATACTAATCACAAGTGGTCATTACGAATTATCTTTGGATAAATATGTAACACTGATTTAGATTAGTTTCTTTATGTGAGTCAATCTCACCTAACAAAATAACATAGTGTGATGACCCATGATTTTAGGGTTTTGAGACTCGTTATAGTATTTGAAGTCTATGCATGTTTGTTTTCATTAAATTGATGCTGAGTTGACTTTTATCTAACCATGGATTCTTTGACCCTCAAGTATGACTTTAATGCCATGAGAGGATCAATAATATCTACTAAGGGCCATTAATGTATGTTGAGATGATTAATAGTAGTAATAAGTATATGTTGAGGACATATGGATTTTAGTATCTGATAAAGTGTACATGGATTCACACGCATGAATATTACTATTGGATACTATTGAGATTTGGAACAAAGAAGAAAATTAATTAAATGATGCTTTATGAACCTAGGTAGTTATAATATTTGACGCATACTGAGATTCGAGAATGTGTGATGCAACTATTGTTTTTGCCTCGTTGCATGGTTGTTTCAATTCAACCTACGTTATACTTCCATATTCGACAATAGGATACATGGAGCCTTGAAAGCCATAAATTATCATCTAAGTAGTTAATTACTCATATCCTATCTCCATTTCTCACGGAGAAGCAGTACACTTGGAGACCAAGTCTCGTTGGTTCACATATCTGAGATTAAAGGATCTTGATCTGGATACCAAACATGCGATTAGCTTCGGAAGTCTTAGATCTCTCTAAAGACCCCTTTTTGGGGGCAAACTAGTGACCTACATAGATAGATAAAGTACCACTAAACCTAGTCTTTCCACCGTGGAGTGCATAACTAAACTTCTCCTCTCTCAAGGCTAGACCAGAGGGCGATGTCTCTGGATTCATGCCCGATTCTGCACCTACTTGTTGTTGCTCCAAGAAAGAGTCCCCAGTGGATCGAGTTGTGAAGCTGCCCTTTTATACCAAAGCTTTTGGTCACTATGATCATGATATTTGACCAGACTATGAGTGGGGTGGAGCATGTCTTCATCCCTCAGTAGTAGTACTATAGCTCATTGGAGTCCAGCTGGTGGCAACAACATGTATGGAGGAGACAACGAGCGTTGAGTTCCCAACCCGACCTGGTCCAGGCTTTCATGACGGTGGCAATAGGGGCCGATGAGATGACCACCCTACAGATCTAGGGCCGTTACCACTTGGGCGGGTGACCAAGGTCCTCATGTCGGAGCTAAGGAATGTGAGCGAGGCCCGTCGGAGTCTGCAGTCATGGTGACCCTGACCCCCTCTCGGCGCTGACCTCCCAGATGGGTCAGATTAGTTCTATAAAGATGGCGACTCCATCTCTGGGTGTGGAGGCCCAACCTATGTATTTACCTTCCACCTATCTCTGTTGTCACCTAGAGAGGAACTGACCGAGAGTTCCATATCAGTGGAGGGATATAGTGTCCTTGCCGGTTCAGTTCGCCATGGTCGGCCGAAGATCCATGCGTCCTTATCTTTGGTCGAAGAGATCCCAGTTTCTGCAATCCCTCCTGGATGAGGGTCAGATGTGTTTGTGGATGTGTGGTGGCCAGAGGGGCGAGGACCTAGCTCCATCATCACATGTATTTGTTGTGGCGAAGCCCAACAGAGAAACGTGAGGTCTTCTGTGAGATCGCGTCTGGGCTGGAGGAAAGGAGTGAACCAGCAATCGTGTTACCCTGAACCAGCCGCCTCACAGATCCAGTCCAACCAAATCATCTAGTTGAGGGCATTTCAGGGAGAGCGTGGTGTTCCTCCCTTTGGAGCTACGTGGCGGCCATCAAGATACCATCCGTAGAATCTGACGTCTGATGAATTTCCAGAGAAAGGTAAACACCTCATCTAATGTATAGATCTTAGAAAATGCCTAATAAATAGCTCCCTTAGCCGAATAATCCCCCAAAAATATCTACGAACTCAGAAAAATGTATATTTTATTATTGGACTCTATATTATCTGATTGAATAACTTTGAGTAATGATCTTTAATGTAGAGTATAAAACTCCCTTTTAAGGTTCATTAAATGAAATAAATAGTATCCATGTGATATTAATTTTTAGAAAAATTAAGATAGAATCCTAATAACTCTGGAAACCCTTTTGTGAACTCTTATCTAGGATTTATTGATCTATGTTAGACCTTTTCTCATTAATGCCTAAATTACATGTTTTAACCTCATATTAATTCTGGAAAATAGTTCAAGCATCAGAAAAATATGTAATTTGGACCAGACCTCTAAAATGATCGCATGATCAGTAGAAAAATATCAGATACCATCCTAAGATAAGATAGAACCTAGGTTTATCTAAACCCTAATTTGGACCTAAAATTACCAAGAATACGATGTACATATATTAATGATGATTAATTGTTATTAATCATGTGATGTCCAGATTTCCTAGATGATTAAGGATGTCTATGATTCTTTGAACTCAGGTATGTGGTCTTATAAGTATAAGACTAGATTTCTTGGTTGCTTATGATATGTAATATCATGAATGCTATTATTTGGATATTCATTTCTTGGTTGAACTATTATGAGTTATACTTCACCAAAATATAATATAACATAAAAGGATAAGGATGGGTTGTAGCTACTAGTGCACCTAGCCTGGTATGGATGTATGTTGCCTCACATGGATGTATGATGCTTTGGCCCATGTTAGATGTATGATGATATAATTTTTGCCCATACTGGATGTAAGTCAAGTGCAGATAAGTGTAGTACAACTGCATCAAATAAATGTAATATTATGATACATGATATTGTTGGTATATTAGAGTAAAATTATCAAAACATGGATTTTCATTTTACTAAGTATTTGACTCATTCATTCTTTCTCATTTACTTCTACAAATCTTTTCGAAAAATAAAAAATTTAGATATATGTACATGTCTTCCTTGTACTTAGCACCTTGTGTGTTGATACACTTGTTTCTCATATGATTTAGGTTTAGAGATAGCTTGGGAGTAGTTTGCTTGTGAGTAAGTGTTTAGGTTTTACTTTATGTAAGATCCTAGCTTAGTATACATGATCAAACTTGTATAGTGTACTCTTCAATTTGTAATTGAAACTATATAATAAATAATGTTTCTATACATTATACTTGTTGAATTTTGAGATTATGTTGGAGTTTTCATTTAGTTAGTTTTTCATCTGTTCTAAGTTCTTATGCTTCCGTATTTGTTCTTTGATATTACCATGCTAAGGACTTTGCCCCATCCTTTTTTTCATTGACTTTATATTCATTTGGAGTATAAATTTAGGTAATAAATGGTTCTGTGACAGATGATATCATAGCATGAAAATGACTACACCATATATTTTCTCACATGAAATATAAATTAACTCAACCTTATATCTAGAAACGTAATGATTTGTCCTTAGTAGACTAAGTTGACTTGGTATCTAGGAAGAACCTACATGTTCTACAACTAGGTGTAAACTTGTGTAATTCTTGAAACATTTCTTTTCTCCTCCTTTCATCTTATAGTATGGGATGTAGGTTTATGAGGGTAGAAAAGGAAGATCCTATAGATGAGAACCCTAAACATATGTTTGCACCATGTGCTTGGGGAGGATACACAAGTGTGCACCATGTGCTTGGGGTGGATACACAAGTGTGAGCCATGCTACTAGACTGCCTAACAAATGTGGTCTCTCACTTTAGGTTTTGATTTCATTCAAATGGAGTATGGTGGTTTCCATTGCACGTTTCAAAATTGGAGAAAACCTATTTCAAGTATAAGTATATATATAAATGTTATTGCATGCATAAAGGCATTGAGTATCCATGTGATCTAAGGGAAACAGATGTAACATAACTCTAGATGAGAGTATTTATATGACAGTTGTAGTTTCTACATTTGTCTAGAAACACGATAAAGGTTTGGCTAGTAAGTAGACTAGATGGTCTAAATTTGATTGTAACGATATTAATTTGCTTCAAGATGATTTGAGTTTTATTTTGGAGAACTCAAATATGTTTCGATCACATAGGATGAGTTTTAACCATGCAACCTAAGCTAATCTAACATCATATATGGTTCATGTGTCTTGTCTGTGGTGCTAAACATAGCTAGTAAGTTGACATGTTTACATTTGCTTATTCTTATATATATTCATTTATGGTTAGTGAGATATGGTTAAGGACCAACATGGGCCTCAATATCTTTACAAAGAAGGACATCTAGCATGTGACATACGATAAGGGTAAACTCTTGATGTTGGTAAACCCAACATGGGAGAAGGTCAGAGTACCTAACCTCCAAAATATGTAAATTGTTGAAATATATGCATGATGAAATATATGATGATGACTCCCTAACTATACATTTTTTGAGTGTATGAGTTGAGTCACCTAGTGTGTGGTTCCTTTGATGATGTTGAATCCTATATTTCCAATGAAAAGATTTAACCTTAGAGAAGGAGGATATGAACATATGTATGTTTTCCATATATGTGAGGGATATGTCTCAAAACCTAAAATGATGTATATGTGATGTCATCTCTATGATGAGTCTCATACTCTGGTTAGTGGTTATATGTGAAGTATTCTAGTGGATTCCTAGAAGTTGGTATGGGTATATGTTTATGGTTAGTACATTTTGCCTCGATGTAAATAGAGATTTGCTTGAGTGTCTTGGGATTGTGAAGCTCTTATTAAATACTATAAAGATAATTATGAATCTTGTGATGTTGATATGATAATTTTGTTCCTCAAGATAATGCATGATACATGAAAAATGCCCCACTTAAGTTAAAATTTGATATACATGATATAAGTCACTCTTATAAGCATAAGTTGACATCAAAACCAAACCATACATGGGAAATGTAAATTTAATATCACCAAATCGATATGATAATTCCCTTAGGATCCTAAATTGAACAATAAACATGATGTATAATTTGATTAATTTCAGACCTAGTGAGGGGTAATGAACATAATTTGTTTTGATTAACATGATTTTTTGGGGAACATAAACTAGGCATGAAACCTAGTTTTGGTAATGAAATACAAGTTTAATGATAACCTTACTTGAAATGTATATTAATAAACATTTGAGTAGTTAATGATATAATATTGAAACACACCTTGATTTAGTGTATGTGTATGAGTAGAAACCCTAATATAATGGTAAGGATGGTTATGGGACCCTAAAGGTAAAAAGACGACATGGTTTAATAAGGCATCAAGTGTACGTATATAATTGGGATGGGTACCTAAGTGTGTACCCCATACTGATGGATGCCTCGACACCAAGGGGTTATTACCTTAACATAATGGATATTGTCTTTGACCTTTGATTATGATCTTCAACGAATTTTGGGGATGAAACTTCTTTTAAGGAGGGAAGGATGTGGCAAAGTGACTTTTTATCTCTCTTTGAATATGTACCCTATCCCTATCCCTTCCTTTATTTCTACTCTTTCTACTCAATTTCATGATTCAAAGGCTTATGATGCTTAATTGTAGTCATGTTGCTCTTATATTCCAATATGTGACATTATTTGCATGTTTGAACTAAAATTCTAAACCTTTAATGTATCATGCTTTTATAGTTAAAATTTGACCTCACCTCTATGTTCTCTAGGCACTATATTATATATCACATTGTAGAAGATTCAATTATGAATTCAACAATACAAACCCACCTCAATCAAAGCTATAAACCACAAGTTATGGCATTTTGAATATCCCTACTTAATCACCTGACTTAATTGATTTGTCCTCTTCATTTTGTTGTGATGGGTTGGCCCTGTATTGATCTGAAACTCTGGGTGCACACACATAGAACATGAATGTTTTGCTCTCTTCTCAAGCCTTGATCCGACACCCACACCTGAGACCAACCAGAGGCATTGGGTCAGGTGGACATGGATTTGACCCTGATCCAATGACCTAGATGGTGTCTCCTAGATCCGTAAGTTGTTGGTGGTTGTGTCACTCCCAATCATGACACTTATAACCCTTACCTCTCCTCCTTTTCACAATTGAATGCATGTTCTTCTCCCTTTTTCCTTCCTCTTTGTTTTCCCACCTTTTCCTTCATTTTTATGCCCTAGAAAATCCCATTTTCTCTTCTCTTCTACTAGCCACATCCATGGCAGCCGCTGGAGATGGGGTAGCGGGAAGTGCCTCTAAATGTCCATGCATTCGACCCTAGGAGTTGTGCAATAATGTTGTGGATCTGAGCGATGGGTTTTAGGGTCGACACCCCTTCTCCTTGCCTCCCCTACCATCACCCACAAGCAACTCCAATTGTAGTCATGGCATCGGGCCAAACGAGATGGTTATGGTAGGGCTCAAGCTATCCCTTGGATCTAGGGCATATGGAAGCCAACGGTCGGGTTGGCTACGCCCCTCCCCTTCTCATCCTTATAGTGTACAATAGATGTTATGTATCCTTATTTTTAGGGGGTGGAGCTTTGGATAGGAGAGAGGAGGAGATGTTGTAATGTTATTGGTTGTCCTACAAAATAGTATAGGACCTATCCTATACTACACTTTGTTGTGAGACTGCACGAGGTTAAATGTGTTACATTTCTTAGATGTGAGTTTTATATCACTACATTACAATGTAAATTATATTTATTGAAATATGATTTAATGGGTATACGGGAATACATGGTATGAGTATATTTAACTACTATTGTGTCTGTTAAGAGATAGGTATATTTCAAGGATAAACATTTATGTGGTTATAAAAAACTATACCCATACTGGGTTTAGAGGAAGTGGGCTTGAGGGTATGTGGTTATACCCATGTCTGTTTACACCCCATCCGTATGTAGTCAACAAGATCTCCATATATAATTGTCGCACTGAGAAGTGCAACATGGCTTCAAGAAGTGGTGAACCCACATATTAGCAAGGGAGGGCATGAGACCTATCCAATATCTATAAAACTCAATATATATTTTGACAGTGCACATTGTATCTTTCATGAAGTTAAGTGAAAGTTCCCTACCCATACAATGGCATACTAGAGACAAACATAAAAAGGACACAAAATGATTTATATAAGAGTATCAACTTTAGTAATTATCTTTGATCTCTTTTAGACCATTATCTTTTTAATTACAATTCTCAACTATTAAATAAAAATGTAAGAGAAAGACTAAGGATACTATTTTCCATCTTCCCTCCTTCCTTTTTCTTTTTCCAATGAAAATTCCTATCTTACAATGGTTCAATTGCATAAATAAGTAGGATTAGTGTATGCATGCTAATAAAAGATATGGATGTGACAAAAAATTGGGATCATGAAATAATGAGCCAATGATTCCTACATAAGAGATAAGTGTAATAAATAACATGGGGTAAAATCTTCTGCTATAAATAAGGGGGAGGCACCTCAAAAATAGGCCTCATAAGCATTGAAAAAAGATGGTCTTCAAACTTCATTGGTTTTGTCTCAAAAATCTCCTCAAGAGTGTAGGTTCTCTCTGAAGCAACAATATCTCCATAATGTGAGGGGAGACTTTTTGTTTTCCTTGTGAATGTCTCTATGGCTAGTTCATTTTCAAAGCAAAAACATGTGATATGATTCATGGATGTTGCTAATAAGCCTCAAAGGTATCATGTTTGTCTTTAATAAATTTTCTAGAATTTCTTAAATTCCAAAGAATCAGAAGTGAGGCAATGAGTGTTTTATGTTGATAGTTTTTAGGATGTATGGGCTTAATTTTCACTAACATATGTTGGATGTTAATTATCTATATATGGGCATCATAGTCGGTAGAAGTAGCATTCTCTTAATGTTGTAGATATGGAACAATTGAGAAAATATGGGTTGGGGTTTCGTCATGTTGAGTACAAAGATGACACATGCATGGACCCTGAAATCCTCTTTTGTGCATATTAAAGTACGTGGGGATTTTTTCAATCAGGTAAGCCCAACGAAAATTTTAACTTTAGTGGAAAATAGATTTTCAAATGTATTTTTCAGGGCAAATATATCCTCAAAATGTGTAAAGAGATAAGTTTCTTTGGGGAAGTACTTAGTACCCCATCTCCAAGTGATATAATTACTGGTATTTGATTCAATTTTCCAGAGTATGTTGGTCAAAATATCTTGTTGAAAGTGGGATCTGAGAGTTTTTTTAGTATATTTTTGCAGTTGCTTCCTATAATTGTAAGAGCTATGTTTGTTTGAATATGTGATAATGTGTAATGTTGATGTGAAGGGCCTATTGTTGGATGGGAAGTTTGTGGCACTGAGGATCAGTCTAGAATTTGATTTTTTTGTGTAATGTGGGGGATGTGGATGATGTATTCAATGATGAAGGCTGATGTATATCCATAAAGGAGTTGTACCTTGGAGCTTGATCTTCTACCATGGGTTTTTAATGAGATAGTATTTATTTCTTGCATGTTCTTTCCAAAACCAGACTTTATCTGAACATAATATGTTGCATATTTTGTAAATCAAACATAAGGTGTGTATTTTAATGTTGATGATGCCCCATCCTACATAGATTTCCACATCACATATGTTATATGATTGTGCCATATAAATTTTGTGTCCCATGAATTTCCAAAGGAAATTTCTTCTGATACGATCTATGGAAGTAGAGTGTTACAGGGGAGTGAAGCACAACTGAGTAAATAGGAGACAGAGGAAGTGAGGGAGTTGTTAAGAAGGGTGAGTCTGCCTGTAAGATTGAGAAAATTTATTTTCTATGAGTGAAGATAGTTGTTAACTCTGGAAATAATGATATTTCATGTTACTTTTGGTAAGGTGTATCGAGAAATAGAGAGACCAAGATAGGTGAAAGGAATGTCCTAATTTTATAGTTGTGAAGTGATTGGTGATGTTGTACCATGTCAGAACTAACATGTGTATTAATAATAGTAGATTTTTGGATATTGATTTTTTGGCCCGAGATATATGAGAATAAACTCAAAATATGAATGGTGTTGATAACATTGGCATCACCAACATCAATGAAAATGACAGTATCATGTGTGTATTAGACTATGTCTTTTTGACAAACATCTGCATCTGTAATAAGACCTTGTTAAATTCCTAATTTGATTATCCTAGAAAAGATGGGTGTAACAAGAATGAAAGAATATGGTGATAAAAGATCCACTTGATGTAGACTATTTGTACTTTTAAAATAGAAAAATGGCGCATCATTAGTGATGTTTGAGAAATGGCAGGCGTTGATTCAAATGTGATCCAATGTATCTATTTGTAGGGGAATCCATATCCTTTCATACAGTTGATTAAAAAGTTCTATTTAATGTTATCAAATCTTTTTTAAAGTCTAGTTTGATTTCCAAAATGTAAATACTTATGGAATAGCAAGTGTGGATAGATTTGTTAACCCTAATATATGCTTCTTGGATGTTTTTATTTTAAGAAGGTGCATTGTTTTTGTCCAATGTTAATGTGTTCCTAGAGTTGTGGGTTTATAAAATGATTTTTGATGAGTATGATAGGCTTGAATTAGTGGAGCGTGTTGGGAAGGTTGACTTTCTTGATCCGTTTCATGTCAGTTTGGTTCAGGATATTAATTTTGGGAGAGATGATGTTATGCATGTCTATATACTGGAAGATCTTATGGAAGTTTAAAGTAAATGGTCCCACATGCTAATACAAATCAAGATTGAGTCCATAGAGACTAAGATATTTTTGTCTCTCTAAGTGATTGACGAGAAGCTTTATTTTGGAGTCCAAGAAAAAATAGGTAAAGTGCTCTATTGACTCAAGGTCAATTAGGTCAATGTTGACTCACGTCTAAATTGACTAAACCCATTTTCTAATGATGACTAACCATTCCACATATTAGTGTCTAATGCTTGTACTTGAGTGTTTTTAAGATTAGGAATAGACACACTCCAAATGCCCTAACTTGCGCATATCAAATTGGAGAAAAGGCAAGTCAAAGTCAATACAAGTGCACATTTTTGAAATATGATGTAAATCCATTAGAATCATGTTGTAAGTCACTTGTAATGATTTTATGACTTGTAATTAAGCTTAGAAAAAATCAAGAGCACTTAGATCGAATGTTTAAGAACTCAAAAGCCATTTTCTAAAATTCACACCAGGTTGTTCATCGGTCGAGTTATGTGAGTTGCAAACTCGACCGATCCTGATTGGATCTTGAAAATGAATTTTGATCGATCAAGTTTACACTTCACATAACTCGACCGATGGAGTACCTAACCAATTCGATTTTCATTGGTCGGTCGAGTTTCCCCAGGACAAACTCGACCGATGGTCTGAATATCAGCTTTGTCTTTTACTCTATTGGTCGAGTTACCCTTATAGAAACTTGACCGATTGCACTTACGGAAAAGTGTAGAAAAGTGCTTCTAGCCGTTTTGGAGTTGCAATAAGTGAAAACATATCTGTTGCAAGCCACAAAATAGCTAGTTTTCATTCTCACGTGTTCCCAAAGGCTAAAAGGAATCCCCGATTATAAATAGGACCCCTTGGGATTCATTCCAAGGTTCAGCATTCAATGCAAAACTCTATGTGAGGTTCCTATTCTATAGTTGAGTGCTTCCTACAACCTCCTCTCTCTCTCTATAAGCTTAATCACTTTCTACATTTGTTAGAGTGAGTAGGAAATCTATAAGAGAGCTAGTCCTACATGTATATCTTGTGAGGCTCTCACTTACACCACCTCCCTATCTCTCATTTCAACTATGAAGATGAAGGTTCTCTCTCTTAGCTAAGAGAGGTGAAGAAGAACAAGGGAAAGCATACCTTGGTGAAGATCAAGGCTGAAGACTTGGAGCTAGAGTGAGTAAGCCCTTGGTGAAGGCAGAAGACTCCTTGATCAAGTGGGTAAGTCCTTGGTGGAAGCTTCTCTGAGTGAAGGTGAAGTCAAAGGCAGAAGATCCAAGAAGAGTGGGTAATTCCTTGAAGGCTGAAGACTTGTGCCAGAGTAGGTAAGACTTGGAAGAAGGAGGAAGACTCTTGCAAAGTGGGTAAGTCCTTCGTAAAGTTGAATACTCTTTGTATTGTATAGGTAAGTCCTTTAGTTGGTCATGTATTGTAAGTCCTATGAATGAATATAAGAATGCAATGGTTAGGAAATCCTAGAGGTTGACCTCTCTAGGTAAGTGGACTGACTCACTTCTAGTTTGAAGTGAGGAACCACTCTAAATAGCTTGTCCTCTTTTGTATGTTCAATCTCTCTCTCCCTTTCTATGCATGTTTTAGTTGCACACAAATTTCCTATATAGCAACCTTATCTTGTAGTATATCTTGAAGGTCTAATGAATTTTGTTTAAGTGCATTCATCTATATTAACCACCCTCTAGAGTATCTAACCACCCATCTAGGATCCAACAATTGGTATTAGAGAGGGATTCTCCAAGTATACTTCAACAAGTAGGAGAATATGGGTGACTACCAAGGAGGGAGAAACTTGATCAGCCTACCAATCTTTGATGGGGGAAATTGGAGAAAAAGGCTTCAATTCTACATCCAAGGATCAAGTCTTGAGATGTGGAAAATGGTGAATAGCCCATACAAGCTACCAAAGACAAAGATTGAAGAATGGTATGATGCTACCTTGAAGAAAGCAACCTTAAATTCTAGATCCATGCACATCCTCTATGCCTCCATGACCCCCCACCGAGTTCAATCAAATTTCTTCATGTGAAACAATATATGAGGTATGGAGAAAGCTATGCATCACTTATGAGGGGACAAATCAAGTGAAGGAAAGCAAAGTCTACATGCTCAAAGGGCTGCTTGAGAACTTCAAGATGGGAAAGGAGGAGAGGATAGCCAACATATACTCAAGGCTCAACACTATTGTGAACAATCTTGCAGTTCTAGGTCATCCTATGTCTAGAGGAGAGATCAACTCAAAGATCCTTAGAACTCTTCCCAAGAGGTGGGAACCCAAGGTGACATCCATTGAAGAAACAAGGTCTTTTAAGGATGTCCCTAGTGAAGAGCTCATTGTAAATATACAAGCACATGAAGTCACACTGGACAAAAGAGAAGAAGTTGAAAGACAAGAGAAGAAAGAGCTAAAGAGAATGAAGAAGGCTGAAATGAAGGCTAAAATTGAAGCTATCATGGGACAAGATTCTCCATCCTCTCAATTTGAAGAAGATGCCATGTACTCCAAGGGTAAACTATACAAAAGCAAGCCCTCCTTCATTCGGTGCTTCAGATGTGGAAAGAAGGGTCACTACAAGGAATATTGCCCACAAGGCAAAAAGACCCATCTTCACAAGAGAAGAGAAGAGAAGTATCAGAAGAAGGAGAAATGGCACTCAAGCTCAAGTGACTCCTCCAACTCAAGCTCTAGTGAAGGATCAAGCTCACGATCTAGTAATGAAGGAGAATGCCATTTTTCTCTTATAGCATCAACAAGTAAGGACTCAAGTGAGGTAAATCTAAACTCTTTAGATAAAGAATCTTTGATTTCTATTATTCATGACATTTGTGCCTCTCTTAAGTCTTATAAAAGGAAAAAGAAAAAGCTTTCTAGAATTGTTGATAATATGCATGTAGAATTAGATGATCTTGAACATGCTAATTCTTGCTTGCTTGATGATAAAAATGATTGTCTTACTCAAGTAGATTCTCTTAAACTTGAAAATGCTAGTTTGCTTGATAAGATTAGATTTCTAGAAGCTCAACCTCTTATACCAAGTTCTAATGAAGAACATACTTTAATTTTTGATTCTCTCATGCATGATATTGATGTTCTTAAATATTAAAACAAGTACAAAGATTTTTCTTTGCAAGGATTAGAATCTGAAAATGGTGTTTATCTTTCTAAGATTTCTTTGCTTGAAACAGAAAATGGCTCCTTGCTTGCGAAAATCAATGTGCATAAATCTTGTTCTAGTTCTACTAATATAGATAATGGTGTTGTTGCTCTTCATATTGATACATATTCTTATTTAACTAAAACTCTTTTCTTAGAAAATGATCTTCTGCACGCTAGAGATAATATCAATATTTGTTTTCTACTATTAATTCTCTTATGCATGATAATTATGGTTTGAGATCTTCTTTGCAAAGATTCTTAGTTGGTAAGAAGAGCCTTAATGATATCCTACACCATACTACCAAACAAATTGGTAGACATGGTTTGGGGTATGATGGTAGTCAAAGGAACAACAAAGGTAAAGGACCTCCAATCTTCCATGGAGAATCCTCTAGTTCCAAGACTATGGGCACATGCAACTATTGCAATGAAATTGGTCATTATTCTAGTTGTTGTCCTTTTAGGAAAGCATCCAAGAGAAATAGGACTTGGGTTGCTAAGCTAACCCCTCCGGACCCAAAAACATGATTGGGGACCATTTCATGTTTCTTCTTGTAGGTACTTGCAAATGGATTGACTTGAGCCATTGAATTGCAAACTGACTTCTCAATCCACATGAAAGAAGAAAGGTGAGATGTGTAGAGGGTGACAACAAGTGGAAAAAGGAATGGTAAGAACAAAGGTAATGTTTTTCTTGCTTATAACCATATCTAACTTGTTTTTGTCAAGTTAGTGTGCACTATGCATGTGATTTTTTAGTCAAAAGTGGTATTTTGGGATTTTCTTCACACTCTTGCTCAAAAACTATTTCTAATGCTTTCCTAGTGCGATACTAACTTGCTTACACATGTTTGGATATGGATTATATTTTTAGCATGCCTTTAATTATGTTTTTATGAAATATATGTGCCTTTTGACAGCAACTCTGTCGGTCAAGTTTGCCCTCTTTGAAACTCGACCGATAGGAACCAATGGGTGTTGTCAGCAACTGTCATCGGTCGAGTTGTCAATGCACAGAACTCGACTAATAACACTGTGCACAAAATATACATTTGGCTTATTGAATGAGAATTTCCCTCTCAACTAGATTTTCTCAGCCAATAGCCTTATTCTTTGGCACTCTCATTTTGGTACCTTTATATATGCATATTGCCATGTTCTAAATTTCCTATCTTGCTTACAACTCTATCTCTCTAATTGATCTAAATTGGTATATCTATATGTTGCAATTACTTGCTTTGAGTTGTTTGGAGGTTTTGATGATGATCTCTTTGGATCTCTTGGTTGTATCTAAAATTGCTTCCGTTGTACTCTAACTTGCTACATCTATATATGTGTATATCTTGTGTTGATACAACCTTAAGGTTCTTAGTGGTGATCATCTTTTGGTAATGATGCATACTTGTATGGAGTTATATCCTTTTATGCTTCTAAAATTGCTTATCTCTTTGTTTGGATATATCTCTACATCTACTCATAGCTTGCCTTATATTGTGTATCATTTGGTATCTCTTGCTATGATCTAGATCCTACTAGTAGTCCTAACTTGTGATAACATCTACTAGTAGTTCATATACATGTAGTTCTGACCTTGTTTATAATTGGTAACATTTGCTCATCTAGTGGTATTTCACTATATGATATGCTTATATCTTATCTCATACATGCTCAAGCCTATTCCTTGAATTGCATATCTACTATCTTGATTTGCTTTCATAACATTGTGATGCAGGGCACAAAGAGCTACATTGTATGTAGAAATTGGAGCATTTTGGATTTCATGCAGATTTTGCTCCAGTTTCAGTTTTTGCTGCAAGAGTAGTTTTTTTATGCAGAGTTGACCTTCTGAGAAAGGCTCATCACTTTGCCATGAGTCTTGATACTTTTTGGGCATATTCTGTCATCTTGAGGGTCAAAATTGCGATTTATTATTTTTCTACAGCACTTTATCATGCATTTTGGGTTGTTCAAGTACATGCTTTAACTTGCTTTTCTTTCTATGCTTGGACAAGCCCCTGTCTGTGCTCTTTTACTCTCCTTATATATATTTTTGTTATCTCCTTTCTCTTTAACAAGTGATGTTTCTTATTTCTTCATACCCCCACCTTTTTGAAATGATAAAGGGGGAGAAAGGTATGTCTTCTTTTGACAAAATAGGGAGAAGGCATGTCTTACATGAAGAAGAGAAGTATGCTCATGTAAAGGGAGTAGGTAAAGGGGAGAAGACATATATGTGTAGAACATATATGAGTAGAAGACATAGTTTTTATAAATGTTATGAAAGCTAACCATGCAGGAGGAATAACATCAATTGAGGGGGAGTATGAGAACTCGACTAGCATCAATTGAGGGGGAGCATATGAACTCAATTCTATTGAAACACCTAGATTTCTCCAAAGGTATGAATTTACTTAAATGCTTTCAATACAGTTATGGAATGGTTTGTCATCTTCAAAAAGGGGGAGAATGTTGACTCAAGGTCAATTAGGTCAATGTTGACTCACGTCTAAATTGACTAAACTCGTGTTTGGATGATGACTAACCATTCCACATATTGGTGTCTAATTCTTCTACTTGTGTATTTTTAAGATTAGGAATAGACACACTCCAAATGCCCTAACTTGTGCATATCAAATTGGAGAAAAGACAAGTCAAAGTCAATACAAGTGCACATTTTTGTAATATGATGTAAATCTATTAGAATCATGTTGTAAGTCACTTGTAATGATTGTATGACTTGTAATTAAGCTTAGAAAAAATATAGAGCACTTAGATCGAATGTTTAAGCACTCAAAAACCATTTTCTAAAATTCACATTAGGTTGTTCATCGGTCAAGTTCTGTGAGTTGCAAACTCGATCGATCCGGATTGGATCTTGAAAATGACTTTTAGTCAGTCGAGTTTACACTTCATAGCACTCGACCAAAGGAGTACCTGACCAATTCAATTTTCATTGGTCGGTCGAGTTTCCCCAGGACAAACTCGACCGATGGTCTGAATATCGACTTTGTCTTTTACTCTATCGGTCGAGTTATCCTTATAGAAACTCGACCAATTGCAGTGTACGGAAAAGTGCAGAAAAGTGCTTCTAGCCATTGTGGAGTTGCAACAAGTGAAAATATATCCGTTGCAAGCCACAAAATGGCTAGTTTTCATTCTCAAGTGTTCCCAAAGGCTAAGAGGCACCCCCATCTATAAATAGGACCCCTTGTGCTGCATTCTAAGGTTGAGCATTCAATGCAAAACTCTATGTGAGATTCCTATTCTATAGTTGAGTGCTTCCTACAACCTCCTCTCTCTCTAAGCTTAATCACTTCTTACATTCATTAGAGTGAGTAGGAAATCTATAAGAGAGCTAGTCCTACATGTATATATTGTGAGTCTCTCACTTCCACCACCTCCCTATATCTCATTTCAAACATGAAGATGAAGGTTCTCTCTTGGCTAAGAGAGGTAAAGATGAACAAGGGAAGGCATCCCTTGGCGAAGATCAAGGCTGAAGACTTGAAGCTATAGTGGGTAAGCCCTTGGTGAAGGAAGAAGACTCCTTGCTCAAGTGGGTAAGTCCTTGGTGGAAGCTTCTCTGAGTGAAGGTAAAGTCAAAGGCGGAAGATCCAAGAAGAGTGGGTAATTCCTTGAAGGATGAAGAGTTGTACAAGAATAGGTAAGTCCTTAGAAGAAGGCAGATGTTATAACCCCAATTTTTGGGTTCAATTGATGAGAAATGTAATTTCTCATATTAAAGATGTTTGAACAAATAACCATATATTTGGTTGAGAATAATAGGATTTTTTTTAAAATAGCCTTGTTGTTTGATTTGTGGGCTTTATTGGCTATTGGGCCCAATAACAAGGAAATAACAAAGAAAATTCAATTAGTGAATGAATAATTGAATTTATAAGAAAAGAAATATGTGGAAACCTCTAGAAGGCAAATCCAAAGAGGATTTCGTGCCTCTTGGATTCTTTGGGTTCCAAGGAGTCTAAAGTTGTAAAGAAAAGAAATAAGAAAAAGAAAAGATTAATTTATTAAGAGAGAAATTGAAAACATTGATGAAATGTGGAAATTAAGTGAAAAGATGGATAATTGACTTTCCCTTTATGGAATTTCGTATCCCAAGGTTCTCTTATGATAGAAGGGATGCCAATGAGGAAAATAGAAGGGAAATAAAAAGAAATTCTCAAGAAGATATATTTTTAATGAGAAATAAACAAGATAATGTGAGATAATGCATTTAGATGCATCTAGAAGGATAATAAGTATCCAATAAAAGGAATTTCTAAATAATGGAGTATATTGGGATTCAAGGAGTCCCAATGAAGAAGAAAGAAAGAGAAAATACCAAATTTGCAAAATAAAAGGATAATGTGATACATTATTAATGGTTGTTGTGATATTAATGAAAAGAAAGTATTTTCCGTTAAGGAAACTTAAAATTCGAGGCCAATGGATAAAATCCAAGGGAAAGGACATTAAAGTGATAATTCTCGAATTTATTAATATCCATGCAACAAGGAATATCAAGGAAGTAAAAGTTAGTGAAGAAAGAGAGAGATGGTTGCTTCACAACCAAGGAAAATGTATTTCCTTTCAAGTTGGGACTTGAGTCCTCATGAAGCATGCCTTAGGGCTACCAACTCCACCCTATTTAAAGGGTAGAACCCTGGTTCGAGTTCTAAAAGGATCCTACATCTTTTCTCTCTACTCCATTGCTACCTTACGTATGAAACCCTAACCGTGTGAAGAATCACGTCTATGAAGTGATGAGGGACCAGAGGACGAGGGTGCTTGATGTGGCTTGCTCCCACGACTTCAGGAGGGGCTTTTCCATCAATTCCGCACCCTGGGTCGGTGGTGGCTGCAGCTGCTTGACTGCAAGGCCGTCGAGTTGTGCAGGCCTGGCCAGCGCGAGCCGGCCACCTGGACCTCAGGATATGAGCCACCTCGGGTGCGTGGGGGAGCTCCGGAGAAGATGGTGTGCTCCCTGGGGGTCGGCGGACCCTGGAAAGGAGGGAGGGGCGCGCCGCATCAGACTGCAGACGACGGCCATGACCTAAGACAGAGGTAGAAGAAGATCAGCCCGATTTGACGACTTTACCCCTCCGCGCCATGCATAGCCGGCCACTTACGCGAGGGTAACGAGGTAAATTGGTTATAATTCTTTTAGCGGGTTGCCAATAAACATTAAAGCTGAGGTGTCAATCTACGATTGGTCAGAAATTGTATATCTTGCGAAAAGTGTAGAATTTGCTAGGAAACTCGGTTTAAAACGAACCTTATATGAATTTTTATCTGAAGAACACAAGGAATCCATTAAAAATAGTTTCATAGCCTGAATCTGATCATATTACGAAAAGTAATGTAGATTATCATCTTTGATTAGTTCATGATTAAGAAACCCTATTTTTGATATGATTAATGTGTTTAATAGGGTTTAATGAATCATTAGAGTTGATATTAACCTGTTAAATGCAAAAAGGTACTTTAAGATCAAAAATGATGATCTTTGCACGTAATTAGGTTAATTAAGAGATTATGTGCCTAAATATGCTCGCAATATGAAAAGTGCATAAAAGCTATCATTTTAATGATTTATTTAACGAAAAATCTTTAGATTTAATGATAGATGGATAATTTAAGCCTGTTATTGATAAACGAGGAAATATGATCTAAAAAGATGATCTTTTTAAACAATTGGCTTAAGTTAGGGTTTTGTGCATAATTATGCATTAATAAGCTTGAAAACCCTAATTTAGAAGAATATGTCTTTTAATTGATTTAATTGTCCAAATCTGTAAATAAATAGGGATATGATGATCCTAAGTCAAATTGGGAATAAAGGATTATTTAAATGAATAGTTTGAGCAATTAGGGTTTACATAAATGGAAAGGGGTACTATTAGGGTTTGTTAACCTAAAAGAGGTAAAGTTCGAGAAATTGATCTAAGAAACCCTAATGAGTATTAATGAATACTTAATACGGATTAGAAACCCTAGAAAGTGAATCCAAGTCAATAAAATAGATTCCTGATAAAGTGTGTAATAAATAGAGTACATATTCTTTTCAGGAATTGTGTGATGATTTAATTACTTGCTTGGATCTGTTGATTGGGTTGATTGCATATACATGAAGTAAATGTTGAATAATCTGCATGACTCATCAAATCAGGTATGTGGTTACGCTTATGACTATACCGAATAGTTTCCCGAAGATTTTATCGATGTTTCCCTCAATGCATGAATTAACTGTTGGATGTCTATTTATTTCATGCAATTATAAAGTGACTATGGCTATCACTATGAGTATACATGTATAACTAGCTAGATCCGAGTCCACCCCTGTGGCTATGAAAAGGCTAAGGATAACCTAGAGCAAGGTCTAGGGTATCATGAGTTAGAAACTGGGCTACACATGAGTAGTGCCATGAGACTCTTAGCATACCATGAGTTAAGGAGTGGGCTACCTACGGGTAGTGCCATGTGACTCAGCCCTAGAAATTGATTCACCTATGAGGTGAAGTCATGAGGGGTAAAATGGGAATCTACCACATGGGAGGTAGTATCCAGGTCCACTGCAGGGACATCGCAGGGGATAGGGTACACATGGATCGCGTAGTTATACTTAAAACGTAAACTTGTTTGTTAAATGATAATTGAATGTGATACATTGTTATAGATAATTGAATGATTGTTGGTTTCCCCCACATACCAGCTACGGCTGACCGACGTTTTGTTTGTCGGCGTTTTAGGTACAATGAAAAGAACAAACAGTAAAGTGGCACCTGTGATACTAAATGAGAATTAAAGTGCAAGGGAGGATTAGATAGATTAGTATCGGTATGGATAGAAGAATAGAGATTCAAGTTTTCAAAAGGTATGTAAAGAAAAATTTTATCACCATTTTCAGTATAGTCTGTTAGAATTTAATAATTGTTTATGGTTATATGTCGAACCTTTGATCCGGGATTAATGGTGCGTCGCAACCTCTCGGTTTCCCTTAATTGGGGGTTATCGGGAGGTGGGGTCGTAACATTTGGTATCAGAGCATGGGTTCCTCATTTAACCATTAATAATTATTAAATTTTACAAACTCCATAGAACCCAAGGGAGTTATTAGAGGATTATTTGAAAGACGGAGGTGTCTAGAAAGGGATCACGACCGGGGGCTGGCAAGACTTTCCTCCGCACCGCTAGTCGGAATACGAGGACTCCCGGACCCGTGTGACCGCCTGGCCAAAGTCTTAGGGTATGAATCGAAATAATATACCTTTAGGACTTCTCATCTTATTCATCCCTTCTCATCACAAAATTCTGATAAGGATATAAAGGATTAGGGTTTCCTTTCTTCTCCTCACCCTCTTGTGGTATGGGTAAGGTTAATAAGGTTTAAGGAATCCTCCACTAAATTAATGAAAGGCATGTAAATAAGATGTCATGGACATAAGCTTAATATATTAAGCGCAAAATTAATAATAGATACATGCTTAGGCCGTATGACATAAGATGTCATGTCCTCAGAAGAGACCTGAGGCTAGACCTTCTGGTCAGGAGGATAAGTTAGTCTTGGAGATAGAGATCTCCATTCCAAGTAGAGACCTGGCATATCCTCGGGGGATGATGCTAACCCTAACCCTAACCCTAAGTAAAGGTTAGAGAGAGATGAGTTGGACCAGGTGTTTGAAAGGACATGCCTTTGGGATGCCATAGGATCCATGGGTGACCTAACACCTTTGGCAACCCCAACCCTGGGAAGGGTCGTGCATGTTAGGGTACATGATAGCTCTTTAGATGATGATGTTAGTGAAGGACCATGGAAACCCCATGGGCTCGTACCAGTAGGGCATAGTTGGAACCTAGGGCACGTCATAGTGCTGACGGTAGGATGAAACCCTAGATGAGGAATTATGATAGAGCATAAAGGGCTATGGATAATCTTGAGCAACCCTAAGTTTGAACCTAGGCTTCGCCCATGTAGAGCATGCTTTTGAGTATGAACCTTCATGAAGAGAGGACCTCTAATGGTGAGGTTGGGTGTAGAGTTAGCTCTAGAGAGAGCAGGAAACCCAGCAAGAAGGTTGGAAGCCTAAAACCCTGAACAATGGATGATAGTGGTTGCCTCATGATCGGTCCCTGAAAGTTTTTGATACCTTGGTTGTCCTTAGAGGGACCAAACCCTTGAGAGAAGATGAAGCTTCTGGTACCTACGTGCCCATGGTAGGGATATTTAACTTCTGAGGTAGGAAGAAGAGTTCCTTAGACCTAGAAAGGTTTAGTAACAGGTTATGAGGCCTTGTACCTTGTTAGTTGTCCTTAAGGAGGACCCAACCCTAAGTGTTGATCGAGAAGAAGGATGATAGGAAGTGCACGAGATGCCTTTTGCCAGTTGATTCATGGTTCAGAAAGAGAGTGTGAGGTTGGACACCTAAAAGTGAACCTAGGGTTCCTAGGCCTAAGAGGGGAAGTGGTATACCTAAGGCTCATGATGAGAAGTTGAGTTCCTATAGAAGTGAGCAGGGTAATCCTCACGAAGGAAAGAAAAGAGAAGCCCCTTAAGTTTAAGGTGTGTTTGATGAACCCCTCATAGCTAGGTTGATGATAAAGGAAGGTATGACCTTGATCCAACATTGAGGAAAGAGGACAAGTATGGCCTAGTATGGTTCAGTAAGTGATCTGCTCATGCCTTAATGGCTTGCTAGGGTTAAGTAGGCTCGGGTGGATGTAAACCCTGGACCTAAGAGCTTTTTTGACCTTAGAGATAGATTTCCTCCCATCTTGGGAGAGAGACACCTTTAGTAGGGTGTATATCAGTTTTGGTTAGTTTAAGGTATCCTAAAGAGGTCTCTTAGGATCTTGAGAAGCTATGTGAAAGGTACATGGTATGAGAATGAACCTGTAGACCCATAGATATCCATCTCTAAGTGCATGCAGATGTGTACCATGGAGGTAACTGGTATAGGGCTTGACCAAGGTAGGGTGGTTGCCATGATCTCAATGAAAGGATAAAGGTCAGCCCATGAATGCAGAAAGAGAGATGATGAAGACTTGGGTAAGGTTCTAAGTGAACATGTACTGTAATGAATAATCCTAAGTCTATCCTAGGGTCAGGTAGGTATAAGACCGATGAAAGTAGGAGTTTCCTAATTCCCAAGTTGCACATGACTATAGGGTCGGGAGGTAACAGCTATCATTGTCTGAGGGCCATGGGTTAGGAGATTGATCACCTTCATGAACTCATGGGACCCAAAGGGCAGATGAGTAGGGCACTCTCTTGATGCATGAGGGAAGAGGGAAGACTCCAAAAGAGTCGGTACCCTATAGAACTAGAGGAGATGACCAAGGATATAAACCTCAGTAGGTTCAAGACTAGTTTGATATCATGATGTTTGTGTTAAAGAGACATATGTGGCACGTTGCAACTTAGATTTAAAGGTGTACTGGCAAGGTGGGATGTACCATCTCTGCTCTTGGAACAGGAAGAACTCTGTATTTGGACTACAGCCAAATGCTTATTTCCTCTTGTTATGGGGGTGAGAGATAGGACATTATGCATGTCATACACCAAGGATAAGAGATGATGTAGGTTGGAGCGTTGCCACGAGAAATGGGGATAGAGAAGATATCTTACCATGGTAAAGTGAATGAATGGCTTGCAAACACTAAGAGGAATGAGGTGGTCACCTTATGAGGATGTAGAGCTTACAAATTATACCAGGCTGAGTTTGGTCACCATGATGATGAAATCAGAGAGTATTCTTATGAAGATAAAAATATAGTTTGAGGTGATATAATAAGTGAAATACATGGGAGGTAATGTTACCTAATACCAAAGGATGTGAAGTGGTAATGGATGCTCTAGTCGAGATATATCTGCCTAGTTTGGCTAGAAGAGGTTGTTTGGTTAACCCTAAGATTGGAAAGAAGAGGTGTTTGGATAACACTCAGATGTAACGAGATACGTTGAAAAGTTAAGAGTTTTTTGGTTAGCCAGTCTAGTTCTTGATACGATGAAAGGATGGTGGTAGAACCTCAAGTGCACTTCTTCGGAAAAGAAGGTAATGAAACTCTGATGAGAGTGGTTTAGGGTTCGAGGAATCGATCTTGAGGAATTATGACGTACAGAAAATCTTGATGTTAAGATTACCATGCACCAAAGTACTACTGAGATAATGAGTGGTAGCAATACTTTGGATACCTAAGATGAGGTTGCATGTGGTTATGGCCATGCAAGCCAGGAGGTAAAGGACGAACCCCAGTAACCCAGTGTATCGATATAGAGGACAAAAGAATCCCTGAGAGGGAATGAGAGCTCAACACTATGGATGTTGTAATAAGTTTTCCCTGGACTGAGGAAGGTCGAGATGCAATATGGGTTATGGTAGATCGCCTTACCTAGTTGACATAAGAAAGGAAGAGTTCAGTTAAGGGACAGATCTAGCTGAACTACCCATGAGAGAGATGGTTCAATTACACCATGAAGCAAGTTCAAAGGTTTTTGAGTTTGACCTAAGGGTTCACTTCCATAAAGTGGAAGTAGGTACATGAAAAACTCAATGATAGTATAGTTTATCACCCCTAACTATGGTTAGTATGATCCAGACTAAAGGGGTCTTATGAGGGCATGTGTGCTCGTTCAGGGTGATATCTAGAGACAGTTCTTGTCCTATGAAAGATGTGACAATGACCACCATATCCAGTATCGGGTTTTATATGAAGCTTTGTAAGGGAAGTTGTGTCGGTCACCACTTCAGTAAGGTGATGTTGGTGAAAAGGGCCACATGATGGTTAGAAAAGGACCACATGATGGTTAGAAAAGGGACCCCAGTACGTGTAGATGAAGTCACTTTGATTGTGCAAAGGCTGAAAGGAGCCTAGAGACAATGAGAGTCGTGAGCTGATGCAAAGTAGACTGACATACAAGTTACTGTGGGAGAAAATGTGACATAAAAATCCGACCCCTCTAAGTTATAGCTAAGAGAGCTGAGTCCCCGATACATGGGTCCATTAGAGATGGATGGGTGGAGAAGGTTAGGTTTGACCCTACCCCTCATGATAGAGTAACGTGAGATGTTTTCCATGTGTCCAATTCAGAGCACTATGTGAGGTACCCCGACCATGTGCTGAGCAATGAACCTAGTGAGCCCCAAGGGAGGCTGAAATGACCTGAGTCACCTGTGCAGTTTATAGACGCCAGAGTGAAAGGACTCAGAGAAAAGAATAAGTGATGATAAAGGTTCTTTGTAAGTGCCATGGGTAAGGCAAAGCCACATAGGGGCCAATGATGGACATGGAAAAGTCTTATCCTGAATTGTTTGTTTGCTTGACTAAATTTTGAGGACAAAATTTCTATAAGAGGGGAAGGATGTTATAACCCCAATTTTTGGGTTCAATTGATGAGAAATGTAATTTCTCATATTAAAGATGTTTGAACAAATAACCATATATTTGGTTGAGAATAATAGGATTTTGTTTAAAATATCCTTGTTGTTTGATTTGTGGGCTTTATTGGCTATTGGGCCCAATAACAAGGAAATAACAAAGAAAATTCAATTAGTGAATGAATAATTGAATTTATAAGAAAAGAAATATGTGGAAACCTCTAGAAGGCAAATCCAAAGAGGATTTCGTGCCTCTTGGATTCTTTGGGTTCCAAGGAGTCTAAAGTTGTAAAGAAAAGAAATAAGAAAAAGAAAAGATTAATTTATTAAGAGAGAAATTGAAAACATTGATGAAATGTGGAAATTAAGTGAAAAGATGGATAATTGACTTTCCCTTTATGGAATTTCGTATCCCAAGGTTCTCTTATGATAGAAGGGATGCCAATGAGGAAAATAGAAGGGAAATAAAAAGAAATTCTCAAGAAGATATATTTTTAATGAGAAATAAACAAGATAATGTGAGATAATGCATTTAGATGCATCTAGAAGGATAATAAGTATCCAATAAAAGGAATTTCGAAATAATGGAGTATATTGGGATTCAAGGAGTCCCAATGAAGAAGAAAGAAAGAGAAAATACCAAATTTGCAAAATAAAAGGATAATGTGATACATTATTAATGGTTGTTGTGATATTAATGAAAAGAAAGTATTTTCCGTTAAGGAAACTTAAAATTCGAGGCCAATGGATAAAATCCAAGGGAAAGGACATTAAAGTGATAATTCTCGAATTTATTAATATCCATGCAACAAGGAATATCAAGGAAGTAAAAGTTAGTGAAGAAAGAGAGAAATGGTTGCTTCACAACCAAGGAAAATGTATTTCCTTTCAAGTTGGGACTTGAGTCCTCATGAAGCACGCCTTAGGGCTACCAACTCCACCCTATTTAAAGGGTAGAACCCTGGTTCGAGTTCTAAAAGGATCCTACATCTTTTCTCTCTACTCCATTGCTACCTTACGTATGAAACCCTAACCGTGTGAAGAATCACGTCTATGAAGTGATGAGGGACCAGAGGACGAGGGTGCTTGATGTGGCTTGCTCCCACGACTTCAGGAGGGGCTTTTCCATCAATTCCGCACCCTGGATCGGTGGTGGCTGCAGCTGCTTGACTACAAGGCCGTCGAGTTGTGCAGGCCTGGCCAGCGTGAGCCGGCCACCTGGACCTCAGGATATGAGCCACCTCGGGTGCGTGGGGGAGCTCCGGAGAAGATGGTGTGCTCCCTGGGGGTCGGCGGACCCTGGAAAGGAGGGAGGGGCGCGCCGCATCAGACTGCAGACGACGGCCATGACCTAAGACAGAGGTAGAAGAAGATCAACCCGATTTGACGACTTTACCCCTCCGCGCCATGCATAGACGGCCACTTACGCGAGGGTAACGAGGTAAATTGGTTATAATTCTTTTAGCGGGTTGCCAATAAACATTAAAGCTGAGGTGTCAATCCACGATTGGTCAGAAATTGTATATCTTGCGAAAAGTGTAGAATTTGCTAGGAAACTCGGTTTAAAATGAACCTTATATGAATTTTTATCAGAAGAACACAAGGAATCCATTAAAAATAGTTTCATAGCCTGAATCTGATCATATTACGAAAAGTAATGTAGATTATCATCTTTGATTAGTTCATGATTAAGAAACCCTATTTTTGATATGATTAATGTGTTTAATAGGGTTTAATGAATCATTAGAGTTGATATTAACCTGTTAAATGCAAAAAGGTACTTTAAGATCAAAAATGATGATCTTTGCACGTAATTAGATTAATTAAGAGATTATGTGCCTAAATATGCTCGCAATATGAAAAGTGCATAAAAGCTATCATTTTAATGATTTATTTAACGAAAAATATTTAGATTTAATGATAGATGGATAATTTAAGCCTGTTATTGATAAACGAGGAAATATAATCTAAAAAGATGATCTTTTTAAACAATTGGCTTAAGTTAGGGTTTTGTGCATAATTATGCATTAATAAGCTTGAAAACCCTAATTTAGAAGAATATGTCTTTTAATTGATTTAATTGTCCAAATCTGTAAATAAATAGGGATATGATGATCCTAAGTCAAATTGGGAATAAAGGATTATTTAAATGAATAGTTTGAGCAATTAGGGTTTACATAAATGGAAAGGGGTACTATTAGGGTTTGTTAACCTAAAAGAGGTAAAGTTCGAGAAATTGATCTAAGAAACCCTAATGAGTATTAATGAATACTTAATACGGATTAGAAACCCTAGAAAGTGAATCCAAGTCAATAAAATAGATTCCTGATAAAGTGTGTAATAAATAGAGTACATATTCTTTTCAGGAATTGTGTGATGATTTAATTACTTGCTTGGATCTGTTGATTGGGTTGATTGCATATACATGAAGTAAATGTTGAATAATCTGCATGACTCATCAAATCAGGTATGTGGTTACGCTTATGACTATACCGAATAGTTTCCCGAAGATTTTATCGATGTTTCCCTCAATGCATGAATTAACTGTTGGATGTCTATTTATTTCATGCAATTATAAAGTGACTATGGCTATCACTATGAGTATACATGTATAACTAGCTAGATCCGAGTCCACCCCTGTGGCTATGAAAAGGCTAAGTATAACCTAGAGCAAGGTCTAGGGTATCATGAGTTAGAAACTGGGCTACACATGAGTAGTGCCATGAGACTCTTAGCATACCATGAGTTAAGGAGTGGGCTACCTACGGGTAGTGCCATGTGACTCAGCCCTAGAAATTGATTCACCTATGAGGTGAAGTCATGAGGGGTAAAATGGGAATCTACCACATGGGAGGTAGTATCCAGGTCCACTGCAGGGACAGCGCAGGGGATAGGGTACACATGGATCGCGTAGTTATACTTAAAATGTAAACTTGTTTGTTAAATGATAATTGAATGTGATACATTGTTATAGATAATTGAATGATTATTGGTTTCCCCCACATACCAGCTACGGCTGACCGACGTTTTGTTTGTCGGCGTTTTAGGTACAATGAAAAGAACAAACAGTAAAGTGGCACCTGTGATACTAAATGAGAATTAAAGTGCAAGGGAGGATTAGATAGATTAGTATCGATATGGATAGAAGAATAGAGATCCAAGTTTTCAAAAGGTATGTAAAGAAAAATTTTATCACCATTTTCAGTATAGTCTGTTAGAATTTAATAATTGTTTATGGTTATATGTCGAACCTTTGATCCGGGATTAATGGTGCGGCTCAACCTCTTGGTTTCCCTTAATTGGGGGTTATCGGGAGGTGGGGTCGTAACAGCAGAAGACTCTTGCAAAGTGGGTAAGTCCTTGGTAAGGTTGAAGTCTCTTTGTATTGGATAGGTAAGTCCTTTGGTTGGCCATGTATTGTAAGTCTTATGAATGAATATAAGAATGCAATGGTTAGGATATCTTTGAGGCTAACCTCTCTAGGTAAGTGGACTGACTCACTTCTAGTTTTAAGTGAGGAACCACTCTAAATAGCTTTTCCTCTTGTGTATGTTGAATCTCTCTCTCTCTCTCTTGCTGTGCATGTTTTAGTTGCACACAAATTTCCTAATTAGCAACCTTATCTTGTGATATATCTTGAAGGTCTAATGAATTTTGTTTAAGTGCATTCAGCTCTATTCACCCCCTGATAACACCAATTTTTGTGATGTTTTTGCCCTTTATTCTATTATCAAAACTGCCCTTTTCTGCTAATTTCCTCTCTTTTATAAGCACTTTTGCAATAATTGGCCAAATCACGCTCTTAATCCAATATTTCCATCTTTTGCAGAGTTTTTCCTCATTTTGGTACATTTTATCATCAATAAGGCCGTCCCGACCCACAAATAAGTTCAAACTGCATCAGCCTTCCTGACGCCCGATACGACCTTCCCGACAGGGTAGAGCGACACAACGACACGCGATATGGGGATGCAACACAAGAAGAAACTGACGAACGACACATCTTTTACCCGACAGGGAGCCGAGCTCGTCACGACAACACAAGCTTGTCGCGCGACACAGGCCACCCACCGGTAGGCGCCGCCCGTCATGTGACCGACAGCCGACACCCCTGTGCCAAGCGATACCAGTATCGGCCGTGCACCGACCCACGAATAAGGAGGACACGTGGCGCTTCTAGCACCATAACTTCCCCCAACCGCTGCCTATAAAAGGAAGCTACAGGAAGCCAAAAAGCCAGTTCAGACGGTTGGGAACTTTGAGTAATCTTCGGAGGAAAACTGCGAGAGAAAGAGTATCACGCCTCAGTGCTCGTGCTAGGAAACTCTAGGTGAGCTCTTGCTCATCCCTAGAGGGAGGGGATGGTTCACTTAGGACCGTCCTGGGTGACACTACAGGCCGATATCGGCCAACGTGGATGAGCGACACAAGTGCCCGATAGTAGAACGTGTTGCTCCATGCCCGACACGATATCGAACCCGATACGCTTCACCCGTCATGGCGTGTCGCCCAAGAGGGTGTGTCGCCTGACATGAGCATATCGGCCAGGGTCCTTGAACGATACAGTCGGCCGTCACGGTGTGCCGCCCGACACTACTGTATCGGGCTAGGCTCCTGACCGGTATTGGGCTGGAGAGCCGTAGTAGTCTGTCGTCCTTCCACATCAAGAAGATTACATCTATCTTTAATTCTGTTATTTAATTCTTTACTTATGCAATGTAATTAAGACCTTTAATGTTTATGGAAAGGGAAAAGTTTAATTACTTGCTGCTCTATGCTTGGTGCAATTGTTGGATGACTGCTATGTTTAATATCTGAACTCTAGCTTGCATGTTTGGATCGCGTTTCGCTTAGCTGCCGAATCGTGTTTTCCCGTCGCAACAACTTCGAGAGATGTGTTGTGGCTCTAGTGTTTGGTCCGATTCTGGAGTACGAGAGTGCCCAGAATCGGAGTTGTTTCAGTAACATTTCACTCTAACTTAAAGTCTAGCAACCTCGAGAGGGGTGTTGGTGCTTGGTTAGAGGTACCCACTCTGAGAGGAGGGATGCAGGATGATATTGTTGCCACTCATTTTACCAAAGTCTTATCCTTCATATCTTGCTTTAGCTCTAGTTTTATCTTTCTGTTTCCGTTGTATGAAAACCCCTAAAAACTGCTAAATGTCTAAAACCTTAAATCTTTCTGGTAACTCCAGTTGGAGATAGTTTTTTTTCTTTTACTTTGACAATCTTCTTGTTGTTCCCTTTTGGGAATTTTATCACATCTTTATACCTGCCGGAGTGTAGCGTGTCGATTATGAGTTCTCAACACTACCACCCTTATCCCTGTGTTCGACCCCATATATCTACTTCGACCCCATAAACAAAGTTGCGGGGGCATAGAAGAGTTCGGGTTTATAAATGTAAAAATCCGACTAACTTCAAATCCACCTCCATTTTTAGACGCGTGATTTAGGCCGGTCAACTTTTTGACGTCGTTGCTGGGGACAAGGCAAAATGGCACTGTAGATGAATCTGAATCCACTAACTACACTCCCGTGCCTCAAGCTTAGAAATGAGTTTGACAACACACTTTTTCTTTTCCTTTTTTTACTCTTGCCTAAAAATAAATAATTCGATTTTCTAGACTTGATTTTTCATGCCAATTTCAGGAACTCTGAACAACTAAGATCTATTCCACTGAGCTCCGACACCATTCAACCATTCGACCGAGCACAATCATCAACACCATGCCTCCTCGCGTAGACCCGCAACATTCCGAAGGGGAGAGACAAGGAAGGCCTATGAATGAGTCACCTCCGCCAGAAGTTGACGACCGCTATGACGGTAATAATCGGCTTGAAGATCTGGAGTCGGAACACTCCAAGGAAGAACATCCCAAGTCAGGCGTCGCCATCACCAGCAACACTGGAGAAATCAGGACCAAGCATATCGCCGACAAGACAACAACAATGACAACTCCAAGGAGGAAGAGAAGATGCTGAGAGAGTTGTCGTCCACAAAGGCCAACAACTCCAGATGTCCCGTCATCACCCCGCGATTCAACGCGGCCAATTTTGAGCTTAAGCCTTCTGTGATCGCTATGATCCAGAACAAAAGCTTCAGGGGGAGTTCAAAGAATGACAACCCCTACCATCACCTCGATGCCTTCAAGAACATCTGTGACACAATAAAGATGTGGGGGGTTCCCCAGGAAGTCATATATTGCAAGGGCTTCATCTTTTCCTTGGAGGACAAGGCCCTTTCATGGTATCTCGGGTTACCCCACCAGTCTTTGAACGGATGGGGAGCGTTAGCAGACACATTCGTGAATAAGTTCTACCCCACTAAAAGAACGGTCAGAAACAGGCAAAAAATAACCTTCTTCATGCAAAAGCCGAATGAAAGCCTCCATGACGCTTGGGAGCGATTCCAGGAGTACTAGAGGGATTGACCCCATTATAATTACAAGAAGGGCTTCCTCATCACCACCATCTATAATGGCCTGACTCTCGATGAAAGGGTGTCACTGAATGCGGAAGCAGGCAGTGACTTCCTAGGGAAGAAGCCAAAGAAGTCTGAGATGATTACCAAGAACATGGTTGAGCTAATGGCCGGTGCTGAGTTTGATCGATATGATAGAGGACAAGTCAAGAAGGTAGGTGAAGGGTCCACCCTTGAGTCTAAGGCGCTAGAGTCCATCACTTCGCAGATATAGAGAATTACTACTGATGTTAAAAAACTGCGAGAATCTAGCGGGAAAGGTAAGAAACCAGTTGAAAAAGTGATGAAATGTGTTACATGCAGCAAAAGAGGCCATGGGGTAGACAACTGCGTCTACACCTGACCAGAAGCAGATAGAGACTCCGACTCAGAAGACGAAGGGACAGAGAATGTCTCCTACATGAACTTCAAAAGGCCAGATCACCCTGCTTTAATTACGGTAACAAGGATGCAGCCGAAAACTCTCATCAGCTGCATACCTCGGCCAAGCCAACGTAAGCTTTTGAGAAGAGAGGAGGGTCCGACCAATATACCAAGAACAACCAATTCCAATCAGCAAAAGGCAACTTCCAAGTACCGGGAAAGTACCAAGGCCCAAACTGAGAGTAGGACAAAGGAGCAAGCCAATATGATGTGATTGGCCAGTTGTTTGATTTTGTTAAGAAACATGATACAATGAATAACCAACTAGCACAAAGTGCGCTGTCAAATTCTGGTGTTTTGAACTCGTTGCAGGTACAGTTGGTAGACATGCAAACGCATCAATGCCAAATCGACCAGCAGCTAGCTCATCTCACCGAAATCATAAAGAACCCGTCGGGGAAGATCCCGTCCAACACTGAACCAGCAAAGAGAGCGGGACAATAACTGTAGAGAAAAAGAATGAAGAAGAAGCCAAAGACGTCCAACTGAGGACGGAAAACTCAGCGCTTCTCGGGAGGCACCCCGACCTGCCTTTTAAATTCCTAGTGTAGGATGCATTTACTTTTATGAAAGTCGAACATTCAAACATTATGGACAATATGGACTGTAATAAGGCCCGAGTCAGCGCATGCACCACATGCACTGACTCTTCTGTTTTATGGGTCACCGCTTAACTTTATTAATCGGGATGGGTAATACCATCTGATGCTGGAAGCTTAGTCTTAGGCCAATGATGTTTTACTCATCAGCTGCCTTTTAAACCACTCTGTTTTCATGACGTATTGGGCAACAATCCAACCGACGCTATGAATGCGCCCATATCGGGCGGTGGAATTTCGGGGATCGCAAGGGTCATGACGGGCATACCTTGGCGGCGTACACTCATACCGAGTAGTTGGAATAATTACTCTTGTGCCGACATATGTACTGCCCGACCCTGGAATGAGTTACCCTAACGGCCGACGCGTGCCCCGGAATTACCAGTTTCACTCCGATTGAGTTTGCTATATAAAGGGGTGAGTTTTTACCCTGTCGGGCTACTTGCCTTACTGTTTTCACTCTCCCATATTGTGCTAAGACCTTGTGCGTTCGCTCCCGTGTCGTGCAAGACTCCCTTCTCTCGTATCGTGTGAAAGTTAAGAACACAACAAGGTATAGCCCGACAGACCCTATCTCCTGGCATACCGTGCCGCCCGACACAATTCTTTCCTTAAAACAAGTAGCTTATCGGTCCTGAGGTCCCTAGACTGAGTAGCCTTGTATCGCCCGATATGGATGTCACACAACGTACCTTTTTATTCACGTTTGCCCAATGCACCATGTCGGGCGATAGCCGTGTCGCCCATCCTTGTACCGCCTCGACCGTTTTGCTGCCGGGCGACAAGCTACTTTTCTTTTAAGTGAACCATATCAGGCATCTTATCTTAACGCCATCTTATTGCCTGTATCGAGCGACAGACCCGCCATGTGTTTATCGCCTTATCACCCTGTTCATATTGCATGTTTGATCTTCTGACGTGACGGGCGATACCCATCTCTCGTATCAGGCACAAGACTTCACATCTGAAGCCCTTGTGTCGCCAAATACGGGGTGTGGGACAATCTTTGTAGAGAGAAATACCTGGTCGCACATCCATTCTTTACTTTTTCAAAGCATCAACACATTTAATTGATCAAGGTATTTGCTTATTGTTTAAAAGAAGTGGCCCGCATCAAGACAACTGATGTCCCTATTGACGCACAAGGCAGAAGAATCTACCTAGAGACTGATGCTGAAGGGCAAACTACCAGGCCTAAATGCCTGAATCCAGGAACAGCTGGGGCGTCAACAGCAGAAAAGAGGGCTAGGGTTGGAGAAGTGGCGGCTCCAACTCCAACACCAACACCACTAGCAGCAGCAGAACTCCCGGGATACTCACCGGGAAGTTTCGAGCCAAGGGACGATGAGCATGCTCGCCGATATGCTGAATTAGCGACCAAGGTGTACCGACCGAGCAGGTTCTGCCACCAGGCCTCATTTGCTGAACTGGGTATCATTGGGAGGCTGAAGGGCGTCCTCAATGCGGCAGGGCTGAAGAGGATCTGCTTTAGCCGGTCTTCTTCTTACACCAGACTGACAATGGAATTTATGTCTTCTATCCACTGGGTGAAGATTCTGCTATGGAGAGAGAAGAATTCACGGACGAGATAGACTCCAGGCCCGATTGTACAACTCGGAGCATGCCATCTCCAAGAAGCTGTTGAATAAGATCTTCTCTTCCAACTAGGAGGAGAAGAATTTGATGGACAACAGTGAGAGAATCACTGAGGGAGACAGGTTCAATCCCGTGGATCTCTGGAACAAGCTAACCGGCGAATCGTCATTCAAGTCCGGAAGAAAGGTGGTGGCAGTACACTCCTGCTTTTGGAGGATAGTGCACAAATTGGTGGCATGCTTGTTGTTCAGTAAGAATGAGTCCAGCAACATCTATACAGAAGAACTCCACATCATGTGGCACATGATGGAGGGTCGAGTGATCAACCTCGGGCAGTTCTTACTGAACAGACTGCAGCCGATGAAGGAAGCCACAAAAGAGTACTGCATGGGCGGAATCGTCAACATAATCGCAGTAGGGCTCGGGTACCCAAAAGAGATGTGCAACCCTTCGAGGACGCAAGGCGATGAGGTGATCGACACCAAGTACCTGATGAGGACCAATATCATAAAGAAGGAGGGGAGGGACTACTTCTACAAATTTTCAAGAACAAACATACTCCTCCCGCTACCTCGCTGCGCCGCCTATGACGCAGAAAAACTGGTCTTCACCGCCACCAAAATTGAAGCTGTAGCAAACAACGCAGCTTACACCACCACCACCAGGGCCTAGGAGAGGGCAGTTCTAGAGCTAGCGACAACAACTTCTAATAGAGTTGTCGTCGCTCCAACTATATCATCCACCGCCACAACAAGGACGGTGGTAGCTGAAAAGGACCCGGTGATCGTTGAGGTCACCGAGACAGAAACTATGGGAGCTGCCGCGGGAGAGACAACCACAACTCCTGTCTTTGCTTCAAGGACTGCAGAGGCAGAAGAGGAATTTCAGCAGGATGTCAGCAACGGGGTGTTCGACGAGATCCTAAGAATGGAGCTCGGAGCAACACCAACACCGCCACCGAAGTCCCCACCTACAGCAGTTGAGGAGGTCGCCGACAGTGCAGAGGTGGAGCAGAGTCCTCCCTCACCACGACCATCTCCACCCTGATGAGAAGGCAATGCGATGGCAACTGAAAAAGCATCGTTGCCTCACCCGGAAACATCTAGATCGCGAATGATTATGATAGATTCTACCTCACCTGGTAGACCATCGTGTGAGCAAGATGTCTCAAGGACGGAAGGGAGACCCACTGGCACTCCTCCGTCGCTCGAAAAGATGCTCGGGCACGAGCTCGACTATTTGCGGGAGGTAACAGATATCAACTCTGCTGCTTGTACTTCCCTAACCCGCAAACTTGCATCTTTTCATGACAGGCTGGATAGACAAGGAAGAGAGTTGTTGACTCTAGCAAGCCTTCCCGATGGACTAGTGGCCCTGAATGTGATGATTCAGCAAGTTCTTCAATGCCTCGACAAGATCAAGGAGAGGCTGGAAAGAAGTGACAACCACCCGCGCCGAAGGAAGTTGAGAAGGTCCCCATCACCCCCTGACAGTGGCTCACCTCCTTCTTCATCATCTTCCTCCCTCGGGAACAACGTCCTCCTCCAACGAGTGATCCTCAACGCCCGAGGAGGGGACGCAACAAAGGTCATCCGAAGGAGCTCCAGTAGGACAGGAGAGCTCTCTAGGCCTCGGAGGAGAAAACCTCTCCGTTCTCCTAGATGAAGTCGAAGATGATAGCGTAGATATCAGCATTGGGGGAAACTCTTCTGATGAGTCTGAGGGAGAAAAGGGGGATGTCTACGCAGTCAATAAGAGACATCTACCCTGAGGAAGACGCTCGATGGCGGATAGATTCCGTGAGCCATATGAAATACCCTCCTTCGAGATGGCCAACTTCGACAGAAGAGCCATCGGATACCTGCGGACCAGAGACCAGAAGTTGCTGAATAAGGTCTTAAGATCGCAGGAAGATGAAGAAGACGTCGTCTGGACCGACGGGTACCTCTCCGTGTGATGGGGAGTTCTTCGAAACATGTTCCGTACACCTGTCGTGGTCGGCAAAAGACTGTTCAGGGTCCTGGAGAATGCAATAATAGAAAATATCGACAGTAGGATAGGTCGGAAGACACTATACACAGCCACCCCGACCTTGGCAAGAAGGCTGATGAAGGGAGATCCAGACTCCCGCGCGGTGATTGACATGCTGCAATACATTGAAGAGCATAGGTCGAACCTAGTGTTAGCCCCGTACAAGCATCAATACATGTGGTTTCTCTGCATAACAGACCTCAGAAACTGCAATGTCCAGCTGCTGTGTAGCAGCAATGATAAAGAAGTTCCAACTGAGACTCCTATCGATGCGTCTACTACGAGCTATAAAGCAAGGAAGCCAACGTCACCAAGGCCCTTGGAACTTCTTTACTCTCGGAGACCTCCCTGTCCGGGCAGAAGAGGGGAGTGGAAACAACGCTTTCATCATCCTGGGTGCCATTTAGGTGCTCAATACATTTGGAAACTTGGGAGACCTCAAGGGAACATCCTTCTATCAAAGCAGGGGCATTTATGCCGTGTTGCTGATTAAGGACAAGTGTTATTTTCGAGACGCAGGGGTACCAGAGCAGCTGCTGGACAGTGACCTGGAAGAAGACTCTTCTCAGTCCAGCAGCTCCTTAGAAAAAGAAAAGGAGATAGCTACCGACACCTATGGGGCAGGAAAGAAGTTGGAAGTCATGAAGAAAGTGCACAGGATGGAAGACACTGCTTCGCCTAGAGCTTCAGAAGGGATGATCAAAAATTTCAACCGCTTTTCCTGTGTAACTCTCACACAAAAGCAGGTCAATGTAATCCAGCTGAAGCTAGCTGATTCTACCCCATCGGTGGTCGCCTTTCAGGCAGACAATGTCATAGTCCCGATCGATGATCTAAGGGACATGGTAAAGGAAGGAGGATGCTTGGCTCTATCTGTGGCAACCGCTTACATCCAATATATACAACCAAGGCTAGAACACGCATACATACCTTATCCTATGTTGTTAAACGACATATGCCTCGCTGAAGAAACAGGAGCGAAGCGGGCATTTCTACAAGAATTGGCGAGCGAAGATCCCCGCACGATCTTTCTCCCCATTCTACATTACAACCATTGGACGCTCTTAACAGTGTACACCCGGCAACGAGCAGGAATTTTCTACAATAGCTCGGACAGCAAAAAGAACCATCCAATGCTGTGTACATCAGAATCTTTGACATTGGTCGAACGCTTGGTCCGAAAATACTACGACGAGGTGTCAAAGATGATCCAACCATTCCTGGATACGCAAGCAAGCAAGTGGCATGAACTCCAGTTCTGCCACTGTAGTCCGCAATAGCTTCCCCTATCCAACGACTGCGACATCTATGTCCTGGAATGGATAGCGAATAAAGAAATGCCTGACCAGCTCCACCACACCTTCTATCACAGCAAAAGGGGAGAATATGTGTGGGAGCTTCTATCTGACGCAGGCGCAACCTCACTGGAATAAACATTACCTCGCCTTATCTACTTCAGAACTCTGGGATAGAGTGTGGTGTAAGTTTGGAGGGGTACCATGTACCAGTGAGGGAGGTACAAAATTTTGAAAATTTTCTAAATTTTCTAACTTAATTTTTTCATCCTTTTGTCCCAAATTTGTTATTCTTTTATTCTTTGTGTACATATATATGTTCATACCAAAGTTTTGAATATCCTTTTTGTTTATATCATCTCCTTGCATATGTACAAAGTTACTGTATAGTAAAAACCTGTTGCGACTTCTTGCAAAGTTTTTTTTCAATGTGATTAACAAGATGCAAGTTCTGTTATATCTTTTTGATAATGTTGCCTCAAACAACAAAAGATGTTTTGCCATGCCAAAAATTTCGAAAAAATATAATAATCTCACAAATAGCTAAGAGACGAGTATGGAGAAGGAAAAAGCTGCCCAAACAGCAGAAATCTCTTTATTTTCCCTCACCCAACGAAAATCCCAAAAAGAGAAAGAAGCCTTATGAGTGTGAATAAAAGCATGAGAGTTGTGTCCAATAAAAGAAAAGAAAAAAAATATATACAGACTTGTTTTCCAAAAGTACCCATCTTTAGGCATGGTAGATCCAGGGCAGTGGTACGTAGGATGTGAAGTCACTGCTCTAAAGCCAACTGGCTAGGACTGCAGGGACCACTTGCCCGCTAACGGACCCTTACCTGGATGGACTGATGGGAAACAAGAAAAACCCCCAAAAGCCTTAGCCCACCCTATACAAAACTTTCCGCCCTAAAAATAAAGTTGTTTGGTGTGTAAGCTAACTTCAGAATCATACAACAAAGTCTCGCTGAAGTTGTAGAGAAGACTTTTACTTAAATAATAAGGCAGGAAATGCAAAGTCTTTTGTTCGTAGTAAGACAACATTATCTCTAAGGCATTGTGATTGTTGTTTCACCTTTTGAACAGAAAACTACGCCGAGCAAGAAGAAGCATCACAAAATAAAGCTTAAATATTGATTGAGGACAATCAAAACGATAAGTTTGGGGGAGTTGATAATACCAATTTTTGTGATGTTTTTGCCCTTTATTCTGTTATCGAACCTGCCCTTTTCTACTATTTTCCTCTCTTTTATAAGCAATTTTTCAATAATTGGCCAAATCACACTCTTAATCAAATATTTCCACCTTTTACAGAGTTTTTCCTCATTTTGGTACGTTTTATCATCAATAAGGCCGTCCTGTCCCAAAAATAAGTTCAAACTGCATCAGCCTTCCTGACGCCCGATACGACCTTCCCGACAGGGTAGAGCGACACAACGACGCATGATATGGGGATGCAACGCAAGAAGAAACTAACGGATGACATGTCTTTTACCCGACAGGGAGCTGAGCTCGTCATGACAACACAAGCTTGTCGCGTGACACATGCCACCCACCGACAGGCACCGCCCGTCATGTGACCGACATCCGACACCCCTGTGCCGAGCGATACCAGTACCAGCCGTCCACCGACCCACGAATAAGGAGGACACGTGGCGCTTCTAGCACCATAACTTCCCCCAACCGCTGCCTATAAAAGACAACTACAGGAAGCCGAAAAGCCAGTTCGGACGATTGGGAACTTTGAGCAATCTTTGGAGGAAAACTGCGAGAGTAAGAGTATCGTGTCTCAGTGCTCGTGTCGGGAAACTCTAGGTGAGTTCTTCCTCATCCCGAGAGGGTGGGGATAGTTCACTTAGGACCGTCCCGGGCGACACTGTAGGTCGATATCGGCCAATGTGGATGAGAGACACAAGTGCCTGACAGTAGAACGCGTCGCTCAATGCTCGACACGATATCGAACCAGATACGCTTCACCTATCATGGCGTGTGTCCCGAGAGGGTGCGCCACACGACATGAGCATATCGGCCAGGGTCCTTGAACGATACAGTCAGCCATCACGGTGTGCCGCCCAACACTACTGTATCGGGCTAGGCTCCTGACTGGTATCGGGCTGGAGAGCCGTAGTAGTCTATCATCCTTCCACATCAAGAAGGCGACATCTATCTTTAATTATGTTATTTAATTCTTTACTTATGTAATGTAATTAAGACCTTTAATGTTTATGGAAAGGGAAAAGTTTAATTACTTGTTGCTCTATGCTTGGTGCAATTGTTGGATGACTGCTATGTTTAATATCTGAAATCTAGCTTGCATGTTTGGATCGTGTTTCTCTTAGCTACCGAATCATGTTTTCCCGTCGCAACAACTTCGAGAGATGTGTTGTGGCTCTATTGTTTGGTCTGATTCTGGAGTACGAGAGTGCCCGGAATCGGAGTTGTTTCAGTAACATTTCACTCTAATTTAAAGTCCAACAATCTCGAGAGGGTTTTGATGCTTGATTAGAGGTACCCGCTCTGAGAGGAGAGGTGCAGGATGTTACTGCTGCCTCTTGTTTTACCGAAGTCTTATCCTTCGTATCTTGCTTTAGCTCTAGTTTTATCTTTCTGTTTCTATTGCATGAAAACCCCTAAAAACTGCTAAATGTCTTAAACCTTAAATCTTTCTTGTAACTCTAGTTGGATATAGTTTTTTTCTTTTGTTGTGACAATCTTCTTGTTGTTCCCTTTTGGGGATTTTATTACATCTTTATACCTGCCGGAGTGTAGCGTGTCGATTCTGAGTTCTCAACACTACTACCCTTGTCCCTGTGTTCGACCCCGTATATCTACTTCGACCCCATAAACAAAGTTGCGGGAGCCTAGAAGAGTTCGAGTTTATAAATGTAAAAGTCCGACTATCTTCAAATCCGCCTTCATTTTTGGACGCGCGATTTAGGCCGGTCACCCCCCTCTAGAGCATCTAACCACCCATCTAGATTCCAACATGCTCCATGTTGGTGATTTTGATAGAGAAGAGGGTGTCTTGATGGATATGGAAGTGTGGGGATATCAAGTTTTTGTTGTTAAAAAGTTTTCTACAATGTTTGTTGATCTGGGAAGTTACAACATGTCTACCGGTGGTGTCTTGACCAAGTATATTGAGGCTCTAAATGGAATTCTTTATTTTATTATTGTCACAACATTTTTAGAAGAATTGGTGTCATTGTCTTCCTCCTTATCCATTCAATTTTGGATCTTTCTTTCCACATGGTCTCCTTTTTAGAAGAAGATGTTGTATTTCTCTTTAACTGTGAGGATGTGCACTCGATTCACAATTGGGTCATATACTAGTCTATTAAATTATGATTCTTTGTCTCTAAGATCTTTACTAATATTTCCAAAGGTAATGTTGTTTCAACTAATGAAAGACCGACTGATATTTTTTTTCTTGTGGATGTTCCATCCTAGTTCAGGTTGTTTTATGGTAATGGCCATTTATGAAGGATAAGACCATTAATCAGTATGTCTAATCTAAAATCTCTCAAATCAGAAAGATTTTCACCCCAAGGCTCATATAGGGTATTAAGAAGGATAGGGAAGTGGTCAGATATTAGTCTGGATGAGTCTGGACATATGGAGAGGGGGCATAAATCCTCCTAAGATTGGGACCATAGAAATTGATCAATTTTATCCCACAAGTGTCCACAATTCCTTGTATATGTTAAACTGGAGGGGGGTAGGTCAAGTAGATGAAAATCATGGATGAAGAAATTCAATGATGATTCATGTCTAGACTGGTGGTGTCTAGGTATAGTGGAAGTATTTCATCATTATGTGGAGCTTCTAGTGAGATAGAAGTCACCTCCAGTGAACCATTGTGTAGTTGCTAAATAGTGAGCTAAGTCCCAAAGTTCATCTAGAAAGTTTTATCTATAATGACTTGGTTCACCATATTATCCCATGAAAGACCAGATGTGGTGTTCGTAGAAGTTGTAGATGGTGATCATGATACTATATTCTCATTTTTGGAGGTGGAGGAGTTGGAACTTGTCTTGAAATCCTATAATTACACTACCTTTGAAGCCACATGGTAGTATCCATATCCATTCATTGACGTGCCTACCTCCTATCAACTTAAGACAAAAAGGAGAAAGGGTCTTTTTTGTATCTTGAAGGGTGATGATGTTGACTTTATGTTAATTTATAAATCTTCTAATTATCCACCATTATTGTCATTATAGGCGCCAAACACATTCCAACTTCCTATAATAAGTTGAGGAGGTCATAACACTCTAACGGTGGATGTATCAATAAGTTAAGTTCAACTAATTGTTCAGTGTCTATACTCACAGGTATGATGTTATTCCACCCCTTGTATTGTTCAAGCTTAGATGTGCAATATTAATGTTTAACAAAAAATCAAAATGTATACCAAGTTTGGATGTAAATGCTATGAAAGTATGTATGTTAGGACAAGATGTAAGATTTTAATGTGGTATGTACATAGTTTGGATGTTTTCTGAGGATGTTGATATATAATTTTTGAAAAATAACTCAACAAGTTTTTAGGATTATACAAGTGGAGTGGAGTTTTCATACCTATTTCTTCTGAGGCCAAAATATTCTTTTTTTGTACGCCTCCTGGGTGGTGAGAGTGATTAATATGATCAAACCGCATTGGGGGCTTTAGAAGTGTGTCTCTTCTAAATCATAATTTGTGAGGATTCAAGTTCTTTAGTGATTTTGGATTTTAGCATTCCATTTTTTATTTGTTGAGCATGGTGAAGATTGTTCATAATTTGTATTATTCATTGGAAAGGATTATATGCTTCGACAGAACTTGGGTATGTGGGTCTATTGTTGAGGAGGTACAACATGGACATTTATGGGTTTTGAGACTATTTTGTAGAGATGATAGATGATTTTTGACATGGTTTTCGTTCCTTTCCCATACCATTCCTTTCTTTACGTCCATTGGTAGGGAAGAACCAAGATGTGTGATGACTGAAGAGGTTTGTTTAAGGTTTTGAGGATCTCTATAGGGCTCTCTGTAACAACTTGATGGTGTAAACGGCTTACCTAAATCTAATATTAGAAGTGTCAGGGAGAAAATATCATGTTTTACCTAGAAAATGTGGAATATTTTGATGTGGTTATAAGGTTGGAGGGTTTAAGGGATAATAAATTGAAGTGTGACTCTAATGGCATGTGATATAACCTTGAAGACGTCAATCTCTCATATATGTGGAGGTAGATCAGAGATGGAAACCCATCCTGGTCTTGCATATGTGGTAGCATGATCGGCCGAGCACTTAGTGAGCAAAGCATAGATGATACTATCATCACATAGGATAGTAATGATCTGCCTAAAAATGTAGTTGATTTTGGTCTTCTGGGGACAGAATAAATGAGACAAGATTGTGAAAGGATTTTTGGTTTGAGAATAGTGTGTCTTGGAATTAGGAGTGTAAAAACATGAGTGACATCAAGGAATATTCCAATATGGTTATCGATGTTATTATGAATAGTGATGAGGACATAGCAGCTAGTAAGACCTTTAGAAGTCACATAGAATTGGTAGGGAGATCGATGGGGAAGTCATTCCCAGAGTTAAGGGAGGGGATGGTCATGTTGGAGTTGAGGGAAGTCACAAAGGGAGAGGGGTCATTGGAAGGAACATGTTGTGAACTAAACAGTGGAGAAGGAGAAGTGGTGGTGGGTAGATATATGAGGAGTAATGATGAAGGTGGAATTAACATGTCAAAATCATGATGTTGGTGTAGAAGCATCTGGTAGGTGAGGACTGGAGAATCCTTGCAGTGTGTATGTAGACTCATCCAGATTGTGGAGAGCATGGAAGGGGTTAGAGGTAAGTAGAGAATTTGGAATGTCACCAGGTGGGTAGTAAAAAGGGGATGTTTGTGCATGGTTTGAAAATTCAATGATGAGAGGAATGTTGGTTGGGTGTATATTTCTAGGGACCATGTTTACTTTGCATTGAACTAGATTGCTAGTTCATTATAGGGATGTTGATGGGATTGGGACATGAGAAGGAGTAGTTGCCAACACCCTTGTATGCAAAGCCAAAAGTAGGAAAGGTTCAATGAGGTTTAGCATGTTTGATTCTCCAACACTTAGAGCAGGATCTGATTGGTTTATGTGCTTATTTGCTTCTTCTAGTCACCAAGGTTAATGCATAGGTAGAACCTACGGAAGATAAGAATCATTCCACAAGTGAGAGAGATGTGTGGGGTGGTTTCAAGGTAGATAAGGGGGAAGTGTAGGGGAACACATGTGGTTTAGAACATGTAGGTGATCAGTAATATTGAGAGTAACATGTCCTTTAGGATGTAGATGAATGGTTTTTAGGATAAATAAAAAATATTGTACTAGGATAGTTGAGAAAATGTAAAGAATAATCAACATGTTATGCAGAGTAAGGGTTGTTTTAGAGTATATGAGTGAAGATCATTGCATTCCTCCTACATTTTTGTAAGTGTTGTGACAAGGTCATGATGAGGTAGTATGTTGGAAAGATTATTCTAATTTTGATTCTATTTTTTGGCCTGATGCAGTATCCCCTGCCAATTACCTCCTCAACCATATTCCATCGTCTGTTATTGAGAATCAAGTTCCTTTTCAACTCCTTCATCCACATGCCCTTTTCTCTACCACCGGAGTGGTGGATGAAACTATCTAGATTGGATTTTCCTTTGTTCCCAGAGGGGCTTGGTATATGTCTCTAATAAATAACTAATCATCAGACGAGTCCCTACCAAAGATTTCTAAATCACTTGGCTCATGATATTATGATGATAGATGTGTTAGATTCTCAAGATGGTCATCTGATATCTAAATCTTGATGATGTTGTGGTTGGATGGTTGAAGGTGGTTTATCCATCCCATGACAAATCTCCTTTATCATCTTGTCCCATCCTATGAGGGATTTTAATATGTGTTTTGCATCCTCCATGAAATGTATGTAGAATGGTCTATTTTCTTCCATCATCTTAATCTCGAATGGCTCCATGTCGTAGTGGGGATACCTCCATGCTCAAGGAAGGGTTATGTAGATGAAGGTTTTTTCATCTAGAGCAATGTCAAGGAAAGATGCAGTTGGGACCAAATCTGAAGATTTTATGGATGTAAAGAATGAGATTGTGATCCATGTGTGTATGCCCTGGTGTATTTGTATTGTTCCTTCTTATGGATCTACATAATGACTCTAACCTGTTATAGGGTGTTAGGAAGATTCTATGAAGATATATTGCAAAATAAGTCCTCCTATGTTTGTGTCAAATATCTAAAGGTCTTCTATTGATGATATTGTAGGTATGGAAAAACATGATGAAATAATGGCTCTAGGAGTTGTTGTTGAGTAAATGTTGTTGCCAAAGTTGGATATCACTATCAAGAAGGAGGGTGATGTTGTATGTCTGTCAAATTATATATAGGACAAATATGTTCTCCAGTATTGTGTTATCTAATAACCTTGATGTATATATGGGGCAATTATTTGGGTGTGGTGGTGTAATAAAAAATGCATAGTGGATGTTGCAAGAATTTATGTCCCAATATAGAGAGAAGTTGGATCTATCTGTAAAGATAGAAGTTCATGTGTTTCCTTCTCCCAACATAGATGTAACGAATTAGAACTTAGAATCCCTCCTTATCCCATGATTAGAAAACTTGGTTAGGTTTGTTCATTTAGATGTGATCAAAAAAGGATTAAAATTTAGAACACATTTACATAATAATTTAATTATGTGGAAACATGTAAATAAAATCATGAATATATTATATATATTTCTTTACTAACATAATGGCTCAATAAAAATAAATAGTATGCTTTGGAGTAAGAAATGGTAAATTCATGTTCATAAACATTAATAATGTCTAATAATTCAAATAAATAAGGAATTAATGGATATAATGTGTAAAATGAGTAAAATTTAGATTTTCATGCATAATAATAATATATAAGTATTTTTGTAACAATGCGACATTAGTAGGACTAAATCAAGTAAGTATTGATATAATGTTTGAACAAATATAATGATAATGTGTCAAAATTCCTAGTGGTGTCATAACTCTTAAAAGAAATCTCAAAATAAAAATACAATAGTGAAAATACATTCTTTGTGTCCCAATTGCCTTGGGAGCCAAGTTTCACATTATTTACATAATAATAACTAATTTAATTCTTTTGGAAAAGAAAATAGGATAAAAGACAAAAGTATTAAATAAATTACTAAAGTCTCCAAAAGTGGAATTAAACTTCAAATACAAAATCTACACACAAAGATCAACCTATGTGTGGAATTAAACCTCAAATACAAAAAGTGGAATTAAACCTCAAATACAAAAAACTTGCCTAACCTAGTGTTGTTAGAGAGAGAATGTACTTTTAAGCCCAAAATATTAAATAACATGTTAAACAACTCCAAAAGGGAAAATTAATTATAGAATCATGTTCCTTGTGTTTAGGTTTTCTTGTAGACTAACTTTCATAATTTTGGATAGTTTCTTGATCCCTCAAATTCATATAAGAAAGAGAATATATGTGATAATCTAAAATAATTAAATAAAATTCGAAATCTCTTCAAAAGTGAAATCTAATTCCAAAATTAGGCACATGTCTTAATTAGTCCACGTGCAAAGTGTTGACCTAGAGATTATACATTTTCCATATTTTGATAATGATTGAAACATTCCATTCATATGTATCTAATATGTGTATTCAAGATTGATCTCAGGTTTTAGGTACATGAAAAGAATCAATTTACACAGGCCCTATCTTGTCAAAGTTCAAGTCAAAAGCAATGCAAGTGTGCTAATAAGGAAATCCCTTCAAATGACCTTAGAAGAATTTTTTAATCACTTGTATTGATGATATGACTTGTAACTAAGATAAGAAAATTATGTGGGACACTTATTTTTTTGAATAAATAAGAGGGTATTTTTATTCACCTCACCCCTCTCGTGCAAACTAAGTCAACTGGAACATTAAAATTAGAAGTGCTAGGAACAAAAATAAATTTTGTAGTACTACTACCATTACATGTGTCTATGTTGATAATGTCAACAAGGTGACTAAGTGGACTCCTATAGTAATAAAAGCCACATGTGTTTTTAATATGAAACTTTGCCAACTGGCCTGCAACCCTATTCCCCTCTCTTTTTATATGTGAAAAGGACCATCATGGCTTAAAAATCTTCTTCGTAGTTGTTACCCATCTTGCTAGCTTCAGATAGCCTGACTCCTTGCCTACTATAGCTTCCCTGGAAATCAAAGAGTCTGTTTCAATGGAGATCACATCGCAGTTCAGATCTTGCCCAACTTCTACAGCTAGTTCGATGGCTCGAACCCCAGTCTCTAGGGCGATGTTCTCTTTGATAATTCTTCCCCAACCCCAACGCCAGCATCCTCCAGCATCCTAGCAGACGGCTACAATGGCATATTGATGAGTAGTTGTGTAAAAAGTAGCATTAGTATTTATTTTCAAATCTCCCCACTGTGGCTTGACCCAGCACACGCGATCCTCTTCTCTGTGTGTACTCTGCTCACTTCCAGCCTGCGCTTGCATGCTAAGTAACACCTCCTTGGTGATAAGATATCTCATATGACCTACAGTAAGCTTTTTCTTTTCAAACACTTACAGGTTTCTATGCTTCCACATCTGCCAGTAACCTACTGCAAATTGTAGGCTATGAGTGTCAGACGCCATCAAGTTGTTGTAGAGCTAGCTCCATACGTTAGTTTCTCTAAAGAATGGACCCAGTAGCTTTGAGAAATAACCTCATTCCACACACATGCCGCTTGATTGCAGTCCCTTAGTGCATGTAATGTAGTTTCCTCTTCTAATTCACATACTGGGCAGAGATTATTAATAGCCAAGTTTCATGCCACCCTCCTATTGTTCGTGAGAGTAGCATAATGCCCTAGGAGCCAAAGGAAGTGTTTAATACTCGAGCCAACTTTCATCTTCCAAATGGTATCCCATCTACCTTCCATTCTAATGTCCTTCTCCAACCTGAGAACATCATATGCGCTCCTAGTTGTGAATAAGTTGGAGTCAGTGTGGCACCATGCTCGAGTATCATACCCAGCAATATTCAAAGGGATGGCAGTACGTGATACTTTCTCTACTATCTCCTACGAAAACCACTCCATCAAAAAGTCTATGTCCCATTTGCCTTCCAGGATGACTAGGCTTGCAACTTTCAAATCTAAAAGATCGTCTGGTATTGGCTTGAGAGCACTATCTTTCAAAGGCTCGTTGAAGCCCCCCCATATGTCATACCAGACACTAGTGTCTCTCCCATTTACCGGGACCATAAACAAGTTGTTGTAAATGAATGATTTGCCTTGTAGGACCGCCCACCCCAACCGGGAGATATCTGGAATGCACCCCCCATTCAAGTGCTTGTATTTCTCTTGAAGGCCATCACACCACAAGGATGTTCTATTCGAACTTAGGTCCCAAACATGCTTGCGAATTAAGTCTTGATTCAGTTCTCTCATTGCCTTCAGTCCCAAACCACCATACTTCCTATCGTATGTGATCTTATTCCAGGCCACGAGTGAAAGAGAGTGTTGTTTATGGTTCCTTCCCCAAATGAAGGATCTTATGATATTGTCTATCCAATCACATATTTTCATTGGAACGACAGTCATTTGCATTATATAACTCAGAACGGTTGTAAGAGAAGCTTTAGCCAAACAGACTCTCCCTACAAGACTTAAGGTTTTAGCCGACCATGAGTTAATCCTAGAAGCAACCTTTTCGAGGATACTTCCATAAGTGTCAAGTTTCACCCTACCATGTATAAGTGGTACCCCGAGGTACTTTCCCATATTTTCCGATTGGGTGAAACCACTCACTCCGCATATTCGTTTTCTTAGCCTTGTTGGGACACTCTTGGCAAAATGGATGCATGACTTGTTGATTGATATCACCTGCCCCGAGACTGCTCCAAATTTGTAGAAGCAATCTATCACAGTCTTCATTTGAGCTATGTCAGCCTTTGCAAATAGGAACATATCATCAACAAAGCAAAAATGAGAGATCTTGGGGCCATTGTTGTATAATTTAACTGGTGTCCACTTCTTGTCTCTCACCAGGCTATCAATGGATTGACATACACATTCCAGACACAACACGAATAGGTATGGGTACAGAGGATCGCCTTGGCGAAGACCCCTTGTAGCTTTAAAGGAATCCACCTGTGCTCCGTTCCAAACAATAGAGGCCTCCCCACTGGAAATAGAATTTAGGATGTATCTCTGGATAGGTTCAGGAATTCCAATCTTCAGTAATGTATCAGCAACAAACGACCAAATAATTTTGTCGTAGGCTTTTGAGAGGTCCACCTTAATTGCCATCATCCTAGGAGTTGTTTCCTTCTCATAATATGAATGATCTCCTGCGCAACCGTAATGGTGTCGGTTATCCTTCGACCAGGGACAAAAGCACTTTGAGAAGGTGAGATCTAGTCATATAGGAACCTTTCAACCTCTCGACCACTACTTTGGAGGCTAGCTTTAGAATAGTGTTATTGAGAGAAATGGGTATGAACCAGTGGCGGAACCAGAAAATTGCATAAGGGGGGGCTGAGTTAGCTATACATGGCACTAGTTGTGGTAGGGGGGGCTGAGTTAAAAAAATATGCCTATAGTGGGATTTGAACCTGAGTCCCTAGTTTAGAACCAATGTACTTCTACCAACCCAGCTACAACTTTGCCTTGACATATATCAAAAGAGCTCATATATATACTATATTTATAATACTAAACATGCATAAATACGTATAAATTAACATTTAAGATTTTGGGAGGGGGGCTGAAGCCCCGGTAGCCCCCCCTAGATCCGCCCCTGGTATGAACTGCTCACACTTCTTGGTTTTAGGTACTTTGGGGATTAAAAAAATACTAGCATCACAGAACGTCTTCTCAAGTGCCACACCAGACAAAGCTTTGCTAATGGTGGATTGTAGGGAGTGCTTCACAATGTGCCAATTTTTCAGCAGGAAGGAGCTATCAATGCCATCTGGGTCAGGGGCCTTGTGGGGGTTAGATTTAGATAAGATGTTGTGTACCTCCTGAAGTGTGGGGGCCCTCTAAATCATGAGACTTTCCTCACTAGAGAGCAGTGGCGTAGCCACATGCATGGAGGCACAGGTGGGCACGTGCCCCATCCGTACTTGTCAAAATGTACACGATTGAATTATATTTGTTACAGATTTTGGGAAAAAAGTGTGTGCTACCCTACAATGTGCCCTACATACTTAGCTGCAGCTATAAGGTGCCTACTCCTTCATTAAGTTCTGGCTCCGCTGCTGCTAGAGAGAGGCTTGAAGGAGCCGCAATAGCTACTAATGATAGCCGAATCTACCTGTACCGGTTCTGTGAAGATGTTCCTAAAGTGATTTCCAATCATGCTCTTGATCATGCCTGCATCAGTCACCCACACACCTGTAGCATCCTTGAGCATAGTTACGATATTGAACCTCTTTCTTTGCTTGACATATGCATTATAGAACTTTGAATTGTTGTCCCCATTGACTAACCAGTTTATGTGACTTTTTGTTTCAAGTCATCTTCCTCCTTTCTCAGAATCTCTGTGTACTTTGTTTCCATATCAGCTATAAGGCGGACGGTATGAAGGTCATAGCCCTCAGATAAGCAAGCCTGGAGCATGTCAAGGTTCCTGATAATGCGTTGTTTTTCCTTTACCCACTGTCGCCTGCCATTTGCCACCCATCTCAGCATATGTTCCTTAGATTGATCAAGAGTCGCATGGAAATCCAGCCCCGAGTTCCACTTATCTCTGACAATAGCTTGAAAGTCGGGATCTGTACGTAGACCACGATTCCCTAACAAAAAACCTCGGCATAGCAGCCGTTCTTGATGTTTCTCTAAGCAGAAAGGGGCCGTGGTCAGAACACGCTCGAGGGAGGTGCTCCACAATAAAATGTGGAAAGCTTTGAATGAACTCAGCGTTGGATACTGCTCGGTCCAGCCGTTCCCTGAGTTGTTCGTGGATGTAGGTATACTTAGTACCATTGTACCCCAGATCAGAAAGTCCTGTTTCAAGAAGAGTGTTATTGAAAATATTAGCCTCGTTAAAGTTGTAAAGCCTACTTCCCATCTTTTCCTCGGGCAATAGAGTAGAGTTGAAATCTCTGATAACCACCCAAGGCATACTGACATTTTTGTTGATGTCCTTGAGTTGATCCCAAAGTAACCTGCAGACAGTGGTGTGCGGGTTAGCATAAACGAATGTGACCAATACTGACTTGTTGATATTGCACGTAATGAACTGCCTGTGATAATTTATTATCTGAACTTCACTGTCCTCCTCCTTCCAGCAGACGCAAGTCCCACCCGCAAAACCCCTCGCTTCGCAGCGGAAGGACCTGGTGAAGCCCAGCTTCATGATGGTATTGGTAGCATTAGGGCCGCTAATACGTGGTTCTAAAATCACGACCACTTTTGGTTTCTTTGTGATAATAATGTCTTTCAGTACTCTAATAGTATCATCGTTGCCTACTCCTCTCATGTTCCAATACAGGATGTCATACATAAACACTGGAATACAGATTAATGAGAAGGAGCCGCAAACTTGGACTAAAGACAAGCTTGGGTAATAACATCGGTTTCTGCCCTACTATCCTTTTCCCCTGCCCGATCACTGCAACCGTTAACATAATTCTCACCAAAGATTGCAGACAAACGTGGGCTCCTTCTTCGTATATTAGGTGGGTCTGGCGGTCTGCTCTTTCCCTTCCTCTTCATGTTTAGGTTATTTCTAGTACCAATCCTTCTAGGAGGAAGAGCTTTTTTATTTTTCACATGTTCCTTTCCTTGGCTTATCTTTCTTCAATCTAGTGATCTTTTCTACCTCCTCACCCTCTACAGCTTCCCCCATGTCCATCTCCTTCTCTATGGCTATGTCTTCGTCCTCCACCGTAACCACTTCATTGACATAAGGATTAACTATGATGTGGTTTTCTTTTCCTTGAGCCGCTTCAGTGACCTTTGTGGTGGTCTCTCTCCTTACAATGGTCTGGTTAGTGATATTCCCAAACACTATTCTACTGCTCTCTTGCGTGGTTCCTTTCTCTTGCACCTTCTTTTTCCTCCACACCTTCACTCTGTCTTCTTTAGGATGATTTGTTGTGTCTGCCTCTTTTCCACGGCTCTCATCATCTTCAAGGACCTCTAACCCCTCAAATCTGTTGGATGATACAACTCTTGTATTGTAATGTTGAGCTTAGCATCTTCTACTATTGTTCTTCCTCGCTTGAACCTGCCAACCTCCCTGGTTAGATCCTTCTGGTTCTTACTGGTCAGTTTTATTTGCTTCTTTTGCCGCATTACTGCTTGTACCTTCATTACCCACCACTTCCTTGCAGAATTTTGAGACATGCCCTTCCAAGCCACATTTGGCACAAGCCCAAGGTAAGACTTCGCAATAGACCTCAAACTCCTCCCCATTAATTAGGATTGATGATGTTAGCTCCTTTGTTGTATCGATTTCTATAGCTAGATGAGAAAAGTGACTTCTGGATCTGTTTGTAGTGTGGTTATCAATCTTCATTAGGCATACCAACGCCCTCCCAATGTATTCGAATATTGTAGTCACATATAAGTGTAGTGGGAGGTTGATTATTCTGACCCAAGTCACGATGTAATCCGAAAGTGCCTCCGATGGTTTAAAATTAGGGACTACCAGTGAGCAACCGAAGATTTTCCAAGGGCCCCCCATTAATGATGTCTCAAAATCAGTTTGGCACGAGAGTTGGATGATGAAGTTCCCATGCTCTAATTCAAACATGTTGAATTAGCCTATTATCTACTACAACATCTTAATCTGTCATATATCCAATATCTGTCCCGATTTGTCGTGCTACAACTACAAATTTCCATGGCCTCACTAATTCCTCTTCTGCCTCAGGTTCAATAGATAATAGGGGAACTCTGTCCATCTCGCTCGAGGAGACAACTTCTAGCGGGAGGTCGTCCTCAAAAAGCTTATCCAGAAAAAACTCATTAATATTAGTTCCATCCTGATCTGTCATGTTTCCCACAGTGACCTTCGCATAGGTACTTTGCGAGCCCGGGGTGGTTGTGCCATAATTCTTCTCCACCGTGCAATGACTAGTCTTGGCCTCCGATGATTGGTCCTTGCTTGCATTGCTATCTCTTGCCATGTTGTTAGGGTGCCCCCACATTCCTTCCATATTGAAGTCTGTCCCAATCTCTGGCACTGTGTGTGGCCACATTTTTCCTTCATCCCCCGTGTCTCCTCGAGCCAGTAGCAATGACTGGACTCCTCCATTCCTTTTCCGCTGTGACCTCGAGATCGAAGCTCTGATCTCCCTCTTCGTCTCTGGGATCTCTTTCTTGATCGCCCACACGATCACCCCCCCCCCCCGAGCCCCCTCGCACCCTTGCCCTAGCGCCGCCATCCTTAAAACCTGGTATTGTTGATCCTTTATACTTCACAACCTCAACCTCAAAGGAACTTATGTTAGCTGGCCACTACCTTTTAATGGAAGCAATTACACCTATTAGAAAAAAAGAATACAATTCTACTTCCAAGGAATCAATTTAGAGCTATGGAGGATGGTTTATATCCCTTATGTGCTTCCCACAACTGAATATGCAACATGGGATTCAAATACGGTAAAACAAGTTCAATTAAATGCAAAAGCAGCAAGCATACTATATAGTTCTATTTCAGTAAGTGAGTTTAATAGAATATCTTCATGTGATACGGCTTATGATATATGGCATAAACTCTCAATAACATATGAAGGTACTACTCAAGTTAAAAATACCAAAATTAATATGCTTAAACAAAAGTTTGAACAATTTTGGATGCAATCTAATGAATCTATTAGTGAAATGTATGCAAGATTTTCTTCGATTGTTAACATATTAAGTGTATTAGGCAAGTATAAGTGGAAACGATCAGGTGTCCAAAATCCTTAGATATTTTCCTCTAAAATACAAGTCAAAGGTGACGACCATTGAAGAAGCTAATCATATCTTTACAATGAGGATGGAGCAGCTCATCGACAATCTTGATACTCAAGAGGTCACCCTTGAAGAAGAAGAAAGATTGGCAACCGGACACAAGAAGGAGAAAAGGAAGGGCATTTCTTTTAAAAGAGAAACTAAATAAAGTAATGAAACAAGTGAAGAAGATAGTGAAGAGAAGGCACTCACTATAAACGGTAGGCACTATAGAAGATTTAAAACTAACAAAAATTCTTTTATTTCTTCCTCTTTTTCCCTTAGGTGCTTTAAATGTGGTAAGAAGGGACATTTAAAAAATGAGTGTCCCAAAGTCAAGAAGGGAAAGAAATCTTCTCTCAAGAAGAAAGAAAAGGCTTACAAAGCAGCTTGGGATGACTCAAGCGATGATAGCAAGAGTGAAGAAGAAGTTGAATGTCTCATGACTAAAGAAGACAAGGTAAGTTGTTTCATTGCAACAACCAATGAAGAAGAAAATGAGGTATTTCTTCCTGATTTATATAATGAGTAGTTAGTCACTAGTACTGAAGAATTTAATTATAAATATGTTGATTGTAAAAAGAAATTAAAAAGGGAAAAATCTAATGAAGATTTGTATGCTAAATTGAATGATATTACTTTTGAAAAAGGAAGTCTTATGTCTAAGAAAGCTACCTTGAAATCATCTATTAATGATTACAATATCAAGTTTCTTTCTCTAGAAACCAACAATAATATTCTTACTCAAGAAAAGGTTGTATTACTTGCTAAGATAAATTATTATCAAACTCAACATGTTCTACGTACTCATTCAAATTATGATTTTATTTTTAGAGAAAGGGATTCCTTGCTTTCAAGTTTAGATCAAGAAAAACTAGATATTGCAAAGAAAATTGATGAAGTTGCTAAATTACAAAAACATATTGATAGTCTAAAGAGTAATATTATTATTGATAAAATCTTGAAAAACTTTATTGGACAAGTTGGAAAAAGAGGACTAGGCTATGTACCTAAAGAGAAATCCTACCAAAAGCCTCGGGTTAGAAAAACAACAAAATCCAAAACCAAGGTCATATATGTGCCTAAAGACAATCTAGCTAAAAAGATAAATGAAATAGATTCTATTTGTTGTAATTACTATTTATGTCTTGGACATTATTCATTTTCTTTCCCATACAAGAAAAAGGATGTTGACTTGGTTTGGGTTCCAAAAACTCCAACCTAGAAATGTTGGACATATTAGTTGAGGTTTGACGTAAACTTCACCTTGAAGTTCATAATGTCTTATCTCAACTAAATTAAACTTGAACTTGTATATCTTTGTAGATTTTGATTGCTTAATTATATTATCCAAAAACAATGGGATGATATGTTTACATTAGAAATGTTGAATTTACTAAAAAAGCACAGGAATTCATCTCAGTCGACAAAATGCTCAAATGAGAACTCTTCCGTTCAAAGAAATGATTCATCTCAGTTGATAAAATGCTCAAATGAGAATTCTTCCGTTCAAAGAAATGATCGACCGATAATAATTCTGTCAACATTGTTTTACTAGAAAACCTTTCCCGTCGACAAATAATTCGATTGAGAATTCTTCCAATCAAAGATATGTTCGACCGAAGATAGTTTTGTTATAAATTTTTATTCAAAATAAAATCATTCAATTGTAATTAACTTTGGTGACTCAAACCTACAATTGATTCTTCATATTAGATTTTTCTAAAATTTGAATGATCCTAATCAAAAGGACCACTATATGGAGACCAAAACTTTATACTTTGCAGGTTTGTATGGCCTATAGAGATTGCCCCAACAAGCATAAGACCAAAAATAAGAAGATTTTCACACACATGGAGAAAAGGTAAAAATCATTAGTCACATTTGAAAAAAGTTTCAAAAGTAAAACTATTGACATAGATGATGTTGGTACAAATTTTTGTGTGCTATTTGTAAAGGAATTACATCATAAGTGCTATGAAAATGGTTATGACTCATAAGAAAATATCAAATTTGTGTATTCTATGAGATCAAAAGTAAAACATCTTTTCAAAACTAAAATTTTGATCACTAAAACTCATTCACATAAATCTGGTTCTATAAAAAAAGATGGTCAAGACAAATTTGATCTTAAGTCACAACAAGGATTTATCCTGGAATATTCAACATCTAACAAAACATCCAGGATTTATAAGTCTACATCTAAGAGAACTAAAGAATGAATGATAATTATACACAACAACACTTAATCATATCCCAAAAGGAGTTGACTATTGGACAATTTCTATATGATCTATAATAATGCATAAGTTTCAACTCCTAGACCTAAAAGAAAACACTCAATTGGAGTAAATGGGCATGATGAAAATAAATAAAGCTAAGATATAATGAAAGGAAATAGACCTTTTTTAATAAGTCAGATGGTATTTTTATTCACCTTTCCCCTCTCGTGCAAGCAAAGTCAACTGGAACATTACAATTACAAGTGCTAGGAATAGAAATAAATTTGGTAGTACTACTACCATTACATGCATCTATGTTGATAATGTCAACAAGGTGACTAGGTGGACTCCTATAGTAATAAGAGCCACAGGTGTTTTTAATATGAAACTTTACCAACTGGTCTACAACCCTATTCCCCTCTCTTTTTATATGCGAACAGGGCCATCTCAGCTTAAACATCTTGTTCACAGTTGTTGCCCATCTTGCTAGCTTTAGATAGCCTGACTCCTTGCCTACCATTGCTTCCCTGGCAATCAAAGAGTCTGTTTCAATGGAGATCACGTCTACCCAACTTCTACAACTAGTTTGATGGCTTGGACCTCAGCCTCTTGGGTGTTGTCGGCTTTGATAATTCTTCCCCAACCCCCGTGCCAGCATCCCGACAGATAGCTACAATAGCAGATCGATGAGTGGCTATGTTAAAAGTAGCATCAATATTTATTTTCAAAGCTCCCCATTGTGGTTTGACTCAGCACACGTGATCCTCTTCTTTGTGTGTACTCCGCTCGCTTCCAACCCTCGCTTGCATGCTAAGTAACAACTCCTTGGTGATAAGAGATCTCATATGAATTACAGTAAGCTTTTTCTTTTCAAACACTTGTAGGTTTCTATGCTTCCACATTTGTCAGCAGCCTACTAGAAATTGTAGTCTATGAGTGTCGGACGTCGTCAAGTTGTTGTCGAGCCAACTCCATACGTTAGTTTCTCTGAAGAATGGGCCCCAATAGCTTTGAGAAATAACCTCCTTCCACACACATGCCACTTGATTGCAGTCCCTCAGTGCATGTAATGTAGTTTCCTCTTCTAATTCACATACCGGGCAAAGATTATTAGTAGCCAAGTTTCATGCCACCTTCCTACTATTCGTGAGAATAGTATTATGCCCCAGGAGCCAAAGGAAGTATTTAATCCTCAAGCCAACTTTCATCTTCCAAATAGTATCCCATCTACCTTCCATTCTAATGTCCTTCTCTGACTTGAGAATGTCATATGTGCTCCTAGTTGTGAACAGGCCGGAGTCAGTGTGGCACCATATGTAGGACACTTAGTATCAAGTTTTAATCATTTTCTAACCACATTTGAAAATTTATCATAGATTGGTGATCGGTCAAGTTACAATCTCGACTGATCCCTTAGATCATTTCTCTAATGTGTGCAATCGGTCGAGTTGTGCATTCATAGAACTCAACCGAATAGCTTACTGACCAGATGTGATTTTAACTGATCGGTCGAGTTTCCCAGGACAGACTCGACCGATAGTTTAAAAATTGTGTTTGTCTTTTAGTTGATCGGTCAAGTTACCTTTACGGAAACTCGACTGAATGTACTGTATGAAAATGCAGAAAAAATGATTCTAACCATTGGTGACTTGTTTGGACAAAAATAGATCCATTGCCTTGTACAAAAATGGCTATAATTCGACCATAAGTGTTTCCCAACTCAAGGGAGCACCCACAGCTATATAAGGTCCTTGCTATAGTTGAGTGTGCTACGACCCCTTGAGCCCCTTTATCTCTCTAGTTTACACTTCATTTTGTGATTTGTGAGTGATTTAGAATTATTGTAAGAGAACTCCATCTTTGTTCATGTAAAGCTCTCAATATTCCACTACTTCTCTATCCCCTTCTTTCATGAAGAAAAGTTGAAGCAAGCTCCATCGAGTGAAGGAGTTGTAGTTGATCCTCTTCAAGGTTGATGAAGAGGTGGTGATCTTCTACGGGTAAAGGAGAAGACAAAGGATGAAGATCCAAGAGGAGACGAAAAGTCCTTCAAGGAGGAAGACTTGAGCTTGAATGGGTAAGACCTAGGTGAAGGCTGAATATTCAAGCTAAGTGGGTAAGTTCCTTGTTAAGGTGGAGATCTCCTTGTGGTTGGATGGGTAAGTCCTTTGGTGGTCTATTGTTTTAAATATTTGTGGTGATATAATAGAGAAAATCACTTGCAAAGTCCTAGAGTTTGACCTCTCTAGGTAGTGGACTAACTCACTTCTAAAGTGTGGAACCACTCTACATCCCTTTGTTAAGTGCTTGCTATCAATCTCTCTCATCCTTACTATGCTTGTTAGATAGGGCTTCAAATTGCCATTAAGCTATTTCTCCTAATTGATATAGTTTGAAGGTCTAATCTGTTTGGTGAGAAATTTTGTAGCTCTATTCACCCCCCCTCTAGAGCCCTTAGATCCAACAAGTTGTATGAGAGCTAAGGATCTTCTCCAATAATCTCCCACAAGACAAGAAGATGGGAGACAACCTACTTGGTTCACTCAACTTAGAGGGAGGCTTCTCCATGCACCCTCCGATCTTTGATGACACCAACTTCCTTTTTAGAAGAGAAGGATATAATTCTACATTCAAGGGATGAACTTTGATGTGTGGAAGGTGATGGTTACACCTTACAAAGAGTCAACCAGAGCTTTTGCTACATGGAGTGAAGCTACTCTCAAGGAGGCTCAACTCAATGCAAAGGTCATTAGCATCCTCTACGCAGCCCTCACTCCCGCGGAGTTCAACTGGATCTCATCATGGGACAGAAAGAAGGCATTGTGGAGAACTTCAAGATGGGAAAGAAACAAGGTATTGTGGAGATGTATTCAACATTGAATGTCACCGTGAACGGGTTGGTTACTTTGGGCACTCCTTTGTAAAGAGACGTCATCAACTCAAAGATCTTGAGAACTCTTCAAAAGAGATGGGAGTCAAAGGTTACCTCCATTGAAGAAGTGAGGAGCCTTGGTGACATCCCAACTGAAGAACTCATTGGCAATCTTCAAGCCCATGAGCCTAGAATTGACAAGTAAGAAGAGAAGGAAGCCAAGAAGATTAAAGATAGTGCTTTCAAAGAACAAGTGGAGGTTGTTGTCCTTCAACAACAACTTGCTTGTCAGACCTCTTCTCCCTCCTATAGTGAAGATGAAGGCCCTAGTGAACATGAAGCCAACTACACCAAGGGCAAGCACTTCAAGGGAAAGCAAGCCTCCCTCCTCTTCTACTCTGAGATGCTATAAGTGTGGTCAAAAGGGGCACTATAAGAGTGAATGCCCAAAGTCAAGAAAGTCTCACCACAAGAGTAGCTCAAAGAAAGAAGAGGATTACAAGAAGGAGAGCAAGCACAAGAGGAAGGACAAGAAGGAAAAGAGACACAAGAATGCAGCTAATGTGGCTTAGGAAGCTTCATCTTCAAGTAGCTCTATCTCTGAAGAAGATGGAGAGTGCCACCTTGCTCTCATGGCCTCTATAAGTGAAGACAATGGTGAGGTAAGTTTGCATGAATTGCCTAAATAAGCTATTATTATCATTCTTGTTACTACTTGTTCTTCTTTTGCTAAAATGTAAATATAAAAGAAAACCGTTAGGAAAAATCATTGATGATCTTTATGCTAAGCTTGAAATTTTGGAATTGAGTGAGAAAACCAACCTTGAGAGTATTGATAATTTACAAGGGTAATACCTTGATCTTGAACTCCAATACAATGGGGTTGAAGTTGATAATGGTGTCTACCTTAATAACATTGAAAATCTTAAGGAAGAGAACCAAAATTACCTAAAAGAAATTGAATTGCTTAAAACTAAAAATGCTAAATTTAAGTTGCTTATTGATGCTCGTAGAGAAGAGAGAGATGTTTATCTTAAAGAGATTCAAATGCTATAAGTCTGAAAATTCTAGGTTGCTTAATCAAGTAAATGATTTATCTTCTACACCTTTTTGCCTAGTGTTAATGTAGTTGTCATCTCTCTTGAAAAGGATTCATATCTTACTAAAGCTTTATGTCTTAAGGAAGAGAACCAAAATTGAGAATACAATGGGGTTGAAGTTGAGAATGGTGTCTACCTTAAGAACATTGAAAATCTTAAGGAAGAGAACCAAAATTGCCTAAAAGAGATTGAATTGCTTAAAACTAAAAATGTTGAATTTAAGTTTCTTATTGATGCTCGTAGAGAAGAGAGAGATGTTTATCTCAAAGAGATTCAAATACTAAAGTTTGAAAATGCTAGGTTTCTTAGTCAAGTAAATGATTTATCTTCTAGACCTTTTTTGCCTAGTGTTAATGTATCTGCCATCTCTCTTGAAAAGGATTCATATCTTACTAAATCTTTATGTCTTGAGGCTGATCTTGTGCATGTTAGGGATGACATATCTAGTTTATCTTCTACTATTTTTTCTTTGAATGATGATAACCATATATTGAGAGCATCCCTACAAAAATTCCTCAAAGGGAAGAACTCCCTAAACAAAATTCTTGAACATTCTATCAAACAAAGTGGTACTAGTGGTTTGGGATTTGTAGGGGGAGCCTCAAAGGGAAAGAGTAAGGCCAAAGGTAAGAAAAAGATCAAGGAGATCTCTTTCTTTGTAGGAGAATCTTCAGGCACTAAGTGTAACATACTAGATCTTGGTCCCTGCCCTAGAAGTTTGACCTTTTGTTCTTAGCCAAACAAGGTCAAGGTTAGAATGTTCCTAATAATATAATGCATGAATAATATAATCTAATATGTCACATAATTCTTTTGGATGGCAAAAAGATGATAAAGAAAATTGAATGAATAATTAAGATAATGGGCCACTAATGGGCCATATGACAAAACCCATATAAGAAAGCCTCAAATTAAATAATAGAATTCAACTTCATAATCTACACATCAAAATAAGCCTACATGTCAATTTTCATTGAATTTGGACAACCTTGAAATAATATGGTAAGCTAGGAGAGAGAAATTGCCTAAAAGGTGTAATTAATAAATAAATATAATAATTGACCCCAAAAGAGGAAAATAATGTTATATTAGTAATATATATAAAAAAATATATCCTTTGGGTGAATTTTCATCCAATTTGGAGAAAGTTTGCTTAAAAGGTAAAATCGGGAGAGAGAAAGTGTGTAGAACCTTCAAAATATTAAATAAATACTCAAACAACTCCAAAATATAAAATTAATGGCAAATTCGTATCTAATACATTAATTATGACTTGTGGGTCAAGTTTCATCAAATTTGGATAATCCATGTGTCATTAATGCATCAGGAAAGAGAAATAAAGAATATATTAAATATCATATCTAATGTTGCCAAAAGTGAAATCTAATTGGAGATTCGGAACCCACATGTTTAACTTAACTTGTGTGTCAAGTTTGGTCTGATCTGGATAAGAATAGAACCCTTAAAATAGGAAAGAGAAAATATGTACATTAAATTAATCTCACTTTAAGTTTTAATCAGATTAAATGTCACGATTTAAGGTTGATTTCCGCCTAAAGTCCCATTATCACGTGCTTTACTTATGCCCTGATCGAAGATGACCATTGGATTGTTTCTGGGCGGCATCCGGTCATCTCCTACCTCAGGTAGGAGTTTAACTCGCGGATGAACAGTACCCAAATCTTGCTTTGGATCATTCTCTCTTCCCTCTCGACCGAATTTCCTGATTTTCATTCCTCTGGGATCGGGAGATCATCCCACACCCGTCAATCCCTACTTTCCCTATGTTTTGCTTTCCCAATACAAAACCCCCAAAAGTTTCTTAATGGTCCTTTTTCCTTCTCGCCCCTCCACTCTTCCTCCCCTATATATAAGGCATTCTGAAGCACCCTCTACCCCAAACAAGTATTCCTCTCACCTCAATTTGATCGCTCACTTCGTGGAGACGTTGGACCTGCTCGACTTTGGTTTTCGGTGAGCGTGGCTTTACCTGGACATCTACGACATCTTTAGTTCGATTGGCTTCGAGGTAAGATTTTCCGCCTACTTGTTTTTGTTTATATTTTTTTTATTTTCTCCGAGGAACCCTCAGTCATCCGGTCCTATAGATCAGTTCTTCAACTTTATCAGTCGAGGCTCGTTTTGGCCTTCGGTGCTTTCCCAGTCGTGAATCTTGTGCCAGGCATTCCCCGCTTCTTCTGTGAACAAGTTCTGAGCTTGTGCTAGCGTTGCTGATCCTTAATTATGCGGAGTTGTTTTCCTTCTTCTTCTCCTACTACAGGTTTCAGTTCAGTGTTTTTCTTGCCTCTGTTCATCGAGCTTTGGCTCTTTGACCTCGTTGTGACCTTGGGGTTTCGGCTGGGCTAGTTTCTGTTTACCCGGGGGTTTGGATAGTGAGTTGGTCCTCTGCTGGTTGCTTCCTCACAGCCATGGCTCAGGTCTGCAATTGGCATAGATACCCAGTGGTGTTGTTCCTCTCCTGCCCTTCCGATTCCTTTACCTTTTGTTTTTTGGTTAGGGGTATTTTTGTCTTTTCTCATTTCCCTTTTCTTTTTCTTTTGTGCTTGGTCTCGTTGAGATGGATGTGTGCCCTGCTGATTTGGGAAGTTCTGATTGGTCGGCCTAGGTCTGCATGGCCTCTCCCTCTCTCTCTTCTCTGTTGCAAATCGATTCAATGACGTGTAATTTCCTAATTGGCTGGTGACTAAAAAATTTATAACTAATTAATTGATGATCAGAAAAATATGGAAAAATACTCGTTGGATTCAGAAAAATGTAAGCTTTCTTTTGGTATTGGTTTTGTTGCCTGAATCTAATGTTTTAAATAGGTGTTTTCAATGGATCTAATTAATAATGAATTAACTTGTAAAAATCATAATTAATTATATATAAGTCAAAAAATACAATAAAATGTGTTTTGGACTCCTAATAACATATACTATAATGTAGTATAGTTTTGGAAACCTAATTTGCATATAATTAAAAAGGTGGTTTTTTAGGGTTTATGAAATCAATATAAACCTAACCCACATATATGCTTAATAGGTTCTTTGGATGCCTAGGCTTGGACCTAGATGTGACTTTGGATCTTTGAATCCGAAGTTAAGGTATGTTTACATCCCCAATTATTCTTGTTTAGCAATTATCCTATTTTTGTCTTACTCTTGGTCCTATGGACATTAGCCTACACATTGTCTTGTTCTTGTAAAATCATGCTTCATGTGAAGTATCTTATTTTGTTATTGATCTTGTGATCATAGATATCCTTTGGAATCTTATCTTGTTGCCTTGGTGCAAGTTGGACTTTTGATATTATATGCCCACTGTGATGTGGATTTTTACTTGTTGATATGTGCCCACTTTGAAGTGAATGTTTATAAGTGTGTTGTCCATTGTGTGATGGCAACATAGTACAATTCTGACTATAATTCTCTACTTGCCTCTACATTTAACATGCTATGTGATTCAGTAGCACTAGAGTAGTGTAAATTGCATTGGTTTTTTTATAGCAGATGTGATATTTCCTGCTCTTTTTGGAACGGCAAGGAACCTCGTACCCAGGGCAAGATGTGTGTCTTGACCCATTTTATATATTTGGGAGTTTGGTAGTGAGTCATTCTCTATCAGGTTTGCAAGGATGTGAAGCCTTGGCCGCCAATTGTGTTTATATTGTTCTAGGGCTATGTTTATCTCACATGCATGAAGGATATTGATTGTGGGGTGTGTGCCCTACTTGTGCTTTGTTTCCCACCATGGTAGTGGATTTATTTATGGCACAATCCTTTTTATGTTGATTTATGGCAAGTATCTCCTTAAATGTGATTCTTTCTCTTGATACCCATTTGGGTGGTACTTATCTCTTGCATGGGAAGCCTTTTACATTTGATGTCCTTTATTTCCTTATACTTCTCAATTTTCTTTTTAGTATGCACATACCAACCTTTGCTGATGTTTCCTTTTGTTTCTCTTTCGCTGGGGTACGCTTCCAACCCTAGGTGGAGGATTTGGATGACAAGGGTTGTTGACTTGGACTTAGATTGTGAAGTTAAAGCTTGGAGACAATCTTGAGGTGGTTTACATTTCCTCTACATGGATCCTTGTGATGTAAGTTTGTAACCCCTTGTTTTATAATTGAATATAGTCAAGTTTTTATTCCACTGCTATACTTTGGTCTTTTATTACCATTATATAAAGATTTGAAAATTTTACACCCCCTCCAACATACCTTCTGAGTGTGTTTGGGCTGGAGGTTTTATTGTTCAAATTTTTAGTAGAGAAGTGGTTTCACTTATTTACACTAAGAATCTTATGGTTTGTTCTTATTGCAAATGTGATGATCATTATTCTACTTATTGTCCTTACAAGTCCAAAGGGACCAACCCAAAGATGAAATGGCTCCCCAAGCTAACTCTGGATCCCAATGTTTGAGTTGGGAACCAACATTCTCCTTTCTTATAGGGAAAAGATAGATGGATTATTTATATTGGTTGCACAAAGCATATGACCGGTGACGTCAGCCATTTCAACAATTTCATAAAGAAGAAAGGAGGATATGTCACCTTTGGGGACAATAAGAAAGGTAAGTCAAAGGTGAGGGTGATGTAGGTGAATCCTTATGCATCAAGTATGTTCTTTTTGTGTATGGCCTACATCACAATTTAATAAGTGTTAGTCAACTTTGTGATAATGGTTACTTTGTTCTATTTACTTCTTTTGAATGTTTGATTCTAGATTCCTTCACCTATCAAGTCATATATAAGGGAACTAGAAGTGGTAATCTTTATGTTATTGTTCTTAACTATATTAAGCATGTGGTTGGTATATGCCTTATATCCAACTCGAATGATATTTCTCTTTGGCACCGCCGGTTTGGTCATGTAAATATGCATCAATTAAGGAAGTTAAGCAAAAAGGACTTAGTCAAGGGACTTCCTAAATTGGATTTTGAAAAGGATGAGGAATGCCAACCTTGTACACAAGGAAAGCAAACTAAATCCCCCTTCAAATCCAAAGGAGTCCTTAGAACCAAGAGAGATATTGAGCTTCTTCATATTGATCTATATGGACCAATGAGAATACAATCGCTTTGTGAATCCAAGTATTGCCTTATTATTGTCGATGATTTCTCTAGATATACTTAGACCTTCTTTCTCATTTCAAAGAGTGATACGCTTGATGTTTTCTCTAGTTTTTGCAAACAAGTTGAGAATGAAGCTTCATGCTGGATTATTTCCATCTGTAGTGACCATGGGGGAGAATTTGAAAATGAGCTTTTTGAGCATTTTTGTCAAGAATCGGGTTATGCACACAACTTTTCTTCACCTCTAACACCTCAACAAAATGGGGTTGTAGAGAGGAAGAATAGGTCTCTATAGGAGATGGCTAGGACCATGCTTCTTGAGTTTTTTTTTGTCGGCAAAAAAACTCTGTTTCTATTGTGATTCCAAAACTTTAGGCACATCATATGCACACCCCTTAACCCTATAAAGAGGATAACCAAGACAAAACAAGAGGAAAAAAAAACAAAGGTCTTACGCAGAAGACTGAAACAAAGCCAGAAGACCCAGATGTAGAAGACAACACAAGTGCATTCATACAGACAAAAACTGGTAGAAACATCACCCTGCACAATAGAGGAGCTCCACTGTCAATATGCACACCCACAAAAAGTGCAGACTCTACCCACAGACAGATGACTACCAACTAAAATCAATACTTGTGCTCCTATGGTGATATCCACCTGAGATCGGGCTAGCAAACATTGATGAAGAGAATCATCATTAGCCACATGATGCACCTGAATGTAGCAAGGCATTCCATCAAACACCTAGAAGGTGTTCCAAACTAGGCTGAAGTAGGGAAATCTATTTGCAGTGAAGGGCCCTTCTGTTAGTTGACCTTCAAATGATGTCCTTGATCTAGACACCAACATTTCTACCACTTGTTTTTGCATCATTCCCTGAAAGTGTGGGATCCAGGTGGGTATCCATCCCCTCTTCATCAAATGCCAGTCACCTGATCTGGGAACCTGAGTGCTCAACTTGACGCAACAGTAGGAAGGAATTGAGAAGGAAAAAGAGATCATTCAACCCCTCTTCGATCCTGAAACACAAGCTTATAAAGGAGCAAACACCAATGGTCATGTTTGCACATGAGCAACTGGTCGAGAACCTTACAAGTGCACAAGCAACCAACAAACGAGGCAGGCTTGAAGCCTCACACTATTGTTGCCAACAACATTTTCAACAAACACCTTGGGGGTGTTCCTTATGTTGAACCAGGAAAATCAGGAGGAGAAGAGAAACACCCCCCTTTGTCCCGCACATCACCTTGTGGCCAAAGGCCTCTCATTGATGAGGACCCCATGGAAGGGGACCAGCATCGCTGACTAGAGAGGGAGCATCTCTGGAAGACAAGGAGGAGAGACCCAGGCCACCCAACGAGGGACTCACCACAACCTTGGTCACCGATCTGAAATGACTGTAGTAAACTTGATGATGGTGAAATGGAAGGAAGCCACCTGCTAGTTGAAGGGGACGCAAGACCACGCCGCCCAAATGGAAGTCCACCCATCGCTAAGATCATCGAGAGTAGGTCCATCCGCTCCAGGGGCCACCATCTTCCTGGTTAACCAGGTTGCATCTCAGAACAAAGAGGGCAAATGTGGGAAAGGACGGGCAAGGAACCCATTCTTCATCAGCATCGGGGGAGCAGCACCTGCAAGGCCATGATCTGAGGGAGTGACTCATCTCCATCCATCACTTTTCAATGGAGTGGAGTCGAAACTAATCGATATGCCTACTCACGATCCGATCGAACCCGTACTGAGATTCTCGTCCTCTTCGTTCCTAGATGCTGACCAAAGACACCCTATCGGGGACGACAGAATCACTGCGCGCACATGTCGCCCTAGTCGGAGGACCCATCCTTGCATCGGGGAAGGGATGAGTAGGGGAAGGGGAAGATGACAGACCAACGATCCTCACAAGAATCCCTGACATGACTCCGAATCTGGGAGGGGATGGCTCCACTCCGCCCAATCTCTTATGAACTGGGTGGAGGTCGATTGAAACAGCTTTGTCGGCACCCTCCAGATCTGGTCATCGTGAGATGCTTCCATCCAAACCACGCCCTACCGAACTCCACTCCCAGACCCCAGACGAACCAGATGAGACTAGGGCCGAGACCCAAATCGTCCTCCATGCCTCTCGATCGTGACTAGATCTGGCTCATATCTGCACCTTCCTCCAGAAACTGAAGCTGACTTCACATAAGAACCTAACCAGGACGGAGGGAAGAGCTAGGGGGAGGACAACGTCGAAGAGACACTCCCCTCCCCTAGTGACGCCACTGGGAGTTCTAGAGAGAAGGGAGAGTGGTGATTATAGAGAGAAGGGAGAGCCCCAGGCACACCAATCCATGCTTCTTGAGTTTGATACTCCTAAGAAGTTTTGGGTTGAAGTTGTCAGTAACTCTTGTTATGTCCAAAACCATGTTTTTACTCATCCGTCGCTTAAGAAAACCCCCTATGAACTACGACATGGTAGGAAGCCTTCTATCAAGTATGTCCATGTTTTTGTATGTCCTTGTTTTGTTTTGAATACGAAAGATTCTCTTGACAAGTTTGATCCAAAATCATATAAGGCTTTCTTTCTTGGCTATAGCACTACTAGCAAGGCATATAGAATTTATAATGTTAATCTTGCTAAGGTAGAAGAATCTATTAATGTAAAGTTTATTGAGACTAACCCCTCTATTCCCAAATATATTGTTTCAAATGATGATGTTGCAGATGAAGTAATTCATATCCTTAAAGAACTCAACATCACCCAAAAGAGAAAAGAGGTGGCTTCTCAAGAAGAAGAAAAAGATGATGAAAAGAAGGATCCAAGTCCCCAGTTTGCAAAGAATCATCTTAAGGAGCTGATCTTGGATGATTCATTTAAGAGAGTGAAGACACAGGCTGCATTCAACAAAGAACAAGACAACATTGCCTTCATCTCACAACTAGAGCCTAAAGATGTCAAGGAAGCTTTTGGGGATGAAGAATGAATCCTAACTATGCAAGAGGAGTTGAAACAATTTGATAAGAACAAAGTTGTACCCTTGTGCCAAGACCAAGTGATAGAAAGATAATTGGCACCAAATGGGTCTACCACAACAAGCTAGATGAAAGTGGCAAAGTGGTAAGAAACAAATCAAGGTTAGTGTCTCAAGGCTACAATCAACAGGAAGGTATTGACTTTGATGAAACATATGCACATGTAGCTAGAATTGAGTCCATTTGTATGTTTCTTGCTTTTTCTTGTCATAAAAACTTTCTTTTATATCAAATGGATGTTAAAAGTGCATTTTTGAATGGTACAATTGAGGAGGAAGTGCATGTTACACAACCTCCGGGCTTTGAAATTGACAATCTACCTAACCATGTTTATTTGTTGCAAAAAGCTCTCTATGGACTCAAACAAGCACCAAGGGCTTGGTATGAGAAATTACAGAACTTTTTGTTAGATCTTGGTTATATCATGGGCAAAGTGGATTCTACCTTATTTCTAAAGCACACTTCTGACAATTTTCTTATCATTCAAGTATATGTTGATGATACCATTTTTGGAGGAACTAACCTTTATCTTCTTTGTAAAGAATTTAGTGATCTTATGCAGAGTGCATTAGAGATGAGTATGATGGGTGAGATCACATTCTTCCTCAGATTTCAAATCAAGCAAACAAAAGATGGGAACTCAACCAAGGCAAGTACACCAATGAACTACTTAAGCGCTTTGGGATGGAGAATACCAAGCTGATAGACACACCCATGTAAAACACCTCCAAACTTGATAAAGATGAAGAAGGTGAAAAGGTAGATGAGAAGCTCTATAGAGGTATGATTGGAAGTCTACTTTACTTAACTACCTCTAGACCTGACATAATGTTTAGTGTTCGCTTGTGTGCTAGATTTCAATCAAATCCTAAGAAATCTCATCTTATAGTTTTTAAGAGGATTCTAAGGTACTTAGCCAAAACTCAAAACTTTGGACTATGGTATCCCAAGTCAAGGGACTTTACTCTTACTACCTATAGTGATGTTGATTATGCAGGCTGCTTGATTGATACAAAGTGCACAAGTGGCACTTGTTTCCTTCTAGGGCCATGCTTGGTGTCTTGGTTCTCCAAGAAACCGAGCACCGCAGCATTATCAACTACCGAGGTTGAGTACATTACAGCCGTGATTTATTGTGCCCAAGTCCTATGGATGAAGCAAATGCTCCAAGACTTTAACATTCATTTTGATGCTTCTCCTATCTTTTGTGATAATATTAGTGCAATTAACTTGTATTATAATCCTATATTTCATAGTAGAGCTAAACATATAGAGGTTTGCCAACACTTTCTACGTGATCACATTGCCAAGAAGGATATTTATATCACACATGTGGACACAGAGAATCTGTTGGCAGACATTTTCACTAAACCTCTAGCTAGAGAGAAATTTAATTTTATTAGATCAAAACTGCTTATAACTGCTTTGGATGAACCTGATATGCCTTCTAGCTAGTAGTCATCTATACTATATGTTTTGCATCTATCTTGATCTTTTTTAGTGATATATGCTTAAAATTGGTTTTTCATGTTCATTTTACCTTGTTTTTCTCTTATTTTTGGGTTTTATTTAAACGCTTGTTTTATCGCAAAATAGTACCCAATGATGAGTGATATGTGCCTAAGTATGTTTAATATACATAATGGACTTGAAAAATAAATTTAATTAGCATTCAAATGGCTAGAAATTAATTTTGATGGTTTTAGGTCAGGTTGACCACCGGTCGAGTTTCCCCCAGGACAAACACGACCGATCCATGGCCAAGAGCTTTTTAAAAAAACAACCAATCGGTCGAGTTTTAGACTCACCAAACTCGACCAATCGGTGGGATGAAGCCAACTTAAGTTGGATTCGGTCGACTATTCTCCCTCTCAACTAGAGAATAGTCAACCGATTCCCCCTCTTCTAGCCCTAAGAACTCAACCCCAAACCTTACCTTCCCTAACCTAGCCCTAATCTGACCTAGAAAGACCATCCTAGACCTTCCCTCTTGCTCTACCTAGGTGTGTGAACATTTTTGGTGGTTTGTTTTGTGTGTTTGTTCTCTTCTTATACTTCTTTTCTCCTCCATGACTTCTCATAGAAGAAAGAGACCCACCACTAGTAATGCAACATCCTCTTCTTTATCCTCTCACTTGATTCCATTTGATGAGACCCTCTTTGTCTCAATAGAGGTTGTAAATAGGTATAAGGACCTTCTTCCTATGAGTCATTTTCTTTTTAGATCCCTTTCTGAGCCTAGCCCTAGGTGTCAAGCCATCATCGATCAAGTGGTGAGGTTTCTTTCTATTCATCACCTATCTGCCCTGGCTGTCAAGCGTGATTGCTTTCACAATTCCATGTCAAGCACGAAAGTAGTTCATGAATTCTATGCAAATTTGTGTTGGAATTACGAATCCCTTATACCCCCTCCAAATACTCAAGTTATCCTTACTTCCATGATCGCTGGGAAGAAATTCCAAATCTCTGAGGACATCCTGAATGTTTTCTTTTCAGGAGACGATGAGAATGACACTTGGCATAAGGATTATGGTGAATATTTTGACTTGTTAGACCCGAAAGGTTTCTACAAGCAGAATGAGATCACTTTTCCTGATATCCATCACTATCTGAAGAAACATGATGGTCCCTATAAGAATAAGACTACCCTACCCTCCTTGTCCTTATATCTCAAGAAGTGTATATTAACCCTAGTGGTCAACTGTAACATCCATCCAAAGAAAAATCAAATGGATATTGCAGAGAACATTGCGGTAATCTTGTACTACATCTTAGAGAATGTCGGAGTCAAGCGGTCTAGATATATCCTATACCATATGACTTTCTTTGACTGTGGCAAAAACACTCGTGGCACCCATCCTCCTTATCCTACCCTGATTTGTGGTATTTTCCAGTTCACCACTGAGAAATCACTCTTCTCTGACTTCCACTACAGGCCTTCCAGGAAGGGAGTGTGTATTAGTGAGAACACCATTTAGAAATCTGTACCTATCCTTTCCTCCACCACACCTGGTGCTTCACCGTATTCCTCTACCTTAGCTGCACCTACCTCTACCTCTACCGGAGCTCCACCACCTCAGCCACCCCAACCTAGTCGTGCCTCATTCTGTGTGTCCAATGAAGCCCTGATGGGTTACATGATGCACCAACAGGCATACAACCTCCAGGTCCAGGAGCATCTGCACCAGGATTTATGTTCAATCATGTCAAACATGAATGTATCCTGTACACACCCATACCCCACCTACCAGCCATACCCAAGTAGTGATTATGCATCATATGCATACAATCACTTCTACCCCGCACCTAAGACTTCTGCTTCTACTCCCTCCTTCCCTTAGGGCAATGAGCTTTATGCTATTGGTATGACTTGGGATGAGCAGAATGCTCGTTGGCCTGGTCGTGGCTTTGGTCCCTCTGTGGATGAGGAGATGCCTGACTAGGCTGATGTTGAGACTGCTGATGTTGATGAGGATGTTGGTGATGGTGAGGATGTTGATAATGATGGTGATGGCTCTGGTGGGGACTCCGGTGATGAAGGCACTACTGTTGCACCTTCATATGGAGATGATGACTACGATCCGTATTCCGAGGATGATGATGATGTTGTGGACATAGATAGCTTATATGTCTAGATGTTTCTTAGTTTTTAGTCTAGTTTGTTGATCATATATATATCTTTATAGGCTATTTTGTATTAAAAACATCTGGGTACATGATCTGAGATGTACTATTTTATCTGTAACTTTCATCGATTCTCACTTGTAGTTAGTTTTATGAGAACATGATTCATGAGTTGTAATCTATCTTTTGTGCACTCTTACTCTTTGATCAGTGATATCTTATGAGTTGGTGCGATATTTCACCATATTGTGTTTATGACCTAGTTTGTGTGTTTCTCTCGTCTCTGTTTGATATATGTTATGAGATTTCATGTTTGAATATATGCTTGGTTGTGTTTGAGAAGACCTTTTTGTATGCTCCTCTACCCCCCTTCCTTTTTAATAATGTCAAAAGGGGGAGAGAGAATTTCAATGTCTTGAAACTCAATCATATTGCTATTATTGCTTGTGTGATCCTTTCCTTGTTCTTTATATGCTTTATCATGTGACTTGCTAAAGGATCATGTAGTACATGCATGTTATATTACTTTGTGTAGAAAGAGTAACTATGCAAGATAAAGTAAGCATAGATTGAGGAGGAGAAATTCACATTGTTCAAATCTTGAATCCCCCTAATTCACAAGGCAAAGGTATACTTTCAATACTCTTTTCAATATGTTTGAGGAATGGTTTGTCATTGTCAAAAGGGGGAGAATGTTGACCTAGAGGTTATACATTGTCCATATTTTGATAATGACTCAACCATTCCATTCATATGTATCTAATATGTGTATTCAAGATTGATCTCAGGTTTTAGGTACATGAAAAGAATCAATTTACACAAGCCCTAGCTTGTCAAAGTTCAAGTCAAAAGCAATGCAAGTGTGCTAATAATGAAATCCCTTCAAACGACCTTAGAAGAATTTTGTAATCACTTGTACTGATGATATGACTTGTAACTAAGATGAGAAAATTATGTGGGACACTTAGTACCAAGTTTTAATCATTTTTAACCACATTTGAAAATTGATCACAGACTGGTGATCGGTCGAGTTACAATATTGCCCGATCCCTTGGATCAATTCTCTAATGTGTGAATCGGTCGAGTTGTGCATTCACAAAACTCGACCAAATGGCTTACTGACCAAATGAGATTTTAACTGATTGGTCAAGTTTCCTAGGACAAACTCGACCGATAGTTTGAAAATTGTGTTTGTCTTTTAGTCGATCGGTCGAGTTACCTTTATTAAAACTCGACTAAATGTACTATATAGAAAACATAGAAAAAGTGATTCTAACCGTTGGTGACTTGTTTGTATGAAAATAGATCTGTTTCCTTGTGCAAAAATGGCTATAATCCGACCCTAATTGTTCCCCAACTCAAGGGAGCACCCCCATCTATAAATAGGACCCCTTAGATTTCATTCCAAGTTTGCTCGTTCACTACACACAAGGTCCTTGCTATAGTTGAGTGTGTTGTCATCCCTTCAGCCCCTTTCTCTCTCTAGATTACACTTCATTTTGTGATTTTTGAGTGAGTTAGGATTATTGTAAGAGAGATCCACCTTTGTTCATGTAAAGCTCTCAATCTTCCACTACTTCCCTATCCCCTTCTTTCATGAAGAAAATCTGAAGCAAGCTCCATCGAGTGAAGAAGGAGTTGTAGATGGTCCTCTTTAAGGTTGCTGAATAGGTGGGGATCTTCTCCAGGTGAAGGAGAAGGCAAAGGCTGAAGATCCAAGAGGATAAGAAAAGTCCTTCAAGGCGTAAGACGTGAGCTTGAATGGGTAAGACCTAGGTGAAGGCTGAAGATTCAAGCTAAGTTGGTAAGTTCCTTATTAAGGTGGAGATCTCCTTGTGGTTAGATGGGTAAGTCCTTTGGTGGTCTATTGCTATAAATATCTATGGTGATATAATAGAGAAAAGCACTTGCAAAGTCCTAGAGGTTGACCTCTCTAGGTAGTGGACTGACTCACTTCTAGTTTGAAGTGTGGAACCACTCTACATCCCTTTGTCAAGTGCCTGCTATCAATCTCTCTCATCCTTGTTATGCTTGTAAGATAGGACTTCAAATTGACATTAATGTATTGCTCCTAATTGATATAATTTGAATGTTTAAACTATTTGGTGAGAAATTTTGTATCTCTATTCATCTCCCCTCTAGATCCCTTGGATCCAACACAAAGTTTCACTTTATTTGCAGTTTGTTTGCACCCTCAATTTAATTGGGAAAGAAAGGACATAATTATTTTAATATCACTTTATTCTATTCCAATTTTATATGGTTTCGATTCATTTAATGTCACACATTTTTCCTTTTGTTTGCACATTTTAGATCATCCAATCATTGATCTGACGGCACAGAGCACATCCCCTACCTTGAGTAGGAGGGGCACGTGTGAATAGTGAAAGCGGCCTAGTTTTTCTCAGATGTCTCGGTTTTTTCTCCATCATTATTTGATATTTTTCTTCCATTAGTTTTGTGAGAGAATTCCACAGCAATGAAGCCCTTATGACATGGTTGTGATTATTAACAAAATGTCCAATTCACACCCCATGGCTTCTCAAACCTCCTCTCAAATTCCTAGAGCGAAACCCTGGCCTATAAATATATATGCCCTAACCTTTGGACGACAGTGCTTGGCCATTTTCTCAAATCATTTTTTTAGACTCCTCATGCAACCATCGCCAATCAGGACCTTGCTTGGAGCTTGCAGATACTCATCTTGGACCTCGACATCAACAACCTCCAATTAAGTCAAGTAGTAAGTCCCTTAAGCTCTATTCTTTGTTTCCCAATAATCAAATCAGGTACTGTCTCCTCGATCAAGTTTCCCCAATTCTCCATTGGTTACTATCTCCTCTACAGCTTGCAGACATGGTGTCATCCAGGCAAGGGGATCAATCCCCTTTGTGAATTCTCCTTCTTTCGCCTCTTGTTTTCTTTCTCTCTTTATTTTTTTTCCATGGGCACTCTCATCTTTTTGCCCTTATTTATATTTCTCTCTTGCATGACTCATTGGCCACTGATATGGCAAGATGTCCTCTGCTTATTGGGTCATGTCAACATGCCCAATTCCTCTCTCAAGTGGTTTTGTTTTCCTTACATGGATTTTCTCATTGTTCTGATTGGTCAAACTTTCTAAAGTTCATAACTTTTTCTTTGGTTGTCCAAAAATTTCACAAAAATATCTTTCAAAATCACAAAAATGAGATCAAATAAGGCAAATAAATATAATTTCTTAATCAAGATAAGATAAGGAATCATTTGGTAAATGTTTCATGACCAAAAATTGATTTTTTTCCAAAAATGTCTAAAATTAGGGTTTTTCTTTATACTTATATGAAATATAAACCTAATGCATGTGTATGACTTGAACATAGGAAAAAGATATCTTTGATACAACTAGGTTGGTGAAATGTCTCTACTAGGAGTCTGATTTGAGGTATGTTTACATCCCAAATTATTATCTTTAAGCAATAAAACTAGTTCTCACTCTCCTGACATACTAGCCGACACAATCTCTCTCATCTGGGAATTTATTCCATGTGACATATCCTACTTGATTTTGATAATATGATCATCCTACATTGATGGACTTTCTTTTTAATCCTTGTTTATGTCTTGTTCATCTTTTTCTTGTGAAACCTTAATCTTAAAGTTGTGAACTTTTGTGATCATGTGAAGTATCTTAATTGTGAAAATGTTAGAAAGCTTATTTGTGGGTTCTCTGACCCCATTGGTATCAATTGGATGATCTCATCCCTTATTTGTTCTTCATTATACTTTATCTTTCTTGCCCTATTTGCATGGATGATTGACTAGTCATAACTATAAGTAGTGGCCCCATATAAGCATTGAATTTTATTCCCCTGTCACTTATATTGTTTATAGGCACTAGGTATTATTCCCCTTCCAGGCAATGGGTTCTATTCCCCTGCCACATATGATATTAGGAATTGGGTTTTATTCCCCTATCCTGCATTGGATTATATTCCTCTGAAACTTGCTATATTTATTTGGCAATGAGGTTTTAGTCCTCTTGTCTATTGGTATATAATACATATGGGTTCCTACCCTACTTTTTAGTACGTGCTAGTCTGTTTATTACTCACCATGCAACTATTTATGAATACCTGATATTATTATTGTGACATTATTTAAAGGCAAGAAATCTCTTTTGTTTATCATCTCATTGGTATTCATATTCTTTTGAAATTCACTTGGGTAGTCCTTTCCTTTTTCCATGAGAAGACTTGATTATTTGACGACCTTTATTTCATAATATTGCTCAATACTCAATTTAGTATTCACATACCAGTATGTTGCTGACGTGACTACTTTTTCTCCTTTTGCTGGGGTATGCTTCCAACCCTAGGTGTAGTACTTGAAATATTGAACATAGTGACGTGGACCTTCTAGGTGAAGCTCTTGAGAGACATACTTGAGATAGTTGGATATCTCTCTACTTAGATCTTTATGTTGTAACCTTCATGTAATTCCTATATGGGAGATGACAATGTATTTTCAAAAAATTGAATATAGTCATGAATTTTTATTTTGTTTCTATACTTTGGTCTCGTTTCAAATATCATCATTTGAGAAGATAAAAAATATACACCTATTCCAGCATGTGTGTCAATATATTTGGCGTAGATGGGTTTATTCTGAAATTTAGTAGGGAGTATCCCCTCTCGAGTCCCACTCCTTACAAGATGGTAACAGAGCCATAGTGTTCAAATTTCTAACTATTTCAATTTTGTCTCCCTAATTAGAACCCTTGCCTTATAGAGTCACCATCTAAGTGAGATACCCTAGAATTGACCTATAATAATGAGATGAGGAAATGTCGATTTAGGATCATAGGAAGTACATATAAGAATCATGATGAGTAAATCCTTATGTGACGAGGCTCTAGTTGTGCAAACCCTATGATGTAGGTTAATTATGACATGTATCTTTGAATATATTAAGGTTTGAATTGAGGATGGAGTTAGGTTATGAGGATAATGAAGTAGTAGGATAAGGAGATCTTAAATGGAAATTGTGATTTGGTTTCTCGCTTTGATTTTGGCCCTATCTTCAATTTTGTATCCCAAAATTTTGTCGTCAAACTATTTTTTAAATACTACATGTACAAAAAAAATTTGGACTTTATCAAAGTTTGTCTTGAACTAAGTCACAATGAAGAAATAGGTAAAGTTTTAGTGGAGAAACCCTAGGATTAGCTGATTTAGATATCCTAAACCCTAGTTTTGAGGATGAAAGTAATGTAGCACCTATGTTTTGAAAGGACTATTCTTTGAATCTATGATGTCATTTGACTTATTAGGTAAAACCTTTTAAAGAGATGGAGTACAGGTGATTGTTTATGTCGGATGGTTAGATTTTGAGGATGAAATCGTTTAAATGGGGTGGAGTGTTGTAATGAACCAAAACTTAGAATCCTACCTGATCCCATGATTAGAAAAGTTGGTTAGGTTTGTTCTTTAGATGTGACCAAACAATAATTAAAATTCAGAACACATTTACTTAATAATTTAAATATGTGGCAACATTTAAATAAAATCATGAAATATATTATATATTTTTTATTTACTAACATAATGGATAAATAAAAGTAAATAATATGATTTGAGTATAAATGGTAAATTCATGTTCATACATATTAATAATGTCTTTATAATGTGTAAAATGAGTAAATTGTAGATTTTTATGCATAATAATAATAATATATAAGTAGTTTGTAGCAATGTGACATTAGTAGGACTTAATTAACATATTTAAATGTAGGATGAAACACACTAATTAAGTAAGTGTTGATATAATGTTTTGATAAATATAATGATAATGTGTCAAAATTCCTAATGGTGCCATAACTCATTAAAAAAATCTGAAAATAAAAATACAATAGCGAAAATGTGTTCTTTGGGTCCCAATTGCTATGGGATGCAAGTTTCACATTATTTGCATTACAATAACTAATTAAATTCTTTTTGGAAAAGCATATAGGATAAAATCCAAAAGTATTAAATAAATTCTTAAAAGTCTTTAAAAGTGGAATTAAATCATAGGTTTCAAATCTACACACAAAGATTAACATATGTTTGAATTTTCATCTAATTTGGACAAACTTGCCTAATCTAGTGTTGTTAGGAGAGAGAATGTACTTTTAAGCCCAAAATATTAAATAACATGTTAAATAACTCCAAAAGAGAAAATTATTTATAGAATCATGTTCCTCATGTTTTGTTTTGCTTGTAAGCTAAGTTTCATAATTTTGGAGAGTTTCTAGATGCCTCAAATTCATAAAAGAAAGAAAATATATGTGATAATCTAAAAGAATTAAATAAAATACTAAATCTCTTCAAATGTGTTCTTTGGGTCCCAATTGCTTTGGGAGGCAAGTTTCACATTATTTGTGTAACAATAACTAATTAAATTATTTTTGGAAAAGCATATAGGATAAAATCCAACAGTATTAAATAAATTCTTAAAAGTCTTTAAAAGTGGAATTAAATCATAGGTTTCAAATCTACACACAAAGATTAACATATGTTTGAATTTTCATCTAATTTGGACAAACTTGCCTAACCTATTGTTGTTAGGAGAGAGAATGTACTTTTAAGCCCAAAATATTAAATAACATGTTCAATAACTCCAAAAGAGAAAATTAATTGTAGAATCATGTTCCTCGTGTTTAGGTTTGCTTGTATTCTAAGTTTCATAATTTTGGAGAGTTTCTAGATGCCTCAAATTCATAAAAGAAAGAAAATATATGTCATAATATAAAAGAATTAAATAAAATATTAAATCTCTTCAAAATTTAAAATCTAATTCAAAAATTAGAATCTACACATCTTAATTATCCTAGATGTAAAATTTCACTTTATTTGGAGTTTGTTTGCAACCTCAATTTAATTGGGAAAGAAAGGACATAATTATTTTTAATCTCATTTTATTCTATTCCAATTTGGATATGGTTTTTATTCATTTAATGTCACACATCTTTCCTTTTGTGTGCGCATTTTGGATCCTCTGATCATTCATATGACATTGCAGAGCTCATCCCCTACCTCAGGTAGGAGGGGAGCGTGTGAACAGTGCAAATGGTCTGGTTTTTCTCGGATTACTTGACCTTTTGTAGATCATTCTTTGATATTTTTCTTCCATTAGTTTCATGAGAGAATTTTGCATCGATCAAGCCCTTACTTGTCTCTTAGTTTCCATTATTGTCAAAATGCCCAATTCTCACCCTATGGCTTAGCAAACCTCCTACAGTCAAGGTCCTAGAACTAAACCCCCACCTATAAATATCTATGCCATTCTCTTCAGACGACCTTGCTCGGCCCTTCTCTCACACCAATTTTTTCCAAGACTCCTCACGCTGCCATCATTGATTGGGACCTTGACCGGAGTTTGTGGCTACTCGTCTCGATTCTCGACATCAGCAACCTTCAATTAAACCAAGTAGTAAGTCATGTAAGCTTTGTTATTTGTTTCCCAATGGTCAAAACCGGGTATTGTCTCCTCGATTGAGTTTCCCATTTCTCTTCTGGTTAGTATCTCCATTGCATCTCTTAGATATGGCATGATCCAGGAAAGGGGATCAATCCCCTATGCAAATTCTCCTTCTTGCCCCTCTCGTTTTCTTTCTCGCTTTGTTTTTCTACCATGGGCATTCTAATCTTTTCTCCCTTGTTTTATTTCTCTCTTACGTGCCTCGTTGGCTGCTGACATGGCAAGATGGCTTCTACTGATTGGTTCATGTCAGTGGGACCAATTCCTCTCTCGCGCAATTTTGTTTTTCCTACATGGATTTTCTCATTTTTCTGATTGGTCAGACTTTCTAAAATTCATAAATTCTCTCTGGTTGTCCAAAAAGTTCACAAAAATATGTTTTGGAATAAAAAAATGAGATCTATGTAACAAAAATATTTCTAGAGTCTGATTTCAATCTTTTTGAAAGACTATTTTTGGGAATAGAATAAATACATGAAAAGTCCTAAACATTGTAATTAATTCATTTAAATTCCAAATAAGGAAAATAAATGTGTTTTCTTAATCAGGAGAATATAAGGAATCATTTGGTGAAGGTTTCATGACTAAAATCTGAAGTTTTCCAAAAAGGTATGAAATTAGGGTCTTTCTTTATAATTATATGAACTTAACCCTAATGCATGTGTATGACTTAAACATTAGAAAAAGAGATCTTGGATACAACTAGGTTGGTGAAAAGTCTTTACTAGGACTCTAATTTGAGGTATGTTTGCATCCCATATTCTCTTTGAGCAATAAAACTACTTCTCACTCTCTTGACATACTAGCCAACATAATCTCTCTCTTCTAGGAATTTATTCCATGTGACATATCTTGCTTGTATATGATAATATGATCATCCTACTTTGTCAGACTTTCTTTTTTATCCTTGTTTATGCCTTGATCATCTTTTTCTTGAGAAACCGTAATCTTAAAGTTGTGGACTTTTGTGACCATGTGAAGTATATTAATTGTGAAAATGTTGGAAAGCTTATTTATGGGTCCTCTAACCCCATTGATATTAGTTGGATTATCTCATCCCTTATTTGTTATTCACTATACTTTATCTTGCCTGTCCTATTTGCATGGATGATTGATTAGTCATAACTATAAGTAGTGACCCCATATAGGCACTAGGTTTTATTCCCCTGCCACTTATATTTCTTAGAGGCGTTGGGCCTTATTTCCCGGCCAGGCATTGGGTTCTATTACCCTACCACATATGATATTAGGCATTGGGTTTTATTCCCCTACCACGTATTGGGTTCTATTCCCCTGCAACTTACTATATTTCTTTGGAACTGAGGTTTTAATCCTCCTGCCTTTTAGTATGGAATACATATGCAACATCATTCTCTCTATTTGTAGAACTAGAACAAGATTCATGCCCATTGATTTTAGCAAGCAAGGAGGAATTTTCTATTTCTAATTCATGCAAAACAAAGTCTTTGTACTTGTTTTCAGATTTAAGAACATCAATGTCATGCATGAGAGCATCAACAATTAAAGTATGCTCTTCATTGGAACTAGGCATGAGAGGTTGAGCTTCTAGAAATTTAATCTTATCAAGTAAACTAGCATTTTCAAGTTTAAGAGAGTCTACTTGGCTAAGATAATCATTTTTATCATTAAGCAAGCAATAATTAGCATATTTAAGATCATCTAGTTCTACATAAAAATTATCAACAATTTTAGCAAGCTTTTTCCTTTTCTTTTGAGAAGACTTAAGAGATGCACAAATATCATAAATGAGATCAATCAAGGATTCTTTATCTAAAGAGTCTAGATTTACCTCATTTGAGTCTTCACTTGTTGATGCTACAAGAGAAAAATGACATTCTCCTTCATCACTAGAGCTTGAGATTGATCCTTCACATGAATCTTCACTTGAGCTTGAGTTGGAAGAGCCACTTGAGCTTGAGTGCCATTTCTCCTTATTGTGAAGATGGGTCTTTTTGCCTTGTGGGCAATCATCCTTGTAGTGACCCTTCTTTCCACATGTGAAGCACCGGATGGAGGAGGACTTGCCTTTATAGAATCTACCCTTGGAGTACATGGCATCTTCTTTAGCTTGAGAGGGTGGAGAGACGTGTTCCATGATAGCTTCAATTTGAGCCTTTATTTCAGCCTTCTTCATTCTCTTTAGATCTTTCTTCTCTTGTCTTTCTACTTCCTCCCTCTTGTCAAGCGTGGCTTCATGTGCTTGTAGATTTCCAATGAGCTCTTCAATAGGAATATCCCTAAGCGACCTTGCTTCTTCAATGGAAGTCACCTTGGATTCCCATCTCTTGGGGAGAGTTCTAAGGATCTTTGAGTTGATCTCTCCACTAGACATAGGATGTCCTAGAATAGCAAGACCATTCAAGATGGTGTTGAGCCTTGAGTACATGTTGGCTATGCTCTCTTCCTTTCCCATCTTGAAGTTCTCAAGCAGCCCTTTGAGCATGTAGACTTTGCTTTCCTTCACTTGGTCTGTCCCTTCATAAGTGATACAAAGCTTTCTCCATACCTCATAGGCCGTCTCACAAGAGGAAATACAGTTGAACTCGGTGGGGGTCATGGAGGCATATAGGATGTGCATGGCTCTAGCATTTAAGGTTGCTTTCATCAAGGTGGCTTCATCCCATTCTTCAATATTTGTCTTTGGTAGAATGTATGGGTTGTTCACCATTTGCCACATCTCGAGACTTGATCCTTGGATGTAGAATTGAAGTCTTCTTCTCCAATAGAGGAAGTTGCTCCCATCAAAGATCGGAAGGCTGGTCGAGAGTCTCCCTCCTAGGTAGTCACCCATCTTCTCCTACTTGTTGAAGTATGCTTGGAGAAGACCCGCTCTGATACCACTTGTTGGATCCTAAATGGGTGATTAGATGCTCTAGAGGGGGTGAATAGAGCTGAAAGCACTTAAACAAAACTTATTAAACCTTCAAAATATATGACAAGATAAGGTTTCTAAATAGGTAATTTGAGTGCAACTAAATCATGCATAGCAAGGATAAGAGAGATTGAACATGCACTGATTAGACAAGCTATTTAGAGTGGTTCTACACTTCAAACTAGAAGTGTGTCAGTCCACTTGCCTAGAGAGGTCAACCTCTAGGACTTCAAACAATTGTACTCTTATATTCACTTATAAGACTTACAATACAAGACCAACAAAGGACTTACCTATCCAATACAAAAGAGTCTTCAACCTTACCAAGGACTTACCCACTTTGCAAGAGTCTTCGGCCTTCTCCAAGGACTTACCCACTCTTGCACAAGTCTTCGGCCTTGTAGGAATTACCCACTCTTCTTGGATCTTCCGCCTTTGACTTCACCTTCACTCGGAGAAGCTTTCCACCAAGGTCTTACCTACTTGAGCTTCAGTCTTTTGCCTTCTCCAAGGGATTACCCACTCTAGTTCCAAGTCTTCACCAAGGGACTTCTTCCCTTGTTCTTCTTCACCTCTCTTGGACAAGAGAGAGAACCTTCATCTTCAAGATAGCAAATGAGAGATGGGGAGGTTGTGGAAGTGAGAGCCTCACAAGATATACAAAATAGGACTAGCTCTCTTATAGATTTCCTACTCACTCTAATGGATGTAGCAAGTGATTAAGCTTAGAGAGAGAGAGGAGGTTGTAGGAAGCACTCAACTATAGAATAGGAACCTCACAAAGAGTTTGCAATGAATGATCAACCTTGGAATGAAGCCCAAGGGGTCCTATTTATAGCTGGGGATGCCTCTTAGCCTTTGGGAACACTTGTGAATGAAAACTAGCTATTTTGTGGCTTGCAACGAATATATTTTCACTTGTTGCAACTCCACAACGGCTATAAACACTTTTCTGCACTTTTCCGTGCAGTGCATTCGGTCGAGTTCTAATATGTGTAACCCGACCGATCAAGTAGCAGGCAAACCGATGTTCAAGGGATCGGTCGAGTTTGTCCTGAGGAAACTTGACCGACCACTTCAACAGGAAATGGCCCACTACCCAATCGATCGAGTTCTATGAGTGCACAACTCGACCGATGCAATCTTCACAAAATCAATCAAGGTGGATCGGTCGAGTTTCAGGGTGGGAAACTGGACCGATCAAGTGCCTGTAATTGATTTTCAAAGTTGCATTAAAAGTGCTCTAATATTCGATCTAAGTGTTCCTGATATTTTTCTAAGCTTAAATACAAGTCATACAATCATTACAGGTGATTTACAACATGATTCTAATGGATATACATCATATTACAAAAATGTGCTCTTGTATGACTTTGACTTGTCTTTTCTCCAATTTGATATGCGCAAGTTAGGGTAATTGGAGTGTGTCTATACCTAATCTGAAATTACTCAAGTAGAAGCATTAGACACCAATATGTGGAATGGTTAGTCATCATCAAAACACGAGTTTAGTCAATTTAGACGTGAGTCAACATTGACCTAATTGACCTTGAGTCAACAATTTGTCCCGCCATCCACCTAGTTTCTCCTCCATCAATGCTCTTGATGTGTGCAATTTGTTCTTGGCATTATTAGCCAACACATTTGATATCTATGCATACCCCAACGGGGGTATCTAGTATTCTTCTTTTCAATCGTGTAGTTGACTAAAGATCTTCTCTATAATGGGGACCAGAAATAATGAAAAAAATCTTCCTTCATTATGTTTTAAGAATTATTCTACACACCTCCAAAGATTGGTGGTCATGGAGGATGATTGTTTGTGGTGACTTCCTCATGCACCATGTTCTCAATCATCTAGATTCATTCAGAACTCCTCCATAACATCTTGCAAATTGTTAAAAAGAAGGTCATGTCATCAATATTGAATTAAAAGCGGTAAATTCATGTTAAAAAAATAATTTCCTACGTCATCACCTTTTTTCACATCATCCTTCATGATAAAATCATTGAAGAATGCACCACTACAACTTCTATATGGGCCAGCCTTCAAAGTTGGTTCACACAATCCAATTATGCTTACACATTTTAAATTGCAATGGAGGAAATACATGCAATGCAAGGTGATATCTTCATATCTGAATCCTATGATCACATGCATGGATTTTGACATCTAGGCAATGTCTACATGCCTTTCTTTTCTACTTGTGCACCTTACAATAAGGAGTTCTTGATGTATTATGACACTCACCTAAAATTCCAGGCTTGTGTGACCAATATTAATCACTGGCCAGCCACACTTTCTTTGAAATCCATCATCCCCAAACTTTTGGTGGACGATACTCAACTTCGACTTGTCAACGCTACAACAACAATACACAATATGCCACCACTCACATCTAGTGTCGACATGGTCTCACAACTACTATATTGAAAAGGCAAAGTCTTGTGACCATCTTCTGTGCACACAGTGTCACAAAAAGGGTCATCGAGTAACGAGATGCTTCAAGATTCATTCAAAGTTCTATCAAGAATATAAGGAATTAACCAAGTATACTACTACATTGACTACAACAAACATCGTTGCTATAAAAAGTGAAAGTGAAAATCAACTCTCTCTCCCATTGAAATTGCATTCCGACTACATAAAATTATGTAGACAGGAAGTGTTAACACCTCCACATCATCAAGCGTTAGAGTCGCAGTCGCATCTTCATCTTCTTCATCTGTAGGTATATCCAATGACACTTGGATCATGGATTTAGGTGTCACACATCCTATATCTCCTAATCCTTCTATTTTCTAGAATTGATACTCTTTGTAGCAACTGTCAATAGAAATAACAAATGGTTCACTTATTGATATATCTCAAATTAGATGCAACGTGCCTTCACCCTTAATTGAAGGAAATCAAACTTTTCTTAAACATTTGCATGTTACTAATTTTAATATTATTCTTGAATTTCTTGACAAAATTTGTGTTTTGGCTATCAAGTCATGATTGACCAATCTTTGTGTTTTGTGTAGTACCTACATTTAGGATAGGAGATTGGGACTACAACTAGAGCTAGTGAACTATATCATGTATCTAGTCTTCACGTTCAAAGCACCACCCACACTATTGCCACTTGAGTATTGCTCTCACCTAATCTATGAATTATAGATTAGGACATATATCTACATTTTGTCTTAGTATTCTTGTTAAGTGACACTCTTGGTTTAGTTTGTACTTCCACTACATTACAAGAGTGCACAAGTTGTATCACTTCCTTTTCCAAACTCAGCTAATTAAAGTAGTAACTTTTATCTTGTTTCATATGGTATTTGGGGACCTGTAAATGTCACATATGGAAGTGGGTTTCAATATTATGTCACTTTTATTGAAGATTTCACAAAATATACTTGGGTCTAACTTACATGCAATAGGTCTAAAATTCTACACATATACCAATTCACCATCAGAATATATAAAAACCCAACACAATAAATCCATTCATATGATCCATGCAGATTGTGTGAAGGAGTACACATACACTACCATGTGCGAGACCCTCAATTTCCAAGGCACCATATTCCAACATTGCTTCCCTTATACCCATGAACAAAATAGCATTGTAGAGTACAGGCATAAACACATTCTTAAATCCACTTGTTCCCTCCTCATTAGCTCTAGAGTTTCCAAATGCTTTTGGGCAAAATACATCTTCGCGTACACTTATCTAATCAATATCGTGCCCATTGAGAGTCTAATGGGGGTCTCATCACATGAAAGACTCTACAACCAACCACCATCCAACACCCAGATGTGTGTTTTTTGTTGCACTTGCTTTGTCTTTCTTCCTCAAAATGAGCAAAATAAACTTGATGCATGGTTTGTAAGTTGCACCCTTTAGGGATATAGTGATGAACAGAAAGGGTATTGTTGTCTTGACCATGTTTCTCATCAACTCTGCATAGAAATACATGTTACCGTTCTTGAGGAGACACATTTACACACTTCCACCTACAAAAACCAAACATTACTTAAGAAGTTCATCACTTCCCCTCATGAAGAATCCATTACCACAACCACTTTCGGCACAAATGTCGGGATTGAAGTTACCCCAATTGAGATTCCCACTAAGACTAATGCCATCCTTGTTGAGTCATCCATTGGGATAGAGGATACCCTTGTTGAACCTCCTACCACATCACTACCAATAGTAATTGAGGTTACCTATGATGAGCCTCATACACCATTGATGTGTGATTATGGTCCCAACGATGTAACACAACCTTTTTCTATTTTGACACAAATGTGGGTCCAAGAAGAACTAGGTGTTGCCACCGACCAAATCCTTACTATGCTCATTCATCTATCACATGTTATGCTATAGAATATGCAAGTTCGCCCACCATTTTCATACCTACTCTATTCCATCTTCATATCAGGAAGCATACAATTCTATATATTATAAGAAGGCTATGAATGAAGAACTCTAGGCCTTTGAGCGTACATGTTTCTCTACGAAATTTATTTCATTAGTCAACTGCAAGTGGCTTTACAAGAGCAAGCCCAAGGCTATGGAACAATAGATAGATACAAAGTATGCCTACCCGCTAGAGGCCTCACTCAAGTATATGTCATAGATTATGAATAAAGGTTTGCTCTGTATACTCACTTGAATGATGTCAAAACTCTTATATCCATTGTAGTAGTTGCTAATGGTATCTATACCTAATGGATGTTCAAAATGCTTTTCTACGTAGAGAATTTTTAGAAATAGTATACATCACTCTGCCACCTGGACTGGAAGTACTTGAATCTCATGTTTTTTTTCTTCCTATATCCTTTTATGGACTTAAATAGGCATCAAGGGCCTAGTTTGAGTGCTTCAGACAAGCCATCACATATATGGGCTACACCAAAAGCTCATATGATTATTCAATGTTTTTGTGCATTTACATTTCAAGGACGGTTCATTATACTCATGTACATGGATGACATAATCTTCAAAGGATATGATGTTGAAGGACTTAATGAATTACAATATCTTTCCAAATGATTTCAGATGAAGAATCTTAGGAAACATCACTACTTTCTAGGCCTAGACATGGCTTATGGGCATAAAGAAATTTTGGTTTATCAATGAAAATATGCAATGCATATCATCAAGTATGCTAAGATATCTAAATTTACAGGTTGTACATACACCTCTTGAACTTCATGTAAAATTTTGGCCAACAGATAGTGAACAATTTCCTAATACCATAAGGTATCATCATCTAGTATGACAACTACTATACTTGTGCATCATCAGGCTTGAAATTCAACATCTTGCTGGCATTGTATCATAATTTTTATCTCATCGAGGTGCTCACCATGTTGATGTACTATGTACCATACCCTACATATGGGAAACAATCCTTCGGTCTCTATATTCATGATCTCTTCTTGCAACCTAACTTTGTGTGCATAGATTGACACTGACTAGGTTGGATGCCCAACTACGAGACGCTCCACCACTACTTTTCTATTCTTTTGGTGACTCCTTTCTCTCATAGAGAAATAAGAGTAAGACATTGATTCTCTTCTTCTACCAAGGAGGATTATAGATCAATGTGTGATTCCACTCCAGACATAGTGCACGTATGTTGGCTTCTAAGTGATATGGGAGTTCTCATTTTATTTGCTACACCTATATCATGTGATAAAAAGAGTGCAATATGGATTGTCATTGATCTAGTTTCTCATGATACGGCACATAGAGATAGGTTGTCACTTCATGTAGGAAAAGAATCTAGCAGGAATTGTCACACATCCATTCATAAACTCTATACATCAGGTTCTAAACCTCTTCACAAATACACACTGCATCAAATCACAACAAGTTGATTCACAAACTCTACATTTGTAACCCACCTTGAGTTTGATAGGATCAATTAGTGTTAATATTATTTGTTTCCTTCCATGTATCTTCTTTCCATGTAATGGTTTTGACTCTTCCTTCCCTATAACACCTCTTCTTTCTTTATACATGTATCTCATAATAGGTATTTTCCTTGTACCTATATACACCATATAAATACATACTCATATATAAAGGAGATTTGCTAAGAGTATACTCATGGGGTTCACACATAATAACACTTCCTTGTAGGAAAAAAATCAATTGAGTGTGAATTATCAAGTTTATTGAATGTGTATTAGAATAAAAACTTACTCGTGATCTATTTATTTTCTTATTTAAAACAAAGTGTCCTAGAATTTGCAATATTTTGGTTGTTTAAGTCTATCATGCAGTACTCCCTCAATGTATAGTTACACACAATGATAACCTATAGAGCCCTCAAATATGAACTTTAAGTTAACATATTTTTTTTCACTATGGTATATTTCAATACATTAAATGATTTTGAACTATACTTCTATATGTCATACAACCTGATAAAAATTTCTAACTGTGTTGATGCCTTCAAGGGTGGGGAGAGGACCCTCATGCATGACTTTTGAGGGGTGGCAAGCTCTAGAAAAGTAGGACACTGGGATTGGGGGGTTCTGTTACGACCCCACCCCCCCCGATAACCCCCAATTAAGGGAGATCGAGAGGTCGAAGCCGCACCCATGACTTCTGGATCAAAGGTTCAGCAATTAACCAAGAATAATTATCATTTTTAACATACTATACTGAAAGTTGTAAGAAAATAACTTTTTGCATACCTTTTTGAAAACTTGGATCTCTAAACTTCTATCCCCTTGAGGATTCTACTCTAAATAATCCTCCTTGTATTTTACTTCATGTATTTCACAATATGATGATTTACTGTTTGTCCTTTTGGCTCGTACCTAAAACGTCGACAAACAAAACGTCGGTCAGCCAAAACTGGTATGTGGGGAAAACAAAAAACGTGCAACTATGATAATAATGTAATCATTAAATTAATCATTTAACAATAAAGATTACATTTTAAATATAACTCCACGATCCAAGGGTACCCTATCCTTTGTATTTCCCCCATTAAACCCCTCATGATTCACCTATAAATGAACCAATATTTAGGGTTGAGTCACATGGCACTACTCGTAAGTAGACCACTCCTTAACTCATGGTAGGCTAATGAGTCTCATGCCACTACACATAGGTAGCCTAGTTTCTAACTCTTGGTAACCTAGACCTTGCTCTAGGATTACCCCTTTTTTCCTTAGCCTTTTCAAAGCAATAGAGGTGGACCCGAATCTAGTCAGTTATATACGCACATTTATAGTGATAATCATAGTCACTTTATAGTTGCATGAAATAAATAAACATCCAACAGTTATTTTCAAGCAACTGATTAAAACTTCGAGAATCGCCGTGAAACTAGAGCGATTATTCATAAGCGTAACCACATACCTGATTTGATGAGTCATGCAAATTATTCAACATATACTTCATGTATATACAATCAACAGATCCAAGCAAGTAATTCAATCATCACATAATTCCTGAAAAGAATATGTGCTCACTTTATCAAGAATCTACTTTATTGACTTGAATTCACTTTCTAGGGTTTATAATCCGCATTAAGATTTCATTAATATTCATTGGGGTTTCTTAGATCAAATTCTCAAACTTTATCCCTTTTAAGTTAACAAACCCTAAAATACTCTTTTCCATTTATATGAACATTAATTGCTCAACTAGTCATTTTAATAGTCGTTTATACCCAAATTGACTTAGGATCATCACATCCCTATTTATTCATGGACTTGGACACTTAAACCAATTAAAAGACATATTCTCCTAATTTAGGGTTTTCAAGCTCATTAATGCATAACCATGCACGAAACCCTAAATTAAGCCAATTATATAAAAAGATCATCTTTTTAGATCCTATTTTCACTTTTATTAACAACTGGTTAATATCATCTAGGATTATCCAAATAACGTCATTAAATCCATCTATAATCAAATCTAAGGGTTTTTCCTTAATTAAATCATTAAAGATGATAACTTTATGTCCTTTTCAAATTTCATGCATATTTAAGCACATAAACTCTAAATTAGACTAATCATGTACAAAGTTATTCCTTTTTTAACATAATGTGCCTTTTTACACTTAACAGGTTAACATCAACCCTAAAGATCCATTAAACCCTATTAAACACATGAATCATATCAAAATAGGGTTTCTTAATCTTTAATTCATTAAAGATGATAATTTACACTACTTTTCGAATATCATGCAAAATTAGGATTCAAACATAATTTCTTTGTGTTCCTCTCGTTCTGAGGATCAATTTTCATATATTATTTGTATTTATCCAAGCTACGGTCTATTAGATATGAAATTTGCAAGGTTACTTACTTTGGGCCAATCAGGTTGTGCCACGTCACTGCATCCATGCAAAGCACTTGATTTGGAAAATATAACGCATTTAACATTATAACCTCACTTAAGTCGGTCATTGCTTCATACCCCGGAGGGGTAGAACGATCCAAAACTCACCCCCCCCCGTCGTCTCCCAGCTTGGGAACCTAGGCGACCGACAGTAGCAGATGTCGCGGGGTTGTTTCCCCTCCTCCAAGGTTGGAAGCTCCATGGAACTTGGCGCCCCGCCTTCGCCTTCCCTTTGCGTACAGGATGGTACCCATTGGGTCGTAGGTAGGGCGCTGGTTCGGTCTAGTTTGATTCCGCAATACAGGGCTGACCTGCAGCCAGACCACGTCCGTGCACAGGCTTCAGAGCACGGGGAAGACGACTGCGCCCTTCTGTGGAATTGTGGGAGCGTCAGGTCTCCATTGTAACCACCCCATGATGCCTGGTTGCTCTACGTTAACATTCTTTATTTTGGTTAGGGTTGCGTGCAAAGAAGAAGGAGGAAGGAGATAACGGCGTGGGATTCCCTTCTAACTTGAACCAATACCCTACCCCTTTTATAGGGGAGAGAAACGAACCCATAGGTTGGCTTAAACATGACTCAAAGAGTCACTTTCCAAAAGGATTCATTTTCCTTCAAGGAGAAGCCATCCTTCTTTCTCTTAAGCCATCCTTCTTTCTCTCTTTGTTCTTTAGATTTCCTCAATTATTTTTATAAATAGGAATTCGAAAATCATTGCCATTATTCTCTTTATTTCTTGCTTTTCAATCCTTAGGCACGAAATTCTATTTCCTTTAATCGAAATTAATTTCTTTTTAACAATACCTCGTAATTCATTAATAAAGCAACACATTGTCCTCTTATTTTGCCTTTTTTGTATTTTCTCTTTCTTTCCTCTTTATTGGGACTCCTTGGATCCTAAGAAACTCTATGATTTCAAAATTCTTTTTATTGGATACTTATTATCCTTCTAGATGCATCTTTATGCATCATTTCACATTATCTTGTTTATTTCTCATTAAAATATCTCTTTTTGAGGATTTATCTTTATTTCTCTTTTATTTTCCTCATTGGTATTCCTTTTAATATTAGCAACCTCATGGATACGAAATTTCACCAAGAAAACTCATTTATGCCTCTTTCCACTCATTTCCAACATTTTAACACTATTTTCAATTTCTTTCTTTCTAAAGAAATACTTAATTAAACTTTTCTATTCTTATTCCCTTATCTTTGCAACTTTGGACTCCTTGGAACCCAAGGAACCCAAGAGGCGCGAAATCCATCCTTGGATTACATCTCTTTGCCTTCTAGAGGTTTCTACCTCTTCCTTTTCTCAAATATTCAATTATTCGATTACTAATTGAATTTTCTTGTTATTTGGGCCCAATAGCCAATAAAGTCCACAAAACAATCATCAAGGCTATTGTAAACGAAATCCATGTCTTCAAAACAAATTATATCATTATTTGTTCAATTATCTTTAATATGAGAAATTATATTTCTCACCAATTGAACCCAAAAATTGGGGTTGTAACATCCTTCCCCTCTTATAGGAATTTTATCCTCAAAATTTTTATCAAGCAAACAAACAATTCAGGATAAGACTTTTCCATGTCCATCATTGGCCCCTATGTGGATTTACCGTACTCATGGAGCTTCCACAGAACCTTTATCATCACATATTCTTTTCTCTAAGTTCTTTCATCCCGACGTCTATAAACTGCATAGGTCACTCAGGCCATGTCAGCCTCCCTTGGGGCTCACTAGGTTCATTGCTCAGCACATGGTCGGGTACCTCACATAGTGATCTAAATTTGACACATGGAACTCATCACACATTACTTCATCCTAAGGGGTAAGGTCAAACGTAACCTTCTCCACAAAATCACGTCAAAAGAACCCATGCATCGGGGACTCATCTCTCTTAGTTATAACTTAGAGGGGTCGGATTTTCACGTCACATATTCTTCCACAGTGGACTTCATGTCAGTCTACTTTTCATCTGCTCATGACTTTCGTCATCTCTAGGCTCCTTTCAGCCATTACATGATCAAAGCGACTTCATCTACACACACTATGGTCCTTTTCTGACCATCATGTGGTCCTTTCACCAACATCACCTTACTGAAGTGGTGACCGACACAACCTCCCTTACCGAGCTTCTTAAAAAAAACCTGATACTGGCTATGGTGGTCATTGTCACATCTTTCATAGGACAAGAACTGTCTCTAGATATCACCTTGTATGAGCACACATGCTCTCATCATACCCCTTTAGTCTGGATTATACTAACCATTAGTTAGGGGTGATAAACTGTACTATCATCGAGTTCTTCATGTACCTACTTCCATCTTATGGAAGTGAACCTTTAAATTATGCTCATGAACTTTTGAACTCGCATCATGGTGTAGTTGAACCATCTCTCTCATATGTAGTTCAACCCGATCTGTCCCTTGACAGAACTCTTTCTTTCTTATGTCATCTAGGTAAGGCGATCTACCATAACCCATATTGCATCTCGACCTTCCTTGGTCTAGGGGAGACCTACCACAACATCCATAGTAATGAACTCCCATTCCCACTTAGGGACTCTTTCGTCCTCTATATCGATACATTGGGTTACTGGGTTTTGTCCTTTACCTCCTGGCTTGCATGGCCATAAACCACCTGCAACTTCATCTTAAGCATCCAAAGTGCTATTGCCATTTACCACGGTTTATGGTGATCTTCGATCATGATTTTCACGTATGTCATGATTCTTCAAGATCGATTCCTTCAAAACCCTAAACCACTGTAGTCGGGGTTTCATCACCTTCTTTTCCAAAGAAGTGCATTTGAGGTTCTACCACCATCCTTTCATTGCATCAAGGACTAGACTGACTAACCAAACAATCCTTAACTTTTCAATGAATTTTGTTACATCTGAGTGTTATCCAAACACCTCTCCTTTTCAAACTTAGGGTTAGCTAAACAACCTCTTATATATTCTAGTCAAACAAGTCAGATGTATCTCAACCAGAGCATCCATTACTACTTTACATCCTTAGGTATTAGGTAACGTTGAAGACATACACTTCCATGTATTTCACTTATCATCTCACCTCAAACTCTATGTCCATCTTCCTTAAGAACACTCTCTGATTTCATCATCATGGTGATCAAACTCAACCTGGTATAACTTGTAAGTTCTACATAGCTCACGATAAAACTTCCTCATAAGGTGACTACCTCATTCCTCTTAGTGTTTGCAAACCATCCATGTATCATTCACTTTACCAGTGTAGGTTATCCTCTCTATCCCCATTTCTCTTGGCAACGTTCCAACCTACATCATCTCTTATCCTTGGTGTGTGACATGCGTAATGTCCTATCTCTCACTCTCATAACAAGAGGAAATAAGCATTTGGTTGCAGTCCAAATATCGAGTTCTTCATGTTCTAAGAGTAAATATGGTACATCCCACTTTGCTAGTACACCTTTAAATCTAAGTTGAAACGTGCCACATATGTCTCTATATCACAGATGTCATAATATCAAACTAGTCTTGAACCTACTGAGGTTTATATCCTTGGTCATCTTCTCTAGGTCTATAGGGTACCGGCTCTTTTGGGGTCATCCCTTTTCCCTCATGCATCAAGAGATTGCCCTACTCATCTGCCCTTTGGGTCCCATGAGTTCATGAAGGTGATCAATCTCCTAACCCATGGCCCTCAGACAATGATAGTTGTTACCTCCTGACCCTATGGTCATGTGCAACTGGGGAATTAGGCAACTCCTACTTTCATCGATCTTATCCCTACCTGACCCTAGGATAGACTTAGGATTCTCCATTATAGTACATGTTCACTTAGAACCTTACCCAAGTCTTCATCATCTCTCTTTCTGCATTCATGGGCCGGATTTCATCCTTTCATCGGGATCATGGCAACCTGCCTACCTTGGTCAAGCCCCATACCAGTTACCTCCATGGTAACACATCCGCATGCACATAGAGATGGATATCAATGGGCCTAGAGGTTCATTCGCATACCATGTACTTTTCACTTAGCTTCTCAAGATCCTATGAGACCTCTTTAGGTTACCTTAAACTAACCAAACTGATATACAACCTACCAAAGGGGTCCCTCTCCCAGGATGGGAGGAAAACTATCTCTTGACAACAAGGTCACAAAAGCTCTTAGGTCCAGGGTTTACCTCCACATGAGCCTACTTAACCCTAGCAAGCTATTAAGGCACAAGCAGATTACCTATTGTACCATGCTAGGTCATCTGGGTTCTCATTCTTCAACATTAGATCAAGGTCATACCTTTCTTTAACATCAACCTAGTTGTGAGGGGGTCATCAAACATACCTTAAACTTAAGGGGCTTCCCTTTTCCTCTATACATGAGGAGTACCCTGCTCTCTTCTATAGGAACTCAACTCTCATCATGAGCATCAGGTATACCACTTCCCCTCTTAGGCCTAGGAACCCTAGGTTCACTTTTAGGTGTCCAACTGCATGCTCTATCTCTTAACCATGAATCAAGCTTGCAAAAGGCATAACATGCACTCCCTGTCATCCTTCAACTTGAACAACACTTAGAGTTGGATCCTCCTCAAGGAAAAACCATAAAGTATAAGGCCTCATAACATGTTACAAATCCACTTCAGGGTATACAGAACATCTTCTTCCTACCTCAGAAGGTGACCACCTATACCGTAGGCACATAGGTACCAGGATCTTCAGCTTCTCTCTCTAGGGTTTGGTCCCTATAAAGGCAACCAAGATATCATCAACTTCTAGGGATTGATCATGAGGCAACCATTATCATCCAGTGTTCCTCATATCTTAGGGTTTTAGGCTTCCAACCTCCTTACTGGGTTTCCTTCTCTCTCTAGAGCTAACCCTACATCCAACCTCACCATTAGAGGTCCTCTCTTCATGAAGGATCAACCTCAAAAGCATGCCCTACATGGATGAAGCCTAGGTTCAAACTTATGTTTGCTCAAGATCATCCATAACCCTTTATGCTCCATCATGATTCCTTATCCAGGGTTTCATCCTACTGTCAGCCCTATGATGTGCCCTAGGTGCCAGCTATACCCTACTTGCACAAGCCCATAGGGTTTCTAAGGTCCTTGTAACATACTCAAATCTAGTTTCATAACCTAGACCCACTTCTTTTCTAGGCTATTTTCTAATGTGTTATTATCTAGTAGTTTTCCCCCAAAAAAAAATTTAAATGTATTAAGATGAAATACTTAAATAAATTCACTACTAGGGTTTGAGGTGAAATTTTACCAATTTATGAGTCTTGAAATTACCTTGACACTATAAAACCTTACTAAGTGTAGTTGATGAAAATAAAATATAAAATGATGTATAAATAAATTAAGAAATACAATAAATGCATAATTTATTTATTAACACACAAGGAAGAGATAAAATACTAAATATTTTTAAAAGGAGAATCTAACTCTAAAATGGGGTTCCTCGTGTCCTATTTCATCTACCTACAAAATTTCATGTCAATCAAACTTTATTTACTCCTCCAATACAATTTGAAAGAGACATATTCTACATACCATAAGTTTGATTGCCAATTCAATTATCACATTTATTGCCATCCGTCACTTCTCCCCCAAAACCTGGTCACACGGCTAGTCCTCCGTGACTCCTTCCTCTTCACAACGGACGCCGCAAACAGAGAATCCGTCTTCACTCTTCTCTTCCTCTACTCGCGACCCCTCTTTGCACCCAACGACGATGTTCCCTCCTCTCATTCTTTTCCTCGTCTCCTCTCTAATACACCTCTTCCTCTCTTACGGTCGCACACAGGTTCCTAGTTCCCTGTCTTCACCTTCACCCATACCTTGAAGGAAACACAAAGACAAGCAGAGCCCAGCATTTTCAGGCAACACTGCCGCCTGCTCTTCGTTTCCTCACCTCTGCCATCTCCTTGCTCATGCCACCTCTACCTTCTCCATCCTTCACCACTTCCTCCTCCCCTCGGTTGCACTGCCATCAGATACAAGACTTGCAACAGTTTGCCTCCTTCCCCTCTTCTTCTCTTCCTTCATCTTTTCCCCTGTGCACAGCCACCACGGAAATCTGACTGCTTGCCTTCACGCGATCAGCCTCCACCTGCGACGACGTTGTCGAGCCAAGACTACACAGCTAGATACACCTCTATCAGATTCTCCCTCACCCTTCCTCCATTTGCTCGTCCTCCACCTGTGCCCAACAATGTGAAGCAGCGCCGCCTCCTCCTCTTCTCTTCCTTTTCACCCGACTCTTCACTTCCTCCTCTACGGCGAACCCATGGTAGCCTTGGAGTTGTAGCCATGGCCTGCACCCTCACCACGGTCACCCTACCCATGTGCCGGTCATGTATGCTTAGCAGATGTCGCAACCTGCTTCAGAAGGGAACAATGGACCTGCAGGTCACCTGCTTCAGCGAGCTCGCTGACCCTTCGACCCTGGCGACACCACAAACCCCACATCCCTATAGCCAGCGGTGTCAAGCAACGCCCTAAAACTCCAAGTGTCGTCAGGTAGTGCTGACCAGTGCCAGGAAGCATCGTCGGCGTCTTCCTCCTCCGAGAATGGATCCGATGACAATTTGGACCACTACCCTAGTCACTGCCGTCACATAGTCTCCTCCAGCTTCCCCATGATGAATTTATGGTTCTTCTACAACTGTCGCCTCCTTCTCAATCCTCCAACACCTTCCAACCTCTTCTCCTCCCCTTGCTCGCACTGCCATCAACACCGTAGTGGTGCAGATGCCACCGCCTACAGCTATTGTGAGCAACGCAGGCACTGGAGAGGATTGGGAGCTAGTACCCACCCTATCTTCTCTCCTATGCCTCCTTTGCTCGCACCTAACATCGCCTCACCATACCTCCTTGCTCCTTGCATTAGCTCTGGTGCCCATGGACTTCCTGACAGCTACCTCATATCTGCCTGCAATTCCAGTGGCCAAGGATGGTATCTGCACACCACAAAACCTCCTTTCTCTTCATCTGCATAAAGCCTGAAGCAACGCTACCATTTCTAAGATGCCTCCAATCAAATTCACCTCCGAACAGATGCACTCTCACCATGGTCATCCTCCATGCACTTTCTCCTACCTTGTACCTGTGACCAGGGCTGATGGGCATGGTCGCCACCTCAAGTGGCCAACGAAAGACCTACAGCCCCACCGTCCTCCTCTTCTACTCCCTTGATCCCAACTGAACCAGTTGATCATCTTGCTAGCTCTAGCCATTGCTGGACTCATCAGTGGAGTTTGACACGTCAGATGCCACCATATATGGCATAACTACTAGATACAACATGGAGTCATTGTCAGCTGGAACATGAAGCAAGAATGTAGCAACCTCATGCTTGCTGAATGACAAATCTAAATGGAGGTATGTACTACATCTTGTATTTCAATTTCAGAATTAGATCTTACACGACGGATGGGATATAAACACAAAATATTAACTCGATTGACTAAGTTGACCCCTTACAATTATATATATATATATACTTATCATGATGGCATGCATATATGTACTAGAGTATTAGTCTATAGGGAATCTGAATCCAGTAGCTCATATATTTTTACTATTACAAAATCCATGAATAATATTATGTAAGACAATACACAATATCTTTCGAGTACTTGGCATAAAAATGATGCTAATGTATAGTATTAGTTTCCCAAAATAGAAGGTAACTATGTATTTAAAACACAAATATATGAGAGACTTTAACCCTAAGTTCCTTCAAGAGCATCCTAGTAAATGTACATGATGCGAAATGTATACTCAATCCTAGTTGACTAAACTTGAGCCATACAATAAATATAGAGAGAGTAAAACACAACACCGAAATAAAGGAATGTAGATTAGTATGGAACATATATGTGTAACCTAGAAATATTTATTCATATGTATGTTCAAATATGGATATTAGAACTAATACTAAATACCTAATGGATCATATATCCACTTAATAAGACTCCAACACTAATGTGTCATTGGTAATTGGGACTAGGATAAGGAAAATATGAAAACCTAAAATAGAAATGTATATACATGTCCGTTTTGGTTTGACTGACATACCTAATATACCCTTAGGGTGAAAACTTGACTTCGTGGACCAAGTAGATCAACTAAGTTAGACTTTAGTCTTGAAGATCAGATATGCACATCCTCTATTTTAATTTGGGCATTATTTGACTGAAACCTACTTTTCTTTTAATGAGGCGTCTCTTGAACTTTTAATTTCACTTGAAATTCATTTACTTGGACATTCATATCTCATGTTCCTTATTCATTATATTCATGTGGTTGATTAACTACTCTATTTATATGGGTTCTTGGACCCCCTTGCTATGATTGCCATTTTATGAAGAATTGACTGAACTGCTAGTCTTTCCTCTCTATTTTATGCATGCTACATGTTTGACTAGAATATCTAGAATAGTGGTACTTATGTACAACCATACTTATATAGGGCGTGCATTTCCGCCCGGGGTGTGCGTTTCCACCCTTTTTTATTTTTAGGCCATGATCCTATGGTGTTATGGCCCTGTTTTAGGTATATTTAGTCTACATTGTTATGCATGCAAATATTTGTTGTTTTAATGTGAATCTGTGGTTGATTGATATGGCAAGACACTCTTTTATTATCATGCTTGTATTCTGAATTTAATATGCCTCATTTCTTTTGCTTCATTTCTTTTGTTACTTTTCTCTTGAACATACCTAATTGCAAATAGCCCCCCCTTTTCTTGCGGGAACATCTCTTTTTGCACTTTTAACCCTATATAATGCCCAAAGTGTTTTATATATGTACATACTCAGCCTTTGCTGACCTCTTTGTTGTTTCCTATGTTCTGGGTGATGTTCCCTTCCACCCAGATTTAGGTACATTGGAAGACAAGAGCTCAAAAAGATCGCTAACACGATATGAACTTAAGGATATCTTGGGATGTCTAGGTTACCCTCTGCTACTGGATTAGTTGTGCTTAGTTCAAGTTTTGTAAAATCACCTATTATGGTGAGGAACCATTGTATAAATGAATCATAAAGTAACTTTGTAATAGTTTTGTTTCCGCTGCTTTATTATTACATGGCTCTTTTATTATATCATTTGAGTGGATCCCCTTTCGGGTCTCACTCTTTACAGTCCTTCACTAACATCACCATCTAAGGAGATATCATTTACCTTAACATGCACGACCCTTCCCAGGGTTGGGTTGCCAAAGGTGCTAGGTCACCCATGGATCATATGGCATCCCAAAGGCATGTCCTTTCAAACACCTAGTCCAACTCATCTCTCTCTAACCTTCACTTAGGGTTAGGGTTAGCATCATCCTCAGAGGATGTGCCAGATCTCTACTTGAAATGGAGATCTCTATCTCCAAGACTAACTTATCCTCCTGATAAGAAGGTCTAGCCTCAGGTCTCTTCTGAGGACATGACAACTTATGTCATGCGGCCTAAGCATGTATCTATTCTTTAGTTTGCGCTTAATTTATTAAGCTTATGTCCATGACATCTTATTTACATGCTTTTCATTAATTTGATGGAGGATTCCTTAGACCTTATTAATCTTACCCATACCTTAAGAGGGTGAGGAGAAGAAAGAAAACCCTAATCCTTTAGGTCCTTATTAGAATTTTGTGGTGAGAAGGGATGAATAAGATGCAAAGTCCTAAAGGTATCTTATTTCAATTCATACCCTAAGACTTTGGCAGGCAGTCACATGGATCCGGGAGTCCTCATTTTCTGACTAGCGGTGCGGAGGAAAATATTGTCAGCCCCCGGTCGTGATCCTTTTCTAGACACCTCCGTCTTTCGAATAATCGTCTAATAACTCGCTTGGGTTCTATGGAGTTTGTAAAATTTAATGATTATTAATGGTTAACTGAGGAACCTAAGCTCTGATACCAAATGTTACGACCCCACCTCCCGATAACCCCCAATTAAGGGAGATCGAGAGGTTGAAGCCGCACCCATGACTTCCGGATCAAAGATTCGGCAATTAACCAAGAATAATTATCAAATTTTAACATACTATACTGAAAGTTGTAAGAAAATAAATTTTTGCATACCTTTTTGAAAACTTGGATCTCTAAACTTCTATCCCCTTGAGGATTCTGCTCTAACTAATCCTCCTTGTATTTTACTTCATGTATTTCACAATATGATGATTTACTGTTTGTCCTTTTGGCTCGTACCTAAAACGCCGACAAACAAAATGTCGGTCAGCCGAAACTGGTATGTGGGGGAAACAATAAACGTGCAACTATGATAATAATGTAATCATTCAATTAATCATTTAACAATCAAGATTACATTTTAAATATAACTCCGCGATCCAAGGGTACCCTATCCTCTATATTGTCCCCATTAAACCCCTCATGATTCACCTATAAGTGAACCAATTTCTAGGGTTGAGTCACATGGCACTACTCGTAAGTAGCCCACTCCTTAACCCATGGCAGGCTAATGAGTCTCATGGAACTACACGTAGGTAGCCCAGTTTCTAACTCTTGGCAACCTAGACCTTGCTCTAGGATTACCCCTTTTTTCCTTAGCCTTTTCAAAGCAATAGAGGTGGACCCAGATCTAGTCAGTTATATACGCACATTTATAGTGATAATCATAGTCACTTTATAGTTGCATGAAATAAATAAACATCCAACAGTTATTTTCAAGCAACCGATTAAAACTTCGGGAATCGCTGTGAAACTAGAGCGGTTATTCATAAGTGTAACCACATACCTTATTTGATGAGTCATGCAGATTATTCAACATATACTTCATGTAAATATAATCAACAGATACAAGCAAGTAATTCAATCATCACATAATTCCTGAAAAGAATATGTGCTCACTTTATCAAGAATCTACTTTATTTACTTGGATTCACTTTCTAGGGTTTCAAATCCACATTAAGGTTTCATTAATATTCATTAGGGTTTCTTAGATCAATTTCTCAAACTTTATCCCTTTTAAGTTAACAAACCCCAAAAATACTCTTTTCCATTTATATGAACCTTAATTGCTCAACTCGTCATTTTAATAGTCGTTTATACCCAAATTGACTTAGGATCATCACATCCCTATTTATTCATGGATTTGGACACTTAAACCAATTAAAAGACATATTCTCCTAATTTAGGGTTTTCAAGCTCATTAATGCATAATCATGCACGAAACCCTAAATTAAGCCAATTATATAAAAAGATCATCTTTTTCGATCCTATTTTCACTTTTATTAACAATAGGTTAATATTAGCTTGGATTATCCAAATAACGTCAGTAAATCCAAATATCATCATATCTAAGGGTTTTTCCTTAATTAAATCATTAAAGATGATAACTTTATGTCCTTTTCAAATTTCATGCATATTTAAGCACATAAACTCTAAATTAGACTAATCATGTGCAAAGTTATTCCTTTTTGAACATAATGTACCTTTTTACACTTAACAGGTTAACATCAACCCTAAAGATTCATTAAACCCTATTAAACACATGAATCATATCAAAATAGGGTTTCTTAATCTTTAATTCATTAAAGATGATAATTTACACTACTTTTCGAATATCATGCAAAATTAGGATTCAAACATAATTTCTTTGTGTTCCTCTCGTTCTGAGGATCAATTTTCATATATTATTTGTATTTATCCGAGCTACAGTCTATTAGATATGAAATTTGCAAGGTTACTTACTTTGGGCCAATCAGGTTGCGCCACGTCACTGCATCCATGCAAAGCACTTGATTTGGAAAATATAACGCATTTACCGTTATACCCTCACTTAAGTCGGCCATTGCTTCGTACCCCATAGGGGTAGAACGGTCCAAAACTCCCCCCCCCATTGTCTCCCAGCTCAGGAACCCTAGGCGGTCGACAGTAGCAGCTGTCGTGGGGTTGTTTCCCCTCCTCCAAGGCTGGAAGCTCCATGGAACTTGGCGCCCCGCCTCCGCCTTTCCTATGTGCATAGGATGGTACCAATTGGGTCGCAGGTAGGGCCTGGTTCGGGCTAGTTTGATTCCGCAACAAAGGGTTGACCTGCAGCCAGACCACGGTCATGCATAGGCTTCAGAACACGGGGAAGATGACCACGCCCTTCCGTGGCATCGTGGGAGCGTCAGGTCTCCATTGTAACCACCCCATGACGCCTGGTTGCTCCAGGGTAACATGCTTTCTCTTGGTTAGGGTTGCGTGCAAAGAAGAAGGAGGAAGGAGATAACGGCGTGGGATTCCCTTCTAACTTGAACCAATACCTTACCCCTTTTATAGGGGAGAGAAACGAACCCATAGGTTGGCTTAAACATGACTCAAAGAGTTTCTTTCCAAAAGGATTCATTTTCCTTCAAGGAGAAGCAATCCTTTTTTCCCTCTTTGTTCTTTAGATTTCCTCAATTATTTTTATAAATAGGAATTTGATAATCCTTGCCATTATTCTCTTTATTTCTTGCTTTTCAATCCTTAGGCACGAAATTCTATTTCCTTTAATCGAAATTACTTTCTTTTTAACAATACCTCATAATTCGTTAATAAAGCAACACATTGTCCTCTTATTTTGCCTTTTTTGTATTTTCTCTTTCTTTCCTCTTTATTGGGACTCCTTGGATCCCAAGAAACTCTATGATTTCGAAATTCTTTTTATTGGATACTTATTATCCTTCTAGATGCATATTTATGCATCATTTCACATTATCTTGTTTATTTCTCATTAAAATATCTCTTTTTGAGGATTTATCTTTATTTCTCTTTTATTTTCCTCATTGGTATTCCTTTTAATATTAGCAACCTCATGGATACGAAATTTCACCAAGAAAACTCATTTATGCCTCTTTCCACTCATTTCCAACATTTTAACATTATTTTCAATTTCTTTCTTTCTAAAGAAATACTTAATTAAACGTTTCTATTCTTATTGCCTTTTCTTTGCAACTTTGGACTCCTTGGAACCCAAGGAACCCAAGAGGCACAAAATCCATCCTTGGATTACATCTCTTTGCCTTCTAGAGGTTTCTACCTCTTCCTTTTCTCAAATATTCAATTATTCGATTACTAATTGAATTTTCTTATTATTTGGGCCCAATAGCCAATAAAGCCCAAAAAACAATCATCAAGGCTATTGCAAACGAAATCCATATCTTCAAAACAAATTATATCATTATTTGTTCAATTATCTTTACTATGAGAAATTATATTTCTCACCAATTGAACCCAAAAATTGGGGTTGTAACAGGTTCCCTAATAAACCCCTCCCAAAACCAAGCTTCCCAAAATATGTACCGCATGAAGAAAGTAGGCATGGCAATGGGTACACATCTGATCCGACTCATTTGTTGTTAACCCAAAAATGAAAACTTAAAAAGCCTAAAGCTGGAAAAATACAACAAAAGAAAATTGTACCTGAAAAAAGAAACCCAACCCAAGAGGTGCATACCTGACCGACAAAAAAAATATACTTTATCACTAATCTTTATATTCCTATCACACAAGAAGAGATTTCACATTCCACATTGATTTTTTTCCTACAAGTTTGCGATGTTGAAATGAAATTCACACATACAACATTACACAGATTACCAAAACAAGTCAAACTATTTTTTACCAACAAATATATGATATTGGAATGGATTCACACACACATCATTACAAACATTACCAAAACAAGTCAAAATGAAGGGCAAAATTCCTTTAGTACACAAAAGTATATGGAAAAAATAATCAAATAGTTGGCAACTCTTCACATCTTAATAATAGTTCATAGAATGAATAATTAAATGTTCTCGTGTTGACAAAGAATTAATAATCAAATCACTATTTACATAGATGGCATTACACATAGTTAAATTAAACAAAGGTCATCTTTCATTTATAATAAATCAGAAATGACCCCAGATGTTGGCACTTGGTAGATCTTCATGAATAAAAGCAATTTGTTCTATAGAAGATTTGTTACAACTTTAAAACTCTTTCAAGATGAGACATCCCATAGAAATCCTTTGATACCAAATTTCAAAAAACAATAAGATTTTTAATTAGAATATAAATGCCATGTTTAAGCATAAAAATCATGATTAACCAACATAAGCAATCATGTCAAAGTAGTAGAGAACTAGCATTGATTGCATTTTAGCATACTACCATTTGTATATTTTATAATCAATTTTCTTAGATGTAACCTTATGTACCACGTCCTAGCTTCATATATACACAATGTAAAAGCACACAGTGAGAACACTTGAAAGCAATCATACTATGTCATTACAAAAAATAATGGGTTCACACACACAACGTCACAAATTAGTAAGAAATTGAGGATAATGTTTTTATTCTGAAATTTGACTTCATAATCAACCAGCTATAGCTAAATGGTGTGATTTTATGTCCATCCTTTCTAGTATTGCTCTACTGCATTGGTCCACTTACACGTTGATGCCAAAAGCATGTAAAAATACCCTAGTAATATCCTTTTGCAATCTCTTTTAAGTGAGACGTTATAGTAAACTAATAATAATTTGATAACCATCTCTTAGTTGTATGTTGTTTAGAAAATCTCAGTAGGAACTAGAGAGAGACGGTGTTTTTATATATAATAATTTTTTTTGCCAAGTAACTAATATATTTGACACCCATGTAAACATTTATTTATGTCATTGTAACATACCAAGATTTGGTTGTCCTGACTTTGGAAACCCTAATTTCTTGATTAGGATATCAGTGGGCTTGGATCTATAGAAGCGAACAAATAAGGTTAGATTTATACCTTGACATGCTTGGTTGTACCCTAATGAACATTCAATGTGCATAATATAAGTAACTTACATGTTAACACCAATCATGGATACACCAATGAACCATAATGCTATAATAAGTGAGATATATGGAACCTAACCTGGACATCATACATGTTGATGAGGTGCATGTGACGCATAGTAATCATGTTGACCTAAAAACTAAGTTGTAATCATACAACCCTAACATTTACATCCTTGATTACTTTCATGTTAAATTAGTGACATTAGGTGTCATAATCGGATAACATACATTAATACGCCTAATTTGGTACTAAATCACATAATTATGACTTGGTATGTAAATCGGTTCATAAATATGTAATATGTTTCTTCGTATACACCAATACACATATGGGGACTCAAACATGGGTAATAAGTAACTTCAGGTTACATAAATATGCAGTGATAGCTAATGTGTGGTAAAATGTACATAATTGGTAACATGGTGTGAATAAATATGAGTAATTTATTCCTTTGAACAATAATGTGACTAATTTATATAGGGTAACACTAACGGGATGTTTAATATTAACATATATAAATAATGTGACATTATTTGAGTTAATGTTGAAATTAATGAGCTTAATAAGAAATTGGAAAAAATAAAATAATTCATGGAAGATAATCTAATATAATCACATATGATAATAGTATAAGGTGAACAAAGTCTAAATCCGGATTATTGAGAATAATGGTGAAATATATCAATAATATTGAGATAATTGAGTAAACCCTAATTGTACTCGAACTCATACGAGATAATTTCAAAACCCAAATTTAAGTGCATAATTGTGTTCTTTGGGTCCTAATTATTGTAGGTGCAAAGTTTCAAATTGTTTGGATAATGGTTTTTATCCCAATTAATGTTCAGAAGATAAGTATTAATAATATAATCTCAATTGAGATCAGATTAGAGGTCAGTTTGATTTAATTCTTGATATGAGATATCACGCCTGATTTCTCGACTTGCCTAAAGTCGAATCTATCACACTTCCTTTAGATTATCAGATTCTATGTTGACCTTCAGATGATGATCCAACGGTAGATGGACCTTTATCCTTCCTCGAGTCGGTGTCTGCTTGAAATCTATAGTCTGTTGGTGCTCATTCTCCTTTTTCCATGATCATTCTCTCTCTCTCTTCTCCTCCTCACTTCCAGATCACTTTCTCTCTGCATTTCTCATGTGGGTCTGAACCAGATAACCCCTAATTTGATAAGGATTACGTTCACCTATATCTCAACTGATGTGGGGTACTTATTTCCCCTATTTCCATTGTCGTTTGGGACTCATCAACATCAGGGCTTTACAAATATATATAACCACCTCAGGACCTCTGTTGTGCTCTCTGGAATGAATTCATGCTACCCTATTTGCCCCTTTCTTCCTTGGACATACACTCAAAGTTTGTCTTTGTTGCTTCATGGTCGGTGTGCTGGTGACCGAGCATGGTGTTCCTTAATGCTCTCAGAACATTAGAATCACTTTGATATCACCCTGAGAGGCTTCCTTTGGTGTTGATTTGGATCTAGGTAAGGTATTCCCTATTTCCCCCCTTTTTGTTGTTGGGTTATTTCTCTGTGAAATTATTTTGAGATGTATCGCTCCAGCTGAGCATTATTCCTAGTTTCTTCTTCAATGATCTTGTATGATCATTCCAAATCTCCTTATATCATTTCTACTTGTTGCTCTATGTTGTATACCCCTCATTTTGTGTTTTCTAGTTGATCTCTCCTTATCAGGGTCATGGTGGAAAGGTGATGTAGATCTTCTATTCGTCTTGGTACCCCTTCTCTAGGTCTATGGATTCGGTGAGAGGTGAAAAACTCCATGGAAGTGTTGTGTTGGAAAGAACTAATGCATTTCATACTATTTTAATTGGAGATACCACTGTCCTAGTGGAGCCTGCCTAGTTCATGATGGTGAAGAAGATGATGATTGGTGAATTCTTGTTTATGCCCTTACATCTATTCATATGTGTCATGCTCGAAAAGGGTATTTTAGGAATTTAATTTCTGTTTTGGTTCTCTCGAGTTGCTTTTCTATGAGGACGGATTCAGCTAGTTGGTCGTCCCTGTTTGGATGACCAGTGAAATCCCATCGCCAACTGGGCACTTTTCTTGCTTTTCTTTAATTTTTAATTGGTTTAAACTTCTAAAATTCATAGATAATGCCCTAGTTATCAAAAAAATATGCAAACAAATGTTGTAGAATCAGAAAAATAAATTATATCTAATTGTATAGGTTTTATAACCTAAATCCAATGTAATAAGAATTTGATATTTGTAGGTTTTATAATGCAATCATTAATTAATTGTTTCTATCTAATATGTTAATATGTGAAGAAATATCTTAGTTGGGTCTAGGGTTTGGACCCTGACCAGTTACACACATCATTAAGGTATGTTGCATCCCTCTGAATCTATATTGAGTAATTGTCTTATTTTCTCTCTCTTGACCTAATTTGAAGGATATAAGTGACATATCTTATTTGAGATCTATTTGAATTCTTTTAAAGTCTTTGTTACTAAAATTAGTATATTTTGACTCTTCTTTGCTGATATTGAACTTTGGAGTATAATATTTGTACTCTTATTAATGATATCTCTAGTTGAACCCTAATTAGTGAAATTGATCTCGATTGTGCTATTTGTACACTGAAACCCTAATTTTCTCATGATTGATTTTTATGAGCTGATGTTCCACTTTTAGTTGGACAATATTTTTGAATACCATGACTTAACCTTGCTTTCCTCTACATTGCATGCTTGTTGATTCAGTAGTACTATGATTTTATGTGCCTTTGGTTTTTGAGGTAATGTGCCTTTATGTTATTTTAGTATGGAATTTATGAGCCCCATACTTGGGTTGTGTGCCCACTTGTATATGTTTGGGAGTATGGTTATGTGTTATTCGCTATCTGGTTAGGGTTATGTGCTCTAGATACCATCATTTATTATAAATCAATATAATTATTCTTATCTCACATGCATGTTGTTGTTGATGATTCATGTGCCCTATATTCTTATGCTTATGAGGTATATTTTATTTTAATTCATGGAAAGTGAATCAACTTATTTTCATCTTATTGTGATGTTTCTTTTGATATCCAATTGAATGTTCCCTTTCCCTCTTTCTCTGGGAAGCCTTGTTAAATTTGTTGTCCTTTTTCCCATGTAATTGCTCAATCACTATTTATATGCACATATCAACATTGTTATGCTGACAACATCCATATTTGTCTTCTCTTGTGGGGTATGCTTTCAACCCCTTAGGTAGAGAGCAAGGAGGAGTTGACCAAATTTGACCAAGACTATCTAAAGTTAGTTGATCTTTCTTGGGAGGTAGATTGAAGTAGTTAATTTACCCTCTATAGTTTACTTCATTTAGTTTTCTTTTATGTACACCCTATGTGGTGAAGAACAATTTTAAACAATGAATATTATAATAGTTAGGTTTTAATCTTCCACTGCAACACTTTTGGCATTTGATGTGTTTCACACTTGAATTATAGTTATCATCCTTTGTGAAACATTACTTGTGATCATTAGCATTGGATGGTTTTCTATTATTCACATCTCGATAAGTTGAGTGGTTCCCCTCTCGGGTCCCACTCCTTACAATCATATTTGTGATATATATATCTAACCATATTCCAGGAAGCAAAATCTCATGTGAATCAGTTTAACATCCATGTAATCTTCTTAATCTGACAATAATGGTTTCCTCAACTAATTCCACAACAACATAAGAGGGAAATATCATGAATCTTGTTGTTTTTCTAATTTTAGGTTGAGTTGGGTCATCTCTGCTAAAGTCCAAGTCGAAGTAAGAAAATGAAAGCATTTATTTCATCTACCACTGTAGCCACTCACTTAACCTATGTGGTTTCTTACATTGTGAGGGTCAAATTCCCTCCTATTCATAACATCCCTTTACCTCTCAATCTACCACTATAATATGGTGATTTACTTAAATAGATCACACATGCAACAAATAAATACACTAGGTATCTAAAATTACATAATAAAAGGAATTTAGACTTTACCTTAAGAAGGCTCCCTAGTGAATTCAGTTATCTGAGAGGATCAATGACCTGAACACCAGATATAATGCCTATGAACCAACTATTTCTAGTAAATACTTTATTATTCAGGAATACTAGAAAAACACAAACATTGAGTATTTAATATTTAGTATGTTGGGAGGCTAGTGACCTTAAATAAGTTCTGAGGATATTTCAACAAACCTTCAACATCTGAGATATACCAACAAATTTCAATGATACATACTTTGTAGTAATCAATGAACATCAAGATGACACAACTATTAATGAAATGTACCAAGATTAAAAGTAGTTGTGGGTGCAAGAGAGGTTCCAATGTCTCTTGAAAATAACATGTTACAATACGAGAACAAAAAATTAACTATTGGATATCAAAGTAAGACCAAATCAAAGTTTTAATCTTCCTCCAGAATTGAAATCTAGTTTTGAAGAGACATTAAAGACTCCATGGTCTTAGGATTGAGACAATTGTGACGGGGGTCAAGAAGTCTACCTCTAGTACTAAATGTTGATTTCTACTGTAGAACCAAGGATAGACTCCCTAGATATTTCACTTAATGTAGGATAGCACACCTCATTCGTTTTCCACCAAGTTAAAATATCATAATTATCATTCTTAACCAGCACCACTTCCTCCCCCAAGTACACATCCAACTGGGTCTTTATAGTATTTCTTGACTTTTTCTCTCTTATAGCATGTTCCTTGAACTAGTAGACTAGATCTACTATAACTAAAATGACAAGGGACTGAGAAAACACTATTTGTTGGCTAGTAGTTGCATGGTCATTAATATTAATTCTTTCTTCATATTCATTTAGTTATTGTCACATGCTTTGTGAATTTATCAACTCAAGCTTTAGTTGTTTCCCCATAAATTGAAGGATAATAAAAGTTTATTGAATTCATTTTGAAGCAAGGGTTAAGAATATAATCAACCCCCAACAACACATAAATATCACCTCAATACTTCTTGCACGTCTCCATCGTTTCACCTACCATTTTCTTTATGATTGGATTATATGATTTATTTCATTCAATCAACCTCAATTTGACAGCAGATATATTTGCATAACAAATATTTGAAGTAAAATGTGTGATCCATGATCCTTAGTAGTTGAGTGGAAAACATGAAGTTTGTCACAAATTACAAAAGCAATATACCAATCATCAACAATGTGCAATGTATCAAAAAATTCCTCTCTTTGACTCATTCTATAGAAAGTGCTTCTATATGACAATGTAGTATGAAGAATGAGAAGTGTGGAATTCCACCTTGTAGGATAATCAAGGGACAACTTTTATTCGTAGGAACTTCTAATTATTTTGTAGTATCCACAAATTTTCTTTCGTATTTGGAGTGGATATCTAAAATGCCACACGATCACGAACGTTATTAATTCCATTTTTAGTGATAGAGAATCAATCATTGACAAACATGTTGAGGATATGACCACAACATTTCATATGGAGTGATTCTTCATATGATAACAATGAAGTGTCGGGAATGTGTCCCTTAATCCCTTGAAAATGACATCATTAGTAGAGAATCTTTCAAGATCTGTTATGTATAGCTTTGTATCAACATTTTAATGCATCAAGCTAATCTAATAGAACAATTATTAATATTGCATTGGTATATGGAAATGGAACAAGCACAAATCACAAAATCAAACTACACAATGTTTGTAATTGGTCAATATAGTGGGTAGTGATCACTATGTACCCTCTCCTGTGATGGTTGGATTTTCACATTTCATGAGGGACACTTGAAAAGTGTTTGAAGAGAAGAAGAGTGTATCCTAAAGCCAATGTGGTCCACTATTGAGATATGATATTCATGCTTCACAATCAACCTCGTTAGGTTTTTTTAAAATATCATGATTTTAAGTGGACCGTGAATTTTTTATTTCTTCACTAGTCAAGCCTTTTAGAGCTAGAAATGCCCTTTCATAGTGGTCAAGGAGGTGATTGGTCCAATTTCTACTGTTGTGTGATAGATTTTTCTCAAAATGGTTCCAAATTACCTTCATAAATCCACCAACATATTTCTCAGTAAATTTTGGTCCATATATTATCCCTTAGCTTCCTTTATGTCCCACTAGTAATTTATAAATGGCTTTGTTTGTCACTGATACTAATGTCTATGGGATTTAGACCATCATCACTAAGATAAGTAGCAATGTGTTTAGATTTAAGAACAGTGTTTTCCCAAATAGAATTAGAATAACTACAAGAGTCATGAATACATATATCTCATTACAGTAAGCATTATTTATATTGGTTGCAAGAAATGAGGCTCCTAAATTTATGAGTTTGATTTTATAAATCTCATTACAATAAGAACGATGACCTAATAAGCATATTTTCTTGTTAGATGTATCTAATAAGATATAAGTGGCATGTTTTTTATTTTGATTATTAGAAGTATCTAATTAGCTAATCAGACGTGGCATTATCCTAGACATTATTGGTTAACAGAAGGTAAAACTACACCATTAGGTAAGAAGTGATTTTTTCATATCTGGTTATTTAAGAACTACAAACACGCGGAGGAGGGACATAAAGCTATTTAAAAAGTTATTATCTCATCTTTTATTATTTCATTATTGGTTAGCAGAAGGTAAAGTTACAACAATATTAATTGTATATGGCATGTACTTAGGTATAGATGCAAATAATGATTTGAAGAGGAGAAAACAAGTAGTAGATAAAATATGGATTCAAGTAGATCCATCTTGAGGTTGAGTACACTACAAACAAGTACGGAATAAAATTGATTTGTAGACAGTCTTTTATACACTAGAATATGATTGCACGACAATACTCTATCTGAGAATTAAATAGTTGTAATTCATGAAATCAGATATGAAAACCAAATAGAATCTAGAAAGTGTCTACTATACACTACAATATGATCACTAGACACTAATTGATCTAAGCATGGAAAGATAGTGAAAGCATTAGCTAGAACTTTAGAGTTTCATATAGGTTTAGTTTGATGATGTTGTTAGTTGTAAGAGGTGTCTCACCTATCCATGATGTGGGTAGAGAGACAGGCCACTGGAGAGTCAATCTAAGTAGAAATAGTCTCACTTGAGAGGCATAGGAACTATTTTTCTTCAAGTACCTTGTGTATATTAGATGTGAAATGGTCACTAGGAAGATGCAACACTTCAAACTCACTCTTATTTATGGTGACGATGTATGATTTTGAAGGGACCCCATCTTGATTAGCATCGACCACTGAAGAAAATGTGTGTATATATATATGTTCAATACTTGATTGGATAAAAGGGTGAAATTGTATGGCCAATGACTAGTGACCACTAAGGGTTGGGGGAATGGATATGTTCACGTGGGTAATGGACCTCTTCTAGTGGGGACCTATTCTAGTGGGAATGGACCTATTCTGAAAACCAGAGGCTTGTTAAACTAGTTGAAAAGCTGAAGGAGAAAAACAGGCAAAGGTGAAGGATAAAAAGAGGGTGAAGGGAAAGGAGAAGGATATGGTGAAGACGAAGGTAAAGACAAAGTAAAAGGGGGAGGGTGAGGGGGAGGGGGAGGAAAAGTTGAAGGAGAATCCAAGTTAAACTAGTATAAAATCCAAAGGAGAAAAATAAGACAAAGGGGAAGGCAATGCTAAAGGCAAAAAAACCATTTGATATTCTTTGTCATCACTTTATAATAATGGTTCTAGCCTCTATTGTCATCTCTCTAGACTTCACCTCCATCGTTGCTTTAGTTATGACCACACTCGATGCACCTACCACACCCCATGAGTAGGAGACCCTAGATTCGAAGAGAGTGGAGATGAAATATATCTATGAGGGATTAGAAGTGGAGACGGTGAGAGGGTTTGCCATATGAGTCAAAAATAGTAGTTTTGGGAAACCCTAGATCATAGAAGAAGAGAGGTAATCGATGGAGAAGAGGAGAGAAAGGTTGACTAGTTTTAGGGGAGGTGACGAGGCTAAGCCTGATATGGGTCTCCCTAGGAACCTGACTAGGTGTTGTGTGTGGGTCCAAAATACTAGCATGTCTCCATTGATGACATGTGTCAACCTATGAAACTCGTAAACTAAATAAGACCCAAATTCTTCTGATCAGATCAGGTTAGTTAGGATAGGGTATGGTAGGGTAGGGTTTTCTTACCAATCCTAACAAAAATTGGTGTTTTAGAATTACTCGAGAGTCTAGAGGGAGATGGGTTTTGATCTCCCTTAAACATTCATCTAGTAGTAATTGTGGTGGAGAGAGCCATGGAGATATCACTCCTTCTCACTTACATTTTTGTGAGAAAACTCAAGTGAGGGATCTCTTATGGGAAGTGTGGTGCATCCAATAATCTAGAAAAATCTCCAACATCCTTGCAATCAGCTCTAGAGATTTCTACATGGAGATATATATCTATCAACCCTACTCTTCTCAAAGCTAGGAGATGACAGATCCATTGTCATTGAGGGTTGGCACAAAACCCCATCAAGGGACCTAACCTTAGTCCTAGGTCCAAGGTTTCTATATAAAAACACCATTAATGATAAAATTCTTGAAACCACAAGATAAATCTTAGATAAACCATATTTTGTATATTAAACTCCCAATTTAAAAATTCTGATTCATATGAAACTATCTTCATAGGTCAAAAACTACAAGATCTACCTTCCAATTAAAACTGAGATCAATCCATGTTTAACCAATCGATTTTTCATGAAGTAGGCACACTTCAATACTCATATAAATTAAAACAATCATCAAATCACCTCATATAAATTGATTAAATTGAGTTTTCATTGAATACTTGTTATACAAATCAACAATAGGTTTTGTCACCAGTAAATTCATTAAAACGCCAAAGGTAGTCCACAAATATATTTACATATATTTGGTATCTAACTCCATGTTCCTCGCTGAATCAAAATGCTTATTGTTTGAGTATTATACTTCAAATATGATCGCATATTATCATATATTCTCTTCTTCATTATAATACACCTTTCCTCCATCTAGACCTAGTGGGTTATAAAACCCTAGAGTTTTAGCATATAACAAAATCTTTATAACGTGTTACATTGTATTATTATAAAAAGAATGCAACACATTCAATTTCTGAAAGAAAAATCACTTTAACATCAAAAAACATTTAAGCTTTGGAATTTTTACAAAAATTTCACAAGTTAAAGATTCACTTTCATATCAAATACATTAAAATTAAATAAAAAAATATTCTAACAAGCCTAAAATAACTTTCTAACCATTCATCTTATGTTAACTCTTCAAATATATATCATTCTAAATATTTATTTTTTTAATTAAATCTATCATTTTTATAAAACTAAACAAAACAAGTCAATATGTTCTTCACTCTTCAAATCTATCTTTTTTTAAATAAAAAATCAATCAAACTTGTGGAAAACTTATGAATGACTATATGAAGTCCAACACTTCACAAGAATTAAACACTACTATTGTAAAAATGAAAGTGAATTCATAAGATTTATAACATAATAAAATATCAAAACGTCAATTTGAACAATTCAAGATCAATAACATATAGTTTTATCCATATATATTATAAACTTTATGTTTAGTTAAAGTATAAGGACTACTCATTCATGGGCATATATCCATGAACGGTTTTTCAAACTGTGAAATCTTGTAGAAGTCACAAAAACTCCAAAAGTCCTACAACCTGACTCTCAGCACACTACATGGTCTTGGTTAGGGTGATTCTAGATAACTTAGGGAAATTCATCACTAAACTATACAATTTGAACCCTAGTATGATGGTCAAAAGTGTTAAGGAAGTTGAATTAAAAGAAGACCAGAAAAAAGATAGAAGGGTTTAACTAGTTGATTTTTTGTTTTGAAAGTAAATGTCTTGGTAGGTCCATCCTATCTAGACTTCCCCAAAAATTATAAATATCCCTCAAAATTATCCTCCTAGATACTCTACAACTTGAATGAATATAAGGGTTCCAAAGGATCCTAGGTGTATATTTATGTTTGAAGGATCTAAGAAATGGATTATTTTACCACTAGTAAACATTTACTTGCTAATCTTCATAATTCAGGTGACATTTATAGAGTTTATTTGACTTCTCACATAAATCGGCCCACCATTAACATGTTTTTCAACTCACATCCCATATGTCAAGATTCAAGACTAACAAGTCATCGTTGGTTGACCTCTAGTCCATCAGCTCATTTGTTGACTAACAAGTTTGTCTGGTCACCTCAACAAGTTGATCAATTGAGGAAATTAGTTAGACTTGTATGACTAACTTATCACCAATCCATCTAACTATAATCAACTAACTTACATAAATGTGAACCAAAACTCTATCCAACTTATGAATAGGTTGATCGATCTCTTATCTTATGTAGGCCAATAAATCCTCTTAAACTCAACTCAAACCATTTTATTTAAAAACATATTTTTATGTTTTTTAATAAAATAGCTTTACATTGTTAAGGTAATCAACTTTAACTTTCTAATTATGATTTCATAAAATTGGTTGAAAATAAATCTAGGGTTTTGGTAGTTAGGGTTTCTATTCTCATTCGTTATCAGCATATGTGAAATCTTAGAAAGATGAATGTAGTGTCTACTGGTATTTTGCATTGTGTCTTAGAGTTACTAACTAATGAACTTTTTAAAATGGAATTTGATCATTACTTCTATACGTATTGACTAACTCTAGGTTGGGGTATCACAAACGTTTACCCATAATAATGTTAGGTCAGTATCGTAACATTATTTTATGAAACAAGGACAAATTTAAGAAATATAATTTGGGGTTCAAAAAGTGATGCATTACTCAAAGTGTGTTGGTTTCAAGGTTTGAATAACATCAGATTGAGAACAAAAATATTGATCATCATTATTTTATTTATTCATTCTATAATATAAATGAAAATTTATCCTTCGTTTCAGTAAGATATTACTGAAATATAATATAAATAAGATATTACGCAATCTATTATATTTGGTCCAATTTCCCTTACATATACATATGTAGTATGTTTATATACATTTGTTACATATCCGTAAAATCTCAATTGGATGCAAATTTTGTATTGCAGTACCATATTGATATAATGATTAAATGATAATGTTCTTGTATATGTCATACATGCATGTCAATTAGTTTTAGTTGGTTAATAATTGTGGAACAAATTTTATGGAGAATATGGTGTTGCACATAACAACCTAACTATGCATGCATGTTTGTTTTTATATTTTGTAAATATATCTAATTCTACAATGTGGTCTATATTAATTTAAGGTGTGAGGAAGGGATGTCAATCTTAAAGTATTTTAATTGTATTTTTTATTCAATTCTATTTCTAAATTATACTTCTTATTTTGTTTCTAGTAGCACTAATCATGTCTTAAATATTTTGCAGACATACGATGTATCTTCTTAGTGTACATTAGAATCAATCATAGTCTATGATAATCATATTCACATTTAGCTATTATATTAAGATTTGAGTACCAATATTTTACTTTCAGTCTATTATGAATTTTATATATTTATTTGTATTACCAAAACTTTTGTTTACTTTGTATGAATTTATCCATATTAATCACTTAAGTTTTCATAAGCTTACATTTATGTACATTATCATTTTACATAAACACAATAAAGAATTTAATGTCCCTAACAAATTACTAACAATCCTTACTATGACATTAAACACTACCTAATATCATATTAAATAAACAAACATATCCTTAATAATAACTTAATTATTTAAGGTAGTTAAATATTTCTAAAAGAGAGATATTAAATATAAATTTGTATAAATAAATAGAAAAATATAATGTTAGAAATATTTTTAGTTTGTGTTTTTATTGGTATGTATGGGTTTGCTAGACTTAGAAAAAAACATAGCTCCTTCAGTCTTGTCAAACAGATAGCATTCCCTTGACAATAGCTACTTGTTATTATTTAATATTTAGTTGTTGGTATTCTTTTCCAGCCAAATAGATCCATCATTATTCTTAACAAAGAGAATATGTGCTCCCTATATCAAAAAACTAGGTTGTATAAAATACTTATCAAGTATTTCTTGTGACTCCTTTCTAACTCACACAAATCATATGGATCCATGTGATATAGTGTTTGAAATATCTCCTAATGTGTTGCATCATATTGAATTAAAAATAAATATCTATAGTAGAAAACATGGCAAGTCATTTTCAAATAAAAAAAGGAACTCTTAGCTACAAGAATATCATGAAAATTAGGTCTCTCCAGCCTGTTATCAACCACACAAGCTAGGTTTAATATAAAATAATTCTCAACATGTTCTCTACTATGGATATAGATACTAGTCTTGCATGCAGGATCCTTCCTATCACATTAGAAAATACATGTGAAGTCTCCATATATGCACTCTACATCTAGAGACCTACAATCCTTATTCACTTTTTACATATCTAAGCATTTCCTTCGTAGTGTATCCTCAATGCATTTATTTTATAAGTAGCAAAAGATCTACTAAGATACATTTAATTCAGAACTTGTAAAGTGTGTATCAATATATATATATATAAAGATTGTTGTGATAGCTTGGTATTCCTCAAGTAAGATATCACAAGACATATATTATATTGGAAAGTAATACCTTAATTTCAAAATTATTGTAAATGATGATTCCATCAGATTTTTATCTATCATATAGATTCTAAAACTACTAACTCTAAAACAAGAAGTTCCATATGACATGTGGTAACTTTTTTTAGATTACTCTCTCCCCTCCAGTCAATGTGTAGATGTTTCATATAGCATTTAAGTCTAGATTGACCTCTTCCTGATATTAGATAGAAGTGAATTGAGACATATGCCCTCTGTTGATAGTGCATTGAGTCTATGGTGGTCATCGTTCTGTATGAGAAATTTGTACATTTAATCCCTTGAGTATATACATATATAGGATCCTCTAAATCTAAGACCCTGAATAAGTCACATAGTTTACTCTCATGTATTTGGGACAACCTATAGTTCCTTGCTTCCTATAAATCCTTACCAATTATATTCATTCACTACTATCTTCCTAGACATGATAATATTATGAACTCATTCCTCTGTCCCTATTCCACGACATGTAAAAATATGAATTGTTCCACTATTTTTCCAACCTGATTACATGGTGAATTTTCTTTTGTTGGGTTGTGCATTGTTGCCCTGTATATCTAGTAGACTTTTCTGTTTACCTCTTGTGGCATTCAAACCCCTTGTATTGTAGATAGACTTCTCAATCCTCCTCCCATATTTCACAAATATAGATAAACTTTCCCCTAGTCATTGTGAATGTCATACACCCTTGGATCTCAATTGTCAACCCAATATAAACTGCATGATCTTGTCCTCATGAATCGCTAAAGGATAATACGTCAATATATCTAGAAATTGTACCTCATAATTATTAATTGTCACTAGGGCAGAATCAAGTTCCAAAATGATTTGATCTTTTCCTTGTTATATAAATAAAGAAAGTTATGGCCTCGATATCACTGTCGATATCCACCCAGGTAATTTGTACCCTAGTTTAATATTTAAATATAGTGCAAACTACAAAAATTGTTCAAAGTGGAAAAACAACCATTGTAGGATATCTCTTAATATGGTTGGCAAAAGTATATGGGGTGAATTGAAGTTTTTGGCACATGAACATGGCAATGAGGTATGAATATGTTTTTCTAAAAGAATAAATGGACGTTGGGATGTAGACAAGTGATGACTTCATATCTCTAAATGTTTGTTTGTAATGAAGAAAATAATGAACTATGACTATTGACCACTTAAAAATCCTATTTTGATGGATGATTAATTTCATGTTATTGTTTCTTATAACTATGTTATTAGAGTGTTTTAGGGACATATGAGTTAGAACATTGGAAATGGACTTATCACACTCTAAGAGATAATATTTACATGAGTTTTGTTTTTTAGAGCACTGCAGATCTTGTAAATTTTCTATTTAGCTTAAATCTTATACAAGGATTAATGTTAATGAGCCCACTAAACACTTTTTTCTTAGTTAGATACTTAGGAGGTCATAGAAATTGATTTTTTTTATTTCTTGAATGTCTATGTTTAATCGCTTTTTACTTTGAATTTTGGTCAAAATTGGTATGACAGATATGGTCTTGATCAAACTCTCAGCTCAACTAGGAGCTATTTTAGTCTAACTATAATTTGGTTGATGGATAATCAAATGATTGGATTTTAATTTCCTAGTTTTGTATTGAATTGATACACTTCTATATACATTATATTTGAAGAACATGTAGAAACTAAGAACATATTGATCAAAGTAGAGTTCACTAAGACTTCATAAAAAAATTGGTTTTATAACTTGTTAACTCGATGTAGTGTCTCTATTGACTAAGGATGTTGCTAGATGCTCCAATTTCTTCACTAGGTTGACCGTGATGCATTCATATATAAAGGAACAATACTTTATCACTTTGGTACACACTTATCCATTGCTAAAAGCAATCCTTTAGTGTATCTCATCGGAATAATTCTACTAAAGATCTATTGTGTATTTCCTTTTTCCAATCTCTTTCCTTTATGACTATGTATTCTGAAAGTACTTCAAGGTGACTAAAATGGCAACCTTCTAGAAGCAACAGTAGTCCTCCTTCAGCCTAGAAAAGAGGACAAACGTGGCAACCTTTCTTTGACCGTGGGAAGAAGAAGGTATTGAGGTGATTTTTCGGAAGGCCCACAAGTAAACAGTGGTCATCTCCTATGGCCAAGATTTGAAGAAGATAATGATTACATGTCAATCTTTGCTTTTGGTTGTTAACTATGAAGAGATTGTTTCCCAAGCCTAGTGTTCAACTAAACTCAGATTAGGAAAATTTTGTGGTATGTGAACCACATTATATCACTATCTTCACATATCCATTATTCTTCATCTTGCTTACTTCAGTTGTTTTATTATAAAATAGTTTCTTTGAATTCTTTAATTGTTGAGAAGTTACAAATTATTATAAAGTATACCCCGACCCTCCAAACTCTATTTCAATAACAAGTGGAATCACAAGTACAACTAAAGTGTAGCTTCTTGATGGATGGTCAAAGACATCATAGTCTAGTTTTAGATACCAAATGAAATCCAGATCGACCATGACCAATAATGGAACCAGGATTTTTCAACTAGGCGTGCCCTCATGTATAAAGTCTAATAATTTATCTAGAACTACAAATTTTATTTAAATTTTGATAAGATACTTTTCTACATCAATATAATAAAGCACTCAAAATATATATGAAGATGTTGGATATGAATAAAATATTAAAAAATGCATATCTTTCTTAAGATTGCATATTCTAGAATCATTCATTATAGACACCATGGTGATACTTGTTTCTCACCTTTTTTAATTTGCTTCTTACAATCTGCATTTTGTTGTGTCAATGCCAATCATTGTTTGGAGTAACATGAAAGTACTCAAGTGTGTGAGTCCCTTACAACTACATGTTGTCTTTCTCAAATAAATTATTATTATATAACTTGAAACCTCACCCAACATATAGGTTTATTAAAAGATCAAAATTCCTAAAATAAAAACAGACACCAACTTGGGATTTTTTTATAAATGCCATTCATTTTATTCATATATAAGATAGAAATCACAACTGCAAAATTTGTTAGAGAGTACATAATAAGTGAAGGAATGATCAAAGAAGTATGACTCACTCAAGACAAGTAAGTGGTCCATGTTTTGGACAAAAAGTTCACTTAATATTGGGGTGGGACCCTAAGACAATCCCCACTGATAAGGACTATAATAAGCATTAATGTAAAGATAGTTCTATCATTAGTGACACTATCTGTTGGATCAATGGGCTCTAGAAGGGGGGGTTGAATAGAGCTTCACAAACTTCACAAAAGTGATTAGACCACCAAATTATATTAAGTGCAGAACTTAATCCAAAACAGCAATTTGATGTCCTAAACTAGCATACAAAGCAAGGATAAGAGACAAGGAATAGCATGCACTTGGATAGGTGGTTTAGAGTGGTTCCTTGTCCTAAACTTAGGAGCAAGTCAGTCCACTACCTAGAGTTGGTTAGGCTCTAGGATTTGTAACTTGGTTCTCTTATATATATCACACAATAAGATTACAAGCTACAACAACCAACCATCCAAGGACTTATATATCAAGCCAAGATCTTCTACCTCACCAAGGACTTACCCACCAAGCAAGTAGTCTTCAGCCTTCTTCAAAGGACTTACCCACTCTTGCTCTAGTCTTCGGCCTTGCAGGATTTACCTATCTTGCTTGAGCTTTGCCTTGCACCTCTCCTTCTCTTGGAGAGCTTTAGCACCTTCCTCCTTCACTTGGAGGCCTGGAGCAGCTAGCCTTCTTCTCCTTCACTCGGGGAAGAACAGCAACCTTCTTCTCTTTCACTCGGAGAAGAAACTTCAATCAATCTTCATAGGGAATGGAGATGGGAGAAGTAGAAAGGAGAGCTTTACAACGTTACAAATGATAGCTCTCATACATGGGATCCTAACTCACTCATACTCACGATTTTGCTTTGAAGGTAGAGAGAGAAAGGGGCTCAAAGGATTAGAAACCACTCAACTAAGGCTAGGACCAAGCATATGTGAATGAGCAACCTTGGAATGAAGTCCAAGAGGTCTTATTTATAGTTGAGGGTGTCCCTTTGAGGTTGGGAGAGTTAAGGGGCACAAAATAGCCGTTTTACAACTTACAACGGATCTATTTTGAGTTCCACCTACTTCTCCAACTGTTGGAATGGCTTTTTCTGCATTCCAGTACAGTCCGATCGGCCGAGTTTCAATAAAGGCAATTCGGTCGAACCACTAAAAGACAAGGCTGAAAGCTAGACTGTCGGTCGAGTTCCTTTGGAGAAACTCGGCCGATCGGTCGACTTTCATCTTGGACCGATCAGTGGATCGGCCGAGTTTCCCAGCATAGAAACTCGACCGAACAGGAATCGGCTGAGTTGGTAACTCGGCCGATTGCACCAAAAATTCCAGAATATATGGATCGGCCAAGTTTGGAATTCGGCCGACAAAATCCCTGTTATGGGTATTTTGGAATTTTCGTAAAACTGTACAAATGATGGATTTTTGAGTCCCAATCATTTTATCCATCTTAGTTACAATTCAAAACATGAGTATAAGTGATTACATCAATTGTTCTAAGTCTATAAGGGCTATTTCTCAAAACGGTTAAAAGTCACATGTTTTGCATGTGCTGGATGAGTAGCTTTTGAGTTGAATGTGATTCTTTTCTTGTACCTAATGTCTGAAACAATCTCAAATAGATTTGTTAGATACATATGAATGGAATGGTTAAGTCATTATCAAAATATGGGCAATGTGCGACACCTAGGTCAACACTATCATCCCTCCTCCTTTGATGCATTAAGAAAAGTGACTCAAATGAAATTTGTCCTTTAGTGGAGCAATGTACACCTTTAGATATGAAACATGATCTCATGTCACCATGATCAAGTTTTTTGTGATTACATCACGAATCAACTAAAAGCATACCTAAAAGACGTATAGAAATCTAAGATATAAGTACAAGTATATAAAATGGATATGAATGAGTTATCAAAAGATCTTCTATTTCATTGTTTTCAAATAAACAAAAAATATAAGCAATGTTAGATTAGTGTTGGAAATCACAATTGTGCAAAAGTGAACCACACAAGATATACTTATGAATTCAAAGTACAAAGTCAATTTGAGGCACATCCGTGAAGAAGAAGTGTAGCCAAATGTGTTTGGTGTATGGGTAGGTGAACAACATATGATTTCAAAAGCCTCTAGAATGCCAACATGTGCCAAAGAGTAGTTTATATGGCCAATCAACCAAATAAGAATGATAATTTTTTGCAAATAGTGGGAGGTTCAGAGTTGTTTTCTGAAGAGAGTCGTGATACCCGATGGATGAAGTATTGGTAAGCTTGTCCAAGTGGATAAAAGTCACCACAAGTCCAACTAGTATTTGGAACAGTTTGATAAGATGTCAATTGATGTTTGATAAAAGTAAGAACCTCGGGGTTAAATTGATTGGAATGAATACAACATTCCCATAAACTGTTTGGCATATTAGAAGAGTTTTCTCCTTTTTAGTCATGACGTATTTAATAGATTTTGGATGGAAAGATAAAGTTTCATATTAGAAATAGTAGAACCATAAGCAAAGGATCGGTCCAAAAAATATGTAAAATGAGAGTGGGTTGGGAATATATTAATACAATTATGTGTAAGATAGATGGACTTTTTAATATATTTCCATATAGGTGAGATTTTAGTTTTGTATATGTTATACCAGGGATAGTAATTTTGATAATTTTATTCAAAATAAGATTTTTCCACATGGTGATCTTACATTCACATAATTGGGAAATAGTTTTGGTAATAAGGTAGTGTGAATGAGTCTTGACGTTGATAAGACCCCATTGTTTGAGATATATGGACTTACAAATGGTATTCTAATTAATTATATTTGTTCTAGATTAGCATTTGAGTCCCCCCAAAGAAATCTCCTACTTATTTTATCAAGTTGTAAAATAAGTTTGGGTGTGAAAGAACATGGCTAAGGGAGTTAATGTCAAGCTAACAAGAAAGATTTGAACCCCCAAATTGAAGATTTTAGTCTTGCATTATGACAATCTAAGAGTGATTTTATTAATAATTGGTTTTCACTCATAGGTATTAATTGAGGCAAGTGAGAGAGGAAGACCAAGGTATTTGATAGGAAAGTGATCCTCTTGACAACCAAACATATTTTTGTATTTGTCCACATCTGAGGAGCTAATGTCCCAACTTGGACTATTTGTAAATACAATGAAAGTTTTAATCCACTTATCAAAAACTATAGAACTAGATTAATATAGATATCATATATCAAGACTTAAAATAGAAAGCAAATACATTAGTTTTAAAATAAATTTGTGCAAATTAACCAACAACATCAATAATTAATAAGCAACAAAGGGGTCGTTTTAGTTTGTTGTTGTGGGTTGAAGAGTTGGAATTGTTGAACAACCACTCATGTCTTTTGTGTTTGCTATGTGATTTATGATAAATTGTATAATTTCTTAGAGGATATCAAACATTGGTCACCAAACAAACAATTTTATAATTTACCATTACCATGATCTCCATGATTAGAAAGGAAACAACAACTGGGTTTGTTTGTTATTGTATTTTTTTACTCTAAAGAAGCAAGGCTTCAACAAGCAAGTAGAAGTTTCCTGACAAAGTTTCAAACAAAGAGGCTGGGTTGTTCATTTCATTGATTGACTCGCCTCCAATACTAATTGGTACCCTAGGCATGAATACTAGCGACATCTTGCTTCTAGAGTGCTAGGTCCCGTAGATATGAAATTCCCTTTACTATGTTATTGTCTTTCAATCTAAAAATCTAGAACAAAACATTGTCAAACTCTCGTGGAACAAAATGGGGTGTTGTTGTTGTGTCAATCTACGAATCCATTTGGTTCAAACGGCCCTTATGTGGCTCGCCAACTAACCATGACTGGCCTGAGTGGCTAGTTGAGTTCATTTAAATGCAACTCCGACCAGTTGTCAACCCAATAGCTTCGATTGAGAGCCAACCTATGTAATGCATTGCAATTGATGAGGCTGGCAAAGAGGATGGCTAGAGTGAAGTCGAATAACGTATAAATCCATTATAATTGATGAGGCAGGCAAAGTGGGATGGCTACAGTCAAAAATATACTTGTGGGCTGAAAGAGAGGAAAACTGTTACATACCAACGCTCCTTTAGAAAATGAAGAAGCATGTTGATCAAAGCCACAAAAAGGAAGGGGTTACTTAAATGGGAATGAAATCACCGTGCACGTCGCAAAGCTTGATACACTTCCTAAATTTCAAATGGTTCTTGCTGGACATGTTCATAAATAGAGGAGCTTAAAAACTATAGTCGTGTTTGTAAAAAACGTAGCCTTGATCAGTTGTATGAAGTAAAACGTCAGCTTATTCTCTTTTCATTTCATTCTTGTGAGAATTCTCCTGAAACTAGGATAATACAGCACCCGTGAGCTTGTAACCTCTCTGTTGTCTACCCTAAATTTGTTTTTGAATGGCCATCAAAGTAACTCGGGCTGGTTTACGATTGGGTTGGAGTACGGGCCGGACTCAAGGCAAGCCCAAAGTTTAGCTCTGCAACTCCTACAGAGGCCCTGGTATTAAGACCGCTTATTTTCCCGTATTCTGGACAACCAGTTTTTCCTGTAGAGCTCCTCAGACCTTGGCTACCATGGCGGCGGCCCCATTTAACTCCCAGCCCAATTTCCCCATTTAACTCCCAGCCCAATTTCCCCATTTAACTCCCTGCCCAATTTGCATATTAAGGGTCATGCAGTATCAATTCCAAGAAAAATATATAGAGGAGCAAATGGGTTTGGTATAACCCGTCTACCCACCACATATACTCTGTAGGGTAAAATAAAAATAAACATACTTTTTAACCTGCACTCGTTTGTCTTGTATTCATTATAGCTTTTATTCATTTTATCCACACCTAAAAAAGATAGGATAAAGAAAGAAATTTTACCCTTCCCATTTTGCCCGTTGAATTAATCATTTGGAGTTCCCCATGCCTCGTAATTCCTGTTAAGAAATCCAACAAACATCACCAGACTTGCTTAATATATAATAATATATAATATGATTTGATTCTAAAAGTTGACAAAAACAATCACTAACGTGCCAAAAATTTCACACCATATATTGGAGAGAAATTTTTCAAGAAAAAACAATTTACAATATAGACCTTTTTTGAAACAAAGATTGTGTTAAACGTTGATTTTATGGGCGCATATCATTAGAAACATGACTTGTTACTGTTTACAATTTATTTTATGTCTTGTGTTCAATGTCGGTAATATCCTGTGGCATATTTTTATATTTTTTACCTATTTCACCAATTACCCCACCTATTTGCCTGTAGGTAAATGGGTGTGGATAAGAATAGGATAAAAGTTTTGAAGAAATGGCAATTACCCTACCCTTTACCTGTAACTTTGACGACAGTAAGGGTATGGGTAAACCTTACCCTACCCTACCCCATTACAACTCCAGCCAAATATTTTAAACCAGGAGCAATAAAAAGCAACAGACATTTACACGCACATCCCTAGCAGGAAAGGGTTGCATTTAAATAAAAATAAAGGGAAAATATAATACCAGCAGCCAACGAATAAATGAAACCGTATCCGCTCGCCAAGATCTTATCAGAACTAAATAACAGGTCCAAGATATGAATAAATAGGTAAATAACTATACAAACAATGTGATCCGCCCAATGCCCCCCGACCCATCAAAGACAACTGACGCCACAAAAGTGCATGGGTATGGAGAGTTTGAGAGGCCTGACAAACTGTATACTGACAACAGGATTTCCTTCCAAGTCCAATCTCTATTTTTCAGAAACCCAAAGGCTAGACAAATTGCTAACAGCACCTCATACATTGTATCACGTGTTAAAGCATGAAGCACTAATCTTTTTCTTGGTATCAACTGTAAGGATTATCTTAGAAAGGATTTCTTCGCACTTTTTTTCCACCTTTTCCAGTTGACCTTCGTAATAGTGTTTGCACATCCATCTTTCCAGGCTAGGGACCATCCTGGTGCAAAAGAAACCCCGAATGATCTTTGCCTTAATATTCCAGAAAGATGCAGCGAGCCTGAAGCTAATGAATAAGTTATTAAGGCTGGACACTGCCAATATTAGATTATGAGAGGACAACATGTTGGCATGTCGAGAATCCAACAACGAAAAAGAAAAAACCCACCGGGGACTGACAGGTTCAGATGACACGTTATGTAGCCTTCAGGTTCTTCTGTACAAAGTCCCAAATTCTTTCTTCCATATAGATTCGATCAGCCAACCTTCGAGGCATGTGCCGTTCATCTGGGAAAACTAGAAGCTCGTATGACTTTCCGGCGGCAATGAATGCATTGACAAGTCTAGCTGTGTGGCGGAAATGTACATTTTCATCTATCATGCCATGCACAAGCAATAATTTCCCTTTCATACTGTGAACATGGTGCATTATTGAGCTCTGTTCATAATCCAAGGAATTTTCTGTAGGTAGACCCATGTACTTTTCTGTATAGAATGTATCGTACCCATCCCATGCAGTAACTGGGGCACCAGAAATAGCACAGCAAAATGTATCTGGGAACCTTGCTAATGTCATAGCTGAAAGATAGCCACCGTAACTCCAGCCATACAAACCAATCTGACCAGCTGTGGCAAGTCCTTGTTTTATAAGCCACTCTGCCCCAGTAAGCTGATCTTCAGCATCTACCTTCCCCATATTGTTTTTAAGGTAGCCTTCAAACTTTAGCCCGCGCCTTGCAGTCCCTCTGTTATCTAGCTGTAAAATAGTCATAAAAAAAGGTCTCATATACGTAACACTCACAGATGAGGAAGTTGAGATAACATTCAACCAAGCAGAAAATTGAGGAAACAGGAATTATGTGGAGAATTTGGTACAGATTGCTAAAAGTGTTGCAACTATATTGATTTCATTAAAATACATAATCTACAAATATATATACTATCTATCAATTACCCACATGCACACATCATGCAAATCCAAATGTCATACATCCTAAATTGGAGATGTAAAAAGCAACAATATATAATTATGCTTAATACCAATGTATCAAAATCCGGTTGGACCTTCCGATCTGACCGGTCAGACTATGAATGGGCACCCCCACTGGTTCGGTTATTGTATAAACCCAGTAATGCCAGTCCAACCAGTCAAATGGTCAGAACTGACCGGTCCACCAGTTGACCGGTTGCACTGTTTTGATTAAGCAGAACTTCTGTCACAACCAATGAATGGATGACTATAATTTCCACCCCACCACACTATGTGTGACCCATTTTTGGGCATGGACACAAACAACAAATCCACACCCCTGATTTCCCCAGCCCCAACTTGCACGAGAACTTCCGCTCCACCTGATATAAAGGGGTCTAATTATGTTTAGGATCGTATTGTGTTGTTGAACTTTGGATTTTGAAGTATCATTTTGAGTGAAACATTAGTACTTTGTGATGTATGAGGTTGTGACTCAATTTTGGCTGCTGAGAATTATATTTATACCTTCATCATAGTGAACTAGTTCATATTTTACCTATATTGTCTATAATTTTAACATATTAATATTACTTTTCATACATTGTTCACCAGTTGAACCGGTTCAACCACAGGTCGAACCGGTTAACCGAGAACCAGTAGCCTCACCGGTCCGATGACCAGTCTGATCCTGATAACATTGCTTAATACAAAAAATTGGAAGATACCATTAGTACATGAATTAATGTGAATGAATCAAGATTCACAAACAAATAGTATGCAAGTTCTATGTATTAATCATGAATCATGTGATACTAACCCGTAGGCTACATCACATGATATATGCGACCATTGGACGTCGGTTGATTCCAAACTCCAGTGAACAGTGAAGCTGACAGAAATCAGGACTCCGCATTGTTTATATTGAATTTGGAACCCCCTCCCTGTTAGAACAAAAGCCAATACACTTTTTTCCAAATCCTGTTAGAAGATTATAGGTCAAGGGAAAGTCCAGATATGAAAGCCATCATTTACTACACCCAACATAAGAGGTTCCAGGAAGACTATAGGTCAAGGGAAAGTCCAGATATGAAAGCCATCATTTACTACACCCAACATAAGAGGTTCCAGGAACCAGTGTTCTCATATGCCCCGCATGACGCCGCTTATGCGTATGCGGCCCTCAGCCGCTCCGCATATAACTATGCAGTGCTATTTTTGGGCATGGACCGAATATGCGGCCTGTGGTCCGCATATGCAGCCGCTTAGGCCCTGCATTTCATTTGGTGACTTAAGTAAATAAATAAATAAAACCTCAAATAAAATCAACCAAATTAAATGACAACTTCTATATAGTTGGTTTTAAATCAGATTTTGAAATTTTACTACCTCAGAGTGGTGCAAAATATATTATTACATTTTACAATTGTTAATGTTTCATTATGCTCTTTCCTTTACTCTCTTTTTTCCTCTTCTATTTTGCTCTAAGATTAGAACATGTTGCACTTGCCACAGTTCTTTTTTTGTCTTGTATAAAAGGGGAATCTATTGCAGATATTAATTGGATATGATATTTACTTTTACAAAGTATCGAATTTGTGTGTTGCCTAGGGAGTAATTTATATTCCCTATGACTTTTTCTTCTCTTTTTATTACTGACTTGATTTCTTCATATCATTTTGATGTTTTGATTTTGTTTTTGATGTTCTTTTTCTATTTCTACTTTGAACTACCATGTGTTGTATTACTGTGATTATTCTTATTGTGTTCATTCAATAAATGTTCTGCTATGAACTGCATGTGTTAGTGTTGTATTACTTGTATATTCTAGTACATTATATAAGCTTAGGGTTTTGTTGATTGATTTTTCTTCTTGATGATTAGAAAATATGTGTTTCTTCTTCTATGATGTAATGATCTGTTGGTACATTTCGGGCTATTAGACTACAAAATTAGATAGTATGAAATTTATGATTATGATTTTATTTTTTTATTAAGTATATGTATAAAATATAGAATTTTTTAAAAAAAAATCCAAAAACGCATATGCCCCGCTTATGCTCCCGCATTCCGCTTATACTCTATGCGGTACCCTGACCGAACGCATACCGCATAACGCATTTCAGAACATTGCCAGGAACTAAACAAAAAAGTGCTTCATCTGTCCATTTCCAGCTTCACTTTATAAATACACCGGGTGCTCACCCTAAAGGAAAATGAGCCTAGGATAAGACATGACCTAGCTCTGCTACAAAGATTGTGATTGACCATTCAATGTCAGCACTAGGAACACATACAAGATAAGGCAACAACTGCCCACTAGGTATCACAAACTGCCTGATCCATCAATACCCCACCAATCCCCATCTTCAAGCGAAGGTGTTTTCGTTTGAAATCGAAAATGAGAAAAGACTGTTTGAAGTCACCACCAAGTTTTAGTCGGATTACCCTGAAAACCAAAAAACAAGTGACTTGTGCAAAAACAAGTGGCTCGTGCATGGTTAAAGGAAGGGTCGAAAACCGGTACCCTGGTCTGCATGTCAAAATAGTATTATGGGGGTTCCATATAAAATAACAGTATGTAAATCACGAGGAAGAAGATGATCTGAAAGTGCTCTCACCTTACTTTGTTTTTGTGTGCGAAAGGGTTTCACACTTTTAGACGCCGAACTGATCCGCACTTCGGGAAGTCTCCGGCAATAGAGTCGAGTCAGGAGCAGGTGTCGGTCCAATCCAGCACCGACTGCTTTCACACTTCTGGGCAACAAAAGCTTTGACACTTCTAAGCAAGAATTGATTTTGCACTTCTGGACGTGAATAGGTTTCGTACAAAATTTGGGAATTGCTTATTGAATGAATAAAACAGTGTACAGTACATTCTCTTATATAACAGAAAGGAATAGAGACTAAAGCAGAGATGAGCAATATGGGACTAAACTACAGAAGTGAAAGCATAAGTGAGGCACATGCTATGCACATGACACTCAACAAAACACAACATATCTCTATACTCCCCCTCAAGGTGGAGCATAGATGTCGAACATGCCAGCTTGTCAACTAGAGACTGAAAATGGGCTTTAGGAAGTATCTTGGTGAAGATGTCTGCAACTTGCTTTTCAGTGCTGAGATATGGAGTGCAAATCCGGCCAGAAAGGACTGTTTCTCAAACAAAGTGGCAGTTGACCTCAATATGTTTCGTCCTCTCATGAAAAGTGGGGTTCTCGCAATAAAAATGGAGGCCTTGTTGTCACAAAACATAGGTATAAGGCTGGAATAGGATATATCAAACTCCTGGAGGAAACTCTGGACCCACAGAAATTCGCATGCAGTATGAGCCATAGCTCGGTATTCCGCCTCTGCACTAGATCAGAATAACTTCACATACAGTCTGCTTTTTGCTTCGCTAGGTGACAAGATTTCCGCCAACAAATGTACAGTATCCTGATGTTGACTTACGATCAGAATAACTTCCTGCATAGCCAGAATCCGAGAAGCCAGATAGATTGCAGTGGCCATGCTTCTTATACATCAAGCCTTTTCCTGGAGAGCTTTTAAGATATCGCAGAATATGACATATAGCATCCCAATGAAATTTTCGGGGTTTATTAAGATACCGGTTGATGAATCCGACAGCAGCAGTGAGGTCAGCTCTTGTGACGGTCAGATAGATAAGCTTGCCTACCAACCTTCTGAACTTGTGATGATCAACATAGGGAGGAGAGTTTTCATCATCCCAGTCCATGTTTGGGTCAAGTGGAGTGTTGGCTAGTTTGCAGCTCAGCATACCAGTTTCCTGCAAGAGATAAAGTACATATTTTCTCTGAGAGACACAGCCCTGCAGATGATCTGGAAACCTCAATGCCTAAGAAATACCTCAACTTTCTGAGATCTTTAGTGACAAAATGTTTTTCTAAGTAGGCTTTAGTTTCCTGTATACCCACAGTATCACTACCAGATAAGATAATATCAACATAAATAATAAGAATGACAAGTCCAGCCACTGATTTGCGGATAAAGACTGAATGATCAGAATGAGAGCGACGAAAGCCAAAAATGACTCAGATCTGTCTGAGCTTGTCAAACCAAGCATGTGGGCTTTGTTTGAGACCATAGATGGCCTTTTTCAGCTTACATACTTTGAAGGCAGACTCCCCCTGAGCAACAAACCCGGGTGGTTGCTCCATGTATACTTCTTCCTGTAGATCTTCATACAGAAATGCATTTTTAACATCTATCAGTCTTTATTAACAGCAACAGAAATCAAAATTCTAACAGAGTTTAATCGTGCAACAGGAGAGAAGGTCTCAAAATAATCAACACCATATGTCTGCGTGTAGCCTTTTACAACAAGGTGGGCTTTCAGGCGTTCAATAGTCTCATCATGTTGATATTTAATGGTAAAGACCCAGCAGCAGCCCACAGTAGGGCAAGAAGAAGGGCGATCCACAAGTTCCCATGTCTTGCGATCACAGAGTGCCTGCATTTCTTGATCCATTGCCTATTTCCATGCAGGAATAACAAGAGCCTCTGCAGCAGTCTTTGGAATGGTGATAGCAGAAATTGTAGAAGTAAAGCAGACAAAGTTGTTATGCAGATTGGCAGAAGTGCAAGTAATTACTGATAGGATGTTTAGTACAGGAGTGAACACCTTTGCGCAGACTGATAGGAAGGTGCAAGTCAGAAGTTACTTCAGTGTTTATTTGATCATCCGCAAACGGAGGAATTGGTTGCGGAGGGACCATGAAAGGAGTGCTTGTCTTCGGCCGGCATTTGTATACTTGCAACGGACGATCTTCAGGTTGGTTAGAAGAAGGCAAGTCTTCAACAATATCTGGTAGAGGTGTGGGTGCCAACATATCATGGGATAGTCTTGCTCCATCATCAAAAAAATAGGGCATATGCTCAAAAAAGATCACATCCGCACTGAAAACCACTGTCTGAGTATCGGATCAAAGCATCAATAACCTTTTTGAGTTCTAGAATAACCCAAAAAATGCGTTTAGTGGATCGAGGATCAAGTTTCGTCATTCCTGGATGTAAATTTTTAACAAAGCAAGTACACCCAAAAATGCGAGGAGGAACGGAGAATAGAGGTGCATCAGGAAACAAAATGGAGTAAGGTATTCGATTTTGTAAAACAGAAGATGGCATACGGTTTATAAGATAGCATGCCGTAGTGACTGCCTCAGGCCAAAAACGGCGAGGAACTTTATAATGAATGAGAAGGGTGCGAGAAACCTCTAATAAGTGGCGATTTTTCCGTTTAGCAACACCATTTTGTTGTGGAGTATACAGACAAGTAGTTTGATGGATGGTGCCACAATCAGAACAAAAAGATGTGACAAACTTCTGCATAAATTCCAGGGCATTATCGGTACGAAAATTTTTAATGGATTTATTGAACTGGGTCTATATTTCAAAAAAGAAAATACGGATATTGTCTACAACAGTGCCACGATCTTTGAGCAAAAAAGCCAGGTAGCACGGGAATAATCATCAATAAATGTCAAAAAAATATTTAACACTAGTTTGACTCAGAACATAGCATGGACCCCAAATGTCCGCATAAATAATATCAAAAATTTCTTTAGAACTAAGTTCCTTCTTAGCAGGAAAGACAGACCTCATTTGTTTTCCCAAAACACAAGAGGCACAAGAAAAATTGTTTTCAGATAATGCAGGAAATAAAAGCTTCAACTTTGCAGCAGATGGATGACCCAGCCGGAAGTGCCAATGAAATCATGTGACTAATGTAGACAAGCGAGCAGAAGTTGCAGGCGGTCCATCCAAATAGTATAGTCCATCTGGTCCTTCTTGGCCCAAACCAATCCTCGTCTTTGTGCAGAGATCCTTCAAAACACAACCAGAGGGATCAAAATTCAATGGAGCATTGAAGTTGTTTAACAGTTTTACTGACGGATAATAAATTAACAGGAAATTGTGGTATGTATAAAACAGATTGAAGATTCAGCTTGCGAGATAGAGGAACGGTGTCAACGCCATGAACAGGAGTCTTAGAGCCATTTGCAACAGTGAGATGGAATATTAGAGGTTTTAGACAGAGCAAAAAATAATTGGAAGTCGCCTGTCATATGGATAGACGCACCAGAATTAATGCACCACTTATTGTTACCAGCAGAGGGAGAAGCAAGCATGGCAGAAGAACCAGCAGCAGATGTCGAAGGTAGCTAAGTCATACGCCCCTGGAAAAACTTCTCAAATTCAGAGTGAAGCCATTCAGTAGTCGAAGGGACAGTTGATGGGTCGGATGCAGCATCAATAGTAGATTTGTAGAGGCATGGTTCGCCCAGGCTAGCTTGTCGTGCTTGATCCAACACCTATCTTCAGTGTGATTATCACGACCACACCAGTTGCAGTAGAGAGGACCAGTAGCTTGACCTCGTCCAAGAGCAGTAGAGGAGCCTCGTCCGCCAGTAGGAGGCAGACGTCCGCCACGACCACGTCCAGAATCAATAGTGCGAGCAACTAGAGCAGGATGCTCAATAACAGGAGTGGAGGTCACAGATGGTAGTCGTTGAACTCTATTGAGGACGTCGCGAAGAGTAGGCAGAGGGTCACTAGACAAAATTTGATCGACCACGCCTGAAAAGGAAGCATAGGGCAGCCAGAAATTGAACCAGTTATAGTTCATTTCGCTGCATCTGGGCCTCTTTGATGTCAACAGTCAACGGATGGTAGATTTCATACTCATTCCAGAGAGCAGAGCATTGGTGGTAGAAGTCTTCAATGAAAGCATCAGAAGAAAACTCCTTGACCAGGTTTTTGAAAATTTCAAAAACATGTTTAGGATTTTGCTGATGGGAGTAGATATGAGAAAGTTGGTCCCACATTGCTTTAGCATCATGAAGACATAACAGGGACTGACTAATGAGCGGCTCGGTGCTATTGAGAAGCGAGGACATAACACCAGAGTCATCTTTGGACCATTGAGCATAAGCTTGTTTGCTCTTTTCATCAGCAGTAGCAGCAGGGGCAGCAAGAGGATCAGTGGTAAGATGTGAGTACCGGCCTTGGGCCTTAACATAGAGGACAAAGGACGCCGACCACATATGATAGTTTGAACCATCAAGCTTGAAGGTGGTAACACACACAGAGCGAGGAGGCTCAACTGAAGCCATGATGAGTAGAGGCAGGCAGTAGTGAGGTGGCGGTGCAGCAGCAATAGGCAGTGAATAAAGAACCCACTATGGAGCAGTAGCAGCAGCAGGGATCTGACGCATCAGATCGGAAGAAACATGTGTCAGGCAGATAGACTGATAAATGAACATACGCCGTCATGAGGAAAATCAATATCCCATCATGAGGCGCAGGTAGAAAAATAACCGGAGAGTTAGGAGACTCTCAACGTGGGATGGCTATGGTTGTCCGGAAAATTGCATGTGCAAAAACAGAGGGGGAAAACCGAGAGGAAGAGGGTAGCAGTGGGATGGTGGAGGGAGGGTTTTGCGACTTGGGTAGAAGGGAGAAGGGACGGCGGCTTTGGTGGAAGGAGAGGAGGGGCAGCACGTGGTGTAGGAGGTGGAGCGGCGGCGGGAGGGAGGTGGAGGGGAGGCGGCGGGGGTGGAAGAGGAAGAGGGTGGCGTCGGGTGGGGGAGGGAGCCGGCGGCGGCGGGTTGGGGGGTGATGGCGGTGGGTGTGGAGGGGGGGGGGAGTTCTGGCGGCGGTGGGGGGGAAGGAGTTGAAGGCTCAGGGCATAAGGGTAGGGTGGGAAAGAAAAAATCAGAGAACCAGACCTACTCTTGATACCATATAGAGAAACAAGGAATTGCTTATTGAATGAATAAAACAGTGTACAACAGTCTCTTATATAACAGAAGGGAATAGAGACTAAAGCAGAGATGAGTAATATGGGACTAAACTACAGGAGTGAAAGTATAAGTGAGGCACATGCTATGCACATGACACTCAACAAAACACAACATAACACAACATATCTCTATACTTTGTTTTCGTTTGCGAAAAGGTTTCACACTTTTGGGCGCGGAATTGATCCTCACTTCAAGAAGTCTCCGGCAATAGAGTCGGGTCAGGAGCAGGTGTCAGTCCAATCCAGCATCGACTACTTTCACACTTCTGGGCAACAAAAACTTTGACACTTCTAAGCACGAATTGATTTTGCACTTCTGGACGTGAATAGGTTTTATACAAAAACATGGTCGTCTTTCTCTCTCACTCTTTTTAGTCTCTCCCATTCTCCTCTCAATCGATCGGGGGTTTCTCTCTCCTTTTCTAGAGTAGAGGGAGTTGTCAAGGTGGTTTCCTCCTCTTTCTCTAAACAAACGCCCCACTCTCTCTATGGATAGTCACGGGATGTCATCAGACAAATGTGGCTTTGGTGGTCGGGGTGCAGTTGGCACTAACAGGCATGAAAGGGTTTGGCACCCAAGTGTCTTCGCCCGAGAAAAAAATGAAATGTGTGTGAATTTGTTTTACACATTTGTGTGTGAAACCCTTCAGCGCTCAGTGTGACCTGTTCCGAAAGAAAAAAAATGTGTTGTCGGTTTGTTACATCTGTGTGAAACCCTTTGGCCCCAGCTTGACCTGCTGAAAGGGAACCCAAAATGTGTTTGGTTTGGTTTGGTTTGACACATTTGGGTGTGAAACTCTTTGGCACCCAGTGTGGTCTGTAAAAAGGGACCCAAAATGTGTATTGTCTGGTTTGACACGTCTGGGTGCAAAACCCTTTAACACCAAAATGAGATACTTTCTCAAAAGATTTCAGAAAGGATGAGGCAAAGATTTTTGTCATATATGGGTGCAAATCGGATTGCGCCCATAATTAGTAAGATCAAATCGAGATTTTTTGTAGGTCTCACCTATAACATAGATAATGTGTGAGGATTCATTAGGATCAATATTTAGGGTTTCACCAAGTCTGATGTAAGTCTACATCGGGGTGCAATTGGCACTTACACGCATGAAAGGGTTTGGCGTCCAAGTGTCTTTTTCTGAGAAAAAATGAAATGTGTGCAAATCGGTTCGACACATTTGTGTGTGAAACCCTTTGACCCTCAGTGTGACCTATTCTGAAAAGAAAAAAATGTGTGTTGAGTCAGTTTGATACATCTGCATGCGAAACCCTTTGGCGCGCAGCTTGACTTGCTGAAAGGGAACCCAAAATGTGTTCGATTTGATTTGACACATCTGGGTGCAAAACCCTTTAATACCAAAAATGAGATACTTTCTCAGAAGATTCCAGAAAGGATGAGGCTCGGATCAAGGAATAAGGTTTCGGCGAAATCACCGAAATTTCGCCCCAAAATACCGATTTCGGTAGCATCTGGTACCGAAACATGCAACCATACCGATTTCGATCGAAACTCCAACAAGATTGCATTTATCGAAATTTCGATAAAAATTTCGACGGTTTCGACGAATTTCGCCAATTTCGAGATTTTTTATACACAAATTGAAAAATTTCGATGGAAATTTCGATGGAAGTTTCGATAATTGCAATCCTTTGTGTTATTGTTGTTTTTTGAATAGGACTATAGGGGGATTGGGGTTATTTCACCATTTATTACTCATGCATAGCATATACCTATAATATATCATAATTACATTGCATTCCCTAATATTTGCTACTCAAATTATCAAATACTAATACGATGCATGCTTTATGCTATATTTTATTTTCTTCAATGCGGACGACATGTATCCTAGTGGTGGTTAATAGACAATGAGGGTCCTAGGAAGCCAAATACACAATAAATAATGATTTTACTTGGAAACATTGCATTAATGTTCTTAGGGCCAATGAAATGGTTGACTGTCGAGTCAATATCAACAGCAAACTATCAACCCAAGTAAAATGTGTGGGGGATGCCCTACATATCGAATATGTGATGTTAGAGCACAAATAAGTACATGCATGTATATAGCTCATAATTGCAAAATTACATAACTTAATTCCTACATTTTGTCATCGAAATCCTTCATCGAAATCCTCAATAAAAAGGACAGTTCCCTTACCTCCCCACATGAAGGACCCCTCCCTAACCTACCCCCACATAAAATTTTATTGCATAAAACGATGCATTTAGGTGTAGAGGTCACGCCTGTAAAATTTCATAAATTAATTCGTTCATTTTGGCGTCGAAACGGGCACAATTGCATTTATCGAAATTTTTGTCGAAATTTCCATAAATTTCGGTTTCCATGCTGTCGAAACGGTATCGAAATCGGATACCTTATTCCTTGGCTCGGATTTTGTCAAATCCGGGTGCAAATCGAATTTGCGTCCATAATTAGTAAGGTCAAATCGGGATTTTTTGTAGGTCTCACCTATAATATAGATAATGTGTTAAGGATTCGTTAGGATCAATATTTAGGGTTTTGCCAAGTCCGATGTAAGTCCCCATCTTGCCTTAACTTTGTGCAAATCAGTTTTGCACTCTGCACTGACCAAAATGTATCTGGCAGGCCCACGTTTGGTTCTTTTAGCGGAAATTGGGGTTTTTCACTCATTGCAGTATGACACCACTCAAATTATGTAAATAACCCAAATAACAAGGATTTGATGAAAACCCAAAAATGAGGTGCCAATAGTTTGCCCCTTTCAAGATGAGGTCCAAGACATGGTTTGTAAATCCAGCCATGTCGAGAGCGCTAATATCTTGAGACTGACTGACACCCATTTTTTATCTGAGAGCCTTATCATCGTGGATAACATTTTTGTTGGCTATATTGATCTGTGAATAGACTCATTGATTCAGAAAACTCATAACAAAGAGCCACAAAACATGTGAATAGCAAAACTAGAGATATCAAACCACAAAATATGATAACAAAAATATAAGTTGCCAATCTGAGTAGGAGTTAAAATCATATCTATCTCGGAAGAGTTTGATTTTAATGTTGAGTAAATGCCTATCGCGGTAGGACTTCATTACAAAACCGACACTACCAAGTTGGTATGAGTTGGTCGAAGCAAACATTGCCTCAAGTGAGGGTTAGGAGATATGCATGCCTTGAAATTTGTTAAGAAAAACAAAATGCCAATGCATATAATTGTACCATGGGGAACTTGGTCAAATCCCCGTATTAATTAACTTCTTGAGATGATAAAGAAGGAACCAAATTGATGTTGGGAATTTCTCGTTATAATTGGACTTTGGGTGTCCTCGAGCCAGAATGAGTGGTTGCTTCTGGTGGATTTGGGTCAAAAGGTGGTAATGTTGGATTTGTACGTATTACTTAAATCAAACTGGGCAATCATCTAACAACCTTGCGTACGTAGCAAGTAATCTTTTTCATCATGCAAGCTGTACGTAACGAATTGCAAGTCTTCTACTTAATGTAACAACAATTGACGTAGAACACAACTGGCGCAATGCATGTAGCGCATGCCATGTTAGCCGGAATGATGTAGTACTGAATTTTGTTATAAAAAGCCATGTGCATGAACTGCATGATTGCAATGGTGGTGAAGAAGTTAAGCGTAGGGAGTATTCTATTCGATAGCCGCTGCATGTGTTTAACATGCACAAGTTGATGCAAAGTGAACCAAATAATGCAATGATAGTTGTGTTGTTGAATCAATTTGTCATGAGGTCTTCATTGTCGGTCAAAGTTGGCACGAATTTGTCATTGTCGTACCCACTTGGTGTTGTAAAGAACTTACATTATTACCTTTGTAAAGCGCATGTCCTTTTGTGCAGATAAGGAAATGGAGAAGGGACAAATACTTTTGACTACAACTTGTGGACCACGTGAATAATGAGGGAATCTTTCGGTGAACTCATGCTTTTCGCATACTAGGAAATAGGCTTTCAGTGCATTATTAGTTTTGGCCATGTCGTGGTGTGGAGTAGGAATTAGCCGCTACAAGCTTGCTTGTCTATATAGAGATGGTGTGATAAGTGGCCAAAATGGAGAAGGATTGATGCCTTTGAGAAAGTGCATGTTATCGAGGGAGTGGCGGTCGCAATTCCAAAATTTATGTATGATGAATGAGCCATAGAGTCGTAGGGAGAGTGATGCTTGCTATTCAAAAAAAATCGATTGCCAACCCTTTCGCTATCTAAGTGGCGTAGAGTTAGCAATCTGTGAACATGAATTATTGAACGTCTGCCATGGCTGGGACTAACTTTGATTTGAGTTTCCATTGTGTATCATGTCTTGAAAAGCTCAACATTCTGCAACCTTTACGTGTAAAGTATAGTCATTACCATCATCTAAGCCTCAATCCCAACTATGTTGGGGTCGACTACATGGATTTTTTGTATTCAACTCTATCATGGGCATGGTAATAAAAAACCCGCCTTGAGGCTCTCGAGGCTTACGCCTCTTGGTGAGGCTATCCCAAATGCGCCTCGAGGCTTACGCCTCGATGTGCTAGATTGAGGCTTACGCCTCGCATTGTCTGAGGCCCGCCTCAAAGCACTGAGGCTCTGAGGCTTAGTTGAGGCGTACGCCTCAATTCTAGATGATAAAGTCTGATGTTAACCATCAAATTGTGTACTTTTAAGATTATTACAAACACTTTCTTTAAAAAATTCTTGTAGATCTTATAGTTAATTGTTATTTCTTATTAATGAACATTTAATCATCAATCTCTAAGTTACAATTTTCTCTTTTCAATCTTCTTTGTCAAATTTATCATTGTTTGCTTCCCTTCTTATTCAGTATCTTGTTGAATTTTGTATCATTGTTAATTAACTTTGGTTTCTTGTTCCTACTAATTCAAAATTCTATCTCCTTTAGTTTTTCTGCCATTGACATCTTTTATTCTAATAGTATAAAAAATTGATATCTCGTTATTTTTAGATATTTATTTTGGTATTGTGGTGGGTCCTTAGTCTATATTATCACTATTAAGTTTCACAATTAATTTCTATTTCATTTGGTTATGTTTGTAATTTGTATATACCTATTTCTGTTATACACATGCATATACATAACACACACACATATATGTAATTACATGTATAAATTTATTTTTGTTACCGCCTCATACATATTTTGAGGCTTACGCCTCAAACGCCTCGAGGCTTACGCCTCGCCTCACTGAGACAAAAACGCCTCATTACGCCTCACGCATTTTTCAACCTTGATCATGGGTCATACTCTGGTCGAGATGTAGCGATTCAAAATTTCTCTTTATAAGCTCTTCCCATGTTAATTTAGGCCTTCCTCTTCGTCTATTAATCGTGCTTGACTCAATAGCATGGCTTCGCCGGAAACCTCTTTTCGGTATCACCCTTGCAACTATTATGTGTCAAAAATTAATGTCTGAGATATGAGTATGTTTTATCATAGGAAATGATTCGAGGGAAAGCTCTCAGCAAAACATGTATCGGGAATATATTGAAAATGTTTCAAATGTTGGAAGGAGGTCAAGGCATACTACCCTCTGAAGGTGTGAATTGTCATTACAGAGATAAGCATGTTCCTAGACGAAAACACTGACCTTCCCCCTTGTTTATATGTAGTCATCATAGGGCAACTGCTGAAACTGAGTATCACAATAACAAGCCAGAGCTTGCTTGGTGGAATACAGGTCATCGTGGAGTTTTAATTGCGGATGAGGTAAAAACAATTGCAGTTCGACCCACTAAAATTTTGCATCATATATTATCGTGTAATGTATCAATTTTAATGTTTCATTTGCAGGGTCTAAATGTGAGCCAGTTTCACTTCCGGAATCGCTAGGGTGAAGTATGACAATTATATATCAATTTGTGCAAGCATGAAAAATAGTTGGTCAATGCAACCGAGTTTGGAGATTGTCTTGGTTGTCCTTATCAACTAGGTGATAACCACCTATTTTTGGCATTAATGGAGAGGTTTCGTCCAGAGACCACCATTTTTTACCTTCCTATTCGGGAAATGGCTTTAACCCTGAGTGAATTTACAGGATTTACAGAGTTCAGATTTGGTGGAGTCCTATTGAGGTGAACCCAAATTGCGTGTGTGCCGATCTAGAAAAAGAACTAGGTTATCCAGTGCCTCTTGAAGAGATGGTAGGTAAGGTAACATGAAATTGGATGGTTGACAGACACCTTCATATCACAGTTGTATAATATTGAATTGATTAGAATTTGGATGTCTTGGGAGATGAAAATGAGGTGTGCTCGAATAAGAGTAATTGCTTTCTTGATCGTATTTGTGAAAGGTGTTATGTTTTGTGGGGGGTCAGGAAATAGGGTGCCTGTGGGTTGGATATATTATCTTGGGAATATCAATGGGATTAGAAAGTACGATTGGGGTGGTGTTGCATACCTACCCTCATATTTCTATCCGACGTGTGATGTTGGGTGATGGGGATGACCCTATTCGACCAATTAATAGTATCCTTGGTCTTGTACATGTTCTGCAGGTGCGTCGGAAAATGACATGCAGTATTGGACGTATGAACATTTTTGGCGTGTCAAGAGGTTCATATTTCAAGGTGCAAATGGATGCCCTCTTCGGTGATTGGAAATAAAATACTTGTACAAATTATGCACCCTGATAAACCCTTGTTTGTTGTACCTCCTCATATATTTGGCTCTATATGTTTTGTAAAATTGCTTGGTCCTACACTCCTACTCATGATAAACTATCTCCACGGACTGAAAAATGTATCTTTTTGGGGTATTCTCGTACACAGAAAGGGTATAGATGCTATAGTCCAACTACAAAGAGATGGTTTACAAGCAGCGATGTTTTCTTTTTTTAGGGTACACCGTACTACTCTACTAAAGGAGATAGTCTTCATTCTGAGCTTATTGCTTCTCCGCTACCTATTACTAGTGACTGTGTTTTTTATGCCACTACTCCTGTACAACTGGCACCTCCTCTTATTGTTTATCGGCGCAGGAACAGATCTCAACCTGCCCAAGAACCCCCCAATCCAAGCCAATCTTCTCCTCCAGAAGGTTCTGCGTCACCTTAGGTAATCTCTGATCTTGATGTACCTATTGCTCTTAGGAAGGGTACTCGTTCCTGTACTATCCACAATATTGCTAACCATGTATCTACTGATCATTTAAGTGTTCATGCTAGCAACTTTGTCACTGCTTTATATGCGATTGTCATTCCAAAGACTGTACAGGATGCCTTGCAAAGTACAGTTTGGACTACTGCTATGAAGGAGGAGATGCTTGCTCTTGCTGACAGACAGACTTGGGAGTTGGTGGATCCACCTCCTCAGTGTAAGCCAGTAGGCTGCAGATGGGTTTATGTTGTCAAATATCAACCATATGGTACTGTAGAACGTCTGAAGGCACGCCTTGTTGCTAAAGGGTATACACATACTTATGGTATTGATTACTTCAAAACATTTTCACATGTTGCCCGTATTAATTCTGTCAGAGTTCTACTATCTGTTGTTGTTAACCTTGACTGGCCTCTAGTACAACTGGATATTAAAAATGCTTTCTTATATGGTGATCTGCAAGAGGAGGTTTATATGGAGCAACCTCCTGGGTTTGTTGCTCAGGGGGAGTCACATAAAGTCTGTCGGTTGAAGAAATCTATCTATGGGCTCAAACAGAGTCCTCGGGCTTGGCTTGATAAGTTGAGCAAAATTTTGACTGCCTTTGGTTTTCTGAGATCGCAGGTTGATCATTCCGTCTTTACAAAGAATACTTCCTCTGGTATTGTGATACTTATAGTATACGTTGATGATATCATCCTATCTGGCAGTGATTCTATTGCTATTCAGGCTACTAAAGCCCATCTCTGCAAGCATTTTGCTACTAAAGATCTGGGAAAACTACGGTATTTTCTAGGCATAGAGGTGTCTAGAACTTCTAATGCTCTTGCTCTATCTCAAAGGAAATATGTACTGGATCTGTTACAAGAAACGGGTATGCTTGGTGCAAGGCCAACTGACACTTCTCTAGATCCCAATGTTAATTGGGATGATGATTCTTCTCCGTTGTTTGCGGATAACAAAAAGTACAGGCGATTGATTGGTAAGATGATCTATCTAACTGTGGCTAGACCTGACATATCTACGGCTGTGGGACTTCTTAGCAGGTACTTGGATAAACCCATACAGTGTCACTGGGATGCTCTGTGTAATATTTTGTGTTATCTAAAGAAGTCACCTGGCAAGGGCCTCCATTACAGAAAAAATGGGCACTGCTCTCTAGAAGGCTATTCTGATTCTGACTATGCAGGGAGCAAGATTGACAGGAAATCCATTTCTGGCTATTGCACATATGTAGGGGGTAATCTTGTCACCTGGCGCACCAAGAAACAAAATGTTGTTGCTAGATCTAGTGTTGAAGATGAATACAGGGCCATGGCCCATACTGCCTGTGAACTCCTGTGGGTGCAGTCTCTTCTGAAAGACTTTGGTATTGAGTCTTCTTCTGCTATTCCGATGCACTGTGATAACAAAGCTGCTATTTTTATTGCCAACAATCTTGTCTATCATGAGCGCACAAAACATATTGAGGTTGACTGCCACTTCATCAGGGAAGTTATTCTATCTAGGAAAATTTGCACTCCTTTCACCCATTCTGAAGACCAGGTTGCTGACATATTTACAAAACTGCTGGCGAAGAAGCACTTCTGTTCTCTGGTGGACAAGTTGGGCATGATTGACATCTATGCTCCAACTTGAGGGGGAGTGTTAATATATATATATATATATATATATATATATATATATATATATATATATGTCTTTGTTTAGTGTTTTGTTAATTTACTTTTATATATGGACCTCACTGTAAATATTTTTGTTATTATAAATACAAGGGTACACACATTGTGTAACCCTAAGCTCTCCATTTCACTTGTTATGTTTCACACCTCTAGTCATCCTACAGACCCTAAATTCTGGATAAGTGGGCCTCAAACTCCTCATTTAGTGTAAGCTTAAGAGCCATGAACTTTATAATTTTAGAGCTTTCAAAGAGTTCTTACTTGAACTGGTCAACAAATCATCCATCTCCTTCGTTGTCCCTAGATAGACATGATATTGATGATGAGTTTTTCAACACTATTTAAGGAGTCCAGGATGACGTAACTGTGGGGTCAAGAGTTGTCCGCTTAGTATACATAATGGATAACTTGACGAGTAAAATCTAAACGAATTAAATTATCCAATTATTTGATAATAAAATACCTCATAGAGATTTCACCAGGTCGGCCTTTTTAAAAAGTTTGCTTATATATAGGCGTCTATGACTAATTCAAATTAAGTGGTAGCTAATGCTTAACAAAAGCTCAAAACATAAATAAATTAAATTACGCCTATTAGTATATACACTTTATTGTTGGTTTTACTTAGTGTATTTTGGTTATTTGTCTTTTAGTCACTTGTTTCTTTATCCCATATTGCTTATCTCTAAACGTTGTACTACTCTCTTGTCTTATAAAAGAGAGAGCATTGTATTGATTTTATTCACTAAATAAGAAGCAATACTCTTCTATTCTAGATGGTATCAGAGCGTCTCGATCCTCCCTAAACCATAGCCGCCTCTCATCCCACCCCCAACCCTAGCCGCCCCTCTCCCTCCTCTCTCTCTCTCCCAAGCCCCCTTGCGCCGCCGCCACACCTGCCTACCCCCCTGCCGCCGCCCATAGCCACCCTGTCGCCGCCCACAGCCATCACCACCACCACTCCAGCCACCACCCACCCCTCCGTCAACCCTCCACCACCTTTCAACACCCTAACCTACTCCATTACCATGGCTTAATCCATCAAGTACACCCAATCCTCTACTCATCTTCTTCCCCGAAACCTCCGGGCAGCTTCGGTAACTTTCTAGTTTCTGGCACGTTGACGTCGTAAAAGGCGTCTTCCGCTCTATTTGTCTGCGCCTCATTGTGGAGTGATTGTTCCTCCATGTTGGCATAGGTTTCTATCTTCTCCTACTGGCCCTACGAGGGTTTCTGAGATCCATGCTTGGATCTTCTATATGCTACTTCTAGTTCATGTGTTGGACTTCTGCTACTGACTAGTGACTACTACCTCTGCTGCTGACTAGTGACTACTACCTCTGCTGCTATCTGCGCCTATATTCTGACTATCTCTATCATCTCGGATGGCGACTCCTGACCTTCCTCGCAATCTGTGTCACTACCGTCAAGTTGGATGGCCCCAACTATCATCTCTGGGCAGCCTCCTTTGAACTGTACGTCAAGGCTCAAGGGCGTTTCTCTCATCTGTTGACCAAGGGTCTGGCCATCCCTGCTGCTGATGCTGATGACAAGACTAAACAGGCCTACAATCTCTGGTCCAAGGAAGATTATGGTGTTATGATCTGAATGGTCAATAGTGCGGAACCTAAAATCAGCCAGTCTCTCCTTTGCCTCAAGACTGCCAAGGATATGTGAGATCAGCTCTCCCACGTATATTCTCACCAAAAGAATCAGAAGAAGGTTTTTGAAATCTTCAAGCTACTGCCAAATAGGAGTACTCTGCTACTGACTCTGTGGAGGATTACTAAAACAACTGTTGTGCTCTCTGGGATGAGTTTGAGGTCTACCATCCTCTGTCTGCAGATATCATAGAAATCCAGCGTCAAAGGAACGAGCTTCAACTTGTCCAGTTCCTTGTTGGTCTGCCTTCCTCTTTTGCAGGAGTCGTTGATCAGATCCTCTCTAGTGATCCCCTTCCTACCCTGAGAGACGTTCTAAAGCGTGTTCAACGCCTTCCTTCCGTTTTGCAAAACCTACCTGACTCCTCTGACGGAACAGCCCTTGCTGTTTGGACTGGTGACTCCTCCCGTGGACGCGGCCGTGGTCGGGGACGTGGTCGCGGGCGTTCTTCTGGACCAGGACGTGGCTCCTCTTCTCCTGCTGAGACTACTGAACAACGCTTTTGTACCTTCTGTAAGCGTATCAATCATAATGGAGATCGTTGCTGGATAAAGCATTGGAAGCCAGCTTGGGCGAATCAAGTCACCACAGATCAGCCTGATACTGCCACTACTTCTGCACCTCTGTCTGCCGATTGGATCCGATCGGAGTTTGAGAAACTACTACAAGCACGACTTGCTTCCTCTATTGAGGCCTCCACTGATGGTAGCACTGCTCTTCTGACTCAGTCCAGTATTAACACTTGGGTGATCGATTCGGGTGCGACATCCCATATTTTTGGCAATCCTACATTATTTTCTCATTTACATAACACTACTGTTATACCTCTTGTTACTCTGGCTGACGGCTCTCAAACACCGGTTACTGGTTTTGGTGATATATGCACTCCTGGATGTCTGCCTCTGCGCTCTGCTTTATATGTTCTTAAGTTCCCTATAAATCTGTTATCTGTCAGTAGAACTGTGAAGAGCCTTCGCTTCTCTATTACATTTGACCCGGATGGTGTTGTTTTTCAGGATCTGCGCACGAGGACGAAGATTGATTCGGGCCATGAGGGACCAGATGGTTTATATTACTTGGATGTTCCAAAGACTGCGGTGTATCTGACATCTTCTGCGACTGGCATCCAGTGGCACTATCATTTAGGACACCCGTCGGCAGCCAAATTAAAGCATTTACGAACTCATATTTCAGATTTTGTTTTTCATTATGAAACTTGTCATTTGGGCAAATAAACTAGAGCAACTTTTTCAAAGAAATTATGTATTAGTTCAAAACAGCCGTTTGATATTATACATGTTGATGTTTGGGGACCTTGTTCAGTCTCGAGTATATCTGGATTCCGTTACTTTCTGAGCTTTATTGATGATTTCTCTGAAACCACCTGGATTTTCTTGCTAAAGCATAGATCTAATATTCTTGAGACTATTACTGCTTATTTTGCTTAAATACGTACCCAGTATAGCAAACCTATAAAAAAATTTCGCACTGACAATGCTCTTGAATTCATGCAATCCTCGGTCAGCAGTTTTTGTCGCAAACTGGGTACTATTCACCAAACCTCCTATGCCTACACCCTGCAACTTAATGGAGTCGCCGAACGCAAGAATCGCCACCTTCTTGACATTGCTCGTACTTTACTTTTTCACTATAACGTTCCCCAGTGTTTTTGGCCTGAAGTTATTTCCACGGCGTGCTATCTCATTAACCGCATGCCATCTTCTGTTCTTGGGAATCAAATCCCTTATCAAACCTTGTACCATGTTGCACCCTTATTTTCTGTTCCTCCTCGTATTTTTGGGAGCACTTGCTTTGTTAAAAACTTGCGTCCTGGTTTAACCAAACTTGATCCATGTGCCATCAAGTGTGTCTTCTTAGGGTACTCTAGGACTCAAAAAGGGTACCGTTGTTATGATCCAGTTTCAAAAAAATGGATGGTCTCGGTTGATGTTTTCTTTGAGCACATGTCATTCTATTCTTCTGTTGGGTCTACCCTTACGTCAGATTTATTAATAAAGACACCATTACCGATGATTGATGATTCTGATTCCCTTGATACTGTTCCTGCTGCTGCTACTCCTCAGCTGAAAGTTTATCAAAGAAGACCGAAGACGACAACTCCCTCTATGGCCCCTCCAGAATCTTCTTCCTCAATGTCAGATCAGTCATCACCTCAGGTATTCTCTGACTTAGATATTCCTATCAGTTTAAGGAAAGGAACTAGAACATGTACCAAACATCCGATTGGGAATTTCTGTACTACTGCTCACCTGGGGACTAACTTTGCCAATTTTACTGCTGCTCTTTCTACTGTTTCTATTCCTAAAAATGCTTCTCAGGCTCTTAAACATCCAGCTTAGCGTCAGGCCATGGAAGTTGAGATGCAGGCTCTTACTGATCGTAACACTTGGGAGTTGGTTGATCCTCACACTGATTGTTCTCCGATCGGATGCCGTTGGGTGTTTACTATTAAATATCAACCAGATGGCACGATTGAGCGTCTCAAGGCTAGGCTTGTTGCCAAGGGCTACACAGACTTACGGCGTCGATTATTTTGAAACTTTTTCACCTGTGGCCCGGCTGAATTCAGTTCGCATACTTATTTCTATTGCAATTAATTCTGATTGGCCCTTATTTCATCTTGATGTGAAGAATGCTTTTCTATATGGAGATCTGCATGAGGAAGTCTATATGGAACAACCTCCCGGATTTGTGCTTCAGGGGGAGTCCTCCAAAGTCTGTCGTTTGCGGAAAGCAATTTATGGCTTAAAACAAAGTCCCCGTGCTTGGTTTGATAAACTGAGCACCATTCTTCAGAAATTTCATTTTAGACGTTCTCAACCTGATCATTTTGTCTTTGTTAAACAGACTACTTCTGGCATTGTTATTCTGATTGTATATGTTGATGACATCATTCTATCAGGGAGTGATCTTGCTGGCATTCAGGCGACTAAATGTTATCTGGAGAAACATTTTGTCACCAAAGATTTAGGCACCTTGCGCTACTTTCTTGGGATTGAAGTTTCTCGGTCAGCCTCTGGATTGTGCCTATCTCAGCGTAAATATGTTCTGGATCTTCTATCTGAAGCAGGTCTTCTTGGTGCAAAGCCTGCTAGTACTCCTCTAGATCCAAAACACCAACTGCGATGATGAGAATTCTCCTGCTTATCTTGATCACCATCAGTATCGACGCATGGTTGGCAAGCTCATCTATCTTATTGTCACTCGTTCTGATATCACATCTGCAGTTGGACTTGTTAGCAAATATCTTGACAAACCCCGACAATGTCATTGGGATGCAGTCTGTCACATTCTCAAATATCTGAAGAGCTCCCCTGGGAAAGGGCTGCTGTATAAAAAATATGGACATTGTAACCTTGTTGGGTATTCTGATTCTGACTATGCGGGGAGCAAGGTCGATCGACGCTCCACCTCCGGCTACTGTACTTTTGTAGGTGGAAATCCGGTTATCTGGCGCAGTAAGAAACAGACAATTGTTGCTCGCTCGAGTGCTGAAGCAGAATATCGCGCCATGGCGCATACTACATGTGAACTGTTCTGGATACAGAGCCTGCTGAAAGACTTTGGCATTTCTGATTCTACCATGGAACAAAATTTCGATCGAAATTGCGAAATTTCGACCGAAATTTCCGATTTTTTTTCAATCGGACATCGAAACGCTGGTACGCAGGGATATGTCCGTCTTTTCGCGAAATATTTCGCACTGTGGGCGAAATTTCGCAAAACTGGAGGGGGTTTCGGTGCAAAAAGCCCAGTTTCGGCCTTCAATTTGCGAAACAGCTGCGAAACGCAGCCACTGTTTCGCGAAACAGTGTTCCGCGGACTGCTGCTGCTGGGGTTTGGCGATTTTGGCGATTTTCTTGGGATTTCTTGCTCCCGGAGGCTTCTCTACTTGATTCTAAGGTATGTAACCCCTCTTCCTAGCCCATCTATTCCTCCTCTTTCTAAATCTACTCTCATTTAGACATAGCTTAATAAGAACTCCGAAAATCCTAAATTTCTAAGTGAGATTTCTCTTTAAAAACTCAAGATCTTGAAATGAAACTTGTACATCTAAGAAACAATAGTGTGAAATACATACAACTACACTTATTTTGAAAATCTAATCAATATATTTCGTATTTATACACAAAATGGCTGAAAACAGCTTTTTTTTAATTGAAATTTCTTATATTTTTTTATTTTTCGCTAATGTAACCCTAAATATATTACACTAGTAGACTTATACCATAAATGCTAACTAATTTCAGTGTTACAAGTTCAATTTGTATATTTATAACAATTTAAATATTAATTTCAGACCTTAAATTAAACAAATATTATAAAATTGAATTAATAAATATAAAAATTATGAACTACTTAGTTATACATTGACCTTCTAAGTTTCTAACATCCAATTTTAGGCTTTAGTAACTAGTTATGGTTTATTTATACATGTGTTGACTTGATGTGGTTATTTTTTCATGTTTTTATTTTTCTAAATTGCAGTAGATGGGTTCTTCATCTGGTGATAGTAATGGTGGACGAAGAAATGATGGTGGTACTAGAAAGGGAAAAGTCATTGATTTTGCATGGGCTCATTGTGAGCAAGTTCCTGGCACTAAGCAACAAGTGATTTGCAAATATTGTACCAAGAAAATAGGCGGTGGGGGGATTACAAGATTCAAATCCCACATTGTTGGCGGTGACAGGAACGTGGCAATGTGCAAGCAATGTCCTCAAGGAGTGAGAGACGACTTCAGGGAAATGATGAGTCAGAAGAGAAACATTCGTCAACATCAACAAGAACTTGACCAACTCGCGGTTGATACCCTCTTTGACTATGGGAGAGGAGGTTCTTCTGCCGAGTCCGACTCAGATGTAGATTATCCTGAAGGTTATATCACCTCCCAACAATGTCGCATGTATCGCAGAGCGCTTAGAGATTCCAAAAGACAAGCATGGGAGAGAGAACAACATGATTCATATAGGAGGGGCATTGGCCCATCTGTTTTTGAGCATGGTGGAGGCAGTGGTGCACGTCATGCGGCTGGTTACCGTTCAGGAAGAACATCCATCCCCACGGTTGACTTAGGAGATGATACTGATACGCCTGCCCAAGTGAAAAGAAAGAAAGGGACAATTGATAGCCTATTCAGATCTCACAGCACAACAAGAGGTAGGTTGGGTGTAGATGTAGACGAGCCAGGTATGAGAAGGTCAAAACCAGTACAACAGAAGTTGAAATCTATGTTTTCTGGTGCAAAGAATAAGGTTGGCAAAGCAGTTGGCAAATTCTTCTTTGCCCATGGGATCCCAGCACACGTGGCTACTGAGCCATACTTACAACACCTCTTGAGAACTGCAGGGGAGGCTGGACCGGGTGTTAAAGCCCCCACTGCATATGAGCTTATGAATGTCTACCTTCCTGAACAAAAATTGGAGATCCAAAAATGGATTGAGGATAAGAAACAAAGGTAACTAAGCTTATTTCTTTATTGTCCCTTCCATTCTTGATTGTTGAAGCCTTCAAGACTATGAGGTTTTACTTTAACTCTACATCTACTTTTTGTTTGTTGTACTTGTAGGTGGGAATCTTATGGTGTGACATTAATGGCTGATGGTTGGACATCTGGAACTAGAAAACAGATCATCAACTTTCTTGCCTACTGTAATGGATCCACCATTTTCCTTGGATCTGTAGATGCTTCCGCTGAGGTTCGGACTGCTACATTCATATCTAAATTGATGAAGAGGTATATCAAAGAAGTTGGTGTGGAAAATGTGGTTCAAATTGTAACTGATAATGGAGCCAATTTCAAGAAAGCTGGAAAGTCTTTGATGGATAAGTTTCCACTCTATTGGACTCCTTGTGCAGCTCACTGCATTGATTTGATTCTGAAAGATATAGGTGAGTCATATATGATATATGTTTGACTCCTTGTATTCCAATTTCCAATTCCAAATGACTTATAGTGTCATTATTTGATTTCATACTCTGTTTTGTTCAAATGTAGGTGGGTTGCCGCATGTGAAAAATTTGATCATTGAAGCCAGGACAATCACAAGCTTCATATACAATCGCTCATTTCTTTTAGCTGCTATGAGGAGGAAGGAGTATTGTGGCGGTGACTTGGTGCGACCAGGAGTCACCCGTTTTGCTACCAATTTTTTGGCGTTGCAAAGTCTGAAGTCAAAGAGAGATGGGTTGAGAAAATTATTTTCCGGAGTTGAATGGAGTTCAATGAAGGAAAGTAAGACAGCCGCTGGGGGCAAGATAGAAGACATTGTGAACAGTAGGAGCTTCTGGGAGAGGGTTAATAAAATTCTTAGAATCATGGAACCAATAGTGAAGGTGCTCAGGTTGGTGGATGGAGATAAGTCACCAACCATTCCCTACTTGTATGAAGCAATGACCCTGATGACAGATTCAATATCAAAAGTTGTTCCAAGAGGAAGTTCCCAATACAAGAAAATTATAAGGAAGCGGTGGGAGAAAATGCTTTTGCACCCTATGCACAAAGCTGGTGAGCATAACTAATACTTATTCAATAATTATATACATTTCTATATCTTGATAACTAATGACACATTCAATGCAAGACAATTTTATATATAGCCATTTGTATTTCTTGTAGCTCATTACTTGAACCCTAGATTCCAATACAAATACAAGTTAGGGTTCAAGAGCGACTTCATGGCAGCTATTAAAGAAGTTGTGGAGAAACTTGTCACCACATGCACATCTGAAGAGAGGGTGACTATTATGGACCAGGTAATACATATAGTCTGGAACTCTCTATTTACTAATTATTGAGAAAAAAAATCAGATTTTATTGCCCTTGACCTTATCAATGTTGTCATGTTAATTTGCAGTTGAGGCAGTTCAGAGAAGACATTGGATGCTTTGCACATCCAAGCGCTATTGCTGACAGAGAAAAGGTTGTTCCATGTGAGTGGTGGTCATGGCATGGCACAGGTTGTGAAGAACTATGTCGAATTGCTGTGAGAATTCTATCACAAACAGCTGCTGCGGGTGGTTGCGAAAGAAATTGGTCCACATTCAACCTCATTCATAGCAAAAGACGAAACAGACTTGGTGCACAACGTCTAAATGACTTGGTATACGTTCACTATAACATGAGGTTGAGGGCAAAAGATCTTAGAGAGCCCGAATTTAGAGAAGTGGACCTCTCTGTCATCCATGATCCACTTGATATTGCTTTTACCTATGGTGGTGGTAATGAGAATAATGATCCAGAGGATAATCCATTGCAACAATGGATGACTAATATTGGTGGTGCCCCAGTTTTAGATAGAAATGATGGCAGGCCGGATCCCACTGTTGAAGCAACATTCATGCCTAGCACTAGAGCAGAAGAAGAGACAGCTACAAGAGATCGCAGCCCTGTACAAAGATTTGAAGAAGAACAACAACACATTCAAGATGAGATGGATATTGCACAGGCAGTTGAAGAAGGTGGAACTCGTTCTAGTAGCCACTCTTCCGAATCTGATGGTGGTGGTGATGATGATGATGATGATGATCTTGACGATGATGATGATGATGATGATGATGCACCTGATGATGATGATGATGGTGATGGTGATGGTGATGGTGATGGTGATGACCAAGAAGGTAATGATAATAATGAAGAGTGGGCAGGATTTGAGAATGACAATGATGATCGACCTTATATCTCTGCTCCTAGGGCTGAAGTTGCACCTGCTGAAACTCAAATTCCATTTGTTGATAGTACATTCCAAAGAAGAAAAACTAGAGGTACAAAGGAATATATTGGCACACCAGAAGGTCCAACACCGTCACCACCACTTCTAGCTATTCTTCCAGCTCCCCAATACCAAAGTGGTTGTATTTCTAATTTGGCTGAATCAGTTGGGAGCATGAGTATTTCAGACAGGGATTCATCTTCTATTGTTGATTCTTTATTTGGGTACCCTCATGCACCACAAACACAACCTGCAGTCGCACAACCACCACAACAAGATCCCTATAACTATGGCTATGGTTATGGTGGGAGTCATGGGACTTATAATTATGGTGATGATTATTCTTCTTCTTCTAGAGGTATACAAGTACAACCAGGCTATAAGTATGGAGGATACAATGACCCACTCATGCAAGGTTATTCTTACACTGGAGAACATGTTCATATGGAATCTAATGATGGTGGGCAAACTTGGCAAGGATACCGTGAAGTTTTGTATGTTCCTCCATTAGCTGTTGCTCCTCCAGCTCCAGTTGCTTCACAACCATCTATTGATCAAGCAAAAGCACTTGAGGAATTTTTCCCAAAACATGGGATGATGCAGTTTGTGTCTGACGAGATCTACCAAGAGCATGTTGAGACATATAACCGCATGTATAGAAATGATATGAGTTGGGCAACATATGTTGATAGTATCAATGAGCATATGTATGGTCAACAACGAGGAGGACAACAACCACCACGACACTCAAGCTTCAACTAGGATTGTTGGTCTCTTAGTCCTACTTTGTAAGACTTATGGAACATCGTAATGTGTAAGTTTGTTAGTTTATAATGTGTTTTATATATTATAAGTTGTAATATGTAAGTTGGTAACGGTACTTTGTACTTTGTAGTACTCTAGTCTAGTAGTGTAGTTGTTTTAACTTGAAGTTTGCAAGTTTGTAACAGTCTAACTGTCTAACAGACTTGACATTTTTGTTCATTTGTGCACTCACTCATCAAGACATGGATCCCACCCTAACCTCTAAACATATAAATTTATCATATAATCTAGTGTATCTATGTCAAGACATTGTGTATGCAAAAATTCATAGTTTAATTCCTTCATTTTGTCATCGAAATTGCCATTGAAATTCTGTCGAAATTATTCAGCTTCCTTCACTTACAAATGTGGGAGACCCCCCCCCAATATCCAATATGAAATATTATTGCATATTTGAGTAGATCTTGGCGTTTAGGTCATCCTGGTAAATTTTCATGATTTAATTCGCTTATTTGGTCGTCGAAATCGTTAGGGCCGTAAATATCGAAATTTCGTGCGAAATTTCGAAAAATTTCTGTTTCTGGGCCATCGGACACGGCATCGAAATCGGACATTTAATTCTATGGATTCTACTCCTATATCTATATATTGTGACAACAAGGTTGCTACTTTTATTGCTAGTAATCCTACCTTCCATGAATGAACAAAGCATATTGAGGTTGATTGTCACTTTGTTCGAGAAGTTGTCTTATCTGGCCAGATATCTATGCCCTACATACATACCTCAGATCAAGTGGCTGACATCTTAACCAAAATACTTCTGAAGTCTAGATTCACTGCTATGACTGACAAGCTGGGCATGATTGACATCTATGCTCCAGCTTGAGGGGGAGTATTAGTATATACACTTTACTGCTGTTTTTACTTAGTGTATTTTGGTTATTTGTCTTTTAGGCACTTGTTTCTTTATCCCATATTGCTTATCTCTAAACATTGTACTACTCTCTTGTCTTATAAAAGAGAGAGCATTGTATTGGTTTTATTCACTCAATAAGAAGCAATACTCTTCTATTCTAGAACGCCTATATAGAAAAATAGCATTTGTTCGTCCTACATCAATACCCCTATGCTTCAATACCTTCATCAACTGGTTTCGTTACTAATAAATCCATCAGACGTGAGTATTTCCTCATGGTGTTTTAATCCATCACAAAGGAATTTAATTTACAACAGATAGTGATAAAAATCAAGTCAGACAAGGTGACTTGAAGCCGGCAGTAAGCATTTGCATCGGTTGACAAGCATCCAATGGCCAGAGAGTAGGGAGGGAGGTATAATGTTGTCTAGAGAAGGTCCGCAGGGGCACAACCCCCTCGATTATGCAAAAAGGCAGGCAGGCAAGTATGTGCAATAGGCAACATAAATGTCACACTTCATATATAGATGTTAACCAGGTGGAATGACAGGCTAGACGCATCTTGTTGGATGCTTGATAGGTTATATGAGCTGGATGAAAATGGCCTAGTGTTCTCCCCCTAGCCAACTAGCACTAAAAGCACACCACATACCCAGTTCAAGAAGCACGATCATTGGCCGGGCCACCTAAATGTTGACGACGAGAGGCGCCGGATCAGGAACAACCTATGCACAAACAGATGTGCACTATACTGTGTAACATATAGAGGCCATGTTAGGAGGGAGGTGTATAAATGCTTGATAGAAAGATCATTGAAGGATAGAACCATTCAGGAAGAGACACAATCCTACCATTAGAGTGTGAAGTGCGACCGGCAATGCAGTCCCTAATACCAACGCATTTATACCAAGTGTAAGCAAACCATGATTGAGGTTTAACAAATGCCTTATGTCTTCCTCGTAGTTCCCATATAAAGCCGATTTTCATCCTTGTGCCAGATTTGGGTTCAATGTCCTCTTGTGATTGTGGGACATCCTCCGATTCCTTCACCCCCACCCAGATTTATGCCCGGGGAGCTTCTGGATGCAACAGCCATTCATGTTTCCTCTTCAATCAGAGGCGTGCTATGGGGATGGCTTGCTTAACCTTGCAGGCCAGCGTAGTAACACCTTCGCATGGAATCTTGCAGGTTGTGTGGGCTTCTTCTCCGAATTTTTGCGTATTGGAGCTTTGGGATGTCGGCCGTGCTAAAGTATCAAAGTTGGGTCTGTGACTATATTGACCTAAATTGAAAAGATTTAAACAGAATTGTAACGACATACATGAGAATATGTAATTCTAATATGGGAGGGTTACATAAATTTTGGTATTATAGAAAAGACCTACCCGGTTTAAACCCTGTCATAGGATGTGATGGAAGTAACATTTTTATCACAATTTGTCAACAGTAGAATTGAGTAAGATGGCAGTGTTTTCTGTAAGAGAGTATATATTAGCCTATTTAGTTAATAGGTTAATTAATTAGTGGGCCTTTAGTATCTCGGCCCGTTTAGATTACTTGTGTCCCAAGTCTCAGGGTTTCTCCCTTACTCTTATATATAGGACAGGGCTGTACGTCTTTTATTTATCAAATCAATATAACATTATTTCTCACATTTTCATAGGAATAGGTCAATAGTACAGATCGATTATCAGCATTTTAAAGCAGTAATAAAAGTTTCAGAGATAACCACAGTTGTCACTTACCTTCCAAACCAAGATCCCCTTGCTCCTTAGATACTGAGCCCTCATATCAACCGTGCCAATCCATGAGTTGCTAACTAGTTGGACACTTGGACCACCATACACACTAATCAGAGTCTTGTAAGGAGGTGGACCGAATTTTGTGCTATCAGGTTTATACAAAGCAGCATATAACATGGTGCCATCACTTGCAGGTACTTCAACAATCTCTGGTGGCAGGAGATAGCTTTTGCCTCGTGGAGTGCTAAGAGGCTGCTCATACAAAGGCATTATTACAGTACCATCCTGCAAAGAACATAGAACTATCCGAGGTGGTGTATTCAGAGAATCATAAACATCAACAAACCTCTGCATCTGATGATCTAAGATCACAGTATGCCTCCCTTTTCCATGAGTTAACCTTTTGGGAGACTGTAAAGGACGTCTCCAGTCAGGAAACAGACTCGTGCAATACAAGTTTGATTCCAATGCACCATCCATGGTCGCAGTGAAGTAGATAAGACCTGCAGACTCATTGACACCAGCAATTTGTTCAACCATCCACTCACCTGCTGTTAAAGGGCCTGAGCAAGATCCATTCTTTTCATGGAGGTATAGATGTCTATATCCAGTCTTCTCACTAGCCCAGACAAAGCCCCCAGAAAACTTGCTTAAACCCTTGTCTAAAGGTGAGAAACAATCATGTAGATTGATCCATACGTCCTGCTCTTCAACTAACAAGACTTCCCTCTGACCAGTTGTGATATTAAATTTCAGAACCTTCAACTTGGTATGAGCTCTATTAAGAACCTGAGCTGTAAGAGTGTTATCAGGCATCCAATTAACTCTGGCAAGATATTCTTCGTCAGAAGTACCCAAATAGTTATTTCCACATAAAAGATCCACCCACGTTGCTGTGCCACCTGAGGATGCAACAATTCCTAGCCGCACTTTAACATTTGAGGCTCCAGCAAAAGGATAAGCATGATCCTCCTGGGCATCTGGGCCCACAGAACTTTTACCTTGATGCATAATTCTAAAAAGAGGTATCTCTGAAGAATCTGTCTCAGTAAAGGCGATATACTTGCTATCAGGAGACCACCAGAAACCAGTCTTTCTGTCCATTTCTTCCTATTTCCGTTCACCCGAAAAATGAAGCAAACAAAAAATGTGAAGGTGTCACTGCTGTTAGTTATAGAAGAACAATAGAAAAGTAAAAAGAGAGATAAATACAGGAAGAAGAGAGGCACCTGTGCTATGTACTCTGCTAGACCATGAGCCTGCATATACAAGACGGCATTTATCAGCTTACCATATATATAAGAGAGGATCTAGAAGATAAAAAGAGTGTTCTGTAAAAACTAGAATCCTAGGCATTCAGCTAGATATGAGTTACGAATGCATTATAATAATTTCAAAATATATTATTGGACTAGAAAAACAATATGTATAAGATAAAATCTAGAAGTGTGCTCTTACATAACTAGGAACAAGTTCAAAAAATCTCCATCTTAGGCAACATATTGTAGATTTGGGTACTTACAAATTCATGGGACTCTTACAAACCTTTCTGTTTTTCCAATAGATAAACAAGCATATTGTTGAGATAAATAATGTATCTTTGTTAGTATCTTGTTCTATAGAGTTTATTGTAACATGGGCCCAAGTGTGCCCAACCCATTCGGGTGTTGTTCGCGTGCCTTGCTTCCCTAATTGTATAGCAGAGGGGGTTAGTCTTATATGAAATAACAATGACAGCTGTCTTCAACATGGTATGAAAGTAGGAAACCTGGTTGTGTCTTTGTACTTCCCTTCTCTCTCTCTTGCGTGCGCTCCTTTCATCCTTCAAGCGCTGCTCATCACACAACAAGCTGTCTGTGTCATCAGAGAAGCAACTAGAGGGAGACTCCCTCTCTCTCTCTCGTTCATTCCTTCAGTGGAGCCTACGGTCTTTCCAACAATTTCCATGCCCTAAAGATTGTTCTTTGGAAAGCTGTACCACAAATCTTATGTGGTCCTCCATAAACACTTGCTATATGTCGCTATCTATCTATTTCCTACTATGATCGCGGGTATCTGACATACCTTTCTTTTGTGTTGGAGATCTACAATAATTTTCCACTAATATGTGGGCAAAATGAGTATGCTGAGTTGGATGTGTGGGAAGACAAGGGAAAATCACTTGAGAAATATATATATATATATATATATATATATATATATATAGGGCAACGATCCAGTGAGAAACATATCTGGTGAGAGCATGAGAGGGATTTGAATAACTCTCCACATAGATCAATTTTTCATAATTTAACCGTACAGATCACAAATATACCTTAATATCTACCTTCCTACAAAATTTTATCACCATTCAATTTGTAGATCATTCACAACAAACAAATATTTTCCGACGCTCTATATTGAACTTCAGGCTGACCGTTGGATGTAAAAAGTGTATATTGTACATATGGACATGTGAACAATGTCTGATTGCAATGATTTTTTGTGACAAGGTAAATGAAATGATGTTTTTTCCATCTATACGGCTGGATTTTAAAAAATAATTACGAATTTGTAGTTATTCAAATGCCTCTCATGCTCTCACCGTAGGATGTTTCTCACTGGATCGCTACCCTATATATATATATATATATATATATATATATATATATATATATATATATATATTCCGGAGAAGGTAGGAAAGGGAAGAGTAAGAGCGAAGCGAAACGAACCAAAACTCGGGGAGTTTTGTGAAATTTCACAACAAAAAACCCAATTTAGGCCGTAATTTCACGAAAGGGCACATAAACAAAATTTAATTTTGAGATATGTGTTCCTAGCGCTGCTACTACTACATCTAGGGTATTTTGGCAATTTTTTTTTAATCTCGAGCTTCTAGAGGCTATTTTTCTTAATTCTAAGGTATGTTTCATCTATCCCTAGACCACCTATACATCACCTTCTTTAATTTCTATAGTCTTTAGTAGAGATCTAGAGAAAATTCTCCAAAAATAACAAAGCTCTTTCTTGGATCTATGTATAAATGTCCAATGTAACCTAGTTAAATGCTAACACTAGACTTAAACACGTTTGGTAAGTTTGTAACTTGTAGCTGTAAGGTTTAAATTCTAAGTTGTACATTGAAGTTTGCAAGTTTGTAACCGTCTAAAAGACTTGACATGTTTGTTCATTTGTGCACTCACTCTTCAAGACATGGATCCCACCAAGGAAGAAAATATCCGATGTCGATGCCGTTTCGGTGGCCACAGAAACAAAAATTTCGACAAATTTTGACTGAAATTTTGATAAATGTGTTCCTGGCGTTTCGACGGCAAAATAAATGAATTAATTTATGAAATTTTACCAGAATGATCTACTACTGTAGATCTACTCAAATATGTAATAATATTTCATATTTGATATGTGGGGGGTGGGGTCTCGTCATTTTTGAGTGAATGACCCTGAATTGTTTCGATGGGCATTTCGATGGGCATTTTTTATGTCAATTTTCAATGGTGAAATCTATGAATTAAGTCATTATAGTTTGCAAGCACAATATATAGACTTAAAGACACAAAACTGTGCAAAAAAATGCTCGAGGTAGTACATAGTATATGAATAAGTAGAAAAAAAATCGATAATCTACTTGTTTCGAGAGTTCGTCAGTTAATTTTGATGTCCAATTGCCATGGAAACAGAAATTTCGATCGAAAATTCGACCATTTCATCGAAATTTTGAACATTGGATCCCACCTTGACCTCTAAACATATAAACTGATTATATAGTCTAGCTTGTTTGTGTCTAAACACCGTGTCTGCAAAATTTCATAATTGAATTCCTTCATTTACCATTGAAATTGCCATTGAAATTCTATCAAAATTGTTCAACTTCATTCACTTACAGATGTGGGAGACTCCCCACATATCGAATATGAAATGTTATTGCATATTTGGGTAGATCTTGGCGTTTAGACTGTCCTGGAAATTTTCATGTTTTTATTCTCTTATTTAGGCATCAAAACTGTTAGGATCGTAAATATCGAAATTTTGGTCAAAATTTATGTAAATTTTTGTTTTGGGGCCATTGGATGCAAAATTGAAATCAGACATTTAATTCTATGCTAGTCGTCTATAAAGGTCACTAAATAGCATACACCAGTATGATTAACAATATGACATGGTCCCCATACATCAGTGTGTACTTAATTAAACATACTAGGACTACTATCATTTCACAAAGGAAACACCAAAGGATGATGTTTATCAAGCTGACATGACTGACATTAAAAAGTTTCTAATGTAAAGACTCAATTTTGCAATGGATGGACGACCAAGTGTAAATGCCACTGACGAAAAGAAGTAGACTTGGCAACAAGTGCAACACGAGAAGTTGGCAAAGTCTCCAAATAATGCAAACTATTTCCACCTTCATATTCCCCACTAGTCTTCTCCCTCATCCAGAGATTCTGCAAAGAAAGAATATGAAAATAATATATGGAAAGAGAGTTATGCCACAATACAAAGTTTTGGTGATTTTCTGAAAGACATCAAATTTAGTGTAAATTTAAGAAATATAAGCAAATTTTAGTTTATTTGAAGTACTTGTCACTTTTCCTATCTCAACAATAGGGGAAGCAGAACCATTAGTGTTAGGAATTGTGGTGGGCAAGTGATGATGCTCTGCAAGACTAAATGCGCAAGATTTAACGTGGAAAACTCCCCCCCCAAGACAAGGAGAGAAATACCACGGGGCAATACCAGCCAACAAGCACTATGCAACCAGAATTACAACTCACACTGCCCAGATTTAATCACCCCTAAATCTAGGAAGCTCCCCCTGTCCGAGAACAAAGATAAGAACAAAATTACGCCCAATGTGTACAAACCCTCCCTTTAAACTTCTTCTCCTCACGGACACCACTGCTGCTGCAGGGGACTGCTTGTTGCCGCTGCGACCATTCACCGGGTCGCCTCTTCTCTTATTCATCATCATCATCATCATCTAAGCCTCAATCCCAACTATGTTGGGGTCGGTTACATGGATCCTTCATTTCCATTCAGCTCTATCATGGGTCATATTCTGATTGAGATGTAGAGATTCAAAATCTCTCTTTATAAGCTCATCCCATGTTAATTTAGGCCTTCCTCTTCTTCTATTTATAGTGTTTGGCTCAATAGCATTGCTTCGTATAGGCGCACTAGTAGGTCTGCGTTGCACATGTCCGTACCATCTGAGTCAGCCCTCATGCAACTTGTCCTCAATGCTCGCCACCCCCACTTTATTCCTGATATAGTCATTTCTCAAACGATCTTTTCTTGTCTTCCCACACATCCATCTCAGCATACGCATTTTGGCCACGTTCATCTTGTTGAGACCTTGTTTCTTCACCGCCCAACATTCACTCCCATAGAGCATGGTTGGTCGTATAGCTGTTCTATAAAACTTACTTTTTAACCTGAGAGGGATCTTCTGATCGCATAAAACTCCAGTTGCACTCCTCCATTTCAACCATCCTGCAGTGATCCGGTGACAAACATCATTTTGGACATCCCCGTCTATTTGAATAATAGAGCCTAAGTAACGAAATTTGTCACATTTTGGTATATCTACCCCGTCCAACTTGGCTCCATCATTCACACTGCGAGATTGGCTGAAATTGCAATGCATATACTCAGTTTTGCTCCTGCTAATCATCAATCCATTTGATTCCAATGCCTTTCTCCAACATTCAACTTTATCATTCAATCCATCTTTTGTTTCGTCAATCAAAACAATATCATCAGCAAATAACATACACCAAGGAATATCATCCTGAACATTCTTTGTTAACTCATCCATAACCAGAACGAATAGATATGGGTTGAGTGTGGATCCTTGGTGTACCCCAACTGTAATAGGAAAAGTTGGTGTCTCTCCTCCAGGAGTCTTGACACTTGCAGTAGAGCTATCATACATGTCTTTGATCAAGTCAATGTATTGGATAGGCACACCCGTTTTCTTCAAAACCATCCATAACACTTCTCTGGGTACTCGATCATAAGCCTTCTCTAGATCGATAAACACCATATGAAGATCTCTTTTGCTTTGTCTATACTTCTCCATAAGCCTCCTTATCAGAAAAATAGCCTCTGTTGTTGATCTTCCAGGCATGAAACCAAATTGGTTGTTTGATACCTGTGTTATAGATCTTCACCTCTGCTCAATAATCCTCTCCCAAAGCTTCATCGTGTGACTCATCAGCTTGATACCTCTATAGTTTGTACAACTCTGAACGTCACCTTTGTTCTTGTAGATTGGGACTATAATACTATTTCTCCACTCATCCGGCATCTTCTTGGTCTTCATAATCTTGTTAAAGAAATTTGTTAACCATGTAACTCCCTCATCCCCCATACTCTTCCATACATCAATGGGAATATTGTCTGGTCCGCATGCCTTTCTCATTTTCATCTTTTTCAAAGCATTCTTGACCTCTTCTCTTATTGTTGAGAGTTATTTTGTTATTGTTTTTATTATTAGTTTGTAATATGAACCTAACTGTTTTGGCCCATTAGGGTTGGTCTGATGTTTGAATGCTTCCCTGTCCTCCTATATATTGGAGCAAGGTTTCTCTTATCGAATAAAACTTGTAGTCGTCTTTTATTCACTAAGATGGTATCAGAGTAGAGATCCAAAACCCTAGTCGTCAAGTAAAGGGGATTAAAGAGAGAGCCACAGCCGGCGGGCGGCCACCCCTTCTTCTTTCTTGGCCGCCCGCAGGCCCTGTCCACTCTTTCACTCCTACTGCTCCTTCCTCTCCCTCCTGATACTGATGCTTCCTTCTTCTATTGCTACTTGCATGAAGTTCACTGCCTCAAGTCTTTTTTATATCAATACTTTCATTTGTTGATGCACCATACGATTTGTTGTTCTCTTCTAACCATGCTGCTACAGTATGTTACTGTAGCACGGCGGGATTGTTGGAGCTTCCAACCCCTTTTTTTGTGGTTTGTAGTGGCCTCAAGCAGCCTTCTTTTCCTTCAACCCTAGCGGCCTGTTGGAGATGAACGACCTCTTTCATGTGCCTTGGAGATAGGGTTATGACACCTTTTTCTCCCTCACCGGTGGCCTGTTTTAATGGAGATCTAATTTGACAATTGCTGCATGATTTTAGGGGGTCTTTTGTCAACGAGATCCTCTTCCAGTGACCGCCCTTGATGTCTCCTTCATCCCCTAGTACCCTCCTTAATTCTAATATGGAAGGGGAAGAGATTTGGGCACACATTCCCAACATCTACAGTCGCGGTACTGTAGCAGTTACAGTAACGTTTGCCTTCAGGACCACTATTTCTGCATCAACTCTTTCCATTATCAACTTTTAACGGTTCCTCCCCTCAAACATAATTTCACTCATTAGCAAGCCTGCATATCAGTTTTTTTTTTAATCCTTGCTACTCCCTTTACATGCTTGTTGCGTTTAATAATGTTGTCCCTCTTATCGAAGCCATTGCAACTCTCTACCCTGCTGCTGAAATTCTTGTTGGCTTCTATATCTTTTGGTCTAATATTCTTTATCTAATGTGCTTTATCCCATTTGCCCAGTTCAGTAAAACAATAACATGCCCATGCTTCAACCTATATATCATTCTTTAATTTGAAATGTATTGTAAATCTATTTCTTTTCCATCTCTCCTCACATCTGGTTGTTCTACTATTCATAATATGTGAGTTTTTTTTTCTTTCTTTCTCACTCCACTTGCACCATTTTTGTTTGATTCCCTGAATCCCATGGAACTTGTGTTTGTTCACCCCAACCCTTGATCTTCTCTGTGGTTGGTGTGAGGGGGAGAATAGGAGGAAGAGAAGATGAGTAGAGGAGACAGATGAGGAGAGAAGAGGAAGTTTATATTTGCTGCCATTACTACATGCTTCTTGAAGAAACTGGTTTCTGGAGATTTATTTCAGCTACCTACTTGTTTGTGTTGATGGTCTTCTATCCGGCTATGTCCACTTTACTGTTGTGTGCCAACACTCTCTGACTTATCCATGCTTTGCGCATGTTGACCTTTTTACTTGTCTGTGCCTTGTTTGCACGTCGACTTTCTGTTGTTGTGTGCCAACACTCTTTGGCTTGTCCGTGCTCTGTTTCGCACGTTTGACCCGTCCGTACGTTATTTGTACATTGACTACTGCCGCTGTTGTGACCCATCACTCTCTGGGTTGCGATGTTAGTGACTGTGATGAAGATCATGAAACATTGTTGTTTCCACTTATTTCCCCTCCAGATGATCATGTTGTTGCTTACTTCTTCTCCATATGATCAAGAAACTTCTGTGACCTGCTTGCTTGCTATGGAGTGTCTACTTGAGGGGGAGTGTTTGAGTGCTTTAATGTAATATTGAGGGGGAGAAAATTCTTGTATGGGTTTGGTTTATTATGTTTCTTTGTTTTTTAGTCCAACTCTCTGTTTGCAAGCTGATTTGGGATTCTCCCAACTTCAGCTTGAGGGGTGTTGAGAGTTATTTTGTTATTGTTTTTATTATTAGTTTGTAATATGGGTCTAACTGTTTTGGCCCATTAGGGTTAGTCTTATGTCTGAACGCTTCCCTATCCTCCTATATATAGGAGCAGGGTTTCTCTTATCGAATAAAACTTGTAGCCGTCTTTTATTCTCTAAGACCTATCAAGGTTGTCTACCTCGCTACGAACCAGAAGCTCTCTCTGCCTGAGAGAGCAGATACGCGTCCTCCGTTGATCGGACAAACCGTAGTCATTGCCACATCACCAACTGTGTGCCACCAACCTTGTGCGTCTTCCGCTGCTCAGATCCGCCGTCGTGGTTGATGCACCACCTCTGTGTCGCCGGCTGATGCTCCTCCGCTGATCGGATAGAGCGTCGTCAATATCGATGTCGTAGCACCAATAAAGTGCCACCAACTGATGTGCGTCCTCCGATGCTCGGACCCGCCTCCGTTGTCGATGCACTACCGTTGTGTTGCCGACTGCCAATCACTACTCCGTCTCAAGGCAAAGTCGTTGACCCTCTCTTATCCACAAGAGAGTTGCATTGTCGGTACACCCAATGTGCCACCGACTGTTAGCCGCTACTTCGCTTCAAGGCAAATTCACTGACCCTCTCTTACCACAAGAGAGCACCACCAGTGGTTATTGTTCTCTGACTCTTCTACAATAGATGGCACCAACAACCAACAACTAGTGGGATCACACACCAACCGATGAGATCATCTCAATGGCCTCCCCCACGACCTCTATTTATAGGCCTCTGTGACATGTGGTGACAACTAGGAATCCTATTTCAATTCCAAATATTAATTAATCCCACACATAGGGAGTCGTCTTCTTTCCTTTTTGGATTCAACTCCTATTAGGATTTGCAACACAAGCCAACTCCTACTCAAGCCCAAATCCAACTATGACAATGGCCAGACCACCTGTATCCCAACAATCTCCCCCTCCGGCCCATGAGGGAGGTTTTGTCATCGGTGATCATCTGAAATAGCTTCTGGACTCCATCACCACGTGTGATTGATCCATTCTCCTCAAACATGTCAGCACCATATCATCTTCATCCACTTCTTAAAGCACCACACGGACTTCACTTTGTTCCCAAGCAACTGAGACAAAGTATCCTGGCAGTGCCACTTCACTATCCATGCCCACACCTGGAATTTTGCTGGCTCCCCCTGACCGGTCAGTCGAGACATCTTGGATGAAAACCATGTTTCTGACCTTCTACAGTAAGCCTCAGAAACCTTCTTTTGACGCTCCCCCTGTCGATGTTACCCCACATCAAGAGCCTGATCCTTGATTCTGCATGCATCAACTAGATGTCCATTGTAATGTCCTTCTTCCTTATGTGCGCACTGTCTAGAAGAAGTCTTTGGAGTGACCTTCTCTAACTGGGAGTCGTTGTGTTGCATATTGTTGCACTTCCAGATTGAATTCCACATCTTGGACATGTGACTATTCTGTGATCGCTTCGTGTAGACGTTGCCCTTCCTATCTTCAGACATCTCACTGCTCCCACTACATCCTTCGAACCTTGCTCTGATACCACTTGTTAAGAATTCTGGTGGGCAAGTGACGATGCTCTGTATGACTAAAGGCGCAAGATTTATCGTCGAAAACTCCTCCCAAGACAGAGAGACAAATCACGGGACAATACCAGCCAACAAGCACTATGTAACTAGAATTACAACTCATGCTGCTCAGATTTAATCACCCCTAAATCTGGGAAGTTCCCCCTGCCCGAGAAAAAAGATAAGGATGAACATAATTACGCCCAATGTGTACAACCCTCCCTTTAAACTTCTTCTCTTCACGAACACCACTGTCGCTGTTGGGGACTGCTTGTTGCCGATGCGACCACTCACCGGGCCACCTCTTCTCCTATCGAGGTCGTTTACCTCGCTGCGAACCAGAAGCTCTCTCCGCCTAAGAGAGTAGATTCACGTTGTTCGCTAATCGAACAGACTGTAGTCATTGCTACGTTACCAACTGTGTGCCACCAACATTGTGCGTCTTCCGCTTCTCGGATTCGTCATCGTGGTTGATGCACCACCTCTGTGTCGCCGACTGATGTGTCTCCTCTGCTGATCAGACAGAGTTTCGTCAATATCGATGTCGTAGCACCAACAAAGTGCCACCAACTGATGTGCGTCCTCCGCTGCTCGGACCCACCTCCGTTGTTGATGTACTACCATTGTGTTGCCGATTGCCGATCGCTACTCCGCCTCAAGGCAAAGTTGTTGGCCCTCTCTTATCCACAAGAGAGTTGCACTGTCGGTACACCCAATGTGCCACCGACTGTCAGCCGCTACTTCGCTTCAAGGTAAAGTCGTTGACCCTCTCTTACCAAAAGAGAGCACCACCGGTTGTTATTTCTCTGACTCTTCTACCACAGAAGACACCAACAACCAATAACTCGTGGGATCACACACCAACCGGTGGGATCATCTCAATTGTCTCCCCCAGGGCTTCTATTTATAGGCCTCCGTGGCTCCGTGACATGTGGTTGCAACTAGGAATCCTATTCCAATTCCAAACATTAATTAATCCCACACATAGGGAGCCATCTTCTTTCCTTTTTGGATTCAACTCCTGTTAGGATTGGCAACACAAGCCAACTCCTACTCAAGCCCAAATCCAACTAGGACATGGGCCAGACCACCAGTATCCCAACAATTAGCGAGTAGCACATGAGGATGGTAAGTGGAGTTCCTCAAATAGTTAAGTCTCTAATTTTCAGTCATATGGACATCAACACTACAATCAAAGATTCAATCACCTTTTGTTGATGAAGATGTTTGAAGACATGTATGATCACCTAATTGATGTGCAATACTTGCTTGAGGAGATGGACAAGGAGGCAACCTTGATCATCTTATCTAGATTGTCAGAGCTAAGAGTAGCCATCTAACTATTGATACCATTGGAAGTGTATATAGAACTCCCGCTTTTTCATGTAGTAGTTGTTACTTGATTAGCCTATTCTGGCATACCATGCTTCTTCTACATTTATTTTCTGTATGGTTGGACCTTTACTGAAGTTGTAATAACACATATTGCAAGAGGTAGTCCATCTACCAACAGAGTTAGAGCCTCGTCCACGTCTAAGGGTGGCACGACCCGACAAGAAACAACGAGAGCATCATGTTCTTCCATATGGATAGTCACTAATCTAACAAACACATTAACATCATCTAAAGTGGGCAACGATCTATATGCACGAATTCGTTAATTGATGACCTCATATTCTGATCAAAGATGCACATAATTGACATAGTTGTACCTCATCTTGTTGCTTATGTTGAAGAGAGAGATCAGTCATCAAAGGATGGTAGGCTCTAAGTTCTCCCCATATCCCTTTGAAATTATCAAAGTGTGTAATTAATGATGAGGAATGGTCCAAGTTTGAGGGATGTCATTATACAATTAGAAAACTTTGATGTGATCCCATGCTTCCTTGGCTGTAAAGATCAGATTTGCGGAGAAGCTAAGCTCGTAGATGTTCAAGATCCACTATGAGTCGAGAATCACACGCTGCCCATTTTTCATGGTGGCTTCGTAGATAAACAATTCTCTTAAATAAGTGTGCATATATTTGAGAATAGTGTTCCCATAGAGTTTAGTTGGTGCCATTGAATTTGATAAAAGTCACACACCTTGAATGTATGTCACTAATCTCGACGGATGAAGACGAGGCCACGATATCAAAGAGAATAAGTCAACTGCGGTGAAATAAGTAATAGGCATAACAACAAACAAAAGGACATGTCATGTCACAAGGCTGACACGTGTGTCACAGAGTAGAAGACAAACTCCAAACTCCAGGGTCTTACGATGTGGGGGCTTGGCACACTGTGAGATAAAAGGCATGTGTCTCTAGGGTGACATGTCATTTCGTTGACCAAACATTGAAGGTCAACACATTGGGGATGGAATGACTTGTCGTGTCCTGTGGCACATTAGCAACAAACATGTCTAAAAATGAAAAGGCAAAAGAATAGCATCATCATTTAACCTCGAGCCCAACCATGTTGGGTTCAACTACATGAATCCTTATTTTCTAATAATCTCTGTCATGGGTCATCTCTGGATCCATATGTAAAAACTCAAGATATCTCTTTATAAGCTCTTCCCAAGTTAAATTATGCCTCTTTTTCTTTTAACTCTTCTCTATTCAATAGCATCACGTCGAATAGGCATGTTAGTTGGTCCGTGTTGCACATGTCTATACCATCTCATATTGCCCTGATGCAATTTGTCCTCAATGCTCGCCATCCGGCCCATCCCTACCTTGTTCCTAATATATATATATATATATATATATATATATATATATATATATATATATATATATATATATAATCTTTTTGGTCTTCCAATATCGATATGTTGATTGTTTCGCTCCTGCATCTTCCAAAGGGGAAAAAGATTTCTGAGAGTTGTTTCATGGATCCGCAAGAGAGTACTTGGGTTCTCCCAATAAATAAAAAGTGCATCATGCCTGAATCTAACCAAGGTTCGTGGTGGTGGAGGAACCAGATCGGAAAAAAGAGGGATTCTAGTTGTGAGATGTCTGCCCGTGCCGCCTGCTTCCTGCCCGAAAGAGTCGCTCCCCCTCCCGCGGGGGTAGGGGGCACGGGAAGCACAGTCGGGTTGCTCACACGGACCTCCCAGCAGGTAGATAGAGAGAGATATGTGAAAGTCATTGCCTTCCCCCCGCCCCGACGTCACGGCCTTGACTCCCCCTTACGCGCATGTATATAGTATCGTGTATGTGTGCGTATGTACACGCACACACACACACACACCAATTTTGCACTACAAAATTACATCACATTTCCTGCATTTGTGTGGTTCGATGTCTAATCGTACGTTTCGATCTCCGATGGACAAAACAAAATGAAATTTTGTAATTTCGATGGAAATTTTGTTTTATGACGACCGATCATGTGTCGCTTGGATTTATTTGTTAAAAGATCGTTATGAACCTCTGAGTGTTTTCTCAAAACTTTTAAATGAGAAGAGAACCAGTTCTTAGCTATTCCCAAGTTTATCTACACCGTCGACGCCTCTGAACCAATTCAACATGGTTTTGAAAATTTTGTTTCAAGAATTATCCATCAAGCTTCATGTCCCTGTAGTCCAAAACAAAACAGAGTTTCTAGACAAAAGAACCAGAACCTCCTAGATGTTGCATGTACCATGATGTTTGAAATGAAAACCCCAAATATTATTGGGTTGAGACCATTCTTATAGCAAACCATCTTATTAATTGAAAGCCCTCATGTGTTCTATATAACCAGATCCCATACCAAATGCTCTATCCCCATGAACCCAGTTTTGCATTACCACCAAAAGAATTTGGCTACCTTTGTTTTATCCATAAACACCAATATGAATGTGATAAATTATATAAGAGAGCTCTTTGTTGTTATTCTCTTCGTTATTCCCGGACTAAAATGGTCCATAACACTAATCCGGGATGGCAATTCGGTGAGCATGGGAGACACATACCCATACCCCATTTACCCACTTCACTTTTTACTTGACCCATACTTGCCCCGTTGGGAAAAAAATTAAAAGGGTACTCATACCCACCCCAATGGGTCATGGATACCCAAATTAACCTTGTTGAAAAGTGCGAGCGAAAATTCACTTGTGTTGTTGTGTTATTAGATGGCACACCCAAGTGCTATATATAGGAGAAAGGGGGAAACATAACACACTTGGGACTTTACCAAGGCTATATGGACCGAGACACTTAAGCCCATTAACTAATTAACCTATTAACTAAATTGGGTAATAATACTTTCTAACACCCCCTCAAGTTGGAGCATGGATGAAACTCACGTCCTAGCTTGGACTTACAGGATTTGATTAGACAATAAAAATGTCACTCATACAAAATTGGTCACTCACCCTTAATCAATACTTCGTAACTAAACATATGATGTCGCCCGCCTCTTTTGAGTTGTGTTCAGCACGCTCAAAATGCTCGAGCTTTGGAGAATGTCTTTTGAAGTGCATCTGAAATGAAGAACATTTGATAAATGGAATCCAAACGCCACAACAAAATCTAGCCACAATCAAACTGGAGCAAACGATCAAAAGTACCCCGATTACGCCATCTTCACTAGAGAGTGTGTGAGTGGTATAAGCGCACAGTCAACACATCCCGCATACATAACAAGGAGCGAACGCGGAGGCACAATGTCGATGTAGCAGTAGAGGTATCTATAAATCATCTGAAAAGTGTAGCCAACTGAAATTAGCACAGAAGATAGTAGATGTGCATAATGTGGCGTGAACACAAGTTGGACGAGGTTTGATGGTTGCCATATTGGTTCCATAAATCCGACGCACGAATCTTGGGGGCTTGATAGGAATGAATGCTACCATCAAGGAGGAACCCAAGAAGATCAGCAGAAGAGCCATGTCAACATATGCAACTCGGAGAAGACGTAATGAAAGTAGCTCAGTCAAGATAAATATGAATGAATCCTTGTAGATACAGAATGCACAGGCTAGAAATTAACGAGCTTCAGAGTGAAGAAGCAACCGTTTGTCTCCTGAGAATGCAGTGAGAATGATAAACAGAAACGTCATTAACACCAGAGGGAACAAGAGGCCAGAATTAGCACAACAAGCTCTTATCCTGGCGTACATAATGTTGTACAAACGCAGAAAGCTTGGTGTCAATCTTGCAATTGAGATCCTTCAGCGCCATCTGAAAATACTGGTCAATTGGAATTAGCACAGATAGCCAACTCACATGAAAAGTGATGCTTAGTGGGAATGATGCACCACAAAGATATCAAAAGACAATATGTACTGAAGAATACGAAGCTCCATGAAGATAGCATGGAATATATCATTTGTCATCCCTCTCATATGCTCTCCTCATACTCTCTCTCTTCTTTATATCCCCTCACATACCAAATACGAAGAGAATGAGTAGGTGGCGTGGAAAAGAGCCATAAGACCCCCCCACACACGTGGAAAGAGAGCACACATGATAGGTGGAGGGCGGGAAAGGTGTATTATGTAGAGAAGAGAAACTGTTAACCCAAGTAAATATGCAAAACAACCCAATTATAAGATCCAAATAGGAAAATTAAATGGATCTTTTTTCACCTGAAAAAGAGATTCCCTTAGGCCCACAAATCTGGGGGTGTGGGGGCAGAGCCCCGCAAAAAAATGAATTGGGTTAAAAATAGGATTTGATTATCATTAGGTATTGGAGGAGAGAAAGACCTTTCGAAGGACATCATAACTTGAACTAGAAGTAGAAGACTACCTTTAAGACGTTGTGTGAAGTCCTGACACGCTGTGTAAATTTTTTGGTCGAAGATGACAGACTCCCAGGAACACGCCTTGTAGAATGTCAAAGGCGTGAAACATGTCGTGTAAGCGTTAAACAGGCTTCCGTCAACAAGCCATTTTGAGTTCTGACACGCCGCGTAACTTGCGATCTGAGCGAAACCCTGGGCGGTTTTTGGATTGCTACAAACCATGTTGGCTATATAACATTCAGTGTCGACGGCTGCTAATGCACAATTTAGACTGGAATTGGCATCGTCCAGAAGAACACAACCCTGGAAAGACGTGTCGGAGGGTGATGGGAATTAGCACTATCACTTTTGACAATAGATCGTGCAAATCTAAGGCGGTAACAACCCCTTGCTAAACCAAGGATCGATCAGGACGAGAATTAGCGCCATCTCTTGTGACAATGAATAATGTGAATCATTGGTAACAACAGCCCCTTGCAAGACCACGAACAGGTCTGGACGGGAATTAGTGTCGTCTAGGAAAGGTCGTCCAAGGAATTAGTGGAGGCTTCTAGGATGACAATAGCAACAAGGAGAAGTTGCTCGACCACGACCCAATATGGACGAGAATTAGCGTCGTCTAGATCGGGGGTCTAGAATATGAGGCTAATTGTCTTATTATTGAGATGATTAAAACAGAATACAGTGGTTCTCTTTTATAAGACAAGAGAAAGACACATGGTTTAGATATAACCAATATGGGATAAAACAAGACAAGGAAAAGAGAGAAAAAGACTAAGTAAAAACACAGGAAAGTCTATATACTAATACTCCCCCTCAAGCTGGAGCATAGATGTCAATCATGCCCAGCTTGGATGTCATATCAGTGAAGCGTTTCTTCGGAAGAATCTTTGTGAAGATATCAGCAATCTGCTCATCAGTATGAATGTAAGGGGTAGAAATCTGACCAGATAGAACCGCCTCACGAACAAAATGACAGTCCACTTCAATATGCTTTGTGCGCTCATGGAAGGTAGGGTTGCTAGCAATGAAAGTGGCTGCTTTATTGTCACAATACATAGGAATAGCAGATGAATCAGAAAATCCAAAGTCCTTCAGCAGGCTCCGAATCCAGAATAGTTCACAAGTAGTATGTGCCATGGCACGATACTCAGCTTCAGCACTAGAGCGAGCAACTACAGACTGCTTCTTGCTTCGCCAAGTGACAAGGTTACCTCCCACGAAGGTACAGTAGCCAGAAGTAGACCGACGGTCAACCTTGCTGCCAGCATAATCAGAATCAGAATAGCCAAGGAGTTTGCAATGCCCATTTTTTTTGTAAAGTAGACCTTTTCCAGGAGAACTTTTCAAATATTTCAGAATATGACAGACAGCATCCCAATGGCATTGTCGAGGCTTATCGAGGTAGCGACTAACCAATCCAACTGCAGCAGTGATATCAGCCCGAGTAACAGTAAGATATATGAGTTTCCCAACCATACGTCGATACTGTTGATTGTCAGGGTAAGCAGGAGACTCCTCATCATCCCAGTTGATGTTGGGATCCATAGGTGTGCTAGCAGGTTTCGCACCCAAAAGACCAGATTCAGATAAGAGATCCAGGACATACTTCCGTTGAGATAAGCAGAGACCAGAAGAAGACCGAGACACTTCTATCCCAAGAAAATACCGAAGTGAGCCAAGATCCTTGGTAACAAAGTGTTTCTCCAGATAGCGCTTTGTAGACTGAACACCAACAGAATCGCTTCCAGAGAGAATAATATCATCAACATAAACAATAAGAATAACAATACCCGCAGAAGTATTTTTCACAAAAACAGAGTGATCGGATTGGGAACGTCTGAAGGAAAATTGCTGAAGAATATTGTTGAGCTTGTCAAACCACGCTCTAGGGCTCTGTTTCAAGCCATAGATAGCCTTTTTTAGCCTGCAGACTTTGGAATCCTCCCCCTGACACACAAAACCGGGAGGTTGAGACATGTATACCTCTTCATGAAGATCACCATACAGGAAAGCATTCTTGACATCAAGCTGATACAGAGGCCAGTCAGAATTGACAGCAACAGAAATCAGAATCCGGACAGAGTTCAGACGCGCTACTGGAGAGAAAGTTTCAAAGTAGTCAACTCCATAGGTCTGGGTATACCCCTTTGCCACAAGTCGCGCCTTAAGTCGTTCGACAGTACCGTCGGGATGGTATTTGACAGTGAACACCCATCGGCATCCAACTGGAGAGCAATCAGCAGGTGCCTCAACTAGGGTCCAGGTATGACGGTCAGTAAGAGCCTTCATCTCGTCTTCCATAGCCTGACGCCACGCAGGATGGCGAAGAGCCTGAGCAGCATTCTTAGGTACAGATATCGCAGACAGAGCCGCAGTGAAGTTAGCAAAATTAGTACTCAAATTAACAGTAGAGCAGAAATTTCCAATCGGATGCATAGTGCAGGTACGGGTCCCTTTCCTCAGACTAATAGGAATATCAAGATCAGAAAATACCTGCGAGGATGGTTGATCTGGCACCGAGGAAGAGGACGATGGAGGGGCCATGGAGGGAGCTGTCGGCTTCGGTCTTCTTTGATAAACTTTCAGAGGTGGCTTTTCAATCAGATCCTCAGAAATAGTAGGTACATCATCCACCACAGGCAAAGGTGTATCAGCAAGTAAATCGGAAGTGAGCGCAGAACCACCCGTGGAGTAGAAAGGCATATGCTCAAAAAACACCACATCCGCAGAGACAAACCACTTTTTAGAAACAGGATCATAGCACCTATATCCTTTCTGAGTGCGAGAATATCCCAAAAAAACACACTTAGTTGCTCGAGGATCCAATTTAGTGAGGCCAGGCCGAAGATTTTTAACAAAACAGGTGCTCCCAAAAATGCGAGGCGGGACAGAGAAAAGAGATGCATCGGGAAACAGAATCTGAAAAGGAATCTGATTGCCGAGCACAGATGAAGGCATGCGGTTAATTAGATAGCAGGCAGTGGCTATCGCCTCGGGCCAAAAAGCTTGGGGAACATGATAGTGAAAGAGAAGGGTACGAGCAACCTCGAGAAGATGACGATTTTTGCGCTCAGCAACCCCGTTTTGTTGTGGGGTGTAAGCACAAGAGGTTTGATGGATTGTGCCCTGGCGACGACAGAAAGAACTAACAGATGTTTGCATGAATTCCAAAGCATTATCAGTACGAAGAATTTTGATAGGCTTAGCAAATTGAGTGCGTATCTCAGTAAAAAAGTCAGTGATTTTTTCCAGAATAGTGGATCTATCTTTAAGTAAAAACAGCCAGGTAGTTCTAGAAAAATCATCAATGAAGCTCAGAAAATATCTAAAACCGGAAGTACTGGTGACAGAGCAAGGACCCCAAACATCAGCATGAATAATATCAAAAGGTGCTTTAGAGCTGATACAAAATTTTTTTGAAAAAGTAGCACGAGTTTGCTTTCCAAGCTGACAAGTTTCGCAATGAAAATCAGAACTAACTATATCTGGTAACACGACTTTTAATTTTCCAATAGAAGGGTGTCCCAATCTATAGTGCCACTGGATGTCGGTCACCGATGATGTCAGATATGCAGCTGTCTTTGGCTCGTCCAGGTAGTAGAGTCCATCCGGTCCCTCATGGCCCGAACCAATCGTCATCCTCGTGCGCAGATCCTGAAATAAAACACCATCCGGATCAAATGTAATAGAGCAACGAAGGCTCTTCACAGTTTTACTCACAGAAAGAAGATTAATAGGAAACTTCGGGACATAAAGCGTAGAGCGCAGAGGCAGACGACCAGTAGGACAAATATCACCAATGCCAGTAACAGGTGATTTAGAACCATCAGCTAAGGTAACAGGAGGTATAAAAGAAGTCTGCTGGAGTTTAGAAAATAAAGCAGGATTGCCAGATATATGAGAAGTCGCACCAGAGTCAATAACCCAGGAATTTTTACCAGCCGTAGTCAGAAGAGCAGCACTGCCAGTATGTGAAGCCTCAGTAGAAGACGCCAGACGAGCCTGTAAAAGTTTTTCAAACTCGGAGCGGATCCAGTCAGCCGTCGGTGGAGCAGGTTCATCAGTTGTCACCTTGTTGGCCCACTCAGGTTTGCCATATTTGATCCAGCACTTATCTTCATTATGGTTGGTACGTTTGCAGTGAGTGCAATAGCGGGACTCAGCTTGATCAGATCCAGTTCCACGACCAGGAGCAGAGAACCGTCCTCCGCGACCACGACCTCTACCACGGCCACGACCACGGAAGGAATCACCAGAGCGGACAGCAAGAGCAGCACTGTCAGAGGTGTCAGGCACAGGTTGAGACACAGAGGGTAGACGCTGAACCCGTTTGAGAACATCACGGAGAGTAGGTAAAGGGTCGCTGGAGAGAATCTGGTCCACAACACCGACGAAGGACGCAGGTAGGCCGGCGAGGAATTGAACTAACATAAGTTCATTCCGTTGGCGGTGCACTTCTTCAATATCAGCAGTCAGAGGGTGATATACCCGGAACTCATCCCAGAGAGCACAGCAGGAGTTGTAGTAGTCCTCAACAGAGTCGGTGGCCGAATACTCCTGTTTAGCAAGCTGTTTGAATATCTCGAAGACCTTCTTCGGATTTTGCTGATGAGAATAAACATGGGAAAGCTGGTCCCACATTTCTTTGGCAGTCTGAAGTCGAAGCAAGGACTGGCTGATTTTTGCTTCAACACTATTCACCATCCAGGTCATGACCCCATAGTCCTCTTTGGACCATAGATCATAGGCTTGCTTGGTTTTCTCATCAGCGTCTGCAGCAGGAAGATCAGGGCCCTTGGTAGTCAGGTGAGAGTAGCGTCCTTGGGATTTGACATATAACTCGAAGGAGGCAGCCCATAGATGATAGTTGGAGTGATCCAACTTCACCGTAGTGACACAGAGAGTGCGCGGCGGGAGATCGGAAGTCGCCATCGCAGCAGTAGTAGAAGAAGAGAAGCAGCACAGGCACAGATCCAGACAGTAGTCAGCAGCAGCAGTAGTAGAGAGCAGTAGAAGTCCAGCACATGGACTAGTAGCAGTAGATAGGAGATCCGAGCATGGACCTCAGAAACCCGTATAGGGCAGGAAGAAGGAAACAGAACCTACGCCAACATGGAGAAGAGATCACTCCACCATGAGGCGTAGGCAGTCAGAGCCGGAAACTGGTTTTTAAGCCTTCAACGTGCCAGACTGGAAAGTGACAAGGCTGCACGTAAGCTTTTCGGAAAGGAAACGGAGGCTGAAGAGAGAACCTGTGGTTGTCTAAGCCACAAGGAAAGATGTGCTTAGGGTACGGGGATTATAGGAGAGGGAAAAAGGTGGTGGAGAAAGGGTGGCGGTGGCGGTGGGGATGAGGAGGAGGCGGCGGCAGCAAGGCCTGCCGGCGGCAGGTCAGGGAGAAACAGGGAGAGGTGGCGGCGGGTAGGGGCAGGGAGAGAAGGGGAGAGAGGGTGGGTGGAGGAGGGAGAAGAAAAAAGGAGAGAAGAGAGGAGGGGATGGGTGGCGGCAGCAGCCTGCTGGGAGGGAGGGGCGGCGGCTGAAGGAGGGTGGGCGGCGGCTGAAGGAGGGTGGCGGCTGGGGTAGGGTTAGGGAGAAGGTGGGTGGCGGCTGGGGTAGGGTTAGGAAAAAGGCTAGGGTGGATCGGCCCGCTCTGATACCATCTAGAATATGAGGCTAATTGTCTTATTATTGAGATGATTAAAACAGAATACAGTGGTTCTCTTTTATAAGACAAGAGAAAGACACATGGTTTAGATATAACCAATATGGGATAAAACAAGACAAGGAAAAGAGAGAAAAAGACTAAGTAAAAACACAGGAAAGTCTATATACTAATAGGGGGAAACTAGGCAGTTGTGGCAGAGGAGTAGACGTCCAGGATGACACCCAACCCTTGATAGGCTAGAGGCGACGGCGGTATGGGGATTCAATAGACGTTGGAGATCAACAAAAGACAGTTGATGATGGTTGGGATGAACACTATATGCAGATGATCGGGAAGACAAGCTTGGGGAAGAGATGTCGAACAAATTTGGACGGGAATCAGTGCCATCCAGAGACTCAGGGAAGCGTAAATGGCCAGGAAGGATGGTGTCGGCGAATAGATGAAGATCTATGTAAAAGAAGAACAGAAACAACCATGGAGGCTGGGAGGATGCCTGGCGGGAAGGCGGCCTAAACCTTAGAGAGACAGTGATAGCCTGCAGGAGGAGGCTCTCTCTATTTCCTCTCTAGGGTTAAAAACAAGTGCTCTAATACCATGTTGAATAGTGTGAGGGGAAACTTGTGTTGTCGTGTTATTAGGTGGCACACCCCTATCCTATATATAGGAGAAAGGGGGAAAACATTACAGACTTGGGACTCAAGCAAGGCTATATGGGCCGAGACACTTAAGCCCATTAACTGATTAACCTATTAACTAAATAGGCTACTAATACTTTCTAACAAACCCATATTGGACTTAGTGTTTGAATAAACCTAGAAATGATTTTGTGGGTCAAATAGGGCAAGACATGGGTAATATAACCCACACTGACCCAACTTCAAAAAATTTACAAGTAACATAGTCATGTAAATTTTAACATAGGCATGGAAACTACGGCAAATGCAGCCCAACAATAATATGTGTAGTCAAATGGGAAGTATAAACTACAATAACTTGAATGTTCTTAATAAAGAGGAAAATCATTATTATTTGCTATAGCACCCATTGTCACTAATAAAAGTGTACAAGCCAAGATAAGTTGACTATTGATTACCAAAAAACAAGTACACATGAATTGTTACATGACAAACCTTGTTACATCATTCATTGTACTCAAAATTCTGGCAAAGCTTGTTACGCACTTTTTTTACAAACTTTCAAGTCCAAGATATAGCACACTTGTGTAATGTGAATTTCTACAATACCACAGCTACTAATTCACAGCTTTTGTTGATTTTTGATAGATTATACAAGTTTCACGTTTGATCGAACCGTGCCCACGAGATTGCATATCAAAATTAGAATTAACATTAACAATTCGTGAATAGTGGCGAACCGCAATACAAAAGACATTGTGCCAATATATCCACCAGCATATCAATTGGGCATTTTAATAATCAGGACAGGTGCCCAATAATCAAAGTGGTTGAAAAGTAATCAGGACAAGTCTCCCATGAACCACTGACGATGGCGGAAATGTGCATCATTGGAAAATGCCTAGGCACTACCCCTACCCATTCTACGTCGACAACAATGCAACCAACCAGATAGGCATTTAGTAGGGACATTCAACGACCACAAAACAAGGATGTGGTGCACGGTAAACACGTCGGGGACACTTTATTATGTGGTGAAGACAATGGTCATGGGCCTCCTGGCAGCAGATATGGTAGAGGCAGTCGGCGGCTTCCCGTGTATGTTGTTGCTCTCGATCTAAGGCTCGGTTGGGAGTCTGATGTAGTTGTGGTGGTGCCCATTGAGGCACTTCTTGACTACCTTGGCGATGGATTTTTTGACCCAAAACATGGGTGGGTCGGACTACTTACCTCTGTTGTCGTCGCTAAAGTGGGTTTAACAACAACCACTGAAGTCTCCTGAGCGCATCCACCCCGACATACCCATGCTGACGGCGTGAGGTGTGAGCATGTTATCATCCGCCTCCTGGTTGGGAATGTTGGCAAGCATTGTAGAATCTACAAGGAATGCCAACACTATTAGCATCACGACAAAAAGGAAGGTAGAGAGCAAGCATGTTCGGTCTACTAGTTGGCAAAGAGGAGAGAAGACCATCGTCATTGGTGTTGATCCTAGAGTTGTTGAAGGCATGCTTGCCCTAAAAAAGTCGTGGGTCACTACATCGTCTGCCCTTCAGAGGTTAAGAGAGATGAGTATCTAGGGATTAGTTTGAGTGGGCCTTAATGGACTGGGCCTTAATGGGCATCTCCCATAAATACATCCTAAATACAACTTGTCTATTAATTGGCATAGACCAATTTGATCCATCCAAATGGGTCTCAGCCATAACGGGCCTAGTTGGGTATGGGCCAGCTGGGTTCAACTTCTATCCCTAATCCGGATGTGATTAATTATCACAAAGAGCTCTCTGTGATTATTTTCTTGGTTATTCACAAGCAAAAAAGGGCTACACATGTTTTGACCATGTTGCTCGTCGTCTTTATGTTTGTGCATATGTAACTTTCTTTGAGGACACCTCGTTCTTTTCAAAGAAAAGTCAGTAGGTGCAACCTCCTAATATACCCCTTCTTGATCCTATTATTTCCACCACAAAGATTATGTTGAGTCCTCCACTCTTGCCCTTCAAAGTGCATGAGCAAAAGAAATGGCACTCCACCTGAAGTGTCTCCTATTATGGATTCCCCTAAGCCTAATAATTTGTCTAAAGTCAACGGTAACACTACATATTCAATTATGATTTTTGACATTGATTTGTCTATTGCTTTGAAAAAAATTACAGAGGTATAGCACAAAATATTGCATATCTCAATGTGTCTACAGATCATTTGAATGCTGAAATGGCACAATTTACTACAGCAGCAATCTACTTTTGTCCCACAATTCATTCATGAGGCTTTACAGCATTCTGGAAGGAAGGAAGCTATGAATGAGGAGATGCATGCTCTTACAACTCAAGGGACGTGAAATCGTGTTGATCTGCCTCCACGATATACTCATGTTCGATGGCTTTGGGTCTTTACAACTAAATACTTGCCAGAAGGGAGGAATGAATGCTTGAAAGCTAGACTAGTTGCCAAAGGGTACACGCAAGAATCAAGAGTTGATTATTTTAAGAAAGTCTCTCCAGTTGCTCATCTCGATTATGTTTGTGTTCATATTTTTGTCATTGTAAACAAAGGTTGCAACTATCTCAGTTGGACATCTTATAAATGCTCTTATGTATGGTGACTTACAGGAGACCATATACATGGAGCGACCTTTGCGGTTTTACTCAGAGGCAAGGAACGAGGTATCCAATTTCGATGCCGTTTCGACAACATAGAAACTGAAATTTTTTGAAATTTTGACGAAAAATTCGATAGATGCAACTGTGCCCGTTTCGACGCCAAAATGAGCGAATTAATATATGAAATTTTACAGGTGTGATCTCTACACCTAAATGCATCATTTATGCAATAAAATTTGATATGGATATAGGTGGAGGGGTCCTTGATGTGGGAGATAAGTGAACTTTACTGTTTCCTGAAAAATTTCAAAACTGGGCAAAAAAATTCGCTGATTTTGACATGGCGGTACAGCCGCATGATTTCGTAGCAGATGACGTCAAAATCAAAATTTCGCCGATTTCGTGGAAACTTCATTCCTTGCTCAAAGGGGGGTATTCTAAGAAACTTTTTTTCTCAAAAAGGCTATCAATGGCATGAACCAAAGTCTCCATGCATGGTTTGACAAATTGTCTCTTATACTGAGCAAATTTGGCTTCTCTCCTCAATGTGATCTTTTTGTGGCATTGTCATCCTTATGGTCAATGTGGATGACATTATTTTATTTGGCAGTGATGACATAGGAATTGCAGAACAAAGAAGTATGTTCTACAACACTTTGTTACTAAAGACAGGTGTAGTCCATAGTTGTCTAGGCGGTCCCTTTCTCCCAAGGGGAGCCTAGGGAGCATAGGCGTTTATAAAGTGGAAAGGTGTTGTTTATTCAGTGAGTAAAAAGATTTACAAGGTACTCTCTTATATAGCAACAGAGAGTAAGACACACATACAAGCAGGCAATATGGGACTAATACAAAGGAAAAAACACAGTAGAATAACACAGTAGAAGCAGAAAATAACACAGTATTTCTATACTCCCCCTCAAACTGGAGCGTAGATGTCGAATAAGCCCAGCTTGTCAATCAGAGTCTGGAAGCGAGTTTTAGGCAGAATTTTAGTGAAGATGTCAGCAAGCTGCTTCTCAGTACTGAGATAAGGAGTGCAGATGTGGCCAGATAAGACTTTCTCCCAAACAAAATGGCAGTCAACCTCGATATGCTTGGTTCTTTCATGGAAGGTGGGGTTGCTCGCAATGAAGATAGACGCCTTATTGTCGCAGAACATAGGAATAGGGCTAGAAGAAGTGATATCAAATTCATTCAGAAGGCTACGGACCCACAGGAGCTCACATGCAGTATGAGCCATAGCTCTATATTCTGCCTCTGCACTTGACCGAGCAACAACTGTCTGCTTTTTGCTTCGCCAAGTAACTAGATTTCCTCCCACAAACGTACAATATCCAGATGTAGATTTTCTGTCAGATCGACTGCCTGCATAGTCAGAATCAGAAAAACCAGATAAATTGCAGTGGCCATGTTTTTTGTACAGAAGACCTTTCCCTGGAGAACTTTTCAGATAGCGTAAAATATGACAGATAGCATCCCAGTGGCATTGTCGGGGTTTATCAAGATACCGGCTTATGAATCCTACAGCAGCTGCCAAGTCAGCCCTAGTGACAGTCAGATATATAAGCTTGCCAACCAGTCTTCTAAACTGATGGTGATCAACATAAGGTGGGGAAGTATCATCATCCCAATTCATATTGGGATCCAGAGGAGTGTTGGCTGGCTTGCAACCCAACATACCAGTTTCTTGCAAGAGATCAAGAACATATTTTCTTTGTGACAAGCATACTCCTGCAGAAGATCTAGCAACCTCAATACCTAGAAAATATCGTAGTTTTCCTAGGTCCTTGGTGATGAAGTGTTGTGCTAAATATTGTTTGGTTGCCTGTATCCCTGCACTGTCACTGCCAGATAAGACAATATCATCAACATATACAATAAGAATGACAAGTCCTGCTGCAGTTTTACGAATAAACACAGAATGATCAGATTGAGAACTCCGAAAGCCAAAGGTAATCAAGATCTGACTAAGCTTGTCAAACCATGCCCGTGGACTTTGTTTCAGACCATAGATTGCCTTTCTGAGTTTGCATATTTTAGAAGCAGACTCCCCCTGAGCAACAAAACCCGGAGGTTGGTCCATGTAGACCTCCTCCTGCAAATCTCCATAGAGAAAAGCATTTTTGACATCAAGTTGATACAAAGGCCAGTTTTTATTTACAGCAACAGATATCAGGATTCGAACAGAATTAAGGCGGGCCACTGGAGAAAAAGTTTCAATATAATCAACCCCATATGTTTGAGTATATCCTTTTGCAACTAATCTGGCCTTCAGGCGTTCAATGGTATCGTCCGGTTGATATTTAATAGTAAAAATCCAGCGGCATCCAACAGTTTGGCATGAGGACGGACGATCAACCAGATCCCAAGTCCGTTGATCACAAAGTGCCTGCATTTCTTGCTCCATAGCACGTTTCCATGCAGGATGAGAGAGTGCCTCTGTAGCTGATTTAGGAATTGTCACAGCAGACAAAGCAGCAGTAAAACACGCAAAGCTACTACACAGATTGTCAGATGAACAGAAATTACTGATAGGATGTTGAGTACAGGAGCGAATGCCTTTCCATAGATTGATAGGAATATCCAGGTCAGAAAATACCTCAGTTGAAGGTGGATCATCCGTAGACGCAGGAGTTGGTTCGGCCGGGGCTTCAGAAGAAGTAGCGTTCTTTGACCTGCGCTGATAGACTTGCAAAGGGCGCTCTTGAGGCACATCATCAGCAGGAGGTTCGTCAACAACTAAAGGTAATGGTGTGGGAGCCAAAATGTCATCCGACAATTTTTCACCAGAGGTAGAAAAATAAGGCATATGCTCAAAAAATGTCACATCCGCACTAACCAACCACTGTTTCTTTATAGGATCAAAGCAGCGGTACCCTTTCTGAGTACGGGAGTATCCCAGAAAAACACATTTGACCGAGCGAGCATCAAGCTTAGTAAGGCCAGGTCGAAGGTTTTTGACAAAACAAGTACTCCCAAAAATGCGAGGAGGCAGAGAGAATAAGGGTTTATCAGGAAACAAAATAGTGTATGGGACCTGATTTTGCATAACAGAAGAAGGCATGCGATTGATAAGATAGCATGCTGTAGAGACAGCTTCAGGCCAGAAGTGATGGGGTACTTTATAGTGCAGGAGAAGGGTGCGAGCAACTTCTAGAAGATGGCGGTTTTTTCGTTCAGCAACGCCATTTTGTTGAGGAGTGTAAGGGCAAGAAGTTTGATGTATGGTTCCTCGGTCAGCACAAAAAGATGTAACAGAGCGTTGCATGAATTCTAGAGCATTGTCAGTCCGAAAAATTTTAATGGGGCGATTAAATTGTGTTTGAAACTCAGCAAAGAAGGTGTGAATAGTATCTAACATTGTATCCCGACCTTTAAGCAAAAATAACCATGTGGTGCGAGAATAATCATCAATAAAGGTCATAAAATATTTCACACCAGACAAACTTGAAACAGAGCATGGTCCCCAAATATCAGCATGAACCAAATCAAAGATTTCTTTAGATGCAATAATGTGCTTAGCAGGAAAAACAGATCGAGTTTGTTTGCCCAGAACACAAGTTTCACAGGAAAAAGTTTTTTCGGATAAAGCAGGAAATAAATGTTTCAGTTTGGCAGTCGATGGATGGCCCAGGCGAAAGTGCCACTGTAATCTTGTCACTGAAGTAGAAAGCAGAGTTGCAGCAGAAGGGGGTCCATCCAAGTAATATAGTTCGTCTGGTCCTTCACGGCCCGAACCAATCCTCGTCTTCGTGCGGAGATCCTTCAAAACACAGCCAGAAGGATCAAATTTAATAGAGCACTTGAGTTGTTTAATCATCTTACTGACGGACAATAAATTAACAGGAAATTTTGGAATATATAAAACAGACTTCAGGTGCATTTGTGGTGATAGCGGGACCGTGCCAGTGCCATGGACAGCAGTTTTGGAACCATTCGCAACAGTAACAGAAGCTATAGGAACAGATTTATTGAGACTGGAAAATAAGTGAAGGTCACCAGCCATATGAGTGGAGGCACCTGAATCAATGCACCACTATTTGTTACCAGATGATGGAGAAGCTAGCATTGCAGAAGGTCCAGAAGTAGATGAGGATGGCATCTGCGTAAGACGTTCCTGGAACATTTTTTCAAACTCCGAGCGTAACCAGTCGGCATTTGCTGGAGCAGTAGGTGGGCCAGCAGCAGAGTCAGCAGCAGCGTCTGTGGCAGCCTGGTTAGCCCAAGTCGGCTTGCCGTGTTTAATCCAACAGCAATCTTCAGTATGATTGTCCCGGCCACACCAGTTGCAGTAACGAGGGTCGGAAGGAGCACTACGTCCAGAAGACTCGCGGCCTCCGGATGGAGGAGGACGACCACCACGGCCACGGCCAGAATCAGCAGAGCGGGCAATGAGCGCAGGATGCTCAACTACAGGAGTGGGAGTCATGGATGGCAGACGCTGGACTCTCTTAAGAACATCCCGAAGAGTCGGTAGTGGGTCGCTGGAGAGGATCTGGTCAACCACACCAGAGAAGGAGGCAGGAAGGGCAGCCAGGAATTGCACCAGTTGCAGTTCATTGTGTTGTTTCTGAGCAACTTTGATGTCAGCCGTCAAAGGGTGGTAGAGTTCAGACTCATTCCACAGTGTCGAGCATTGGTTGTAGAAGTCATCAATAGACATGTCAGCCGAGAACTCCTTTTTCGCCAAGGTTTTGAAGATTTTAAAAACGCGCTTTGGATTCTCCTGATGGGAATAAACATGAGATAATTGATCCCACATAGCCTTCGCATCATGAAGGCAGAGAAGAGATTGGCTGATACGAGGTTCAGTACTGTTGAGGATCCAAGACATGACGCCAGAATCATCCTTGGACCATTGTGCGTAAGTCTGTCTGACTTTGTCATCTGAATCCGCCGTAGGAGCAGCAGGAGGTTCAGCCCTAAGGTGATGATATCGGCCTTGTGCTTTGACATATAGCACAAAAGACGCTGACCAGAGATGGTAGTTAGAGCCACCGTCAAGTTTCACTGTGGTAACGCACAGAGACCGGGGGGGCTCAGGGAATGCCATGGTAGAGGCGGGTCGGCGCAGAAGCAGAGTAGAGCAGAAACCCACAAAGGGCAGATAGCAGCAGCAGAGATCTGACGTGTCAGATCAGAAGACCCGTACCGAGCAGAATCTGCATAGAGAAACCTACGCCGTCATGAGGGAAGCTCAACGTTCCACCATGAGGCGCAGGCAGAAAGAACGAAGATCCGGAGAGACTCTCAACTCAACCAGCCAGTGGGTGTCCGAATGTAGATCTGACGAGCACCCGAACGTAGAGTGAAAGGGGTGGTAAAAACCAGTGGCCGCCGGCCGGAGGCGAAGGACCCCGAAGAAAGGAGAGGGCTTGGAGGTGGTAGGGTGTGGAGGAGAGGAGGTGGCTACGGGATGGGTTGACGGAGGATGGAGGTGGCGGGAGGTAGGTGGCGGCGCTGGGGTGAGAGGGAGGAGGCGGCGGCGCCGGGGGAGGGGGGGTCGGCCGCGCTGTGTGTGTGGGGGGGGCTAGAAAGAAGGAGAAGGGGAGGGCGGCGCCTGGGGTGGAGGAGGGATGCGGTGGAGGAGGGAGGGGGGGCGGCGGCGGGGGGCTTACCTCATGGGAGAGTTGATGGGTGGGAAAATTAACCTGCTCTTGATACCATATAAAGTGGAAAGGTGTTGTTTATTCAGTGAGTAAAAAGGTTTACAGGGTACTCTCTTATATAGCAACAGAGAGTAAGACATATATACAAGCAGGCAATATGGGACTAATACAAAGGAAAAAACACAGTAGAATAACACAGTAGAAGCAGAAAATAACACAGTATTTCTATAGCGTTTTTGCTATTTTTTTATTTTTTTACATATACATAGTAATAGTTACATATATGTTTAGCTATATTCAAAAAGATACATTACTATGTGCATTTCTTATGGTTATATCTAAGTTGTGACAAATATATGACCTAAATCAGACCTAGCATGACCCAAACTAGACCTGATTGGCCCTAATTTGACCTTTCTTGGTCTAAATTGGACCTAAATCTAGCCAAATTTTGCATAGCATAAACATCTTAGACGTGAATTTTCCCTAATTTACCCTATATTTACCTAATGAGCGCTAATTTGGCCAAATCAGACCAAATTTCCCCAAAGTGGACCTATTTCCCCAGATCAGACATATTTTCTCCATATCATAGCTAATTTGCTCAAATTTGACCTGATCTGGCTCAAATCAGACCTAATTTTGCATAATGTGACCTAAACAGACCTTAATTCCCCTAATTTATCCTATACTGACCTAAATGAGACCCAGGTTTGCCTAAATCTTACCTAACTTCCCCAAATCAAATGTATTCCCCCTGAATCAGACCTATTTTCCCAAATTTGAACTGATTTGGGCTAAATTAGACATGATTTTCTATAACATGACCTAATCAGGCCTTAATTCTCCTAATTTACCCTATACCGACTTAAATGAGACCCAACCTGACCAAATCAGACCTCATTTCCGCAAATCAAACATATTTCCCCAAATCATACGGGCTGCGCCTAGGTGGGTACCTTGATAATTAAGGTGCAGTCTAAGGTAATTCCTTGGTATTGAAGTTGTACATAATAAGAAAGGAGCGTCCTTATCTCAAATTAAGTAAACTCTACAACTATTAACTGAGACAGGAGTGCTTGGATGTTGGGCAGAAATTACTCCTATGGAGCAAGCACATGACATATGGTTTGAAACATACTCAGCCGTTAGAAGATAAACTCGACTACAAACAATTGGTTGGGAAGCTTTTATCTTATAGTTACCAGACCTGATATCTGTTTTGTAATTTGCAATCTCTTGCAATCTCAATCAATTTATAGATTGTCCTGGACAGTGTCACTAGGATGCAACATGTGTGTAATGAGATATTTGAGGAATGCTCTTGGCTAGGAATTATTATACAGGAGGAATGGGCATGTAAATGTTGTTGGTTACTACACAAGGAGTCGGTCTGATAGGAAATCTACTTTTGGATGTCATACTTTTGTCTGACAACCTAGATAATTGGAGAAACGAGAACGAGGTTTACAATGCAGAATATGAGTATCTTGCAATGGTGCACACCACTTCTGAGCTTCTATGGATTACATCTCTAATTTTACTATCACATATGCCATCTCTATGTATTGCGATAATCAGGCAACTACTCTCATTGCTAGCAATCATGCCTTGAATGAAAGGTCGAAGCAAATTGAAATGGATTGTCACTTCCTTCATGATGCATTGATGACTTAAAAGAAGAGATTGTAGACATTTTTACCAAGCCTCTCTCTTGAGGAAGAGTTCAAGATCTATGCTACAATTTGGGCATGATGGACATCTATTATCCAACTCCCCCTGAAGTATTGAAATATATTATGTATTTATTTATTAGAATTTTGTTTCTATTTAGTTTATTGTAATATGGGCCTAAGTGTGTTAGGCCCACTAGGGTTTTGTTCGCTTGCCTGGCTTCCCTTTTTCTCCCATATAAAGGAATGGGGTTTGTCTAAAAGAAATAATAATAATGATTGTTTGCACTCCTTGCCCATGCCAGATGTTGGACCATTTTTGAAGTATCTTTATGAAGAGCATATCATATCACCCCATTGCAGGATTGGCAACCTTGCAAAGTGTGATAATGAAATCATACAACCATTGTTTCAAAACCAACCGCTTTCAGATGGAGAGAGCCTAAGAACTCAAGTTTGAAACTTAGGCACAAAGCTCCATAAATCCAATGAAAAGAAACCCAAACTTCCTAGGCCCCTTAAAGGAATTAGAACCAAACATCCTAGGCTGCTTAAAAAGGTGAAAACCCAAACATTCAATTATGATAGCTGAAGCTAAAAAACTCATAACATATATAAAGTTTCAGTGTTTTGACATCTTGATTTTATATAACAAAAATGATACAGGAATCCGGATATGTATGTTAAGCTATCAGCCAACATGCCATAGTTTGAGCTCTGCAGGTGAAGTGACCAATTTGAGACCAGAACTTGCAAAGTTTGCTTTGGCAACTTGATCACAAAGGAAATGGGCAGTATCTTAGGACTGCATCCAAAAGTAATTCCCTCAGCCCTGAATATTATTACGAAAAAATATTACCACTATAAAAACTGCATCGAGTTTGTTAATGAATCCAGTAGAAGTCTGATTTCGGGCAATAGCATAATGCAGGTAATAATCACCAGTCTCCCAAAATAAACAAAAGATAAACTTTGGCCCCACTTGGCCAGTTTGCTATAAAAAATGGCAGAAATCATACATTGGTTAAAAATAGTAAGAGTATCTTCTCACCTTGTCTGTTCCTGTAGCACCATCTGTCAGCTGTCTTTGTTCCCCACTGGTTAAATCCATAACATATATCTCATAGTCTTTTACATAAGCAAGCATATTTCCATCTGGAGACAAATGTGGATCGATAATTGGGGAAGCATCAGGTCTCGGCAGCTTAAATTCAGGCTCACATGAATAGATATCCTGAAAATATATCTGTTTGCAGAAAAAACGTAAAAACACGATAAATGAGGAAAAACAAATAGCATACCCCTACTTTAGTGTATAGCATTAGAAGGTTATTCACGCCAGTTGAGCAGGACAGGTCCAAGAAAGTAGACAAAAAGATAATGCCCAGAACTCATACAGCACAGAGGAAATGACATGCAATAGCCTAGCCATAGAAGTTTGCTCTTCAAAATATCTAAAGCATATCAACCTCCAAAGATATTTGTTACATTATATATTTCATGTTTTACATAGCCTGTTATTTGTTTTGTTATTTCTCTTTTATATATGGACCTCTCTGTAATTCTTTCAATATTATATATATGAGGGTGCACACATTGTGCAACCTTGAGCTTTCTGAAAATCCTGACTCTGTCACATGGTACCAGAGCAGGTCGAAACCTAGCCGTCTTTTCCTCCCTCCCTCTCTCTCTCTCTCTCTCTCTCTCTCTCTTCTCTCCTCCGCCGCCCCCCCACCCGCCCGCCCACCCGCCCGCCGCCCGCAGCAGCACGCCGCCGGCAACAGCACGCCGCCGCCGGCAGCAGGCCGTCGCCGGCTGCAGCCCGTCGGACGCTCAGCTGGCTACCGCCGCCTAGCGTGTCGTTGGCTGCCACTGGCAGTGTTGCCGCCCACGTAGGGGTCGTCCGTCCTCCTCGCACCGCTAGTCCTCTCCCGCTCGTGGCTCCGTCTAGCCTCCTGGCTCGGTGTGCCGCTAGTGCTTGAGCAACATCACCACATTTTTTGTTGTTGTTCGCACAGCAGTCGCACTGTCGGGTGGTCGTTTTCTACGGGACCACTGAGCCGCCTGTAGATCTGGACTAGTTTCGTCTTTAGGGGGAGATCGGAGAGTTGTTCGTCTGAGGGACAGCTTTCAGTTTGTGTCCGTCTGTGCCTGGCTGCCCGTGTAGGCTTCGGCCTCCGGGTTTCCAGCTACGCTTAGGCGTAATTTGTATGTGAGAGATCTGTGGTAATTTTGTACCTTCTTCTGCCTGCCTGACGGCATAGTCTGTCTCCTGACTGTGCCTACTTGCCTGTGCCTGTCTTCGTGCCTGCCCTCATGGTGTGATGACCCTGACCTTAGGGTTCATACATTGAGGATAGTTTTGAGGACCATTATCGCTCCATACACAGTTGAACACAAATTGAGAAATTGTGTATCCAATCATGGATCATTACAAGCGTTAAGGTGTGATTGAAGGTGCAAATAAGCCTAACCCAATTCAATTAGGATGGATGTCTCATTTTAACTATTTTAAGCATTTATGAGATTAAACATCCATTTGGTAATATACATAAATTTGAATGGTTGTATAGTGGTCTTTGGATATAATGACAATAATAATTAGATTGACATGTTGGATGAAGATTTGATGACTTACGAATCATTATATTTGACCATGCTATCCATATAATATGATGTTATTGGAGGAATCAATTAATGAACACATATTTGGTTTTGGGTCTCAAAATTTGATTGAATATGCTTTAGGATATTATAAATATATGTCTAAAGTTTATGAACAAATGAGGTTTCTCATCAAGGCTATGCAAGTGCAAAATATTGGATATTTCATTAAGGGAGTAAGGTTTCAATCACATTGGAATAAGGTCCTGTCGCCTTTGCAACACAATAATCTCATGCTACCATTTGGGTTAGGGGGTTGTGTGGGACCTTACGCGGAGGCTGAATAGCTTACAGGTTGTTGCTCACATCCGAGAATGGAGGAACAAAATAGGGTGGAGGTGTAATGTGGATCCGATGAAGATGGGATGATCACCAGATATTTGCTCACAATTAATCTGAACCCATTGGCCATTCACTTGACGTTGTTACTGAGAAACTGCATCCCTTCTTCTCCATCGTCTCTCGCAGGACCATCATCCCCTACGGGGGGGTGAGCATATTCAACGACACCTACCTTGAAACCTTGGTGTCACCACTTCTCTCCCTATGTTTCCTCTCTGTTGCTCCATTGTGGCCTTTCATGGTCATTAGGAATTCCAGTTCTTCATAGGAGAGCTACTTATGGCCATCAAACTCCACCATGACTAGAGACCTTGGGTCCATGGCCAACAGAATGAGAGCTTTTGGGTACAGATCCAGGCTTCCTCCCGTGATCAGCACTCCTTCAAGTTCCTGTAAGAGAGGCGGTCATCTTCTTGACTTATCCATGGATCTAAGCCTTGTTTTGAGTCGTGAAGACCCCCAAACTTCCGTCTGTTGTTTGCCCCTACCACGTCGGCAGAACAGACTGTATGGATCTGCACTGTGTTTTGGGTGCCTCAACTTCTAGAAGCCCCTCGAACCTGATGGTGGAAGGAGGAGCAGATATGAGGAAATCATCCTCGCAACATTCTAGATCTGGGATCTGCGACGGCTATTACAAGTAGAGAGAAACCCATTGCCTGCGTCAAGACTGTGATCACAAAAGAGGGACATGGATCGACCACCTCGGCAAGTAGGGGTGAGCCGCGCCCTGCTATGGGATTGATAGTCAGCACACAACGAGGAGAGAGAGCTAGAGCTTGCTGAAGGTCCACCCGCGGCCAGGTCATGTGTCTCGCACACGAGGAAGATCGCAGTCTGCGGCGATGAACGCGAGAAAGGGGGTAGCGATCTGGGTCAGATCTAGAAGATCGGTTCACTCCAATAGCCGCCCAAGTAAGGATTGAACCAGCAAGGAATCGGTCGACCCAGGATGGACACAGATGCTGAGTCATACCCCACCCGATGGCCAGCATGGACCAATTTTATTCTGCCACCTGGGGCTATGGGACCCATGACAAAAGGTAATTTTCATTTAAATCTTAGAAATCCTTAAAACTTAGAAAATGGATTATAAATAGCTCCCTTGGCCAATAAATTCACCAAAAATATCACTGGATTGAGAAAAATGTCCACTTTAATATGAAACTCCTATATCAGACTTTTGAGACACTTATATAGATGATATTTGATTTAGATGAGAATGATTCATTTAAATGGTATAATTATAAAACGGTTGATATTAAATCTGATAAACATAAGTTTGAACCTTGATATCATCTAGAAACGAAATGTTGACTCCTATGTTGATATTATTGAGAAATTTTAGGCCTTTTCTCATTAAAACCCCATTTCATGTTTAGTCCTCATTTTAATTCTAGAAAATAGACCAATCATCAGAAAAATTATGAAATTTGTATCAGACCTGACTTATGACATCCTGACCAGTAGAAAAATATCAAACACAAGTTTAGACCAGTTTGAACCTAGACTTGCCCAAAACCCTAATTTGGACCTAAAATATCATTATTAATGGTGAACATTGTACTAATGATGATTAATTGTTATTAATCAGGTGATGACCAGATATGTAGATCATCCAGAATGTAAATAGGAATCTCTTAACTCAGGTACGTGGGTTTTTATTAAGTATAAGACTAGTTTTCTGGTTGCCTATGATATGCAATATCTTGAATGCTCGTATTTGGATATGATTGCTTGGTTGAACTAGTATGAGTTATACTTCGCCAAATCTAATAGAACATAAATGAGTATGATGGGTTGTAGCTACTAGAGCACATAGCCTGGTGTGGATGTATGTTGCCTAACATGGATGTATGATTCCTTGGCCCATGTTAGATGTATGATGATACTATATTGCCCACACTAGATGTAAGTCAAGTGCAAGTATGTGTAGTACAACCGCATCAAATTGAAAGCAATAAAAGGAATGTTTACCTGATTATCGCTTTAAATAATGTTTTCTTTTACTCTTTCTTTCTCAAGTTATTTCAATTATGCAAACATATTAGTATGTATCTTTCTACCCGCGTACACAACACCTTGTGTGTTGATTTGTTGTTTCACGTATGTTTTAGGTTCAGAGATAGCGTGGGATAAAAGATGTGAAGTGAGCACTGTTCAGGTCGTACCTATTGTGTAGATCCTAGTTTAGCATACATGTTCTTAGATTGTAGAATGTTCATTCAATATGTAATTGTAAATCATTGTGTAATAATTCATGTTGTATAAATTTACATGTTGAATGTTGAGAATGTTATGGTTGTATGTTCATGTATGCGTATTATGCAATGTTCAAAATTTCGACGAAATTGTCGAAATTTTTGGCGAAATTTCTGTTTCTGTGGCAGTCGGACATCGAAATTGACTGACGAAACTCTCAAAACAGGCAGATCATCAATTTTTTTATTAAGTTTTTATATACTATGTACTAGCTAGAGCATATTTTTTTGCACAATTTTGTGTCTTTAAGTCTATATATTGTGTTTGCAAACTATAATGACTTAGTTTTTGCCATTGAAAATTGACATAAAAAATCCCCATCGAAATGCCCAGTTAAAGGTCATTCAACTAAAAAATGACGAGACCCCACCCCCACATATCCAATATGAAATATTATTACATATTTGAGTAGATCTACACTAGTAGATCATTCTGGTAAAATTTCATAAATTAATTCGTTTATTTTGCCATCGAAACGCCAGGAACGCATTTATCGAAATTTTTACTGAAATTTGTCGAAATTTCTATTTCTGTGGCCACCGAAACGACATCGAAATCGGATATTTTCTTCCTTGGTATTATGCTTCCGCATCGCTTTCTGATATGATTGGATGATGTTTTCGGATTCTGACATCTCATTCCCAATAGGGTTTGGAGAAATCAAAATCCGGGGATGTCACACATGGCGTCTTCAGGAGAT